>CM042890.1:14704942-15917937 GCA_023653495.1 Melastoma candidum | reverse complement strand
TATATGAAGGGATACGTGTACATGAAACACAAGCTGCATGATTTCGTACACAATTTTGAGCGTGTAGTAGTTGATCTTCATCACAAGGAATACGAAGAGGCTTTTAAGTCATTGCATAAGGCAATCAGGCCAATTACGATGTTGCACCGACTTGAGGAGGATGCAAGTCAAGTGTACACCATGAGTTCTTTTCGTAAAGTTCAGTCCGAGATACAAAAGGAATCACGATTTTACGTGGAAGATATAGTTGACGGGAATATCGCGAGGGTATACACTCTTTCGTGTTATGACGGTGAGCATAGGTGCGTGCAAGTGTCATCTGGCAAGTCTATTGTCCAACTCAGTTGCAGCTGCTTACATTTTGAGACATTTGGTTTTCTGTGTGCCCACCTATTCTACGTTGCGAAAATAGAAGGATTCTTTTCCATACCAAGGCATCTGGTCAATAAAAGGTGGACAAAGTCAGCTAAAAGTATAACTTGTGAAGGTCTATCGGGCCACCAATACGGTGTCGACCTTGCTGATCTACGCTAGGGTATTCTCACGACCGCATGCAGACGTCTGTGTTTTCTGGCCGGGAGATCAGACAAGGCATTTCAGAAGCTCCGGAAAAGTATTGAATCATTGACGTCAGAGTTGGAGAGTAGCTGTGGGGACGATGAAGGTAGAACAAGGGTTGATGATCGCGTGGCTGTTAATATTGGTGACGAGATTCGTCGAAAGTATGTCATTCATGGCTGCAAGGAAGACTGTGGTATCGGCCCGTCTCAACGGCAACAAAATTCTGGCATCAACATCCACAAAGAAGGTAACGTATGTAGCGAAAGTAACTCTGACATCGAAGATAATGTGTGCTATGATGATAACTCAGTTTATGGACAGCTAAATATGTACCCTTAATTTATAATTTCGACAGCAATTCGGCAGTAACTTCCATTTACATCCGCCTGTTCATGAAGTTTTCCAATAGTCAGCTATCTACAGGCAGTAATGCAAAAAAAAACATCTGCCATATTCACCACAGCACACTATTGCCACCTATTACAAAAATGACCATTCTAGCCATGCAAAAAGAAAACGGCAGCAGGCTACAGGTCGGGCAACAGGTCCAACAACAGGTCTGGCAACAGGTCGAGCAGCAGCTCTGGCAACAAGTCGGGCAAAAGGTCGGGCAACAGGCCGGGCAACATCTTGACAGTGCAGTGGCTATCGAATTGCGGGATCCCATGTCGATGCATCACTGTAGTCCGACCTTTTCATCTTCTTGTTGGCATCATCGTTCACCTTCTACTGTATTCGTTTCCTAACGTCATTCCCAGGCCACTTGATCATGCTTACAACGAGCCTCAATCTATCAGCAATTCCTACAATCTAATCCACAATGCCTCAGTATGTTAGGACAAATATCAGCACACTAATCCAGCAATACATACAGTATAATCCAACAATTCATACAGTCTAATCCAATATGATTATGCTACTAAACAAAATGACCATACCACTTCGTTAGCACCTTCTGGGGGTTCAGCCAAGGACATGAATTTCATCACATATATTCCACATTCGTTTATGCAAAACACCAATGATTAGGATGGTCGCTACTGCCATTTTTCATGAAGTAAAACACAAAATCTGCAAAGTTGAAGGACGTACTCATTTCTGGCAGCCATTTGGTCGGGCACGTTCATAGGGTATGTTATATTCCAGTTGCAAATGTCGAGTATTTGAAACCCTTTTACCTTGGATTTGACTTTATTCTCTTCCATAATCACGCTCAGAAGCTTTACCGCACGATGATGAAGCTCTGCACTTCCTTGGACGTTGGACAGTTTGTTGTACATTGTGTCCATTATGATGACTTCCATAGTCCTAAATGATATGATCTGTAATGCCCAATGTGATTCTGCTACGCAAACCGGAATAAAAATCTGCATATAGCATACCATGCTTTTACTAAAAAGATTACAAGACGGACATCAATTATTAAGAACATATAACTAACTTTTTCAGATGCACTTTTAGTAAACCGTGGGGATGCTTACCCATTGCACTTTATGGTTCTTCCCAATGTGTGACCTAAAGTGCGCATATAAGGAAGCGGCATTTGCTTTGGTGATCACGGGCATTTTCGCTGCACTGTTCTGCTTGGATGCAAGATTCTGGTGATCGTGTTCCTGGTTAGTACAAAGTACATACAAGGTCGTATGTCATATTTTAATTCATCACTGACCCCTAACCAACTTGGAAGGTACCAAATCCTTCTCTTTTCACTATCCACGCTGCTTTGTAGCATCACGGCATGGAAGTCTATGATCTGCATCATAGAATTGTACCTCATATACTCGGATGGATTAGGTGTCACATGTTGTTACGATTTCAGAGATCATCTTACATCGTTATTTATCCATCCGTTTGGCAAAAGAGAGAGCATGGCATGCCTATTAACATGTGCCGAGTCCGTCATACAAAGACATTCACTGCAGAATCAAACTGACATAGTTGGATGAACAAACTAAAACAATATCCCAATACATAAAGACCGAGGACAATGACACTAACCTATGATCCCGGTCCTCATTCCAAGCATACTCTATGATATTCCATTGAGCCGGTGTAAAGGTTTTCAGCTCACTTACGGGACATCCTCTGGGAAGTATTTTTGAAGTGCCTAAGCATGAAAAATTACAACCATAGATGAACATAGTAATCCACATGATCTTGATCGACGCTTGATGTTTTCAGCCAATGCTGCCAACTTGTTATACCTCAGGTATAGTTGTGCGACCACGCTTCCTTGTTAGTGTAACCGGCTTTGGTGGTACAAATGGGGAGCTCTTGAATGATGACGGCTTCCTCTCAGCCGTACAACGTGTAGTCTTTCTGTTGAAGACAGCTGTGGTAGATGATCCACTTTCCAGTCACCAATGAGCAGATTAATGTTATTGTTAATCACATTCAACATAGTTAACAATGGAATGCAATCATACTTCACCTTCATTTGAACTTCAGCCTCTTCTCCAATCTTCTTCAGCCCTTTAGTACCAGTAACAACTTCCGCATCAGCATCCATGGGATCCCCTGTCTTCTCATTCTCTTTAGGTGTGGGAACAACTTCCTCTTCACCCTGAGATTCTTCTCCTTCTCCATCCTTCTCCTTACTTGCATCTGTGGGCGTGCCAGGGTCCTCCTCTTGAACTGCGGCTTCTTCCCCAATCTTCTCCTTTCCTTTATTCCCACACAGCAAAGACTTGGCACCCTCATTAGATTTAGTCATACTAATCTCATATTCACTCTCAATTTTAATGTTAAGAGCATCCGAAGTACCAACGAATACGGCAAGTTTATTCAGAGCTCGAGCAAGTTGTACCTCACGAGGATCCGAATAATCGTCGGTACCTTCAGGCAATGTCTGTTGTCCCTGAGGAGGATCGTACGGCACCAAGCTTTTCTCAGAAATCATAGTGGACCCTGCCTCACAGACAGGTTTACTGAAGCCCATGTCTGGTTGATCGGGGTCAGTAGGTGGAGAAGTATGCTGCTCCACATTATCATCAGCTCCGGTTGGATCAACTCCTTCATTCAGTCCTTCCTGAACTCCTACTTCTCCATGGTCGACGTTATCATCACCGACCACCTTCTGTTGGTCATTACCACATTCAGGTTGCTTCATGGGACGGCCTTGTACACCTCTTTCTCTTCTGACTTCGGTGAGAATTATTCCCAATTTCCGGATTATGTGCTCATTATTGGCATGGAGTCTCATAACCGAAAGTTCAATAGTCTGGTAATGAAGTAATGCATACAATAAGTAATTTCAAATCAAAATAATTTACCAAATTATAAACACATACGAACCACCAGACGAAATCTGCTTACCTTCAAACGACGCATCACCATTTCCATCTGCCTAGACTCATTCGCACAATCGACTTCTTCATCTGGGATAGTTTCGAAATCGCCGGATTCCTGTTAATGGAATTATTAACAATAAACATCGTGTTGTCAACAATACACAAATATGTGCATTACAACATGGACAAAACTTACAAGTTCTGCAACTTCAGCATTTGCAACTTTGAAAATGACTTTGAGACGGTCATCATCCCAATCTCGACACAGTGGCATAGACCTACTCTTCCTTGTTAACATGGCGTCTTCCATAGACTTTTTGTAAGCATAGAATAACTGCATGGATGAACAAAACCAATACATGAACAATGAATATCCAACAATAATAAAATCACTCATTCAATAAACTTAAGAACATGCATACTCAAAATTCTCACCAGAAGTAGATGGACGCAACCTCTGATGTACTTTGCGTGATGTCCTTGGAATGCTCTTACTTGCGTACACAGACTATCGACCACGTGACTGGCCCAGTCAAACTTACATATTGTGGCTACATCCCATGTGGCCAGCAGGTACTCCTTGTCGATATCAAAAGCCGCTGTTGGGCACAAATAGCAGCCTAGAATGAAAAGCACAACCTCCACTTTCCAAAGCTCATTCGGAACGTCTCTTGACATCAGATGACTTTCAACGGACTTCAGAGAAATCTTTCCTCTTTTCAGGTGAAGCTTCAGCTCATCCCGGACTGTTTCCATGTGTCCACTAAATGGGACACCGACTTTGGTAGTTGGTAGGCCGATTAAGGCCTCAACATCCGTAGACAGCATGTGGCGTTCCACACCGTCAATTACCATTACCCTCTTCACTGGATCAAACAACTTCAGACAACACTTCAGTGCTTTGTGATGAACTTGCCTACTTGCCAAATACAGCAGCCCATCAAATCCTAGCTCTGACAGGGCTGACCACTTCGCCTCGTTGAATGTGTTGAGGACAGAAAACAACTTCCTTGTACTACACCTCGTATAAAGGTAATCCTGTAACAATACAACCGTGGCTAGCTCAATCCCACTATTATGATTACTGACAACATTCAGTAAAGATGGTTATGGATTTACCTTGGATACACGAACTGACTTAGCCTTATCCTTTTTAGAAGTACCAGGTGTATTGCCTTAAGTTGGAGCTTCTGGAGCGTCTTTACCGAATGCCTCAGGTGAATAGTCTCCTGCAGGTATGTCTGCGTCGTTCCCACCACCAAAATCCAAATCTCCTTCCATATCTGCATAGTCCAACAAATAAATAACCAGCAAAATCAAAAGGTACACTACAATCTACAAACCGAGAAGCCTAATCCTCTGACAGCCATAAACCCAAAGCCAAACCATCACAAAACCAAACCAAATCAAACCAAACCAACTTAACATCATAGTCCCAGTCAAACCAAACCAAATTAAACCCAAAGCCAAACCATCACAAAACCAAACCAGATCAAACCAAACGAAATTAACATCACAGTCCCAGTCAAACACGCCAAGAATCAACCAAATCAGGCAATTAAAAACAGCAGAAACACGCCTTCTCACATGACCATCATCGAAACCAAGGACGACTGCAGACATATCAGGACGACTACCAACAAATCAAACCAAGGACGACGGATCATGAGTGGTAGGCACGACGGATTCCAAAAAACCAAAACCCAAAACAGACACGAATCACCTAAACCCTAACTATAAAACTCGACCGATTCACCTAAACCAAACTCCATGAGACAATGCACGAGACTAAAACCAAAACACGTTCAGTTACTGCATTGGAGGAGACGGGTTAGGCTGCGGGGTTTCGGAACGTAAAATTAAGCCGATTAGGGTTTCCGGCCCTAAACGCAGAAAAACGAAAGGCGAAACAGGAAGAGGGGAGCACACCTGATGTCGTCGTCGTCCAAACTAGGAAGGGCTTCTCCGCCTTTGACAGCAACAAGGAACGGAGCGGCCGGCAAGGAAACGAAGCGGAGGAACGGCGCGGACAATCGGAGGGAGGACGGAGAGGACGTGCGAAATGAGGAGGATTAGGGGTGAAAATGAGCCGAGCCGCTCGCGAGCTAGCTCGGTCAAAGCTCGGTTCGAGCTCGACTTTGACCGAGCTCGAGCTGGTTCGTTCCGGCTCGTTAACGAAACGAGCCGAGCTCGAGCCGAAACACTAACAGTTCGAAGACTCGCGAGCATAATATTATATAATAAATTTTAATAATTTATTAATAAAAAATTAATAAAATTACCTAAAAACCTTTTTCCTTCCCCCTCCCCACACTCTGTGGTAAAAGCAAACCCTAAAGAAAAAACCTCTCTCTCCCTCTCCTTTTGGCGTGGCGATCTCCTCTCTTCATTAGATAAGTGGAAATAATCGGCCTTTTCATACTTTGTGTCTCGCGAAGATCGGCCGGAGCGAGCGTCAAAAAGTACCAGAGAGGAGCTGGCCGAATTTTACGCCCGCGGGTAAGCGACAGAAAGAAGTGAAGGCGTCATAGTCAAGGTACGCTTCCCATCCCCTTACCCTCTCATATTGTGTTTGGGCATGACGATTCAAAGCACACAAAAATTAATAAAATTACATAATAAAATTTTCAGATATTTATTGTCTTATTATTGTTATGGTGATTGTAATACTCTTTATAATATTTTATATGCAGGTGATGATTGTTGTAATATTATTATGATTGGTAATGAAGTTATATCGTGAAGATGTTTTAAGAGTATGATTCTTGTGGTTTGTGATTGTTTTGATAAATCTAGTTCTATTTATGGAGATGTTTTGGGAGAATAGTTTGGAGATGTTTTGGAATTATGATTTTGTTGAAATATTTTGACAACATTGTTCATATTTATATTTTTGAAGTGAACTTTATTATATATGTTTTCGAGCCAACCGAGCCGAGTTCGAGTCAACGTCAATATATGTATATTTTGAAATCGAGCTCGAGCTTTCGAGCCGAGCTTTCGAGCCGAGCTTAGGCTCGATCTACATTCGAGCCTTTCAAGCCGAGCTCGAGCTCTTCATAATTGGAACGAGCCGAGTTCGAGCTCCAATTATTTGAGCTCGATCGAGCTTGAGCCGAGCTCGAGCTCGAGCTTTTCCTAATCGAGCCGAGCTCGAGCCTGGGAGTATTCGGTCTCGACTCGACTCATTTTCACCCCTAAAGAGGATAATACGAAGAAGTTTAGAAATATGTTTAGTAACGGGGGTAAAACGGTAACTTCACATCGAAATTAGGTTCGTAAATAGGTTCGGGTTTCGCTGTTCGAATTAGTAAAAGAATTAGTAAATTACTTGACTTTTAGTAATAGTTTACTAAATTTATTCGTAAAATCATGTAGAAATCAGTAAATATTTACGAAACCCGTAAAACTTTACTAACACTTTTACTAACTCAAATAGTGGTTTGCTAAAAATCACACCAAAATTAGTAAACTATTACTAATTATAGTTATGTTTTATGAAATAAAAGTAGTAATTTTTACAAAAATTGAACAGTTAAAAAGTAGTAAATTTTACTACTTTTTTTACTAAATTTACGTTGACTTTATTAGAAACCACTATTTTGGATTTACTACTTTTTTTACTAATTTCACGTTGCCGTTACCAAAATAGTGGTTTTTAGTAAAGTCAACGTAAATTTTGTAAAATTGCATACAATTGAACAGTACAAAATTAGTAAAATTTACATATTTTTTTACTAATTTTGATGCGTTTTTACTAAAAAAAAATTAACTTTTTAATAAAATTTACTACTTTTTTTACTAATTTTGACATCTTTTTACTAAAAACAGTCAACTTTTAGTAAAATTTACTAAAATTTCTTAAGCGAAATTAGTAAACTACGTAACCGTTACGTGCACGTATCGTTAGGCGCTTCCCTCACCCCTAAATTACAGTTATTAGCTTTTTAGTGCTTTTGCTCTCCTACAATCAGCCTCTTCACATGACATGACTTTCTTAAGTGTCCCTTGCTGCTGCTTAAGGTTGTCATGTTTTCACTTTTCTCAACCCATATTTTGTATATGATTGTGTAGTCTTTTTTATAATAATTTATTTGAATAATAAATTAGACATTCTCAAACCATTTGATTGCGTCACAGAACAAATTCGACCTTGACCAAAAGGGGTGACCACTTCCACCAACACTTTATTCATTTTGCTTACGTAACTTAGAAAGGTTTTGTTCACGTTCACCTTCTCGTCGACAGAACGTCCTCAACTAGCTTGTCCAAGTTCCGGACCGCGGACCCAGCTGGCCCCGTCGTAGCCTCCTCGGCGAGTCTCCTCCACTCCGCCGTGTTCCTCTTAACTTCCTTCCCCTTCTCGCCTCCCAACAACTCCCTCACCACCTTCTCGACTTCGTCCCTCTTCACATCGCCACCTCCCACTTCCAGCCCCGCCTTCCATTCCGCACACACGTATCTCGCGTTCGTCTGCTGGTCCCCGAAGTTTGGGCAGCATATCATCGGTACCCCTGCGCTTAGGCTTTCCAGCACCGAGTTCCATCTGCAGTGCGTCAGGAATCCCCCCACTGACCTGTGCTTCAGGACCATCACTTGTGGACACCAACCCGACAGGAACCCTCTCCCATTTGTCTCGTCGATGAACCCCGGCGGGAGGATCGCAGTCTCGCCGTTCACGAGGTCTGGCCTTAGGACCCACAGGAATGGACACTGGCTGTTGGCGATCCCTATGGCAAATTCGGTCAGTTTGTCATGCGTTAGGAACGCTATGCTCCCAAAGTTCACATAGAGGACGGATCCAGGATCCTTCGTGTCAAGCCACTCTAGGCATTCTATGTGCTCCTCCCAGAGGTTTCCGCGGACATGCCTCAAGACGGACTTGTCCTCGGGTATCTTCTCGAGAAGAAGATGGAATGGGCCAATCGGGTAAATGTTTGGGATCAGGGATGAAAGGGCCTCAAGGACGGCTGGCTCCAGTTCCTCAAAAGTATGAATAATTGTCGCGTCGGCTTTTCCGCTCCTCTCCATCACATCCACAAGAAACTTAAGGAAGGCATCTCTAGCGTCCGTGGCTCCAAAAAAGTCTGGCATGTCGCACTGCCTCATACACTTCATTCCCGGGATCCAATCTATCACGCCATTCGACCAGTCGATCTTTTCCTGATCCGATTGCCCTGGTTTCATCAGAAAAACCAATAAGACCATAAACCATAGTCAGTACCGGGGTCTAATTCTCACGAAAGATCACCTCTCGACTGCGCAAGGCATTTTTCCATGAACGACCGGTAATATTTAAAGGCCAGGGTCACGCAACCTGGTATTGTGAACAGATGTACCAGTGGAAGCCCAAATTTCTTGGCAGCCGAGGCTATGGCAAAATCATGAATCCATCTGCCACGATATGAGATATCCGTGGCACCTCGGAGCCGTTTTTCGAGCCATCTTCCTCGGTGAGCTTCCCGAGGAGGTCACACAAGGGGTTGACTATGTAATCCCGAATGGAGTCGCACAGGGCGGATATATCCTGGGTGGCGTCGGCATCCGACGGAGGGATACCATCAGGTATCACGAAGAACCGCCACCCAGGGAGGTCCTTGAGGGAGGCAAGGCCTCGGGAATGGAGTAGGCGACGGTGGTTGAACTCAGTGTCGATGAAGGTTACGAAGCAGCCCCTATGGTGTAATAACCTGGCCAGCTTCAGCATCCCTCCAATGTGGCTTTGGACAGGGATCGGCAAACAGACAACATGGGACTTCAACTCTGCCGATCTCTTTGTCTGTAATTCTTCTCTTTCCCTTGAAAAGAAAAACGCTTGAATATGTGGATAGTAAAACCTCGAGATCATGAAGTTTAGCTTCGAGCTTCATTTGGTTCTCCAATTTATTCTGCCTCATTCGTCCCTCAGTCACCATAATGAGGCGACGAGCTCGTACTTGAGCCTGGATTTTACTCCAGGAGTGAAGGTGCCCCAGCGTCGTAACGGCTTGCCTTTGAACAGGAAAACGTTGGGTTAACTTCTGCGTCCTCACTATACGTTTGAGACGTTGTAACACCTTCCTCGCCTGCAGTAAAAGTAAGAAGATAACAAAGCGCTCGACAATCGTTAACATTAGGCAGTTAGTTAATCATCGAACACAGAAAGGATATCCTTAGTTCGCGCACCACTTAAGCTCGAAATGCGGTTTGAATCCGAATAGCAGCTCTGTCCTCTGAAAGTACCGATAGAGGAGTCAAGGTGCCATCAGAAGTGCCATTGAACTCTTTTTCCGAATGGCCCTTCCTACTGAAGGAACTTGACTTTGAAATATCAGAAGGTGCCTATATTTAAGCACAACAAGATCATGAAAAGTGCATACGGGTTGCCACTAGTCCAAGGCATGGACATGGAGGTGTCCAGCGAAACCGACTAAAATGACGATCGGCATCGAGTCAACTACTATCTTCCTTCACATTCATAGGCTGTACTAATCGGAAGCAGTCTGTATCAGCTAAACAACATGTCTACCTCGAGCAATGTCTATATCGGTAAACAGAGGTTATGTGAATGTACCTCATTCACATTCATAGGCTGTACCTCGAGCCCCGGCTCTTTGCTTTCTTCAAGCTGATTATCGACTTGATCCAATCCCCAGATCCCATAATTCGAAACTAACTCCCTCTCTACAAGGACTCTAACAAACACCCTGCGGACATTACATGTGAACAGATCAAACAATCAATCGTAAACCAAACACCAGATCAACAACACATATACAGAGGACAAACTCCAAAACCCCAAAATCACCCACCAAAATCAAACATTGCCCAAAAATTCAAATCCACTCAGATTGTTTTACTTGGGGTTTGTGATGAGTTGGGTCGTGATAGGATTCGGCACTGGTTGTTTAGGTACTCGGGTTTGTGTGGGATTGCAGAAGCTGGTGAATATCCTGAAGCAGATGGACTCCAGGGATCTGTTTAGGATTGAGATGACGAAACCGTTGCTCGAGAAGCAGTGAGTATTTTTTCAAGGTTTTTAGCATTGCTATTTCTTTTGATGTGTAGAACTCATGGTGCTGTGGCATCAATGGGACTGTCAGCTTGCATTGTCGGATATCTTATATTATGTGTTGGGATGGGAGGATTGTGATTCTGGGCTGTTGATTCGTCACTGGCAATGTTTAATCGGACAATTCAAAGGGTGGTAGTGAGGAGCTTGGGTTGATTATGTTTTCAAGCTACAGTTCGCCTCCTTTTTCCATTTTTACTTCTAGTGAGTTAATATAAATTTGCTTTGCTGCTTCTCCCTGGATGATGCATTGTTATCTGGCCAACAATTTCATTGCTTTCATTTCATAGCCTCCGATTCTTTTATTAGCTAATGGGACTGTTTCTTTGTATGGCAGGTACAACATGGGGGTGATTCCAACCAAGAAAAGTTTGGCATTGTGCGATAAGTTATCTGTTTCGTCCTTTTTCAGGTGTGGTTTTAACATAACATACTGCTATTATATCTGCCTCTCGCCTATAACGTTGTGAATTTGGCTTGAATGTGACATTGGTACGGGGAAGTACCTATTTTCTGCGGCCACGGCTTTCTAAGCCTCCCTGCTTTGTCCTTTGTAGGCGTAGACTGTCGACGGTGCTGGTGCAGTTGAAATTCGCGGAGCATTTGAAGGAAGCGGTGACGTACATCGAGCAGGGTCACATCCGAGTAGATCCGGAAACAGTCACCGATCCCGCGTTCCTCGTCACTCGGAACATGGAAGATTTCGTCACATGGGTGGATTCCTCGAAGATCAAGAGGAAGGTTCTCCAATACAATGACAAGCTGGACGATTATGACATGATGCAGTGATGCTTCAGTTGGTTCTCAGCATTAGTAGTAGCACATGCTTGTGCTGCTGTCATGTTACATCAAGCATTTTTCATGCGAATGATTAAAGTGTCAGAAATTAGAAACTGTAAGGAATTGTTTGACCCGTGAACTGATATTGAACAAGTTACATGAAATATTCATTCTTGCATCGCTGTTCAAACGAAGAAGTTAATAAAAAGGCGGTGGATCGAACGTCGACCTTCAGCTCATAAGACCAATGCTAAAAGGGACCCTCCTAGACTGATTTTCCAAAACAATGTCTATATCGGTAAACAGAGGTTATTACAAAAGTAGAAGCAGAAACACATAATACCCAAGATAAAACTATATGCATCTTACTAAATAAGAACTCGTGGGATAAGTCGGAGGTGGGAATGCCAATATTCCACTTTCCCCTTTCTGCATTTCTCCACTCTGTACATCTCCAAATGCTGAGATATTCCAGGGAGTCAGGGAGGTCGTCATCTGGTAAACAACTCAGCCTCTCACACTCAATAATAAACAAAGTTCGAAGGGAAGTGAGGTGGTGTCTTCGTCCCTCACCCACCCTCTCCAACTTCTTCATTCCCACAATTTTCAAATTGACGAGGGACGAAGGGAGGAGGCGACTCCAGCCTGCATCATCATTACCACCAGGCAGAAAACACTATATCTCATCCACGCATTCCATATCTCCCAAGATGTCCAATCCTTGTAAGGCGGTGAGACCCTTCAATCCCCACTCCTCAATTGGTTGATTCAGATTTCTGCATTCCCCAATCCAAAGAACCTCCAGATTGGGGGGCAGACCTCCTCTTGATGATAAACTCGTGATACCTTCACACTTCTGAATATATAGTGTTTTGAGGGATGTGAGGTGGTGTATGTCATGAGGCAAAGACTTCACCTTTGGACATCTGGCAAGCTTAAACACGGACAGATTGCAGGGGAGTGAAGGGAATATCTCCATCTCAAATTCTGGTAAATCACATAGGATAAGCTGGGAGAGTGCGGACAGGTGTTGCAAGCTGCCCGTCAAAGTCACGAGGCTTCCGCAATTCAGAATTTCCAAATTCCGCAGAGACCGAGAGAGAGGACTACCAACACCAACTAATTCCGTAATCGACACGGGTCCCTCCAGATTCCATAGAGTAAGCTCCTCGAGATAATCCAGAAGCCTGATGCTAATCAGCTGGGACTGCGGCAGAATTGGGCAGCCATGAAGGTTCAATATTCTTTACGGAGAAGGCAACCCCCCACTGGGGAAGGAACACGGCTTCTCACAATAAACAACACTCATCTCACTAAGAGATGTAAGCCCACATAAATCATCTGGCAGCTTCTCTAACTCTCCACAATGTTTAATTTCAAGAACCTTTAGATTAGGTGAAACTTGTTTCCCCCCATCCCCTTTCACGAAGGACTTAAATTGAGGACACTCCACAATCTTCATCTCTTCCAGGGCGACCCAAGAGGTTGCCAAACTCCCATCAAAGTGAATCAGCTCCAGTATTCTGCTAATTTCCATCTTGGTCATCGACGTAAGGCTTGCTAGACATGTGAACAATCCCCCATCGCAGCCATCAATATTAATTTCGACGAGGGACGGAAGACTAAGAGCACACCCTCCTTTCAGTTTGGAACACTTCTTCACGATTTGCTGGCGGAGGTAGGGGAATGGCTGGTCGTTCTCATCCCCTCCATTGTACAGCCACTTCTCCCAGGCACCCATGTTCTCGAGGCACAACTTCTTCAATGACTGAAAAAATGGCCCCTAGACCCGTAAAACTCGGGACCTATGGAAGATATCCCTTCAAGACCGCTCATTTTCAACCTTTCCAGCAAGGGAAGTTGTCCAAATGGTGGCAATGAATCTACATTGTCGAGCAGGTCTTCCATGTCATAGGCCATGTCCCGGAGGTCAGCGAGCCACAGGATAGTAGCAGAGTCATCATCGTACTTCTGCTTTTCCTCGGCAGAGTCCAGCACGACTCGGATCGTCGGCAGCTTCTCACCCCATGACTTGAGCTTGTCGGAAATGCCGTTGATCCGTGCATACTCAGCGATGAGTTGGGAGCCGATGAGTTTGAGGACTGGAGAAAGGAAATCCATCCTCTAAGGAAATTTTTGCAGTTTTTTTCGTAATCTTTAGTTTCTGGTAGTCTAAGGCTTCTTTTTACTCTTTAAACCGATGAAGGAATAAACTTTTCCATGGAAACAGAGTCATCGTCGAGTCCTCTTTATCTCATTTCATTCTTTGCTTTGCTTTCCCAGCAATACATCAAAAACACAAAAGTCTGTCATTTGTACTTGATTTCCTCAAAGTGAGAAGAAAATGAGAGTTATCCAAAATTTGTAGTAGTAAAAAGCTTGAGCATGCAAATGCACAACACGTTCCCTAAACACAGCATTTGCTTGAGTTCATGTAGACTGCACGCACATCTCTTTACCAGACAACATTTATCGTGGAATCCTTTTTCCCACCCACTTTGAGGAATACGGATTCTTCATTTCATTCATGAAATTTATTTCATGGCTATTCACATAATGTAATTTTGTATGGTTCGTAGATCCCCAAAATTAGCCTATCAGCCCGACACACTCACCACTAATTAAGTTTTAATCACGGCCAACCCACGTTTCATAAAATTCGTTAAACAAATAATAATTATACTCGTAGAATCAAGAAGATATGGGAATTATAAATTCGGAGATTACGACCCATGCCAACGTGGAAGCCACTCTAACAATGAGATGAAATCTCATCTCTTTCTTCATTCATACGGCAACCAAACAACGAACTCGCGAGCACCAGTTGCTCGAGATTTCCGACGTGTTTGGATCTGACTTATCTAGCGGTCACTTCCGGAACGAACAATCTTTGTTTCTTTTTTACTTTCACTGTATTTACAGCGTGTGACGTATGCTGCGTAATTGACCTTACTTTCGGCCGCCAAAATGTAGCTACGCTAAGCGGCAAAGCCAGAAAATTTTCTTGAGGGGGCCAAATTGAGCTATCCAATGGTTTGGAGGGTCAAATTCAATTATCTATAAAAGCTACGGGGCCATGTTTATCGGTCATGGCTAAAATCCCGTGTCCGGGACTCTCATTAGTTCGGACATGTAACCGCCGACGTTGGCAATTGTTCAGATATGTCGGGATTCTATTCAGACACATGCACGCTTTTTTCTACATGTGTTTTACTGTTCATACATGTGTACATACTTTCATACTATGTCTGAACTCACGGGATTTATAGACACAGAATTTTAGCGTTGACCCATGTTTACCTCCAGCACCCATGGCCCCACCACCACTGGTTATGTTCTTCTTCATGTCAACCGATTTAAGAATTTATAATTCGAGAAATAAAATTACATATTTTATTATATATAGTGAGAAGGTTTTCCAACCCCCCAGAAGGACGAATTGAACAGTTTCCTAATATGTAAGATTAAACTTCCGCCCTTCTTATAATTTATATATCATTATCTTTTAATAATTTCTCAATATATCCATCCATAAAATATTATCTACAACTCTGTCAAATCTAAAAAGGAAAAAGAAAAAGGAGTCTGGGAAAGATAATACGGAACTAGTTGGGATAAGAAAGTTAAATTCATCGTGTGTTTGGAAATAAATTCGTTTGTTCGAAATTACGGGGACGAGTGGGAGGATCGTGAAGTTGTACAATTATTATCTTAAAATAGAGGATATAAAAGTACAAGCAAAAACACATATAATAATACCGCCTAATATCAAATCTTACACAACATCTTACTTAATATATAACTTGTGGGATGAGTCGGAGGTGGGAATGCCAATATTCCCCTTTCCCCTTCCTGCATTTCTCCACCAACTCCTCCGTACATCCCCAAATGCGGAGAGATTCCAGAGAGTCAGGGAGGGCGTCGTCTGGTAAACACCTCAGCCTCTCACAGTTAATAAGTTCCAAAGATTGAAGGGCGGTGAGGTGGTGTCTGAGTCCCCCACCCACCCTCTCCAACTTCTTCACACCCCCAATAGACAACCATAGGAGGGATGAAGGGAGAAGGCGACTCCAGCCTGCATCATCATTACCACCAGGCGGAAAACACTCCATCTCATCTCCACAATCCATCTCTCCTCGAATGGACAATCCTCGTAAGGCGGTGAGACCCCTCAATCCCCACTCCTCAATTCGTTGATTCAGATTTCGAAGTCGAATCGAAATAGATTCCAGGTTGGGAGGCAGACCACTCGTGATGCCTTGGCAGTCCTCAATCTCTAGTGTTTTGAGGCATGTGAGGTATTGCATGTCATGAGGCAAAAACTTCACCTTTGGACATCTGTCAAGCATAAACCTGGACAGGTTGTAGGGGAGTGAAGGGAATATCTCCATCTCTAATGCTGGGCAATCCGAGAGAATAAGATCAGAGAGTGCGGACAGGTGTTGCAAGCTATCCGTCAAAGTCGTGAGGCATCTGCAATGCCGAATTCCCAATATCCGCAAAGACAGAGAGAGTGGACTACCAACACCGACTAATTCCGTAATCGACATCAGTCCCTCCATATCCCATAGAGTAAGCTCCTTGAGATAATCCAGAAGCCTGATGCTAATCATCTGGGACTGCGGCAGAATTGGGCAGCCATGAAGGTTCAATATTCTTAATGAAGAAGGCAATACCCCACTGGGGAAGGAACACAGCTTCTCACAATAAACAACACTCATCTCACTAAGAGATGTAAGCCCATATAAATCATGCGGCAGCTTCTCTAACTCTCCACAACGACTCATTTCAAGAACCTTTAGATTAAGTGGAACTTGTTTCCCTCCATCCCCTTTCACGAAGGACTTAAATTGATGACACTCCACAATCTTCATCTCTTCCAGCGCGACCCAAGAGGTTGCCACACTCCCCTCAAAGTGAACCAGCTACGGCATACGGCTAATTTCCATCTTGGTCATCGACGTAAGGCTTGCTAGACATGTGAACAATCCCCCATCGCAGCCATCAATATTAATTTCGACGAGGGACGGAAGACTAAGAGCGCACCTCCTTTCAGTTTGGGGCAGTTCATCACGATGAGCTGGCGGAGGCAGGGGAATGGTTGGCCGTTCTCATCCCCTCCGTTGTACAACCACTTCTCCCAGGCACCCATGTTCACGAAGCTCAACATCAGAAATATAGAAGGGTCCAGTTTATTATATAAAGTTCAGCGGTCTACTCCCTCAACAATAGAAGCCCGTTGGACGTGTATGCTGCGTCGACATATGAGACAGTCCGATATTACTAATAATATTATTATTACTAAGGGATTGGATAATTTTAAAGGATTCTGTTTTTTTTTAGTGATGGTTTTATTTTCACTAACAATTTGATTTAAATTGAAAAGAAGTTCTTTGACTGGGATCATCCGGGGTTTATTTTATATGTGCTATAAAGAAACAAAAATTCAACAAAAAACCAAAGTTTTAGATTCGAAATCAAACGACTTAATATTTCTCCATTCATTCCCATCCAATCCAGTTTTTGTTCGACATATGGGCGCCAGGTATCTCTTGTCATTTATCGGCCTCATTGTAGTAATAATACTACTATTATTATTTTACATGAAGCAAATATGTCATTAGGGACAAATTTATTTCACTATCGTATCATCAACAACATCAACAAATTTGTTTGGAGTGATTGAGTTCCACGAAAATAATAAAAAATAGCAGATAAGTTCACAAAAAAGGTAATATATTCACCGAGCAATTTGGGATATAATTAATTCTATCGATGCTTTAATTTGAAGTTATCCGACTCTGGACAATACTTTTTCCATTGCATAGAATATTCGGCACGACGTAGTATTATTGCGCTTGGACCGAAGCCGAAGTGGAGGCCAAAAACTACGTGCCCAAGTGGTGCGTTTAATGTTCGAAGTATTCCTTCCAACCATGTTCGAGCAAGACATGAAGCGGCCGTATTTCTCGGTTTCATCTACAAAAATTCCAAATACAATGCCGTGTAAGAAAAGGAACTAAAGAAAAGTATTAAGAGGATGTTGCCGGAATTTAACATAAAATATGAAGAGATTAGTTTTACTAGATGATTTATATATATAAGCAAAGACATGTTGGGAATTGTAACAATAAAATGGAGATATATGTATATTAATAGCAAACTATTTTGTGAATTAGGGTCGCTAGTTTCAAATGACTAATACTCCTAAATTGGTATTTGAAACACCTATTTTGCCTAATAAAAAAAGTCAGAAATAGATGTTTAAAACACCGACTTCCTACTGGGAGGTTGAAATCTGTGTTTCAAAACACCGATCCTTCACCTTCCCTCAACTCCGAGTTCAACTGCCATCGCATGCCACGTTCCGGGGGACTCATGTAAGCGAAGGAACTGAAGAAGACGCTAATGAAATGGAAGAGACTCGCCGAAGATGCCGTGCCCGTCCGTCTCCTCGATCAAGGACTTGAAAGAGGTGTTCGGACAAGCTCTCGTGTAGTCATCTATGAATCATCGATTGTGTACCTCGGAATATTTCTCTAGTGAATAAATGAACCTTGTAATAGAATAAAACAGTCAAAATGCTCAACCATCAGGTTTTGACATGTTGATATTTACCTTTTTGAGTAATAATTTCATAATATTTTAATTTGAGTTTATATTTGAATTAAAAATTCTATTGTAGTTAGTGAGAAATTTTCTTGGCACGTTGATTTCATAAAAGACAGCACGAGAATGTTCTCCAGTCATATTTCAAGAGAATTTATTTTTATTAGTACCCAAATGGTATCTCTAAAGGAAGATTTAGTCTTTATAAATAAAATAAAGTAAAATTGATATTTTTCGCTAAAATAAATTCATATTTAGTATTTTTATTATATATATATATATTATGACAAACACATTTGTTATATATATATATTATCAAAACCGTTCATATAGCACTAAATTTTCTATTCCAACATGATACATATATTTAAACTCCTACGTGGCGTTGATAACGAATTTAGGGTTGATGATGCGTGGCAAGTTACACACGGCTGGCATCAAACTTTGGGTGGTTTGTTACCCGATATCTCTGTCCAGGTTATTTCGCACAAGGGAGATCGTATTCGTCACATGTCAAGCCTTTCGGCACACGGGATGAACAAGCACCGACTTCTTGTGAAGACTTTGGAGCAGAGTTATGCCTTGTTTCGTGTTTGGAAGTAGTTATTCATTTACCCATTTTATCATCTCGTGTACATCTTGATGTCGACATCATCATTTACGGATAAAAAAAAAAAGTATTTAACAGCTTGCTCCGCCCATCGTTATTACTTATGCATAAAATAGTTATTATACGTATTTAGTCACTATAAAATTTATTTTATATTATTTCATGCTTACGTGGCAACATGTGAATGGCAGGTGCACCCAAGTTTGGCTCATATTTAAGGAGGACTAGTTTGTTTTTTTTTTAAAAAAAAAATTACGTTATTCCTTTACAAAACTAGTCAATGTTTTATAAAATCTCCTTCTTGCAAAGGCAACAATATAAAATATGTCGTGAAAGAATCGGGTTATGTACACTATTAATAATATAGAGTTAAGGTCGTTCGATACAAACTATATTCTCAGTGAATCGGAGACGATTGGCTATCTTTATAATTAATGTAACATGACATGCTAAAAAATATTCTTTTTACAAAATTAAAAAAATTTGAGCATGGGAATACAGTTAACTCAATTCCGATCACTTACATTTATATGGGTTAAAAGAGACATTAATATGCGATAGAAATATTTCGTTTACGATAAATACATGGGCTAAACTTGTTTATTATCTAGACTATATATAAAAAAAATTGACTCAATTCCGATCTAAATCAAGTGGGTTTTTGATTAGTCATCGTAGAAGCTATCTTCATTAGAAAGAAAAAACACCATTGAAGCATTACTTTCTACTTAAAACTAGTCGTGAAAAATTTTTTTTTTCATGTATATTTTTTTTATTTTATTTTTTTAACTATATAATCATTACAATAAGTGATTCAATACCAACTCGTTGTGATTTCCCGTTTTTTATTACGTAGAAAATGAGGAAACAAAACGTAAGTAATATTTTTTTCTTAATTATTTTGTAATCGCAAGTTTTAATATTTGACACTAGTTTTGAATTTGATCTACCAAATGTCTAAAGCAACAACAGGCTGGTGGTGGAACTTAATACAAATCTGGGTAGACCTTTCTCAGTTTGTCACTACACTTGTAAATGGCAAAACCTTCATGATTACATCTTCTCACCCAATCCTTCTCCCTTTATCAAGACAAAGAGTGAGACGTGTATATCTCATGATGAATATTTCAAGATTGATTCATCCATATTTCCTGATTAATATTTATTATAAAGGATTTTTTTTATTTGATTATATCATAGAATTTTTAACACTTTTTTAAAGTAACAATTTTATCAATGTCCGAACCTTGATATGGATGCCTTGGGAAAGATCCGGGACAACCTTTCACGTGTATCTAGATGTCATAACGGATTACGATAGAACATGTCCTGGTTAGAATGCTAGGGGTTCAATTTTTTGTCGAAAAAAGGAATTAAATTGATATCTTTTGACATATTTTAAATTATTTTAATCTACGGACTAAAATAACTCGCGGGATGAGTCGGAGGTGGGAATGCCAATATTCCCCTTTTCCCTTCCTGTATTTCTCCACCAACTCAGCCGTACATCCCCAAATGCGGAGAGATTCCAGGGAGTCAGGGAGGCCGTCGTCTGGTAAACACCTCAGCCTCTCACACTCAATAATATACAAAGTTTTTTGAAGGGAGGTGAGGTGGTGTCTGAGTCCCCCACCATCATCATTACCACAAGGTGGAAAACACTCCATCTCATCCACGCATTCCATCTCTCCCAAGATGTCCAATATTAACTACTGGGATGAGTCGGAGGTGGGAATGCCAATATTCCCCTTTTCCCTTCCTGTATTTCTCCTTCAACTCAGCCGTACATCCCCAAATGCAGAGAGATTCCAGGGAGTCAGGGAGGCCGTCGTCTGGTAAACACCTCAGCCTCTCACACTCAATAATATACAAAGTTTGAAGGGAGGTGAGGTGGTGTCTGAGTCCCCCACCCACCCTCTCCAACTTCTTCATTTCCCCAATAGTGAAATGGAGGAGGGATGAAGGGAGAAGGCTACTCCAGTCTCCATCATAAACAGTAGGAGGAAAACACTCCATCTCATCCACGCATTCCATCTCTCCCGAGATGCTCAAATCTCGTAAGGCAGTGAGACCCTTCAATCCCCACTCCTCAATTGGTTGATTCATATTTCTGCATTCGAAAATGCAAAGATTCTCCACATTGGGGGGCAGACCTCCTCTTGATGATAAGCTCGTGATACCTTCACACTTCTGAATATATAGTGTTTTGAGGGATGTGAGGTGGTGTATGTCATGAGGCAAAGACTTCACCTTTGGACATTTGACAAGGTAAAACGAGGATAGGTTGCGGGGGAGTGAAGGGCATATCTCCATCTCTAATGCTGGGCAATCCCTGAGATTAAGATCAGAGAGTGCTGATAGATGTTGCAAGCTGTCCGTTAAAGTCGTGAGGTATCTGCAATCCCGAATTTCCAATTTCCGCAGAGACCGAAAGAGGGGACTGCCAACACCAATTAATTCTGTAATCGACACGAGTCCCTCCAGATTCCATAGAGTAAGCTCCTCGAGATAATCCAGAAGCCTTATGCTAATCAGCTGGGACTGCGGCAAAATTGGGCAGCCATGAAGGTTCAATCTTCTTAACGAAGAAGGCAATCCCCCACTGGGGAAGAAACACAGCTTCTCACAATAAACAACACTCATCTCACTAAGAGATGTAAGCCCATATAAATCATCCGGTAGCTCCTCTAACTCTCCACAATGTTTAATTTCAAGAACCTTTAGATTAGGTGGAACTTTTTTCCCTCCATCCCCATTAACGATGGACTTAAATTGAGGACACTCCTCAATCTTCATCTCTTCCAGCGCGACCCAAGAGGTTGCCAAACTCCCTTCAAAGTGAACCAGCTCCGGCATATGGCTAATTTCCATCTTGGTCATTGACGTAAGGCTTGCTAGACATGTGAACAATCCCCCATCGCAGCCATCAACATTAATTTCGACGAGGGACGGAAGACTAAGAGCGCACCCTCCTTTCAGTTTGGGACACTTCCTCACGATGAGCTGGTGGAGGCAGGGGAATAGCTGGTCGTTCTCATCCCCCCCGTTGTACAACCACTTCTCCCAGGCACCCATGTTCTCGAAGCTCAACTTCTTCAATGACTGAAAAAATGGCCCTTTAAACCCGTAAAACTCAGGACCTATGGAAGATATCCCTTCAAGACCGCTCATTTCCAAACTTTCCAGCAAGGGAAGTTGTCCAAAGGGTGGCAATGAATCCACATTTCTACAACCTGTCAGGGTTATGCTCAATAGATTTTCCATACAGCCCTGATTATAAAACCAGGATGGAAACCGTTTGGCCCCATATCCATGGATAACAAGGGATTCAATCTTCTTCGGAGGTTGCAGATGATGGAGTTTGAATTGATGGTCACATTCACGAGAAATTTCAGAACCCGATCCCCAGTCTAAGCTTAATTTGAGAATCGCTTCCCTCACAAATACATTAGTAAGCCTCGCGTCTTCGACGTCATGTACATACTGCAAATTACGAATATGCAACTCCCGCTGAAGGCATCGGAGTGGTCTCAGCTGCTTCAACTCTTGACCTATCTCTTTCCCCACGACGAAGTCTGAGAGTATCTCAAGATTGGATAGTTCACCGATAAACGGCGGCATCTCCTGTAAACGGTTTGTGCCTTTTATGTCGAGATGGAGAAGATTCACCAGCTTATGAATGTTTCTCGGTAGCTTATGAAGCCTTCGACACCCTCGAAGTAACAGAGATTGTAATTCCACCAAGTCACAAATCATTTCCGGCAGTATTTGGATATTTGTGCGAGAAAAATCGATCGAACGTAGGAGTTTCAATTCTCCAATTTGGTCGGGTACCTGCGTAATCTTAAAGTAACGCAACGATAACATCCTGAGGCTTTTCATATCCACAATCAAGTCTCGTATCACATCTTCAGAGACTAGGACAGTTGAGTCTGGCTCTTCTGAGATTTGGAATGGCATAAACGTTCTTAATTTCTTCATAGAGCGAAACACATCAAATCTCTTTGAAAGGCACCTTTCGTGACGTTTTGTAACCATTGCCGCATGACGTACTTTGTCTTCATGGAGGGTGAAGCCTCCTTTGTTTACATCAGAGCTGAAATACGAGCATGGATCGATCGATTTCGCGAGGTCATTAATGAGATCATGCATTGAGTAGCTAGTCTTCTTATCACTTGCTTTCTGAAGGAACGACGCGGCCTCCAACCGATGAAGATTTTCCATCCCCACCTCTTGGTAAGTTTTTGCAGTCCCTTTATGCAACAAACCTTGTATGATCCACAGTCGAATTAACTCGTCTTGGTCGAATATGTAATCCTTCGGGAATAACGCACAAGCAGCGAAACATCTCTTCAAGTGAATGGGGAGGTGGATGTAGCTTAACCTCAATGCAGAAGGAATCTTTCCTTCCAAGTTCCAAATACCGTGACGTAAAATTCTTCTCCAATTTTCAGGGTCTTTTACGAAACGAAGCAGCCCTCCAATCACCTTAATAGAAAGAGGCAGCCCCTTACACTTGTTTGCCAATTCAACGGCAATTTCTCGAAGATCAGGATGTCCTTCAAAGTTTTCTTCTCCAATCGAGTGACAGGCGAGCAAAGACAAACAGTCCTCCGGCGACAAGATGTCTAACTGCTTCGGATTAGGGTCTCCGACCTTTCTCGCGACCTCGGCATTTCTTGTGGTAAGCAGAATCCTGCTTCCTTGACTCCCGGAATACAAGGGCTTTAGCAGAGTCTCGATCTCGACGTACTCATCGTTCCATACGTCGTCAAACACAATCAGAAATTTCTTTCCGGACAGTGTCCCTTTTAGGGAGTTTTGAAGTTGATTCAGATCCTTCTCTGCACTGGGCGAAGAAGGGGTTACCTGGTCCAGGATGCTCTTGGTGATGGCAGTCACGTCAAAGACGTCAGAAACACAAGCCCAAGCTTTGACAGTGAAGTTCAAGGACTCGTGATTATACAGCTCTTGTGCAAGGGTAGTTTTACCGAGTCCTCCCATCCCCACGATCGAAACGACGGCAAATGGTCGGACAGTGCCGTGGGTTGCTTCGGATCTGGTCAATCGAGCGAGCAGCTCCTCCATTTGCTTTTCCCTGCCCACGAACTTTGGCTCGGGTAGGGAAGAGGTCTTGAAACGGGGCTGGTCGTTGCGAGGCTCTCTCCTCGAGCTCTGGACTAATCCGAGAATGGGTATGCGGGCGATAACTTGCTCCAATCTTCGGTCGATGTCATCGATATCATTGGCCATACGATGACGGGAGATCAGGGAGCACGGGCGGAAACCAGAGCAGCAAGCGATGAGGCAGCGAGGGAGTTTGGATGACTGGGCCTTGGGCTCGTCCTGCTTGGCTTCGACAGAGAAGTGGTCGAGCAGGTCCTCCATGTCGTAGGCGACGTCCCTGAGGTCAGCGAGCCACAGGACAGTAGCAGAGTCATTGTCGTACATCTGCTTTTCCTCAGCAGAATCCAAAAAGGCTTGGATCCAGGGCAACTTCTCCCCCCATGTGTTGAGCTTGTCGGAGATGCCGTGGATCCGGGCATACTCGGCGATGAGTTGAGAGCCGACCAGTTTGAGGACGGGGGAGATGAAATTCATATTCTCTCTCTCTCTCTCTCTTTTGGAATAGTGTAATTTGGGGCTTGATTAGCCCCGGAGTCTTTCATTTTGCTAAAGTGCGAGATGCTTTAAGTTTGAAAGAATTTGATCCACTCAATGGTCCATGTGGGTCCTCCGCTTCTGGCCACATGTTCTCACGGTTGACTTTCAATCCTTGGAATCATAATTCGACGGCTTTAAAGCTAAATGGAACTATTGACATGCCAAGTAAACACCCAAGATAATGCCTAATCTCATGTGATTAAAATTCGATCAGTGCTCATGGCCGATTGAAATCGATTAGCTTTGCGAGAAGATCCCGAAATTGATCGATTTTTCAATCTTTTGGTCAACCAAAATTGGTCGTACCGGATTAATCCACAATTTGGGGATCTGCGTTGAGTTCAACGTAGTTCGATGTCCGGTCGTTCATACTTTCGAGAAGCTGGAGTTGGATGCAATTTCTTCCTTGATCTCCACGATTTGGGGATCTGCTTCTCAAGTGGATACCCCGGCAAATCGCTTGTCTTAATGCACTTTACACGAAGGACTTGGTTATGTAGTTTTAGGAAGATCAAATTGAACATTTGATTACAACCAGTAGAAAACAGGCATCAGACAAACTTTGAACATTATATTACGAGTTGTGGCCTTTTGATGACATTTATTACTTGCTCAAGGAAATTACCTAAAAACCCCTGTCCATCCCAAAAAAATTAGGCAAAACATAGTTTGGAGTTAGAAATAATCGTCGAGGACAAAATCGTCTTAACATAAGACCAAGAATTTTATACGTGTGCGTATTGAAAAAGACAGTCTGATTTATTGATATTATCCGAGAAATAACTTATTTGTTTTCTCCTGCTATTAGTAAATATTGATCGAATACGAAGCACTTCTTGATTGTAAGTAGAATATTTTTTTAAAAAAATTGAGCTTTTTTTCTTGCTAAAGCTTATTTTTACTATGTATTGGAGGGATTTCGATGATGTATTTATAATGTATTTTTTAAAAAATCTTAATTTTTCATATGAAATAAACAATATTCTAAACGATAAATCATTATTATTATTATTTATTTAGAGAGAAAAGAAGTTAATTTTCGTTGAAACGGTTGTGCCAATCCAACATCAGAAATATAGAAGGGTCCAGTTTATTATATAAAGTTAAGTGGTCTACTCCCTTTACAATAGAAGCCCGTTGGACTTGTATACTGCGTCGACGTATGACACAGTCAGATACTACTAATAATATTATTATTACTAACGGATTGGATAATTTTAAAGGATTCTGCTTTTTTTAGTGATGTTTTTATTTTCACTAACAATTTAATTTAAATTGAAAAGTAAGTTCTTTGACGGGGATCATCCGAGGTTTATTTTATATGTGCTATAAAGAAACAAAAATTCAACAAAAAACCAAAGTTTTAGATTCAAAATCAAATGAATTAATATTTCTTCATTCATTCCCATCCAATCCAGTTTTAGTTCGACATATGGGCGCCAGGTATCTCTCGTCATTCATCGTCCTCATTGTAGTAATAATACTACTATTATTATTTTACATGAAGCAAATATGTCATTAGGGACAAATTTATTTTGCTATCGTATCATCAGCAACATCGACAAAAATTTTTGGAGTGATTGAGTTCCACGAAAAGAATCAACAATAGCAGATAAGTTCACAAAAAAGGTAATATATTCACCGAGCAATTTGGGATATAATTAATTATACTCCAGCTTATCACCGGCAGTCTGTTCAGGGTTGTGCCTGGGCTGGGAAGGCTCTCAGCCACATGACTTAACCGATCAATAGAAATACTCCAACTTTGTCATATATTCTGTACATCACACTAGATGGATCTTTCGAAAAGCAATGAAAAAAGAAATCGAATTAACTCAACAGGCTGAGATCGCCTGCATGAAGCTGGAATCGCTAGTAATCGCTGGTCAGCCAACAACAAGATCCACTTTTTTAGTTTATAGAGGTTTCCCATTGCACTGATCGGGGGCGTTCCAAGTGACATGCTTTAATTTGAAGTTATCCAACTCTGGACTATACTTTTTCCATCACATAGAATATTCGGTACGACGTAATATTATTGCGCTTGGACCGACGCCGAAGTGGAGGCCAAAAACTACGTGCCCAAGTGGTGTGTTTAATGTTCGAAGTATTCCTTCCAACCATGTTCGAGCAAGACATGAAGCGACCGTATTTCTCGGTTTCATCTACAAAAATTCCAAATACAATGCTGTGTAAGAAAAGGAACTAAAGGAAAGTATTAAGAGGATCTTACCGGAATTTAAGATAAAATATGAAGAGTTAGTTTTACTAGATGATTTATATATATAAACAAAGACATGTTGGGAATTGTAACAATAAAATGGAGATATATACATTAATAGCAAACTATTTTGTGAATTAGGGTTTATAGTTTCAAATGACTAATACTCCTAAATTGGTATTTAAAACACGTATTTTGCCTAATAAAAAAAAGGGGAAATCGGTGTTTAAAACTCCGACTTCCTACTAGGAGGTTGAAATCGGTGTTTCAAAACACCGATCCTTCACCTTCCCTCAACTCCGAGTTCAACCGCCATCGCATGCCATGTTCCGGGGGACTCATGTAAATGAAGGAACTGAAGAAGACGCTGATGAAATGGAAGAGACTCGCCGAAGATGCCGTGAGCCCGTCCGTCTCCTCGATCAAGGACTTGAAAGAGGTGTTCGGACAAGCTCTCGTGTCGTCATCTATGAATCGTCGACTGTGTACCTCGGAATATTTCTCTAGTGAATGAATGAACCTTGTAATAGAATAAAACAGTCAAAATGCTCAACCATCATGTTTTGACGTGTTGATATTTACCTTTTTGAGTAATAATTTCATTATATTTTAATTTGAGTTTATATTTGAATTAAAAATTCTGTTGTAATTAGTGAGAAATTTTCTCGGCATGTCGATTTCATAAAAGACAACACGAGAATGTTCTCCAGTCATATTTCAAGAGAATTTATTTTTATTAGTACCCAAATGGTATCTCTAAAGGAAGATTTAGTCTTTATAAATAAAATAAAATAAAATTGATATTTTTCTATACCTTCCCATGCTAAAATAAATTCATATTTAGTCTTTTTATTATATTATAAAAGTTTATATATATATATATATATATATATATATTTTTTTTTTTTTTTTTGACAAACACATTTTATTATTTTTAACTATGTAATCATTACAATAAGTGATTCAATACCAACTCGTTGTGATTTCCAGTTTTTTACTACGCAGAAAATGAGGAAACAAAAAGTAAGTAATATTTTTTTCTTAATTATTTTGTAATCGCAAGTTTTAATATTTGACACTGGTTTTGAATTTGATCTACCAAATGTCTAAAGCAACAACAGGCTGGTGGTGGAACTTAATACAAATCTGGGTAGACCTTTCTCATTTTGTCACTACACTTGTAAATAGCAAAACCTTCATGATTACATCTTCTCACCTTGATATGGATGCCTTGGGAAAGATCCGTCCTGATCATCAGGACAGCGAACCCGCGAGATCACATTTAGTGAGCACATGGTGGACCTTAAGGAGGAGTTCGCCCCCGCATATGTAAGTAAAATGGTTTCTAGTTTGGTTCTTGGTATCACGTCTCCGAATAATACGTTTCGGCTTTACGGTTTTCTTTGTCTTCTTACACATTTCTCGAACAACAAATGCTAGGATTTTGTTTTATTTATTTTACTTTTTTTTTTATAAAATTCATGTTAGGATGTTATCAATTATTATTTCTGCTTATTTAAAACGGGTTGTTTCACCATATATATATAAGGCAATACATGATAACCCGAATATCGTCGATCCAAACCAGACTACACAAATAACGGATTTATTGTTAAAATGAGATCATAAACGACATGATAATAAAATTTCCGTTCGATAACGCTGCTGCCATAACGATCTCTCGGCTATATTTCTCTTAAAACTAGCACGCCACGACTGTTGAAGGAATAATATTGTCATAAGTTACGTAGAACAACCTTTCATGTGTATCTAGATCTCATAACGGATTACAATAGAACATGTCCTGCTTAGAATGCTAGGGGTTCAATTTTTTGTCGAAAAAAGGAATATCTTACAAATTACGTAGTAAAAAAGATAATGTAAAGATTTTCCAGGCACTGGACTTAAGAAAGAAAATTAAATTGATATCTTTTGACATATTTTAAATTATTTTAACGTATCGAAACTAGCGGGATGAGTCGGAGGTGGGAGTGCCAATATTCCCCTTTCCCCTTCCTGCATTTCTCCACCAACTCCTCCGTACATCCCCAAATGCGGAGATATTCCAGGGAGTCAGGAAAGCCGTCGTCTGAAAAACACCTCAGCCTCTCACAGTTAGTAATTTCCAAAGATTGAAGGGAGGTGAGGTGGTGTCTGAGTCCCCCACCCACCCTCTCCAACTTCTTCATGTTCTTAATAGTCAAACGGAGGAGGGATGAAGGGAGGAGGCGACTCCAGTCTCCATCATAAACACTAGGAGGAAAACACTCCATCTCATCCACGCATTCCATCTCTCCCCTTATGTTCAATCCTTGTAAGGCAGTGAGACCCTTCAGTCCCCACTCCTCGATTGGTTGATTCAGATTTCTGCATTCCTTAATCCAAAGAAACTCCAGATTGGGGGGCAGACCTCCTCTTAATGATAAGCTCGTGATACCTTCACAATTTCGAATATATAGTGTTTTGAGGGATGTGAGGTGGTGTATGTCATGAGGCAATGACTTCGCCTGTGGACAGCTGACAAGGTCAAAGGAGGATAGGTTACGTGGGAGTGAAGGGAATATCTCCATCTCTAATGCTGGGCAATCCCGGAGATTAAGATCGGAGAGTGCTGATAGGTGTTGCAAGCTGTCCGTCAAAGTCGTGAGGCATCTGCAATCCCAAATTTCCAATTTCCGCAAAGACCGAGAGAGGGGACTACCAACACCAACTAATTCCGTAATCGACACGAGTCCCGCCAACTTACATAGAGTAAGCTCCTCGAGATAATCTACAAGCCTGATGCTAATTAGCTGGGACTGCGGCAGAATTGGGCAGCTTTTAAGCTTCAATATTCTTAACGAAGTAGGCAGTCCCCCACTAGGGAAGGAGCACAACTTCTCGCAATAGGCAACAATCATCTCAATAAGAGATGTAAGCCCAGAAAAATCATCCGTCAGCTTCTCTAACTCTCCACAACGTTCAATTTCAAGAACCTTTAGATTAGGTGGAACTTGTTTCCCTCCATCCCCTTTTACGAAGGACTTGAATTGAGGACAATTCTCAATCTTCATCACTTCCAGCGCGACCCAAGAGGTTGCCAAACTCCCCTCAAAGTGAACAAGCTCCGGTATTCTACTAATTTCCATCTTGGTTACCGAAGTAAGGCCTGCGAGACATTTGAATAATCCCCCATCACAGCCATTAATATTAATTTTGATGAGGGACGAAAGGCTAAGAGGGAACCCTCCTTTCAGTTTGGGGCAGTTCATCACGATGAGCTGGCGGAGGCAGGGGAATGGCTGGCCGTTCTCATCCGCTCCGTCGTACAACCACTTCTCCCAGGCACCCATGTCCTTGAAGCTCAACTTCTTCAATGACTGAAAAAATGGCCCTTTAAACCCGTAAAACTCAGGACCTATGGAAGATATCCCTTCAAGACCGCTCATTTCTAAACTTTCCAGCATGGGAAGTTGTCCAAAGGGTGGCAATGAATCCACATTTCTACAACCTGTCAGGGTTATGCTCAATAGATTTTCCATACAGCCCTGATTATAAAACCAAGATGGAAATCGTTTGGCCCAATATCCATGGATAACAAGAGATTCGATCTTCTTCGGAGGTTGCAGATGATGGAAGAGATTGAATTGATGGTCACCTTCACGAGAAATTTCATAACCCGATCCCCAGTCCAAGCTTAACTCGAGAATCGCTTCCTTCATGAATAGATTAGTAAGCTTCGCATCTTCAACGTCATGTAGATACTGCAAATTACGAACATGCAACTCCCGCTGAAGGCATCCGAGTGGTCCCAGCTGCTTCAACTTTTGACCGACCTCTTTTCCCACGACGAAGTCTGAGAGTATCTCAAGATTGGCTAGTTCACCGATACACGGTGGCATCTCCTGTAAACGGGTTGTGCCTTTTATGTCGAGATGGAGAAGATTCACCAGCTTATGAATGTTTCTCGGCAGCTTCTCAAGCCAATGACACTCTCGAAGTAACAAAGATTGTAATTCCACCAAGTCACAAATCGAGTCCGGCAGTATTTTGATACTTGTGTGAGAAAAATCGATCGAACGTAGGAGTTTCAATTCTCCAATTCGGTCGGGTACCTGCATAATACCAAAGTAACGCAACGATAACATCCTGAGGCTTTTCATATCCACGATCAAGTCTTCTATCACATCCTCAGAGACTGAGACAGTTGGCATTGGTAATTTTGAGATTAGGAATGGCATAAATGTTCTGAGTTTCTTCATAGAGCGAAACGCATCAAATCTCTTCGAAAGCCATCTTTCATAACTTTTTGTAACCATTGCCGCATGACGTACTCTGTCTTCATTGAGGGTGGAGCCTCCTTTATTCTCATCAGAGCTGAAATACGAGCAGGGATCGATCGATTTCGCGAGGTCATTAATAAGATCATGCATTGAGTAGCTAGTCTTCTTATCACTTGCTTTCTGAAGGAACGACGCAGCCTCCAACCGATGAAGATTTTCCATCCCCACCTCTCGGTAAGTTTTTGCAGTCCCTTTGTGCAACAAACCTTGTATGATCCACAGTCGAATTAACTCATCTTGGTCGAATATGTAATCCTTCGGGAATAACGCACAAGCTGCGAAGCATCTCTTCAACTGAATGGGGAGGTGGATGTAGCTTAACCTCAATGCAGAAGGAATCTTTCCTTCCAAGTTCCAAATACGGTGACGTAAAACTCTTCTCCAATTTTCAGGGTCTTCTTCGAAACGAAGAAGCCCTCCAATCACCTTAATAGAAAGAGGCAGCCCCTTGCACTTATTTGCCAATTCAACGGCAATTTCTCGAATACCAGGATGTCCTTCATAGTTTTCTTCGCCAATGGAGTGATAGGCGAGCAAAGACAAACAGTCCTCCGGCGACAAGATGTCTAACTGCTTCGGATTAGGGTCTCCGACCTTTCTCGCGACCTCAGCGTTTCTTGTGGTAAGCAAAATCCGGCTTCCTTGACTCCCGGAATACAAGGGCTTTAGCAGAGTCTCGATCTCGACGTACTCTTCGTTCCATACGTCATCAAACACAATCAGAAATTTCTTGCCGGACAGTGTCCCTTTTAGGGAGTTTTGGAGTTGATTCAGATCCTTGTCTGTAGTGGGGGAAGAAGGGGTTACCTGGTCCAGGATGCTCTTGGTGATGGCAGTCATGTCAAAGACGTCAGAAACACAAGCCCAAGCTTTGACAGTGAAGTTCAAGGACTCATGATTGTACAGCTCTTGTGCAAGGGTAGTTTTACCGAGTCCTCCCATCCCCACGATCGAAACGACGGCAAATGGTCGGACAGCGCCGTGGGTTGCTTCGGATCTGGTCAATAGAGCGAGCAGCTCCTCCATTTGCTTTTCCCTGCCCACGAACTTTGGCTCGGGCAGGGAAGAGGTCTTGAAACGGGGCTGGTCGTTGCGAGGGTCTCTCCTCGAGCTCTGGACTAATCCGAGAATGGGTATGTGGGCGATAACTTGCTCCAATCTTCGGTCGATGTCATCGATCTCGTTGGCCATACCATGACGGGAGATCAGGGTGCGCGGGCGGAAAGGAGAGCAGCAAGCGATGAGGCAGTGAGGGAGTTTGGACGACCGTGACAGGGCGTGCAACTTGGGTGCCTCCCGTTTCGCCTCGACAGAGAAGTGGTCGAGCAGGTCCTCCATGTCGTAGGCGACGTCCCTGAGGTCAGCGAGCCACAGGACAGTAGCACGGTCATCGTCGTACATGTGCTTTTCCTCGGCAGAATCCAAAAAGGCTTGGATCCAGGGCAGCTTCTCCTCCCATGAGTTGAGCTTGTGGGAGATGCCGTGGATCCGGGCATACTCGGCGATGAGTTGAGAGCCGACGAGGTTGAGGACGGGGGAGATGAAATCCATTATTCCTTTCTCTTTGGGATGATTGTTCGCTTTTCTTCCTCAAGGCGGAATTATTAAACCAACAAACCAAAAGAGACTTCTGTTGGTTTAATAATTCGTTAATTCTTTTTTTACCCCCCAAAGTGACTTGTTTCTTTCTTACCCCTTTTGCTTTGTTTATATTACTTTCCCATTTCCCCAAACGAAAGCGACTGAAGGAGTTGATTTTAAAAGAAAAGGTGTTTTGATCCAACGGTTGTGGGATCATTTCCAATATATTCCTTTCCCGTTTCCCCAAACGAAAGCGAGTGAAGGAGTTGATTTTTAGTGCTTTTTCTCTCCCCCTGGTTTCTTTCTTCCCCCTTTGCTTTTTTTTTTTGGGTAATAAATAGCTTTATTATCCTTTCCCATTTCCCCAAACGACGGACGGAAGCGTTGACGTTACTAACGAAAATGTTTAGTAAAGTCAGCATAAAATTAGTAAACTTGAACTGTTATGAACTGTAAAAAAATAGTAAAATTTCCATATATTTTTACTAAGTTTGCGTTGACTTTACTAAAAGTTGACCGGAATTTAATAAATTTTATTATTTTTTTTACTAATTTTGCGTTGATTTCGTTAGTAACGATCAACTTTTAGTAAAATTTACTACTTTTTGTTAGTATTAATTAGTAAACTACGTAACCGTTACGTGCACGTACCGTATTAAATATTAAAATAATTTATATTTAATGAATTGTTTGAATCGAATGAATTTAAAAAGAAAATTATGGCTATATAGAAATAGGAATTACCGGAACGATAATTGCTCGAATATTAAAGTTGAGCACTCGGTATCCGCATTATATTAACATACCAAGTAAATACTATGACACAATTAATTATATAAAAGAAATTAATAAAGTTTTTATGAGAGTGGAATCACAATCCCCTAACTATTCCCATCAAAAGAATTTCCTTTTTACTCTTATATTTATTTATATTCAAGATTTGTCTTCTTTAAATCATTTGAGATAAAATAATGGGAAGATGACTAATTTTTTAATAGGGGATTTTATAAAAATTAAATACATACGATATATTTACTTTTTTTTACTGACCATTTTAGGAATAAAAGTGCCTATAAAAATCTAATAATAACTGTCCATCGATTAGCAGAGAGGAAGAAGTAAAAGAGAAAATGGCGAAGCCACATGTCTTGTGTATCCCGGGCCTATCTCAGAGCCACATTGGAGCAATGCTGAAGGTAGCCAAGATCCTCCACCACAAGGGCTTCTTCGTAACTTTCGTCAACTCCGAGTTCAACCATCGTCACATGCTCCGTTCCGGGGGGCTTGACTCCCTCGATTCCCTCCCCGACTGGAGGTTCGTGTCTGTCCCCGATGGACTCCCTCCCTCGGACGCCGACGCCACCCAGGACATGCACGCCCTTTGCGACTCCGTCAGGAATTTGATGGTCGGTCCCTTCTCGGACCTCATTGATGACCTTAATCACCGCGAAGGGGTTCCTCCTGTCACGTGTATTCTGTCGGATGGGTTCATGAACTTTGTTGCCTTTCCGGCTGCTGAAAAGGTTGGGGTCCCTCTCGTGCACTTGTTCACTATAAGCACTTACGCGCTTTTGGCTCTCAAGCATCACCACTCGTTCCTTGAGAGGTGTCGCGCTACGTCGACGGGTGAGGTGTTTCCGAGAAGTTATCGTAGATTTGATCCATGAAGAAAATAGCGGCGTCTTTTGCTGTAATGTGTTGCCTCCTATTTGTTCTCAGATGATGTTAGCCGCTCGGAAAGGATAATCGACTGGATTCCCGGAACGAAAAGCATGAGGGAGCGCGATATGCCGAACTTTCTCGGGTCAATCGACTGCGATGATCCATTTGTGAAATTCACCTTGGACGTGCTCGACAGAACAGATAAGGCTGACGCAACCATCATCAACACTTTTGAGGACGTTGAGCAGGTGGTACTAGCTGAAGTTGCTTCCTTGATATGGAATATTTACGCAATCGGGCCAGTCCATCTTATTCTCGACCGGATACCGCGGGATGAATCCATCTCGAAGCACATCCACGGGAACTTATGGGAGGAGCACGCCGAATGCCTCGACTGGCTTCACACCAAGGAACCAGGGATCCGTACTCTGTGAACTTCGGGAGCATAGCATTCCTGACACATGAGCAACTGACCGAGCTGGCAGCAGGGCTCGCCAACAGCGAGCATTCGTTTCTGTGGGTCCTGAGGCCGGATCTCGTGCATGGAGAGACCGCCATCCTGCCTCCTGGATTCGTCGACGAGACTAAGGAGAGGGGATTCCTCTCGGGGTGGTGGCCTCAGGAAAAAGTCTTGAATCACAGCTCGATCGGGGGATTCCTCACGCACTGCGGATGGAACTCCATACTGGAGAGCTTGGCTGCTGGTGTGCCAATGATATGCTGGCCCAAGTTTGCGGACCAACAGCCGAATGCGAGGTACGTGTGCGAGGAATGGAATGCGGGGCTCGAATTCGGCTTCGACATGAACAGGGACACGGTCGAGAGGGTGGTTAAAGTATTGTTGGGGAGCGACAAGGGTAAAGAACTGAAGAGGAGCGCAATGGAGTGGAAGAGACTCGCCGCGGAGGGCTCGAGCCAGGCCGGCTCGTCTGAAAACAACTTGGACAAGCTGATTAAGGATGTGATGCGGAGACGCTAGTTTAAATGTTGACAGTGCTGCTCGAATCAAATGAGCCCATTACAATAAGTCAGGCCCAACTACGTTTTACGCGGATGTTTTTTGGTAATAATTGAGTCATACATAGTAAGAATATTACTTAATCCATAAATAGCTGGAATACAACTTATTATTTTGGTTTCGTATCATGTTTTTACTAGTTAAATCCATGTCTATCAATATTATCTTCCATCCTAGGTTGGGGTTAGCATCGGGCTCGGCTAAAAAGACATGGATTCGAATAGATCGAAATTTTAAGTTCTAAACTTTTGGAGACATATTACTAACCGACAGTAATCATAATTTCAAGTTCTCACTATGCAAGTATGGAAATGCATTTATTTAAAAACAAATATGAAAAATTATTTTAATTTTAGAAATTTGCAACTACGATAACAATGCTCTGAAACTAAAATATTCTAACCTACGCAATTTTTTTACCAAGGGTCCGGTGATTGAGGACCGTATACTAAAGAAATCACTCAATGTTGCAGTTGTGGACCGTGACTCATTTGAATTTGGAGATGATAGGCTTTGCATTATTGTTGAATAAATGATGAGGATAATATTCAACGATAAAGTTTGAAACCAGAAACCTTACCAAAACCAACATGATAGATTATTGGGTGATTCACCTAAAAATGAAAAGCCTATCGTGTAAAGTTCGAGGTTCCAAATCCGGGAATATACTCACTTGAAACATGCTTGCCCCTAATAGTGGGTATGTCTTCAAAATGTTTCAAGCATGCCGTGTTTAAGCCCGGATCATGTTTAAATGGAGGATTTTTCCATCACCCAGTGTTTAAGCCCGGATCATGTTTAAATGGAGAATTTTTCCATCACCCGGTGAAATATTATGCGAAATAATTATGTTAAAAATAATATTTTTTTGACTAATGCCAATAAATCGGTGTTTGAAATATCGAGTTTAAATAATACGAACTCAGCGAGTTCAAACCCTTTATAAAAAATTCGATATTTTTAATACCGAGTTTACTTAATTTTTTAAAATAAACTCTATATTTCTAACTCTATTTCTTGGTATTACTCAATGAAATATTATTTTTATCGAATTATTTCGTAAAATTTTAAGGTGTGTACGTGAAAATTCATGCACCTAAATTTTTAATGTATCATCAAACATATGCATGACTTTACCTAATTTTGTTTCTTTTACTCTAACCACGTGCTTTCCCCATATATCAAAGCAGTGGCCCCCACCGCCCCTCTCCTACGCCTCCCCGACCGCTCATACGAATTCGTATTATCCTCTCTTTTTTTTTTTTTAGGATAATAGATGTGATTGGCATCTTCTTACCCATCATCCATCCACCAAAGCCACAACTCCACTGAATCGAAGCTTTGACAGGGGGGAAAAGATGAAGCCTCATGTTTTGTGCGTCCCAAGCCCTCCACCAAGCCATGTCGGAGCGATGCTTAAGCTCGCGAAGATCCTCCACCACAAGGGCTTCTTCGTCACCTTCGTCAACACTGACTTCAACCACACCAGGATGCTACGGACCGGGGCCCTCGCGTCCCTAGATGGCGTCCCCGTTTGGCGGTTTGTATCGATGCCCGACGGGCTTCCTCCCTCGGACGGGGACTCCGAGGCTACCGCGGACCTGGCTGCGATTTGTGACTCTGTCATGGTTTTCATGGTCGCCCCCTTCTCGGACCTTGTGGACGACCTGAAGTCCCGGGACGGATCGCGAGGCGTTCCCCCCATCGCGTGTATTTTGGCGGATGGCTTCATGAACTTCACCGCCGGCCCGACCGCCGAAAGGGTCGGCCTCCCTCTCGTGCACTTGTACACCATCAATGCTTCCTCGCTCATGGCTTTCAAATACTGCCGGTCTTTCCTGGAAAGGGGTCTTGCGTCTTCGATCGGTAATCGGTTCTTGCTAAGTTATGGGTGGTTTGTTCCGTGACTGGTAAATAGTTGGGTGCTTCGTGCTACTGTTGTTCCCCTGATTTGCTCGCAGATGGTAGCAGCTCGGAGAGGTTAATCGACTGGATCCCGGGAATGAAAACCATGAGAGAGCGCGACATGCCGAGCTTTGTGTGGACCGCCGGCTCCGAGGATACTTTACTGAGATTCGTCTTGGCATCCATGGAAAGACTGGAGAAGGCCAATGCGACCATCATTCACACATTCGAAGACCTTGAGTCAGTCGTCCTACACGAGCTTTCCTCCATGATTCGGAATCTTTATGCGATTGGCCCCTTCCAACTTCTTCTCTAGGGGATACCTCAGGACGAGTTCATCTCAAAGCAAGTCCATGTGAACTTATGGGAGGAGCACGCCGAATGCCTCGAGTGGCTCGACAACAAGGACCCTGGATCAGTTCTCTATGTGAACTTCGGGAGTGTAGCATTCCTAACGCTCGAGCACCTGACCGAGCTCGCAGCTGGGCTTTCCAACAGCAAGTGTTCATTCCTTTGGGTACTCCGGCCGGACATAGTGAAAGGTGAGGAGGCCCCAGTCCTCCTGCCTCCCGGGTTCGTCGACGAGACAAAGGGGAGGGGATTCCTCTCGGGATGGTGCCCACAGGAGAAAGTCCTGAATCACAGCTCCATCGGGGGATTCCTCACGCACTGCGGATGGAACTCCATACTCGAGAGCTTGGCGGCTGGCGTGCCGATGATCTGCTGGCCCAAGCTTGGGGACCAAATGCCTAACGCGAGGTACGTGTGCGAGGAATGGAAGGCTGGGCTCGAATTCGGGGATGACGTGAACAGGCACGCGGCTGAGAGGCTGGTTAGGGAGTTGCTGGGTGGTGAAAAGGGGAAGGAACTGAAAAGGAACGCGATGGAGTGGAAGAGACTCGCTGCTGAAGCCGCAAGCCCGGCCGGGTCCTCGGCTAGCATTTTGGAGAAGCTGGTCAAGGATGTCATGCTGCCCCGAGCTTAGTGCCATAATAATTTTAAAAAATAAAATAAAATTAATCGTACTTTTTTTTATTACTTAAGCTTATTCATTTCGCGAAAGGGTCCGTCTTATTATTATGTTGTTTCGTAAAATTAATTTAATTATTAATTGAAAAATTAAATTAACTTGACATAATAAAGAAAATGCGAGTATTTGCTCCTGCATCATCCGCTGGGAGGACGCCGCGTGGCTCAATCCGTAATTTTATTATACCGACCAAGCGAAATATTTGTATTTTATAAGTAAGTTTTTCCATACGATGTCGTTTCGATAATCAGTGGAGGGCAAATTGTCGGGGCTTTGACTCTGTTTATAACATAGAATTTTGGGTAAGACTAATTTCAATCATATCCGTAGCATAATTCATTTCAAGGCACTTAGAATATCCCATTCCTTTTCATTTTATTAATTTGAAACCTGTATAATGATTTTAATAGTTCTAAACATTTTTTTAAAATCTCTATAGGTCAAAGAAACAATATATGGGTCTTAAGCAGTAAACAACTGCTACGGTTTACATGATTGGAAGTCGAGGCCGCCGCATGCCAGATTGACGCAGGTCGGTTCCGTGTTCAAACCCCAGAGATACGGGTTATAAACTTTCGAGTAAGCCAACAGGTCGATAAAAAATAACCCGTTAGAAGTCTCGATGGGTCGTGAATAGGGATGAAAACGAACCGAGTCGCTCACGAATTAGCTCGGTCAAAATTCGATTCGAGCTTGACTTTAACCGAACTAGAGCCGAACTCGAGCCGGCTCGTTAACGAAGCGAGCCGACCTCGAGCGAAACACTTACAGCTCGATAGTTCGCAAGCCGCTCGCAAGCTTAATATTATATAATAAATATAATAATTTATTAATAAAATAATAACAATAATAAATTAATTAAGTAATAAAATTAATAAAGCGAGCCTACATTCCGGCCTTTCAAGCCGTGCTCGGACTGTTCCTAATCGAGCCGAGCCCGAGTCTGTGGGCATTCGGTCTCGGCTCCGCTCGTTTTCATCCGTAGTCGTGAATCAAGTTTTGTTCTTACACTGGGGTTATAAGTCTCATTACCAAATTTCTCGTATTAAAATTTTACCGTATAAGTCTTTGTACAAAAATTATCATGTTAAGATGAAAAGAAAAGCAAGAACTTGAATTGTTTACTTATCAAATTAATTGTCTACGTATTCTCTTAGCATGAACATGAATCGGAATGAATCAAAAGCTCGTAGTTCACATACAAGAAGAATATGCATATCTAGTTATCGAGTTGGGATAAATTATTGATTACTTCCCTGAAGTTTCCTCGCTGAAATAAGTCTCGTGTCGTACTAAGTTATAGCATGAAATAATTCAAATTCCAAATTATTAGCCCTCGTCGAGATAACTTATCTAATTGGCTTTTAATATTTATTATTTTACCATTTATGTCTACTAGACATATATTTGAAATAGTAAAATAATAGTTATCCATTTCTTACATCTTTTTAATGTGCAATTTATTTAGCAATTCTATCATTTTCTAAATACAACCCTAACTATGTAGGACATCGAAGAAAGATTATTAAAAATGACGGACCGACCCTTCAGGTCATGAGTTGAAAATCATGTAACACGTATCCGTGGCTCGGTAACCTGTATGTCCGATGGCGGAGCTAGAAAAATTAGGTAAAAGGGGCCAAATTAAGGAATTCGGCATTTACATGGTATGTGAATCCGTAAGTGCTTCCGCTTAAGGGTGTCTGTCCGTTGCTTTCTCCTCTCTTTCTTCATTCATACGGCGACCATACAACGAACCTGCGAGCACCAGTTGCTCCAGATTTTCGGAGCGAACAGTCTTTGTTTCTTTTTTACTTCCGTTGTATTTACAGCAATGGCGGAGCCAGAAAAATTAGGTAAAAGGGGCCAAATTAAGCTAAATAAAATTTAAGGAGGTCAAATTGTATTATTTTAATGAGCTATTAGGGTGTTAATGAGCCGGCCGGTCCGCGAACTATCCGGCTGGCTCGTCTTTTGGCCTGAGCCCAGCTTGACAAAAGTCAAACTTTAGTCGGGCTCAAGCTCACGCTCGGGCCTTACTTTTTACAGTCAAGCCGGGCACGGACCTACTTTCTGGCCCGACAAGCTATCCAACCCTGCTTGATAAATTTTAAAATAAAATATAAAAAAATTAAAATAACATTTAAATTTTAAAATTTGCCTATATAGGTGTAAAGGGGAGGGGAAGAGGCAAAGAGCTCGGACCGGACTAAGACTCGGGCCCAAGCTGAAATTTTTTTATTAGGCTCGAACTCGGGCCGATACAATTTTACCCGGGCCTAAGCTTGGCTAAGGGGTGTCTGAGCCCGGCCCGACTCGTTAACACCCCAGAAGCTATTATCCCTTTCAGTCCACCTGGCACCGCGGCTGCTTATGTCAATTATGACCGGCCAGGTCGACTCGGGTTGTTCGCGGGCAGGGTTTGGATTTGACCGCCTCTAATTGGAACTATAACCAAAACTTTCATGGTTTTTATAATATTATATTAAAAAAGAAGTAATGTCATTTCTCGTAATACTTGTATATTATAATGGATGAATTCTTAACATACATAAACACTTCTCCCAACCTAAAGGATTTTTGAGGTAATTTGGACATATCTCCAGATATTGAATGCTTTTAGGCAATGTTTTTAAATTTTTTATGGAATTAAATTACTACGCAAAAATTTGATTCGTCCAAAATATTTTTATCATTGCAAGTCCTTGTTGTGATCGAAATTTATTGAATTTTTAGCAAAAGAGGTGCATTATTTGTTTTTCCATGGAATATATATTTCCCCATCTTTGGGAATGACATTATTTTTATGATAAATTTATAATGTTTGAATTTTATAAAAATCGTAGTCGAGAAATTAACAATTTTTGTGGTGTGAAATTAGATATATGATCCTTCTTAGAATTTTTTTTCTTGCCTGCCCGTTATTTAGAACTTCGCTTCGATTAATTCAGACTCAACACGGGTAGGACACTTGACTATGATGAGTGGGTCTTAAGTGCATATGGTAAATTTCAAACCCAAGACCTCCTTAAGCGAATACAAGCTCATTACTGTTTGGAAAAACCCCACAATAATTCTCCATGAAATTTTAGACGAGGCTTATATTGAATATTGTTTTCTTTAAAACATTGTGGAAACTAGTTTAAAAATAAAAATAAAACTTGCCATAAATTAATTGAGAATTCTTTTGCCACATTTGAAATTGGAAAAAAACTAATAATACTTTAATTAAATTAAGAATTTCAATGGTGATTCATAAAATTAATTTCAAGTCATGTCAACAACTCATAAAAGAAAAATCTCCATGAAATTATTGGTATAATTAGCTATAAACCTTTTCGAAAAGAGAGTAATGCCCGAAGATCAAGATGACAACTTATGTCTGTGTATAACTTAAGCTGAACGCAATATGACCCACAAAGGTGAACTGCGAGGACGTCTAGGGACACGGTCAGCTGTTTCGATGAAGAAATAACCCGATAACTTTAAGCTCTCCCTCGGATGGGCGAATTCCGGTACGACATGCCACGCCGGTTCGGATGAACAGCATACACTCATGTAATAGCCAGGTTCGACAAGCCTGCAGACAGGTCATGCAGTTGCTCGCCGAGAGCAGCCAGTTGCACCAACTCACCCCAGAGCAAAGAGCATCTCTGTACCTGGTAGATCTGAAAAGCTGATTGTTATACCGAGGGGTATCGTGGATGAGTACATTCACCAGGCTATCGATGCAACTAAAGTAGTTGCTTCCGACAACAGTCACTTGATCGGAGCACCGTACGGAGACATCTGCGCTTACTGGTCGTCCCTGAATGATTGTAACTATACAAATGTAAGAGACCAAACATGCTACAACGTCGGCGATCACTTGGATCAATGATCTCATTCCCTTGGACATCTTAAACGATGCTCTCTCGTCTTGTCGGCGATCACTTTTGGCATGTATTTATACGTTGGATAGAAGAACGTTACGTGATGCATTGCGCTGAAATTCGGAATGCGACATATAAACATTGATCAAAACAAAGAAGGAGATGAGGACAAAGCTCGACGTTATTCATCGTCCGGAAATTCCTATGTTTCCCACTGGCGTCACTGATGATTGGATTTACTTCAATTGTAACTCATAGTTCATTGTCCGTCAATAAGGCCCGGCCCAGCATTTAGCGATGAGTGGCTCGAAGCCGACACGAGCCAAGCGGAGTACAAGTCAATGAGGAGGAGCACGATGGGGTGGAAGAGAGTCATCGTGGAAGCCGAAAGCCCCGCGATTGTCGGCAAACAACTTAAACAGGCTTGTTAAGGATGTTATTGTACCAAGATAATTCATGGCCGTCGATTGTGGTCGATTAGGACACAATCGACGAGTGAAACAAAATTCAATCAAGGATTTTTGACGCCTTATCAGCAAATCACGCAGCGGAACAAAGCTTCTGTAAAACAAAACCTAGCGAACAAGCTTCTGTAAGGCAGAACGAACGAAACGTACAATAGAATGATTCGTGTGACACAAGAATATTTGTAGTGTTTTGGCACGCTTTGCCTACGTCCACTCTCATCCAGAATTTAAATTATCATCACTAAAATGAAACGTAATAGCGATACAGAAGGTGATTCGCGATCAACCTTCTACAGCAAATACTAGAAGGTTCTGCACTAAAAGTGACTCATTGCATGCGTTAACGTGACTAAAAAATAGTAACCAGTTGTTGGTCGTTTTCCTCGGGTGGTGTCCTTGCCCGCACAGCTACTTGCTACAACTTCCTTCGAGACTTTCACTCCGGCCGTGTCTTTACCTCCACAGCATCTAGATGCGACTTCCTTTCAGAACGTTTCACTCCGGCGATATTCCTACCTGCACAGCACCCAGGTGGGACTTCCCTTGCGAGGTCCCTCGAGACAACGGCCAAGCAGACATAAAGCACCTATCCAAGGTTCTTCTGCACGCACTTAATGTTACAGTATAGAAGCTGGGGTATCTGCTCTTCTCTCCGACCCACTGCACATTGGCCACGCCAGCTACCTGTCGCACGCCTCCACCAACGTCTCCTACAGCCTCCAACCAAGAGTCTCTTGTGGCCCCCAAGTCACTCTCCTAGAAGACTTCACCAATGATGAAGTCTTCTGCAGCTCACGTCCCTTGTGTATGACTAACAATACTCAAACGAAAAGATTACAAGCTCTTACCTCACTTTCTGGATCATACACAATGTTACACATACTTAAAATGTGGCCGAATGACTCCGTAGTTATACAGCAAAACGAGAAACTAAACATAGAAGGTAGAATTGACTAATATAGCTTCTATTCTTAAATGAAAAACGAATAAATCATTGATATTAATTCATTTAATAAGCAAAATGATGTCTTCCATTGGTAAGTATCCGTTTTTGGGATGAGAGCTGACTAAGAATAATTAATTTAATCAAATCCTCATGAATAACCGTCACCGAAGGTTGCTGATTACGAATGACCTTTTATGAATGAAAATAATTAAAATTAATTTCCACAAGTTATTTTATTAGATTCATGAGTAGCTTCTGGAGTAGCTTTTGTCGTGTAAAATGTTGGCTTCTATTTTGTAGAAGGTCAAACTTACTATGACTCATCATCAAAACCATTTCAATAAGTACAACGCAACTTAAGTGACCGACAAATGTGAAACTGTCTGCGAAGAAATCTAGGCAACATAATATCTCAATGGCTTAAACTCTCACTCGGGTGGATGTGCCCCGGTAAGTCATTCCACATCGGTCTGGATGATCCGCGCTGGCTTCAATGGAAATCATGCACTTGTGTAAAAGGGCATATAAGTTTTCATTGAGTGTTGACACATATCTTGCATTCACAAACATAACTTTCTTTATCCAGACTAATACATGGTTTTTGTTTTTGTTTGAGGTGCCCCATATCTATCAAAGTTGGACTACTCATCAGCCACGATAGCTTTGGATGTCCCCTCTCTCAAAGAGTTCAAATGTGCAACAACATCATTCCAGCTCGACTTTGTCACACACACGTTATTTCCAATTCATTGGTTAAGGTGTATTCCTTCTATTCTTGCTTATTATTTAAATCAATCAAGCATGTCATCTACCATATGGATTTTGGTTTTTCTTATGCAGGCAGACGAACATCCTCTCCTCCAACGAGGCATACGATCAACATTCAATTAAACCGAATGTTAAAGTCCAAGAAGCAAAACTCATTCAACCAGTTTCATATTGTCATCATCCACAACACCAATGCTTGGTTTACAATCACCATCAGCATCCGAATAATAAACTGGGAAAGATCGTCACAAAGCAACTAAAATGACATCATGGAGCTTGTTCAACACTAATATCAAAAGAATACAACATTATTCTCCCAACCATCGAATTCAGAAAAGGAGAGCATGACCCCGTCAAACCAAACTGGGTCAACATTATTCTCAAAGCATAAGCTGGGGCAAGCTTCATCCCATGGGAATCAACATGCCTTCAAGAGTGCAAGTTCAAAGGAAGTTCAGTTTCACTACAACATTGATTGGGAGCTCAGACTATGATAAACTCATCATAAGGGAGTGACATTCCAATTTTCTTTCATATAACCTCATTGTCAAACATTCATACTATCCTTTCATGTTTCTTTGCAGAATCTCCAGATCCTTAAATCAGAACAAGCACATCATCAAGCTTAGGAACTACTATTATTTCAAGCTCATCAACTTACTAAGCTGGGGCAGTGCATCCATGTCAAGTCAATCACGAAATGCTCTCATCTACCGAAAGACAACACATTTCAACTGAGGCAACTCTTTTCGAACGTGTCTATGAGGCACAAACAGTTTTACCAATCGAGCAACAATCCGCTGCACATCAGATGCATGTCAAGAGCTTTCTAAACAAAGATACGTCGATGCATGCAAGCTTAGTGACACAATTCTAAAGAGGATTCTTTCGAATGTCAAGGATTCCCGAGGAAAGTTTCTTCCGCAACTACGACATTCCATATGTTTTCAAGCAAATACGCACAAGAGGCGCTGTCATCCTAACAAAGATAGACGGAGCTGTTCCATTCCAACCGGATCGATAAACTAGAAAAATCAACCCAAAAGACTCAACCTATGGGGTCGCAAGCCAAGTCGAATAAACGGTGAAAGCAAGTATCGTTCTAATTTGAATCACATTAAATTAGAAACTAATCAATGTTATCTTTCATCGCAGATACTTTAACTGGGGCAACGATCAATCGCATCGGGTAACCGTGGCTTTTACTGGGGCAACGAGCACGCGTCGTCAGGGAACCGGTAAAGAAAAGTATCGTTCCAAATTTAAAATTTTTCTCACATTGAACTTGATTGTATATACTCTTTTTCCTTACAGGGCATCAAGTCGAAGCGAACATCATAGGTAAAATTATCATTTCATAAAACATGTGTTATGTTCATTTGTCATGCATTCTCACTAAACGATTTTATTCAAAAATTTGAAACACTTTCCCTAGCGGAACATTTGTGTGCTAGAGATAGAAAGGCAAGCTATCCCCAAACACATACCCTTTTCGAGAGTTGAGTGCAAACACTTGTGAGAAATCTAGACATGATGGCATCAGAGTGGGAAGGAAATCCCTGTGACGGAAAATGCTCTAGCTAGGATGACATCGAGCATTCTTTCTTATCCCCAAATACTTTACCATTGCTAGCCATTCCTAACCAAAGTGGAGATTTTTCGAAACACAATTCCCCTTTCAAGTCAAAGAGTCGCTTCACATCGAAGTAAAAGGAGTTCTGTAGTCTAGATTTCCGAATAAGACTCAGGTGGAGATGCGTTACTTCCTCAAGTTTGAGTGTGAAGTACATCCCTATGGATCTCGCTAGTCGGCACAATACTCTACCATCTTTTAATCATTTGAATGCATCCATGAACAATTCCAGATAACCGAGTCTGTCGAATATTCAATGAAAAAAAAAAGAATTTGAAATGAGACAGGGGCAAGCAAAAAAAAAAGAAGAAGAAAAGAGAGCCCTTCAATATCATTCAAAAAAAAGCAAATTTTGACACAAGGGCCAAAAGACGGTCGCAAAAGCAAATTGTCAAGAGAGAGCCTTTCAATATCATTCAAAGAAAAAGCAAATTTTGACACAAGGGCCAAAAGACGGTCGCAAAAGCAAAGTGTTAAGAGAAAAGGGACAAAAGTTTTAGAACCCTTATCCCGATTTGCCAATTTTAAAAGTCTCGTTCCCTGTGGGAAAAGATAAAGAAAATATTTTTTCTATAACATTTCTCCACAAATTTACACTCGCATATGCCATACTACCCATACCCTCGAGTGTTGTGTCGATGAACGAGTCTACATTGGGAAAACCGCACTTAAAGGTGACACCCTCACGTCTCGAGTCTTCTTCGATGAGACTCTTTGACTTGCTTTCTTTCCAAAAAGATTAAGCCTTCTATAAACATGGTCTTACACCAAGCCTACATTACAACCAAAATCAAAGTCTCTTTTGACTAGCCCTTGAGTATTCATTTCAAAGGAATCGAACTTCCCACTCTGATAGCATAGAAACATATTTGAGTGAGCCTTGAGAGATGTAAGAAAGACCTTTCTTCTCTATCGCGCAAGTGTTTCTATTTAAAAAAAAAAGAAAGAAATTTTTATGCATGCATATAGAGCATCCAGCATTCATATCATCCGCAGTCAACATTTTAGCAAGAAGTACACAGAGGAGATCGCCACAATCCCAAGCATACTTCATGATTTCAAGACTCAAGCCTTTATGCTAAAGGTATGAACTTCACTACTGTTAAGCACTTTTGTGGTGTGACAGTACTTTCAAGACAAGTTAGCCATTTCTCAATTCAACTCGGCAAGTGTTTGCGAACAAACGCTATGCCACTCGACTGAGCGTTTATTTACAAACGCGATGTCAATTTTTAATTCGGTAAAGCGCGAACAAACGCTATACCTTCTGGCTAAGCGCGAACAAACGCTATGCCGCTCGACTGAGCGTTTATCTACAAACGCGATGTCAATTTTCAATTCGGTAAAGCGCGAACAAACGCTATACCATCTGGCTAAGCGCGAACAAACGCTATGCCGCTCGACTGAGCGTTTATCTACAAACGCGATGTCAATTTTCAATTCGGTAAAGCGCGAACAAACGCTATACCATCTGGCTAAGCGCGAACAAACGCTATGCCGCTCGACTGAGCGTTTATCTACAAACGCGATGTCAATTTTCAATTCGGTAAAGCGCGAACAAACGCTATACCATCTGGCTAAGCGCGAACAAACGCTATGCCGCTCGACTGAGCGTTTATCTACAAACGCGATGTCAATTTTCAATTCGGTAAAGCGCGAACAAACGCTATACCATCTGGCTAAGCGCGAACAAACGCTATGCCGCTCGACTGAGCGTTTATCTACAAACGCGATGTCAATTTTCAATTCGGTAAAGCGCGAACAAACGCTATACCATCTGGCTAAGCGCGAGCAAACGCTATGCCGCTCGACTGAGCATTTATCTACAAACGCGATGTCAATTTTCAATTCGGTAAAGCGCGAACAAACGCTATACCATCTGGCTAAGCGCGAACAAACGCTATGCCGCTCGACTGAGCGTTTATCTACAAACGCGATGTCAATTTTCAATTCGGTAAAGCGCGAACAAACGCTATACCATCTGGCTAAGCGCGAACAAACGCTATGCCGCTCGACTGAGCGTTTATCTACAAACGCGATGTCAATTTTCAATTCGATAAAGCGCGAACAAACGCTATACCATCTGGCTAAGCGCGAACAAACGCTATGCCGCTCGACTGAGCGTTTATCTACAAACGCGATGTCAATTTTCAATTCGGTAAAGCGCGAACAAACGCTATACCATCTGGCTAAGCGCGAACAAACGCTATGCCGCTCGACTGAGCGTTTATCTACAAACGCGATGTCAATTTTCAATTCGGTAAAGCGCGAACAAACGCTATACCATCTGGCTAAGCGCGAACAAACGCTATACCATCTGGCTAAGCGCGAACAAACGCTATGCCGCTCGACTGAGCGTTTATCTACAAACGCGATGTCAATTTTCAATTCGGTAAAGCACGAACAAGCGCTATACCTTCTGGCTAAGCGCGAACAAATGCATTGCCACTCGACTGAGCGTTTACTAACAAACGCAATGCCACATTCTTTTTGGTTAAGCGTTCGTACAAACGCGACACCACCTTCAATTCGGTTAAGCGTTCGTACAAACGCAACACCACCTTCATTTCGGTTTTCGTACAAACGCGATACCATTTTCATTTCATTTCGATTAAGCGTTCATACAAACGCAATGCCTTTTTTCACCGGCTTTAGGTTATGCATTTTCTAACAAGTGCGACGCCATTTCTGGTCAAGCGTTTATTAACAAAATGCGATACCCTAGCAATCCTTTCCTAAAAATTGGGTTCTGAATAAATCTTTGTTCGAACGTTTTACCAAACATTCTCACAAAGAGGGGCAACTGTCATAACCCAATTTTTTCTACAAAAATAAAAAAAAATAATAAAAGTTTGAAAATCTTAAAAAATGATAGAAAATCTTCACAAAACACTAAAAAATTGAAAATCATCAAAAATCATACAAAATCAATAAAAATCATCTAAAATCACCTAAAATCCCACAAAATCACAAAAAATCTAATCAAAAAAATAATAATAAATCCACTAACTATTCCCCATAAATAGCTAGACCTAGGAACACACTCAGATACACATACAAGCACGGAGAAGAAGAGATGGAAAAATCAAGACTTCGTCGTCACCAAAAGCAAACGCTCGACGACTCCGTCCGCGATCTGCACTACCCGACAATCCGGGAAGAAAGGAACAACTCCACGATAAAAGGGTCATTGCCGTCCTTGATGACGTGAACGAGCCAGAATAGTGGGACACCTTAGTGACGTTTATAAGGTCAGGTTACTTGATGAGGCTGATCCCAGGAATCTTTTCCGAAGCCATGCTTTCCACGAGAAGTCGAAATATGTGGAAATAGATAATCCTTTCGTGGATCGCCTCTTGGTCTATGCGAATAGGCTCCCTCTTGCGCTCGTCGTCTTAGGCGAGTCCCTCAAAGACACAGGGGCAGACGAATGGAAGAGCACTCTGGCCAAACTTGATGGGAATTCGAACAAGACCATTAACTCTGTCTTGAAGATTAGCTTCGACAGGCTGGAGGACCACGAGAAGGCGATTTTCCTGGATGTAGTCCGCTTCTTCAAGGGGTGGGACAAGGACTGTGTTCCAAATGCATGATCTGCTAGAGGTGATGGGAAAGAGCATTGCTCGAGACGAGAAGGATGCTGGAAGATCGAGCTGGATATGGCTTTATGATGATTTATGGAGGACTCTGTCGGATGATACGGTAGACGAAAGACGAACAGTGGAAGGGATCGTGTTGGATTTATCGTGGATCTAGAACGAGCAGGAACTCATAGACAACACTCGTCAGGATTGATAAGCGGCAGCAACAGCAACAGCAGCAACAGTGGCGATCAAACCCACTTTCCCGATTTCCCAAACGCCTCCGTCTCCCATGGATGAATCACTGGGTGAAACCTCGTCCGCTGCCGCGTCGTCAGACGCTGTAACGAGGAGACTCGAGAAGAAGGGATGGTCCCTGGTCGAGTCAGACGACGTTTTCGCCCTCGTGTCAATCAGCCGCGCTCTGGTTGACGACCCTAACGACGATGATGCCGTAGCCGATGCGGTCGAGTCAGAGCTGCTCAACACCGACCTGAGTACTGTGGATATGAGGTCCCTCCCCGATCCGAGCTCCCTCTGCAACTTGGCTCACCTCGACGGCCACAAGATCCTCCAGGTTTCTGAAGTGAGGAATATAAGCAGGAGTAGTATTGAGGATGGGTCGACGGATTCAGGCCGGAATCGGACGTTGAGGCACAAAGGTCCGCTTGGAAAGAAAAGTTCCATTGCATTGCGGAATTTTATGCCTTAGATAAAAAGCATTGACGGTTATAGGGGGGATTGTCCAATCCCTTCATGAAGAATGGCATATCAACAGAAAGTATTCTGCTCTTTCACGTGAGTCTTTCGGACGCATCATCAAGACATCGCGGACGGTCCTCCACCATTTGAGGAGCTGCAGATTGGACAATTCTCTCAGCTGGCCCATCGAGAGCACCCACACCATGGTCAAGTAGTATCTTGGAAGGCTACGTTTGAACCATAAAAGAGAGATGACATCACCAACACCCAATCCTTGTTCAACAATGGAGGACATGGGGACACCAGCATAGCAAGGCTCCTCACCTGAAGAGAAGGTAAGCAGCTCGGACAACTGTTGGATGAGGATCCCGCTTTGATGGAGAGATGGCTGCAGTGCGCAAAGAGGCTCGAGCTGCGAGGGACAAGATCGACTCCGTCTCCTGGACTCGATGAGTATGCAGAGCCCATGAAAACAAGAGGTTGATCGGCAGCCGATATTACCGGCATCCTTTTTTATATATGAAGCCCCAGCCTGAGTGTCAAATCCACAAAGAAAGGACAAAGAGCGTTTTTCTGTTTCTGGGAAACAATGAAGACTTCCTCGGCTTTGAAGATAATGTGGCCCGTGGTCGCAGTAATGGTAGCAATCTTTGCTACTGGTGTTGATTCAGATGTGACGATCTGAGGGGTCCAGCACTCACCACGGCCAGCCCATCACTGCCGCCCTCGGCGAGGTCGTCCACACCGCCGTTCTCCAGCCCCACGACCGCATCGTAGGCCTTGATCTCCCCTCCAGCGGCTCGCTTGTCGGCTCGGCTCCATGGCCCACGGTCCCTGATAACTCTCATTGCCATAGATGGGGATGATCAGCCTCTCTACTCATGCAAACTTTCGTTTCACATCGCTGCAGAACCATTGGTTCGTTTTCCTGAGGTTACGGCGTGCATGCTCGAAAAATATTGTTGCCTACTGTGAATATAATCTATAAAGCTTTGAGACGAACATGATTTGTATAAATATCAATCCCGTGTCTTTTATTATAACTTGATCTCATGTTCTCTGTGTTCTATGGTACAAAACTCATTGTTCGCGGATTTCGAGTCATTTTTTATAATTTATTTTTTTTAAACTTTGCCGTCTTTTACAATCAAAAGAGATTTTATTTTTTTTTTGACATTAGTTTATAATTATTATTACCCATGTAAATCCTATTTTTATCCTATGCATTGAATTTTTAAAATCATCGATTATACTTCATGCTTCATTATTGCTTTCAAAAATTAACCGTACAGTGTTATTATCATCTTTACCATTTGCTCATAATATTTTTTTTTTTTTGCATTAGAAAATCATTAGTCTAATTTTGTCTATTTGAGACTTTACAAAAAATAATCATAAACTTTCAAGCTTTCTTCGAACAGTTTACTTCGTCTATTCGGTATTTATGCAGGTATCTCGGGGGCGTGCCTTGCGGATAACCGAGGCACGTACCCCATTCGACGCGTTCAAGATAACGAAGTATTCGAGGGATTATCTGGATTCTCGAAGATCAAGACCCTTTGAAGATGGCTTTGCACTCATCAACGTTACGGCATCAGCGGCTCGCCAGGTTCGCTGTTAACCTATTTCAAAACAGCACCATGAGGTACAAACGCTAACGGGAGCGTTCTATGAAAAGCGAGCAATGATACAAATACCCGGTTCTCCCTTGAATTTATTTTTGGCATAGAAACTGTTAAGGGCATTAATCAATTTATGGTGTTTGCATTTTTGCCCGAAAATTCAACTTTCAAGAAATATTTTATAAAAACTGATTTACGTAGACATTGCTAGCATTATTGAGCTCGAGATCATTTTTTTTTATGTCAAACAATGCCTTTCTCAAAACCGAGCTCAAATGAATCGGACATCGGAAACACACGATCAAAGCCTCCCTTTTCTTTGTGATGCATGCGATTTAGTAATCCCTAATTCCCGAACCTTAACGAATCTCTATAGTTTTTCTAACTTGAACTTAAAATAAGTTAGTGGCGACTCCGATACGTTTTCAAAATCCGAAGCCTTATCGTCAAGGGAGGATATTCATTTTAAATGGAACCGGAAATGGGATCCACCCGCGACAAGGATCACTGATCAATGATCTCATTCCCTTGGACATCTCAAACAATGCTCTCTCGTCTTGTTGGTGATCACTTTTGACGCGTATTTATACATTAGACGGATGAACATTACGTGATACATTGCGTTTCAATTCGGAATACGACATAGAAACAATGATCGAAATGAAGAAGGAGATGAGCACAAAGCACCTTATTCACTGTCCGGTTATTCCTATGTTTTCCATTGGTGTCACTGATGATTGAATTCACTAGAATAGTAACTCATTGTTCAATGGTTTTGTCTATCGACACAATAGTCCAGCCTAATTCTCGTATCTCGAGCAACGTAGCCCAGTAGAAATTAGTTTTGTTCTGTTAATAAGGCTCGGCCCAGGAATTAGCAATGAGCAACTCGAATCCATGACAATACAACGGGGAGCACAAGATTACGGCTCTTGCCGATGAGATCAACAAGATTTCAAGATAACTAAATGGCTGCACAGAGTACGGAACAATTTGATTCAATCCAGAACTTCGAAAGACAACTCGAATCAACCCGGTAATCGAATTATCAACCAATTGATCTCAGAAGACGGGTTCTAAGGTGGTTGCTGCTGGACATGGAGGTTGCAGAGACAGAATGTGGGCAATAATACTTTTATACCATAATAAATATATTCTAATAATTAGATTAAGAGATTTTATTACAATTTCGTACAACTACAAAATACAAACAAGCTATCAATTGCTTTATTACCCCTTAAATCCAGATGCAAACATGGCTTGGTGATGACTTCGCTTAGTCAAAGGCCACAGAGAAGTGAAGACGCGGCGACGACCCAGGCAGTGACACTAAACGAAGGTCACTTGAGCGAAAGACTAAAACAGCATGCAGGTCAGGGAAGAAAGCAGAACCAAGGAGGGAAATGATTGCATAAAAATGTTGAACATGGTCAGCGATATCCGATTAACATAATTAGGTGATTGATTTCAAATTAAAAGCTAATGACAAGAAACTATCATTTTAATTGCATTTTTTTTATTAACCGAGGTTACTTTTAAACTTTCTAAGTATTAAAGTTATCAATATTCTCATAAAATTTTAAGCATTTTTACTTCTTTCTTTTAATTTAATTTTGATTTTGGACAAAAAAAAAACCGAAAATACGACCTGCTGCTGCACCATCAGCGACCTCCCCTCCATTACAGCAGGCCAGACGCTTACGGTTTCGACTCAACCCCAGCTACTCCAGCCGGTATCCGGGCCAGCACAATGAGCGCATGGCAGTCCGACCTGATCCGTCGCTGACCCACTCCCTCACTCTGGTGCTCCGCCTCTTCCCAGTTTCCTTTACCCAGGAGCCACCGTCCCTACAGAACCAGTGGCCACCCCCGGCAGACATGTCACCAGCTACAAGCCATCTGCGCGTAATACCACCCTCCAGCCCTGACGACAATGAGCACCCCAAGGCAGTCCTCCCCTTTTGCCGATTTCATTGACCCGCTACCGGATTTCCCCATTCCAATCCCGGCGTCGATGCCTCCTTCACCAGATGCCACGCAGCAGCCAGTCAATCCGTGCCACCATCACCGGACGAGCTCCAGTCCCAGATCCACGGCGGGACAGCCAATATCCAGTCCCCAAGGACAATCTTCTCACCGCTGGAGTCCCCGCAATATAGTTAATTCCAATTTCCCCACGGCTGCAATCAGCCGCCCTGTCATTCCTTGAGCAAACGAACCCCTTCTCCTGGTACCGGCTTCGATTGGCATCTCCTCACGAACCAGGTCAGTCTCCTGTGTTCCTGTTATGGCCGTATGTCCTGTTAGCTGTCTAGAACAGTGCGTGTCAGCTTGTGGATTTGCTAAAACTTTTCTGTTTTATGAAACTGATACGTATTTCATTATTTCTGTCCGAAGGACTTTCTGTAATTGAGTGCTTAATCCCACTTGACTAATTGTGTGCATAAGATAATAAGGTTGAAACCAATCCCAATTATCTTCCTAAATACATGGCTGAAATAATTGCGTATTTTTGCTCAAAATTCTCTTTTTACAATGTTTATTTTTATTTTATTTTCTTACGTCTTTTACTTGATTGGTTTTTATGAAGAATTAATATTCGTGCTTCCAAATATCCACTTTCCCTTTATTTTGCATGAAAAATACTGGGATGGACAACCCTAATTAAGACAGTAAGACATGCTTTACCTTTTTTAAGTTTGATTAAATTTCATTTATTGAACTTAGTCGATACCTCTAGCACACTTTCATTTTATTTTGCATGTACACTACACATGCAATTTTGGGAAGTTCAAATCTGAATTTTCGAAGATTACATGAAGGCAAGTGTAATAAACCGCGTGTCCAACGCACATTAATTAAAAGTAACTTTTTTGGAGCAAACGCTACTTTTCGCATGTTAGAATCTAAAAAGTTATAAATAAGAATTCCCGAACTCGCTCTGGTTTTTTTTACTTAAACCAATTTTCAAAATTAAGTCGATGGTGACTCTATATAGTTTACCTAGGTAAACAACAACTATTTTTACAGAACCATTTTGGATGAGAAACGGCGAAACGGGTAGCTCCCGAGTCCTCCCAAAAGCTCCCAAATGAGGCATTAACACAACATTTTCGCCCGTCACCTTCAAGGAACTGGAGATGACTCATGAAATGCCCTGCATGCCCATTTGGGAACCAAGGGAGGGCCCAACTCAATTCCCTTCCGCAGCGTCCGACGTTCGAGTCGTGACGCTGACCGGATGAGCATTGGGACAGCGGGCCCGGATCCTCGGGTCGCCTGAACCGTCACGCGCATGCTAGGCTGGAGGGAGACATACAGTATTAAAACTAAATGTAAAAAGTTCTTTTAAAACTAAATTTTACATTCATGTAGCTTTTTTCCTCAATTGAACTTTTTCTATCCATTAAATATGATAATGTTTTGCGTTTTTGAAAATTATTCCACGCAATCTTGGAATAAATGGCAAGAGAACAATTGGTTGGGAAGCTCCTACTTAAAAGTGAGAGCAAAGACAAAGCTTATTAGAATATCCTTTGAGTCTTCGCTAGTTTAAAAGCTAAGAGCGTCTATTGTTCATTCACTGAGCCGATTTCCTTTTTAAAGAGTGTTTCTTCTGTAGCTGCAGACTTTTCATTTTGTAGCTGCCCTTTTTGTTTCGAGCCGTTAAGGCATGTACACGAGTGGTAGCCATTAAGCCACGGGCTCATTAAAAAGCTGGAGTTAGTCACATCGTGTACGTGCAAGTTGAGTTAGTCACTGGATTAGCCGGCAGAAGACTCAACGTGGGGTTTAATTGCCAAACAGTCTTTGTGTCATTTAATATACACATGAGATCAGAGCTGGGGACGAGAATGTCCACGCTGGGGAATCCATCGGGGGGAAGATCCGGGAGGCAATATACAACACCAGGATCTGTGTCCCCATCTTCTCCGGGAGATATGCATCGAGCGGGTGGTGCCTTAGGGAAATCGCGTGGATGGTGGACTGCATGGGGGAATTCCCCGGGAAGATGAAGATTCTTCCTGTATTCTTCGATGTTGAGCCAAAAGATGTGCGCCTCAGGACGGATTTATGTGCCAAACCCTTGATCGAGAGGTAGCAGTTAGAGAGACGGAGGAAGGCGCTGATGGAGGTAGCAGATCTTAGTGGATGGAGCCGAGCGGATGCAAACGGGTGAGGTCCGATCTGCCTTTTCTTGGCAAAAACACAACGTGGGATTGATGCATTTCGATTATTAGAGGATGATGAAATGCATGTGATTGACTGCAGGCTGGAGAAGCTCATCAAACAAATCACTGAACACATCTGTCGTAGGCTCGAGATTAAACGCAGAATCCTTCCCGATCACATCATTGGAATGGAGGAGCAAGTACAAGACATAATGGATTCATTGGATTGCAGATCTAGGGACGTGGGTGTAGTTGTGATTTATGGCCTGGGCGGCATTGGGAAGACGACTCTTGCGAGTGTCATCTTTAATGAAATACGCTGGCAATTTCAAGGTTGCAGCTTCCTCTCCAATGTCAGGGAATCGTCTGCAGGGAACGGTATTTTAGATCTGCAGAACAAGTTGCTATGTGACATATACTTAGTTTCTCACCTTACAATTGTCGTGATGCAACGAAGCCATGAAGTGCATACAAGGTATGCTTCGAAACAAAACTGTTCTTGTTGTTTTAGATGATGTCAGTACCATGGACCAGAATAAGAAGCTCGTCGGAATGGGCAATTGGCTTGGATTGGGGAGCAGAGTCATCATCACCACTAGGAACTTGAGTTGGGTGGCTAACGTCGACAAGATTGAGAACAACTCCATGAGTTTGCTAGGGAAAAGGATTTGCGCCTTTGAGATGAGAGAATTGGATTTTGATAATTCTTTGCGGCTTCTTTTTCGGCATGCCTTCAGTCGGGACACGCCTCCCAGTGATTATGAACAGGTCTCACGTGATATCCTTTCATTAACTGGAGGTGTTCCTCTTGCTATTGAGGTCATAGGATCATATCTTATAGGACAGAACGTGGCAACTTGGAAAGATGTGCGCAAGAAGGAAAACAAGGTGTTCGATGAATGCTTGTATCAAGCTACGAGGAATATGTGACGAGGAGAAAGACATCTTCCTTGGCATTTAGTTCTTGTTGTATTCTACAGTATAAAAGCTTGCATCCCGTTTCCTGACGTCAATCATGTTTCATCGCCATGAACTCTTAATGCAGTGTATAGCGACTTCTGATATGATCAAAATCTATCTTAGTCTGGCCTTGATTTCCTATCTTCGCTGCAAGGTTTTTCCTTATATTGGACCGGCCCACATGCCGAGCCCAGCACACAAGCTCAGCGGGGTTCCACTCTAAAACCAATTGACGGTAGGTATACAAATGGGAGAGGGTCATTGATGACACAAGGCCAGGGTTCATTGATGAGACAAACGGGAGAGGGTTCCTATCGGTTGGTGTCCACAGGATATGGTCCTGAAGCACTGGTCAGTGGGGGGATTCCTGACGCACTGCGGATGGAACTCGGTGCTGGAAACCTTAAGCGCTGGGGTACCAATGATATATTGCTAATCTTTGGGGATCAGCAGACAAATGCGAGATACATATGTGCAGAATGGAAGGCAAGGCTGGAAGTGGGAGGCAGGGACGTGAAGAAAGACGAAGTCGAGAGGGTGGTGAGGGAGTTGCTGGGAGGTGAGAAGGGGAAGGAAGTTAAGAGGAACGCAGCCGAGTGGAGGTGATTCGCCGAGGAGGCTACGATGAGCCTGACGGGGTCCGTGGTCCCGAATTTGGACAAGCTAGTTGAGGATGTTCTGTCAACAAGAACGTGAATGTGAACAAGCTAGTTTAGGCATGTTGAAATTCTCTGTTGGATAGATTATAAGCAGATGATCTGCATCGTACATGAGGTTCACTCCCCCAAAAGATTTGACGTGCTCATTGTTTTCTTGCAGTTGGATCTCTTCTCTGCCGAGATGGTGAAGAAGTATTTCGAAAGGGCAGATGATGAAGATTTGAACAGAACCACATAGCCAAGAAACATTCTTAAACTCGCGTCTACAATATACGTTCATTTTACGAATGAGGGACACTGAAGTTTAAAACAGAACCACATCCCTGTTTCCAGGGACATTGAAGTTTGAACTCCCTGACCGACCACGAGAACATTGATGGGGTGATTTAGGCTCCTACCAAAGGAGGTAATGTGCAAACATCTGGCACCAACGGAAGGAACGAGAACGTTTCGGAAGCGAAGTGCCAAAGGAGAAAAGGTGTGAACGTCTGACATCAGTGACGGTAAAACGATAACAGAATCAAAGGCGGAGAGGGAGACTCACCTTCGCCGATGTCGTTGTCGCTGAAGTCGCTAAGACTAAGAGGAAGTCCACGGAACAGCTGACAATTTGTCTGATGATGTTGATGGATGCTTTATAAAAGGTTTAGTATGTGATTAGTTATACTAGTACGAGTACTTAATGCTAATAATGCTAAAAGACGCGTAACTGTCACTCATTATGTCCTTCATGACAACAGCTTGCTTCATCGACCACCTTGTGCCTTCAAACGATTTCCGAGCAACTTATATTCCTCATTCTTTGGTCGAATGTCCAGTATCTCCTCGGTCGAGGTTGCATATCGTCATATGCCATTGGACCAATGTTCTCCTTCTCAATTCGGCCAGTTGCTTTTGATTTTCCTGCCTTGACCCAGCAACTTGCTCTTATCTCTGCTCCCCGTACAGCTGTGATGTTCTACACTTCTTACTTGGTGTAGCTTCTTGCTACATGGGTCGTGAGTGGGAACTAAGTTTCCATCCCGAAATATGCCGTCGTTGTAAATGACGACTCCTTCGGAAAAATGAAATGTCGACGTTCAATCTCTAAGGCCTGCTTCAGCTCTTCTGTTTTTCTGCCAGACAACACTCTTGACCTCCGATCGAGCTAGCGAAGCGAGCCCCTTGCTCACCTCTCTCTAGAAAGTAAGCCAAGCCCAGGGAGCTGCTTCCCCTTCTCTCTTCCTCATGCTTCCATTCCAAATTGCGCCACACGATTCTTTCGCAAAGCGCTCTCTCAAACGTTTCCACTCCTGAATATGAGAGTGTAACGACCCAGATTTTCGGTAAATGGAATGTACGACTTTGACTATTAGTGTTGACCAGGAATGGGACATTTGACCGAGTCAATAATCCGACATGGCTCAAAAATTTAATACTTTCGTTGTCAGTTAACGTTAATATCGAATATTATCGGGATTTGAAATTCGATTTCGTGTGATTACGTCACGTGGGAAAGGGGACGCCTAGACCTAAACGGAATCGATTTGAGTAGTGATAATGTTCGTATTAGCGTCGCGAATTTTAACCAAAAAATTGTAATTAGAATTTAGATTGGGTATAAAACCCACGGGATTAATAAGCGGGGCTCAAGGAGAGAAGAATTATCGAGTGATGTGAACAACGGTCCTAATGAGGAAAGGATTATGTTCGGATAAAAATCGTGAAGCCCTTGCTCTCCATCGCGCATTTCCTTTCGGCGGGATCATGTGTTATCCCATGTCAGGATAGGTAGGCCAAGGAGTGGAAAAGAAAATTTCTCCCGAGCACAAGCGTCTGTCAGGGCACATGGGGGAGAGTTCTTTTAAAATAATAATAATAAATAAATAAATGAATAAACATAATAAGAACCGGGAGGTGTAGAAGTAAGACGAGGAAAGGAAAAACCCACTTCCCTCGCTTCCGCTGCACCTCGATTGAAGTCGCCGGACACGCTGCGACGATTTGGGACTCAGGGCGGCATCGACAGCGAAAGGGGGAACGCCTTGTCCGAGAATCGATCAGTACGCTTCTCCCTCCTTCCCCTGTGATTGTGCTCTGTTTTGAATGCTTTGCTTGTCTGTGTTCGCGGAATCGTGGGTGTGCGAGACAGGGGAAGGTCGGGTGAGAGATAGGCCAGCGGTCGGGAACTTTTGTTGTCCGAGTTTCTCTTTTTGTTCCATTCCGCCTAGGCGATGGACTGGGCCGGTAAAACGCATCGTCGAGGCCGTGCGTGTGCCAACTGTGTAATGCTGGGGGATTATCGCTGAAACTTCAGCGAGAAGAAATAGAGTCGCTCGCAGGTGTTAGCATTGGCTAACCCCGGCTCGCATATGGTAGGCATATGGCCACCAAGGAGCCGAGCGGATTTGTGTTGCGCGTAAGGACCCATTGGGGAATCTACTTCTGTCCTAAATGGTTGCAGAAAAACAATAAGTACAACGTACTGCCAAGTGTGTCGGTTGGGCGTGCTGAGTGTTTTCGAGTCCTTAGATGTGAAGTCATGGTTGTGCCCACACTATTTATGGAAAATGGTCTGTGTGACCGAAAAAGCATTGTCTTCGAATGTGTGCGAGGAACCTGAAAGAAATGAGCCCAGGGTGTACGTGGTCTTTTGGATTTCTAGCTGCGGCAAATATCGAAGCGGTGGCTGGGGACTGTGGATGGGCACCGGCTGAATCGAAATAGAAAGGGACTGATCTTGGCAACTGGACTGGACACGCTACTTCCGTAGCGGTGTCTGGGGTTACAAGTTTTCAGCTAGCCCTTCAAACACGCAACAGCCGTCCGCCAACCAGTCGGGATCAGCCACGCCCAAATACCTTAGATTGCTGGAGCTGCGACATTGCGAAATTCTCACTGTAAGGAACCACGATCTGAGTTGGTTCTAAGAAAGTTCAATCTTCTGCCGTACACCTTGCCTTTGAGCTTGATATATCTGAGGGTATTATGGGACTTACCTTATGATTGTGTTGATACCCGACTGTGTGTCGGAGGAGAGACGGGGAGGTGGCGCCACGCGCGGTCACACCTGCTGCCGTAGCCCCGGGCGCTCCCGAAGGAGTGGGTGGGGACGCACTACGGTGGTTTTGGCACCTTGGGAAGTGTCGATACGAGAGGGACGGTTGATTCATGGGAGTCGTTGACTGTTTATTGATTCAGCATGATCCGTGTTCTCTCGATTTCTATAAAAAGGATTGCTTGTTTATACCTGTTCTAGTTGATATGATTATATCCCTTCTACTGCTATAAATCGCATGAGACATAAATACTTTCAAAAGATGCACGTAGGATGAGTCTAGAATTCATGATTTTCGTGTGTGCATGGGAAGGCGTACTCGGCGATTTATCGCTAACCCCAATTTGGGGAAATTATTTTAGTGTTGCAGAGTATTAGAGGCTAAGGATGCGACGAAGATTTCGAAGTCTTGAAAGATAGAAGAGGAATCAAGACTCGAGGTAGTATAATATAGCTAGAGTCTTCCGCTGTTGACCGGTCAACTACGACCCAGCTACCTGACGAAAGGTTTACAAATTTTCAGGTCGTTTCAGAGAGAGTTGAAAAAGCCCATGAGCATCATGGCATCGGTAAAGGGAACGAGAGGAAAAACTTTATCCCAGCGAATAGAAGATGCGGAAGGCCACGGCTTTTGTGAGTGTTCCGCACGTTCCTAAAACTTTTGTTTAGGGATTTATCGTTTTAGCATTAAACAGATTTACCAAACATCATGCTCCGCAATTTCTAGTCAGGGGTGAAACGGCTTGTTTGGGGAGAAATGGCTTGATGAAGCCTTCCCTTCGCGACGCACCGGCTCCATTCAAAGGACTGCCTGGGCCAGCAGCGGGAGCCTTCTTACTTGGACATCTTGTTTGGGCTACTGAATTTATGTTCTTAATTTCTTGGCTGGCAGGAATTAATTGAAACGTTAGCATGGACTCACGAACGCACGCCTATCAAATTCCAAAATCCGATTCATAAAACAGGGCTATCGAAGCAGTAGTGGCAGAGTTCGAGCTTTCCAGAGTCGATGGTCAATGATGCTCAGAGGGAGCACCTCGAACGCACTGAAACAGTCTTTGACTCGGGTCGAGTTACTTCGTTCGTTCGTCCATCCCGGCAAATCTTCTTTTTGAATTTCCCGAGTTCATTGTTCCCCCGCTCCACGGGGGAGGAGTGGGTACAGATCTGTTAATATGAGATGTTGTAAACAATTAGAAAGTCCCTCCATACTCCACTCGCAGTCTACTAAACAAACGTTAGAGCGAGCAGGCCGAAAAGGCGCCTTTTCGGCCTGCTCTTTTGTTCTTCACTCGTTTTCGTATATTCGCTCGGATTTAAAAAATAAAATAAAATTCCCCCGTTTGGGTCAAGGCCCGCCAAAGGGCTGAAGCAGCTCCGTTGTCCCTTTCGTGGAAGAAGTCATACAAAGAAAGGTTCACATGAAAAAGTTTGTATCTAACGGTTAATGCCGTGTCTATTTGAAAAAACGGTTCCAGTTAGGACTTATAGCGTTGACATGAAGTAATTAAATATTTAATTTATTAACGATGGAGTATTTCAATGGCTTAAGCTCTCTCACTCGGAGGAGGGGCCTCAGTCTCATGGTATGCATAGTAAAATCAATGATTGAAACTCCTGACCTGTGATCCAGTTCGACTCAGAAAAGATACTCGCTTATGGGCCTGTATACGGATGGGGTGTTGAAAGAGTTGCAACTAATTGTAATACCTCAAATTTTTCAACAAATATTTTTTTTTTAAGATTTTTCAAACAAAATCTAATCGCCCACCATCTCCTAATTACATTTAAACCTCTTGAGATTTCTGCATAATAAATTAAAGATTCAATTCAATCGATCACTCCCCAAAAAATATCTCATTCCCCATTAAAATAATATATCTTACCTTCTTTGTCTGAGGATGAACCTAGACATTATTCATCTAACCCTTCTGACATTACTATCACCTTTCATACGATCAAAAGAAAAACAAGATATAAAAAAAATCAAGGATTTCCCATTAGAAGATCACAAAAATCTTCTCCTTTAGAACCAAAACTTCCTGATCCCTTTTCTGCCAATTATCAGATAACGGGCCAACTCCTTCTCCAGACATACAAAAACCGGAGCCAAGGACTCCCCTCTCCAGTGCTGATGAGTCAAAGCGTCCCGACCAGCCGACATCCTTCTCTCCGACGACACCACCTCCACCACAGCCAGTGAGAACCCGCGTCAATAGCAGCGGAGTTTCCCTTCTTCGCGATACCGAAGACAACCTCCTGTTCCAGAACAAACAGGACCCGATGGCATCACAAACGATGACAGCTGACAAACTAGCAGTTCCCGCAAACAGCAAGGAGACAGAGCCTCCCGACCTCTGCCTTGAGAAGAAGCCAAAGCCTCTTTGATTCCCCCTCCTACCACCCCGAGGCGAGGTACTCTCGGTGAGACCCCCCTCTCACTTGTGCAATTCATTAAACGAATGCCCATGACGTCTGTTACACTAACCACATCTGTCTACTCATGTTTTGGTATTTTTATGAACACGCCGTTATTCACGAGGTTGGGATGGTCGAAGGCTAGAAATCGCGAAGTATGATGTCGCAGTTCACTTTTGCAGGCGCTGCTCTTCCGTCCAGCGACGGAATCTAGCTTAATCAGGTCCATTCTCTTCCTCTCTCTCTCTCTCTCTCTCCTGGTCGTGTGTGGATAGCTTATGCGTCTAAATCGAGCATGTGTAGCTGAGTTACGACTGATTCTTGGGTTATATACGTGCTGGAATTTCGCTGTTGTCGTTGCTTGATGTTTTTATGCATAATTTTTGGCTCATTGCATGGAATGAGTTGAGTTTTAGCTCTTCAGCTTTCCCAACAGTCACCTAAGGTACAAAGGAAAGTGCGGGCTTTTCGAAAAGTCTTATTATTTCCACATGTAACAGGTCGTGGGCCCAAGTGCATATGCCCATGATCACCACCCTTCCCCGCTCCCTTTGATCTAAATATTTAATCTGTGGTTGAGGTGCATGCTGTTAGGCCTTAGGACTTTATCGTCGCATGTTGTTTGCCAAATACACATGAGTTCGGGCCCAAAAATTCCGAACCGGGTCCAACGCCCGTAAAACATTGACATGAGTCCGGAGTCATGCTCGGATCGGGTCCAACACCCATTAACCAAAAGCAAACTTTGGGACCAAACGCCACCTTTTCGCATTTTTAGATATAAGAGTTAGTAATTACGAATCCTCGAATCCTACTCCGGTTTTCCGACTTAAATCAAGCTTTTAAAATTTAGTTGGTGGCGACTCCGCACAGTTTACCTAGGTTAAACAACAACATATTTTTAATGGAGCCATCATGGATGGGTGAAGGCGACGCAAGCCGCTCCCGATTTCTCCCTATAGTTCCTTCTTCGGATCATGCTCTGCCTTTCGCCCCCCACCTCATAGGAAAACGGAGACGGTCGGCGAGGGCCCGAGCAGACCCAGTTAGGTACCCAGAGGGGATCACCCTGGCTTCCTCTGCAGCGTCCGGCGCCCGAGTCGTGACGTCTGCTGGCGGACTCTAGGGGAACGGACCCGGATCCTCGTGTTGTCCGAACCACCACGCGCGTGCTAGACCGGAAGGCGCGCGTACACCAATAGAAATTAATAATTATATTTTTGTTCTAAGGACATTAATAGAACCATTTTTTATAAAAAGATTCAAACCTTGAAAAATTCAAATCACTCTTTGAATAAATTTTAAACAAAAATGTAAACAAGTTTAACCTTAAGTTGTTCGCGTAGTCTTCTACTTAACATTAGGGGCGAGCATAGGTTCCGGGTAAAACCGGGAACCTGTCGGAACCGGCACCATAGGGTCGGTGTCAGTACAGATTCTCGAATGGATCGGGTAGGTTCTAGGTTCTAAATTTTACAAAACCGGCGGTACCAAGTACGGTTCCCGGTTCTCCCCCCGGAACCAACTCGGAGAACCTGGAACCTAACCTAAATATTACCCAACCCAATATCCTACCCTAAATTTTACCCAACCCAATAACCTACCCTAAATTTTACCCAACCCAATAACCTAAATTAAACTTTACCCTACCCCAAACAATTGTCCCGGTTCCTAACCTTTCTATTCCCAGTCTCTCCCCCCTCTTCACAACGTCTTCATCAAATGGTTCCAGGGGTTACGGTTTCTTACGGTAAGTCAGCTCCTAATATGCTTTTTCCCTTCTTCCCCGCCTTGCCTTGTCAATTTTTATTTACAATTCTTTCTGGGTTATGATTTTTTGGAGGATTTTAGGGATGGGTTAGGTTGATTGAGCCGTGGGTGATGAGAATACTTTCTTAAAAGTTCTTTTTTTCTGAACATAGCCGGTCAGGGGGTGATTCTGTGGGATTTGGATTTTGATTTTGATGTAATTTGAGGCGTTGGTGCTCTGGATCATCTGTTTAATGATCTATTGTTTGATTTGTTAGGTTGTTCGAATTAGAAGATGAATCCCGATTCTGACAACAATGAGGCTCAAACAACTAGTGTCAAGCGAACTTTAGCTTCAACAGCGGCCAATCTTCCTACTGCTATTAATATAGAGGAGAACCTGGAAAATACCGAAAGATATGAACAAGGTATCTTAATTATTTCAATTAATGTTTTTGTGTATCATTCGCTCACGTTTTGTTTACATGACTTGTTTATGCAGATTTTGCCGAAATTAATTCAGATATTACGAATGTTTGAAGGCTTTGAGCTTTGGAGACGTTGATCGGGATTGAGCTTTGGAGGCGTTGTCGGATTGTTCGTAGCTCATTTTTGTTATGCGAACTTGTCGAGTTGGTCTTCATTTTGGGACAATTGATTTGGTTTGTGGATATATAGCATGTTTTTAGGACTTTTGCTTTGGCTAATAGATACTTGGCATATTGGTACATAATTGGGATGAATCTCTGTATTCTCTGCTACTTTGGTATGCTAATTGAAAGTTCTAATAGAAGGCACTGGAACCGGAACCGGTACTGGAACCGGAACTGGAACCGGTAGATTGGTTCCTGGGTGGTTCTTTAAACTACTTGGTAGGTTCTAGGTTCTAAAATTAAGGAACCGGCCATTACAGGATATGTTCTAGGTTCCACGTCCGGAACCTACCCACCCGGAACCTGCTCACCCCTACTTAACATCACAAATATAATATATGAAAAACGCATCATATTATATGAAATAAATTTATACACTAACGTGTCGTGTCTATCATATAACAAACAAGTGGGATTTAGATATTATTATGTCGACAGAGTAAAAACGCAGCTAGTCGATGAGTGTAAATATGTTCAACAGGTTTTCTTTTTGACTTAGCTAACCAAACACTCAAGTACATGTATTATCATTTTCATAGGATCTTATTCTTTTGTTATATCCACTATTCAATAAATATTCAGAGGCTGTCGGTGAAAGGAGACTAAAACAATCAATTTTCTATATTGATTGACAAAGATGCTCCCGGTTCCAATCATTTGTTGAATTGTTCAGGTAGCCGGAGAAAAATGGGATCTTGCCCGCGGGACCTGTGTGTTGATGGGAAGACGGCCACCATCCCGGAACGTTACATCCGACGTGATCAGGACCCCACCATAGTCGTGGACGCGCCGTCCTTGCCAGAGATCCCTGTGATCGACTTCGCGAAGCTTAAGGCCCACGAGGAGAGTCCCGAGCTCCAGAGGTTGCACGCCGCTTGCAAAGACTGGGGATTCTTCCAGGTAACTGGATCACCGTAACAACGGGGATGATGAGTCGCGTGTAGTTGGGCGATCCTCGAAGCTTGACTTTTTCCCCATTTCTTTCTCAGCTTGTGAATCACAGGATGAGCCCCTCGCTGATGGAGGCTATAAAGAGAGGCACCGTGGAACTTTTCGACCTCCCTGAGGAAGAGAGATCGAGGTACGAGCAGAAAGTCGGAGAGATGGAAGGGTTCGGACGGACATTCGTGGTGTCCGACGATCAGAAGCTCGATTGGGCCGACGTCTTCCACCTCTACACCTTACCGAGATCCCTCAGGAAGCCCCACTTGTTTTCCGAACTCCCTCTCCCGTACAGGTCAACTGAACTGACTTACATCCATTGTTTACAGTCACGGCCTTCTCGATGCCTGATGCAACTTCTGTCGTGTTTAGGGACGATCTGGACGCGTACTCAGAGGAAACCAAGAAATTGGCGGTCGAGCTCCTTCGCCTGATGGGGAAAGCGTTGGGAATGGATTCAAGGGAAGTCTCGGAACTTTTTGAGGAAGGTATACAGGGGATGAGGATGAACTACTACCCACCTTGCCCGCAGCCCGAGCTTGTGATCGGGCTGAGCTCCCATTCGGATGCCGACGCAATCACCATCCTCCACCAGGTCAATGAGACCGAAGGGCTGCAGATACAGAAGGACGGGGTGTGGATACCTGTGAGGCCGCTCCCCGGCGCATTCATCATCAATGTTGGTGACATTGTGGAGGTAAAACGGAAATAAATAAAAAAACCCGAATCCCTCTTTTCACATAGGGACTGAGATTCCTTCCCGCCGTTCTTCATTGAACGCAGATGGTCACGAATGGGATATACCGAAGCATCAACCACAGGGCAACAGTCAACACAACGAGGGAGAGGGTAACGGTGGCTTCATTCTATAGCCCGAGGATGGAGGCCGTGATTGGTCCGGCGCCGAGCCTCGTGACAGCGGACAATCCAGCGCAGTTTCGGCGGATAACAGTAGCAGAGCACCTGAATGGTTACCTAACCAGTGAACTCAAAGGGAAGGCATACCTTGATTCCATGAGGATTCAGAAATGATGGAAAACTATAATAATAGTTGTATAAGTTAATAATTCTCTGGATTTATGAGACGGTTAATGCTGGAGTGGAAGTTAATGTGAGGACTTACCGAACCTTGATCGACAGTTATTCATGGAAGTGAAGCCTAGACAAGGCTTTCGAGTTATGTGATCATACTGATGGTCGAGCGGGTGTTCTGGCCGGATGTTGCCGTGTATAATTATTTCCTATTTTGGATTTACATAGACCAAGACATGGAGGGAGCTTCTTTGCTTCTATTCAACATGATCGAGAAGAACATCATCCCCGATCTGCATCAACTCCACATTCATCATAAAGGGACTTTGCAGGAATGATTGAACGAAGCACTAAAAATCCACTAGTTAATCCTCGAAAAGGGCTTGGTGGATGATAACTTCTCTCACGACGTACTCATCGACTACATATGGAGGAACAAGCAGGATTTTTGAGCACTAATCGCCTGACTTCATATCATACGGCCCAGCGATCCGAGCTCATGACACTATGGTAGCATCAGGGCGGAGTCCTAACTTGGCAGTCCACAACACTGAGGGCAGCTAAGATGGTTGAAGCCGAATCTCGGGTCGATTTGCTTCGTGTGGTTGGCCTACCCGATTCACTCAAGCTGAACAGTCTGTTGAACGGGTATTATCGCAGCCGAGATGTTGACAAAGGCACTTCACTTGGTTTCAGAGTATGAGAAATTGGGGATTCGAGGAGATATAGTCACTTGGAACATATTGATCAACTGGATGTGCATATTTGGTGCCAATTCGATTGCCAAGGAGATGATGATGCTCAGGATAGAAAGGGGTCTAACTTACACCATGCTTATAACCAATTTCTGCAAGAGATGCCACCCGGTAGAAGTGATTGAGCTCCATGACTATATGGTCATCTACGGAGTGGTTCCGGACAGTGAGACATTCCATCAGTCATGCCCGAAGGCCATAATCACTGCCTGCATAGTTCCAAGTAACTTGCAAAACTTACTGGCAGTGTTGATATACATAGAACTCGAGCATGATTTGAGATCATTAAGATTTTAATGCCCTCATCTCTTTTTTATAAGCACAAAATGCTCGGACTAGCGAGTTGTGTAAACAGAAACTGGTCTTGGCATCTGGTAGACAAAAACCAGATGAGTTTGCATCATGGGAACAGCAAGGACATCAACTTGGGTGTCTTAGTTAGCTGGGGAGCTTTAGTTAGAAGTATGTGTCTTTATTATGAGAAGAATGTATGAGCTGTATACATATATATATGGTTGGGATGTAACAGAGAGTTTGAGCAGTTACAATAACAGAAAAACGGTTTCTCCTTTCATCTGCTCTTTTCTTCTTCCTCAAGTCTTCTTCCTCTCCTCTGTGTGCTTCTCCGGCGACGGTCACATTTGCTCGCATGGTATCGAGCACGACAATGGCAGAGGTGGTGAACTTTACTGGTAAGACGATGGTAGAGTTGGATCCCTCCTCTCCTTTCTATGTTAGCCCTACGGATAGCCAAATAGGGGCTTTAGTGACGCGAGAGTTGACCGAGGGACACTATGTCTCCTAGAGGAGATCTTTTGAGATTGCCCTGTCGATCAGAAACAAGATTGCATTTGTGGAGGGCAGTATAGTGAGGCCTAGTGAGTTGGATTTATTGTTCCCCACTTGGAGGAGGTGTAATGATCTTGTGAAATCGTGGATCTATAAGTCTGTTTCTGTCTCCATTGCCGCAACAATCTTCTTTTTGGATTCTGCTAGAGATGTTTAGGTGAAATTAGCAGAAAGATTTTCAGAATCGGATGACTCTAGAGTGCGTCATCTACAATTGCGTTTTCATTTGCTGATGCAAGGATCGAAGATGTTGATGCATATTATAATGACCTTTTGTCTCTTGTGAGGGAAATTCAGATTTACAGGCCTTTGCCTCATTGTTGCTGCAACAATAGTAAATGTAATTGGATGAAGGAGTTTTCTGAGCAGTATCAAAAGGACTTAGTGTTTAAGTTCTTGAATGGACTGAATGATGAGTTTACAGTCATAAGGTCACAGATCTTGATGAAGAAGCCTTTGCCTTCACTTGGTGAGGCTTATAATGTTGTGCAGATAGAAGAAGTGCATAAACAAATGAAGGAGTCTGTGAGTTCTCCTGTTGAGGGACTCACGATGGCAGTTGTGACAGGATAATAAAAAAGGCAGGGAGAAATAGAAACAAAAAACTTTGCTGATAGGAGGAGAAGCGGGTTTGATATAATATGTGACCATTGAGGAAAGAAGGGTCATGTGAAGGACAAATGTTATCAGTTGATTGGTTTTCCCGGCCAAGAGAGTAGTCGCATGATGAGGGGCAGAGGACAATATGGAAACAAGCAATGTTCTGTAAGACGTGCTGTGAATCAAGTGGCTATAATAAAGACACATTAGAGTAATGAGAATTTCCAGCTGAGTCTTCCTAAGCAACAAATTCAGCGATGAGAATTCCCAGCTAAGTCTTCCTAAGCAACAAATTCAGCGGCTAATGGACATGCTCAATGTGGGAAATGATGCAGCCTCCAAGGGTGTAGACACCTTCTCTTCCTAAATCCTCTTCTTCCGTCTTTCCTAATCAAGCAGGTATAGTTTCATTTTTTTGAAAAGTTCTTGCTATTCCTTCCACTCACATGTCTAAAAATACTTGGATTGTGGGTACTGGAGCCACATATCATATTGTTTCAGATCTAGATTCATTTCATGTAAATCAAGTTCTTGAAGTTCCTTTGAAAATTCAGTTGCCTAATAATTCTTTTGGGATGGCTACTCATTTTGGATCAGTCATTCTTAATGACAGCCTATATCTTCAGGATACACTCTATGTACCAGATTTTAGTTTTAATCTCAAATCTGTAAGCAAACTTGTTATGGGTGGTGACCTTTGTTTTGTTTTTCTAAAGGAGGGTTGTTACATTTAGGACATAAAAAAGCGGTCGACGATTAGACTAGCTAAACAGAGAGATGGCTAGTATGTGATGCAAGAGGTCAGGAATGCAGGCATGAGTAGTTTCAATGACTCTCATAGTTCTTTCTGTATGTCCAATCATGTTACTCTAGATGTGTTTGATGTTTGGCACTCTAGGCTAGGACATACTTCCTTGGATAAAATTAGATATCTTACTACTGTGGATTCTAGCATACGCGTGAAGTCCGACAATGTTTGTAGTGTTTATCATGAAGCAAAACAAAAACGTTTGGTATTTCCTTTGAGTGTAACTAGAAGTTCCTCTTCATTTGAACTAATACATGTAGACATTTGGGGACCATATTCAACAGAAGCAATTGGTGGTTTTAAGTACTTCTTAACCATTGTAGACGGACTATACACGAGGGACTCGGCTATATCTTCTGCGTTATAAATCAGAAGCGCAGTCTTATCTGAAAAGCTTCTGTCATCTTGTCAAAAATGAATTTGATAAATCTATTAAAGTGGTAAGGTCAGACAATGGAGTTGAGTTCACTATGTTGGAATTTTACAGAGAAAATGGCATTATACACCAAGTTAGTTGTGCAGAAACACCCCACTGCTGGGATTGTAGAACGTAAACATTAACATTTAGTTCATACAGCTAGAGCACTATTGTTTCAAGCTGGTTTACCTATTGGTTTTTGGGGATATGCTATTTTAACTGTAACATATATTGTTAACAGGCTTCCTTCAAAGATATTGGCTTATAAACCTCCCTATGAAGTCTTGTTTCATCGAACCCCAGTTTATACAAACACGAGTCTTTGGATCGTGTTTCAGCAATACACTGGCTAAAAACAGAACCAAGTTTGATAGGAGGGCATCCAAATGCATCTTTGTTGGGTATCCTTTGCATGTAAAAGGGTATTTTTGTTAATCATTTATATACTCAGCAGGTTACTGTTTCTAGGGATGTGGTCTTTTATGAATCAATTTTTCCTTTAAAAATGCAATCTTTGGACTCTAGGGAATCAATCTTACAGTATGATTCTGGTATGAATCTTGATCTTATTGTCCAGATCACGTTTTTAGTCATAATTCGTCTGTTTTAGAATCTTCTCCAGACACTGCACATGTGCATGCATCAAACACAGAACATCTCCCTGAATCAGACATAGCACTTCTACATGAATCTAGTGTAAATAGAGTTGAATATGATTTTGTTGTACCAAATAATGTGAGACGAGGCACTAGACTCAAACATCTTCCCTCATGCCTCAAGGACTACCATCATAAGTTGTCTCTTAATATGGCTGGTTATTGTCTTCTGCTGACAGGTCAGTTCCTTCTTCTTATGTTCTTTCTTCTTATGTTCTTTCTTCTATGCCTGCTTATCCTGTTGAACCGTACATTGCCTTTGATCGTCTTTCTTCTTCATATAAAGCTTTTCTAGTCAATCTTGAATCTCATGTCGAACCTCAGTCATATAAACAAGCAAAGCAGATTCCACATTGGGTGGATGCTATGACTGTCGAGCTTAATGCTTTAAAGGACAATGCTACTTGGGATTTGGTTGTCTTGCCTACAGGAAAAAGAGCAATTAGGATGCAAATGGGTTTATAAAATAAAACTTCATGCAGATGGATCTATTGAAAGGTATAAAGCTCGCTTGGTAGCTAAGGGTTATACACAAGTTGAGGGCATTGATTACCAAGAAACCTTTAACCTGGTTCCTAAACATTCTTTAGTGCGAATATTTTTTGCTGTTGTTGTAGTCAAAGGATGATTTTTGCCTCAATTTGATATTCGTAATGCCTTTTTGAATGGTGATCAAGAGGAGGAAGTTTATATGCAGCTCCGACCCAGTTTGTACAGGTTCAACAGTGTCTTGTACAGGTTCAACAGCAAACAAGGTGGTGTGCAAGTAAAAAAAGTCCTTGTATGGACTAAAACAGGCGTCTAGACAATGGAATAGCAAACTTACAGAATGTTTGCTAGGTGGAGGCTTTAAACAGTCCAAAGTTGTGTATTCTTTGTTTGTCAAGAATTCAGAAGAACGCTTTGTGGCAATACTGGTGTATGTGGATGATATTGCTGTAGCCGGGTCCAATGAAAAGGTGATCTCAAAGTTACAGAATCTTCTACAGAGTTCTTTCAAGGTAAGGAATTTATGAGAACCTAAATACTTTCTTGGTTTGGAAAACGCAAGGTCAAGCAAAGGGAGTCATGTGTCACAGAGAGGATATACCTTGAGATTACTTGAAGAGATGGGAAAGCTAACACAAGACCGGCTACAATTTCACTGCAACCGGATCTCAAGTTGGTTCAAGCAGATAAAGCGCATCTAGTGAATGTTGCAGCTTACAGACAATTGGTTGGAAAACTGATTTATTTGAGTATTACGAGACTTGATATTGCATATACAGTTCATATCTCATCTCAATTCATGGATTGTCCTTCGAATGGTCATTGGAATGTGGCTTGGTATCTTCTAAGATATCTCAAGGCTTCTCCTAGAAACAGAATTCTTTTCTCAAGTGGCTCTAGTGTCGTTGTACGCGCTTATGCAGATAGTGATTGGGGAGGTTGTGTTGAAACTAGAAGATCTACCACTGACTATTGTATTTTCATTGGTGATTCAATTGTTAGTTGGAAGTCACAGAAACAAGCCACTGTTTCTCGCAGTTCAACAGAGGCAGAGTACCGTGCCATAGCAGCTACTGCAGCTGAGTTAGTTTGGGTCACTGCATTGTTGAAGGATTTATGTATAGAGCTGCAAGGAGCTGTGTAGTTGTTCTGTGATAACAAATCGGATCTTAGTAACAATCCTATCTATCACGAAAGAACTAAACATTTGGAGATTGATTTGCCAGTTTATGGAAAATTTACCCTTGATCCTGGTAGGACCTGCAGATTAACGTACCAACTTATTTGTCAAAGAACAAACACCCCCTAGGAACGGTTTCCAATTACCTCACATAAGCAGTCAAGTCAGCATATACAGATGTTAACTGGGGACATCACAGGCATATTCAAGTAAGAAAATTTCAATCTGGGAACTCGGGCAGAATCAGAAGCACAATACTGGGACAGATAAACAATGGTTTACCGAGCGAACAGAGAACCTACCTATCTTAAGAGAGAGGGAGGGAGAGAGAGAGAGAGAGTAATATACAAGGAATTGAAACATAAGGGGATGTAGACAGCATGACACAGTAGTCAAGCAGTATACAAGTTTTTCATGTAAAGGAAAAAGATGTAGCCAGCATCCAGAACAGATTTTCAATTTCAGGTAAAACAACCAAACTGATTTATGCAGGAAAATAGTACATTCAATTAATTCAAATATTAGTGAAGCCTATGTTGTGTCAGATGTACTTCGAAAGATATTTTTAAAATATTGTGAGTAAAAATCTCTTAATGTAGAAAACTCAGCTGGATTTCAGCTGTTATGTTAGAGAATTAAGCATAACCCAGGCAAGAGCCATTGAGGAGGATGATGCCGACAAGAAATATATCAGTCCTGTCCTCACCATTCTTTTGTGACATGGAAATTCAACTCTATGAAGCTTTACTTGATCGAACGGAACTTTTTCTGTTTTGTGCATAAATAAAGTTCTGATAAGAAAATTTATTTTTCTTTACGAACTCCACCATGAGGCAAATAAGATGATTATGGGCATGTACGTGGACTTGAGTTTTATGGGGCGTGTTGAAAGACTTTCCACCAACAGAGATCAATAATTATGTTTTTGTTCTAAGGACAATAACAAAACCATTTTTTATAAAAGATTCAGACCTTAAAAAATTCAAATCATTCTTTAATTTACATTTTAAACAAATATGTAAACAAGTTGAACCTTAAGGCGTTATGTCCATGCCTAACTTTTCAATTTTATAATCCACTAAGCAGTAGCTTTCATTGCAAACGTAGGCTAACCTAACTTATTTTTTTAATTATAATATATTAAAATATCTAATTATGTGTTTTTTATTATCTCGTGAAAAACGCATCATATTATATGAAATAAATTTATACACTAACGTGTCGTGTCTATCCTTTAACAAACAAGTGGGATTTAGATATTATTACGTTGAAAGAGTAAAAAAGCTGCTCGTCGATGAGTATAAATAAGTAGGAACCAGAAACCAAACTGTCAAAACGTTTTTCCCGCCAATTGTGAATGTTTTAACGATAATTATTTTCGATCGCATTCATTTCGAATAAAATGATGGTTACGACAGTTTTTCTTTTCGATTTCGCTGACCAAACACTCAGGACAGGTATTATCATTTTCATAGGATCTTACTCTTATGTCATATCCACTATTCAATAAATATTCAGAGGCTGTCGTTGAAAGGAGACTAAAACAATTAATTTTCTATATTCATTGACGAAGAAGCTCCTGGTTCCAATCATTCGTTGTATTGTTCCGGTAGCCGGAGAAAAATGGGATCTTGCCCGCGGGACCTGTGTGTTGATGGGAAGACGGTCGCCATCCCGGAACGTTACATCCGACATGATCAGGACCCCACCATAGTCGTGGACGCGCCGTCCTTGCCAGAGATCCCTGTGATCGACTTCGTGAAGCTTAAGGCACACGAGGAGAGTCCCGAGCTCGAGAGGTTGTATGCCGCGTGCAAAGACTGGGGATTCTTCCAGGTAACTGGATCACCGTAACGACGGGGATGATGAGTCGCGTGTAGTTGGGCGATCCTCGAAGCGTGATTTTTTCCCCATTTCTTTCTCAGCTGGTGAATCACGGGATGAGCCCCTCGCTGACGGAGGCGATAAAGAGAGGGACCGTGGAACTTTTCGACCTCCCTAAGGAAGAGAGAGCGAGGTACGAGCAGAAAGTTGGTGAGATGGAAGGGTTCGGACGGGCATTCGTGGTGTCCGATGATCAGAAGCTCGATTGGGCCGACGTCTTTTACCTCCACACCTTACCGAGATCCCTCAGGAAGCCGCACTTGTTTCCTGAACTCCCCCTCCCGTACAGGTCAACTGAACTGTCTTACATCGGTTGTTTATGGTCACGGCCTTCTCGATGCCTGATGCAACTTCTGTCGTGTTTAGGGATGATCTGGATGCGTACTCAGAGGAAACCAAGAAATTGGCGGTCGAGCTCCTCCGCCTGATGGGGAAAGCGTTGGGAATGGATTCAAGGGAAGTCTCGGAACTTTTTGAGGAAGGTATGCAGGGGATGAGGATGAACTACTACCCACCTTGCCCGCAGCCCGAGCTTGTGATCGGGCTGAGCTCCCATTCAGATGCCGACGCAATCACCATCCTCCTCCAGGTCAACGAGACCGAAGGGCTGCAGATACAGAAGGACGGGGTGTGGATACCTGTGAGGCCGCTCCCCGGAGCATTCATCATCAATGTTGGTGACATCGTGGAGGTAAAACGAAAAAAAAAAAAAAAACGAATCCCCACTTTTCACATAGGGACTGAGATTCCTTCCCGCCGTTCTTCATTGTACGCAGATGGTCACGAATGGGATATACCGAAGCATCAACCACAGGGCAACAGTCAACACAACGAGGGAGAGGGTAACGGTGGCTTCATTCTATAGCCCGAGGATGGAGGCCGTGATTGGTCCGGCGCCGAGCCTCGTGACAGCGGACAATCCAGCGCAGTTTCGGCGGATAACAGTAGCAGAGCACCTGAATGGTTACCTTACCAGTGAACTCAAAGGGAAGGCATACCTTGATTCCATGAGGATTCAGAAATGATGGAAAACTATAATAATAGTCGTATAAATTAATAATTCTCAAGATCTATGAGATGGTTGATGCTGGTGTGGAAGTTAATGTGAGGACTTACCGAACCTTGATCGACAGTTATTCACGGAAGTGAAGCCTAGACAAGGCTTTCGAGTTAGGTGATCATACGGATGGTCGAGCGAGTGTTCTCGCCGGATGTTGCCTTGTATAATTATTTCCTATTTTGGCTTTTCGTTGATTCTTTGCTTCTATTCGACATGATCGAGAAGAACATAATCCCTGATTGCATCTCCTACGCAGTCATCACAGATGGACTTTGCAGGAATGGTTACTTGAACGAAGCACTGAAAATCCACTAGTTAATCCTCGAAAAGGGCCTGGTGGGTGATAACTTCTCTCACGACGTACTCATCAGAGGAACAAGCAGGATTTTCGAGCACTAATCGCCTGACGTCGTATCATACGACACCTTGATGGACAAATACTGCTAGGAAAGGGATCTTTGGGCAGCGATCCGAGCTTATGACACTATCATAGCGTCAGGGCAGAGTCCTAACTTGGTAGTCCACGACACTGTTATGAATGGTTTTTGCAGGGCAGCTAAGATGGTTGAAGCAGAAGCTCTGGTCGATTCGCTTCATGGGGTTGGCCCATCCGATTCAGTCACGCTGAACAGTCTGTTGAACGGGTGTCCTCGCAGCAGAGATGTTGACAAAGGCACTTCACTTGGCTTCAGAGTATAGGAAATTGGGGATTCGAGGTGATACAGTCACTTGGAACATATCGATCAACTGGATGTGCACGTTTGGTGCCAATTCGATTGCCAAGGAGATGATGATGCTCATAATAGAAAGGGGTCTTGTTCCTGATGCTATAACTTATACTATGCATACAACCAATTTCTACACGAAATTGCCACCTAGGAAGTGATTGAGCTCCATGACTATATGGGCATCTACCGAATGGTTCCGAACAGCGAGACATATCAGGGTATCATGAAGCCTCTTCTGGGCGAAATTCCGTCAGTTGTGTCCAAAAATGACTTAAGTAGTTTCATGTAACTTGAACTCTTATTGGTAGTGTTGATATACATAGAACTGGAGCGTGATTGCAAGATTATTAACCAAAAGAAGCAGCTGAGAACATTAAGATTTAAATGCCCTCATCTCTTTTTATATGCACAAAATGCTCGAACTAGCAAGATGTGGAATATACGACAAACTCCGAATTTTGGTTCTTCAAACTGGAGAGTATTGCACTAAAGAAATTGATCCGGCAAAGTGCTGTTCTAAATATACATCTAGTGCTTATCATGGCAGAGGTGAATCACCAAGAGAACATCGGAGCATTGAGATTAGCATATACTTACTGTATACTACTATGGAGACGGACACAGAAATGATTCGTCAAACTCATCCTGCTTTCAAGCATAGTACAAATCATATAAACACAGAGTGGCTAAATCATAAGGACAGCCTTATTGAGCACCATTCACTCAGAAAAACCACCAACAAGCAGAAACATGCAGGAACACCGGCAGTTTCGACAGAAGGGCAGCTCAGGAAACAGGAAGAAGGTAAACAAAAAGAAGAGGATGAATGATTTACATTACTAATTCCACGATGAGGCTACAAGAGTTAATACTATTGTTGAAAAGAATCTTCCTGATACACCTACAAAAGTATAACGAATGTTCAAAAGAAAAAAGAAAAGGAAAAAACAAAACTAAAGAAATTTTTCTTACTGCCAGTTTATGGAAAATTTACCCTTGATCCTGGTAGGACCTGCAGATTAACGTACCAAGTTATTTGTCAAAGAACAAACACCCCCTAGGAACGGTTTCCAATTTCCTCACATAAGCAGTCAAGTCAGCATATACAGATGTTAACTGGGGACATCACAGGCATATTCAAGTAAGAAAATTTGAATCCAGGAACTCGGGCAGAATTAGAAGCACAATAGTGGGACAGATAAACAACAGTTTACCTCGCAAAAAGGGAACCCACCTATCTTGAGAGAGAGAGAGAGAGAGAGAGAGAGCAATATACAAGGAATTGAAACATAAGGGGATGTAGACAGCACAACACAGTAGTCAAGCAGTCTACAAGTATTTCATGTAAAGGAAAAAGATATAGCCAGCATCCAGAACAGATTTTCGCCGTCAGGTAAAACAACCCAACTGATTTATGCCGAAAAATAGTACATTCAATTAATTCAAATATTAGCAAAGCCTATGTAGTGTCAGATGTACTTCAAAAGACACGTTTAAAATATTTCGAGTAAAAAATCCCTTAATGTAGAAAACTCAGCTGGATTTCAGCTGTTATGTTAGAGAATTAAGAATTAAGCATAACCCAGGCAAGAGCCAATGAGGAGGATGATGCCAACAAGAAATACATCAGTCCTGTCCTCACCATTCTTTTGTGACATGGAAATTCCTTGATCGAACGGAACTTTTTCTGTTTGATGCATAAATAAAGTTCTGATAAGAAAATCTATTTTTCTTCAATCAAATATATGAACTCCGCCAGCTACAACAGAGGAATCCAAATTACAAGGCAAATAAGATGATTATGGGACGAGCATGTGCAGTATTAAACAGAACACAATAGGGTTTCTCATTCTTGGTTACCAAATCTTCTAGCAATAATAGGTCGCACATCATCAATGTCAACCAGGGTCTCCAAAAAGGACAGTAAAGACATTAATGTACAATCCGAAGGATCATCAAGCCAACTCTTAATTGGAAAACCATATTCACTTGCAACCTGAACACCTGAAATAAATTAACACAAAAGAAGCCTTCCATAATGAGAATTGAGAATCACTTAAAAATACCGTTATTTTTCAGATTTCTTCCATGCAATAAAGATGCAACATATATTATTCTCACAAAAGAAAAAAAATTGTCGATGTCTTTTTTTATGTATGTGTCTTCAGGAGTAAAAATTAAAAACCAACTAACAAGAAGTAACTAGATAACATCAGAGAGAATATTAATAGGTGCATACCTGAGGGGAATTATCAATAACGGCAACTCAACACCTAAGATGGTCAAATCCTTGGTGTACGTGCCTTCAGAAAAATTACATGATTAACGATAAACCCTGAGAGATATTAACTGTTGATTCGGGTTGAGTATGTCCAGAAGCTGTCCGACGTAGATGCTTTGGGTGGCAGTGAAAATTACCACATTGAACATATCTGCGACTCTCTCCAAAAAGGTCTGGAGGTGTGGCCTTTTCTTGACATATACCACATGTTCCGCCATGTTGAAGAAAACTGTAAATGTGAAATCTGCCTCATCACGATGATCCAAGGTGGAATGCACAAGGTCTCTGACAACCCAAAGTAATGAGGAAGTTAAACGGAGAAAACTAGATTTGAGACAAAAATATCTCACATACCAATGTGAAACAGCCAAAAAAGGATATACTGTGATCTCACTTTTTTGAATGTAAATGAGATCTTCACAGGTAATCCAACATGCCAGATATCCATTAAATACGCTAACTCCATTACGTCATAGGCAAATATTTTATTCAATGAAGAAAAAGGAACATGGAAAGATTCTTTGGCAGGCTTCTTACCGTCAAGATCAAGAACTAGGGTAACAGACTTCCTTTTCTCCTCGCTACTTCGGAGAGGGTCAGATTGAGAACTCGTAACTTCAATGGATAGGTCGCGTAAAGTCCTTATGAACCACTGGGGATCAAAACGATCTGTGTCCTCTATCTCAGAATTGCACTGAGATTCAGAAGTTCCAGAAATGATCTCATCGAGTGGCAAATATGAGCTGGAGCATTCCTTCCCTGTGGTATCTGCATCATCTGATTTTGTGACTCTGTCATCCTTTGAAACAAATGAGCCACAGAAAAACGGTAAAATCATAAAACCATCAGCCACATCAATCCACAAACCTGACTCATTTGACCGGTAATCAACTGACTTCATCTCATTTGTATCGTCATCATCATTGTTGTCACTTTCCTTACAAATTGCATCACCATGGGGAGGTATACTAGCAATAATTACATCAGATATGTAAAAATCTGAAGTCCTACGAGTCTGATAGTCGCAAGAGCTTTTATTTCCATATAATTGAACTGAGTCTAACACTGGCAGGCTTAACTGACTAGTGCTTCCTGCAAGGATGGACAAGATATTAGTAGTGGGATCTTTCATAAATTACAACTAACTAAACTAGCATCCCTCCGTCAAATCAGAGGTACCATGGCCAAGAACCGACGGGGGTAGAATTTTGTCAGACTACCAGACTATCTACGCTCCTTAGTCGGCTGAAATGGGAAAATAAGGAAAAGTAGAGATGTTCTCACCACTTAGTTCTTTAGGGGCAGCAACAGGAGAAAAAAAAGTCTCCGTGTCATGTTGACTTGAACTTATATTTTCCTGCCAATTACAAAGTAAACGTCTGATCACATAATAATACTAAACATTTTCTCAATACGAGGACTGCTCATGAAAATCATAATGACAAAAATATTATTCAACTCTTGTATTATTCATAACCGTGGACACCAATGAGAGAATACTACACAAAATTAGCATGTCGCACCAGGTTTGCAGCTGAAAATTATGTATCTAAGCAAACCACGGAAAAGTCGACGGAATTTATATTTCAGATCAAGGGGATACCAGAGCAATTTGAATCCAGTTACCAAGATGACACAACAAAATGCAGACAAATTGCACACTTAGTTACAAGAAAACAATTAAATAATCGAGTCAGAAAATCACCACATCCTCAGAAGAGGTTGAATCAATTCCAAGCAATAGCTGCTGGTCTACTTCTGCGTTATTTATGTCCAAATGTTGGCATCCGCTCTCAGTTTCCTTATTCTGGATGTCATCAAAGTCCACTTCTGCATTTGAGTCGTTGAATCAAATGATAATGAAGTGTAAGCTTCAACTGAATAAATGGACAGAGGAACATGATGAACTTGGTTAGATTGAATGCAGATTATAATGCAAATATCGTTTCCACCTGTGCAGGAATGCTGGCTGCAATTGTCAGAGTCAAAACGCTCTTCAGTTATTTCATCATCTGAAAATGATTTCTTGGAGATCTTATAGGATTTCTTGCATACACAAAGAACATTGGTTTCCTTCGAGGATGTGCTGCTTGGTTTGTTTCTCATCCTTAAAGCTGGCATTTGATCTATATTCCTCCTACAAAAGTGAAATTTCGATCTTTAAGCATTCCTGAAAGAAGAAATAGGGCTTCACTTTAGTCAAAACTGACAAAATCATAAAAGAAACAGGCATGAGAGAGGCTTTCATAATCCAATCCCGTGGCAAATAACCAGATAATGCATACTTACCAGAGTAGCATGGGGCATGCGAGGAAAAACATGTCGCATGCTCTGGTATCAAAATCTCTTCAAAAAATAGATAGTGCTCTTACCATATGTATGAGAATAAATTAATTCCTGGTTTAAAAATCTCTTCAAAAACTGATTTATCACTAAGTCAATTTAGCCCCGGTATTACCCAGATAACACCTTCAAAATCTAGCCTATCTTGCATTTTCTCGACCCCTTAAACTGAACAAATCGTGGGTTCCAACATCGACTGGATCTAAAATTCATAATTTCATATTTCCATATAAAAAATAAAAGAACCCGATGACAGTCCTCCCAGAACAAGGGAACCCCATTACAAGTGCCACTAGTTTCTCGGTTTCACTTCCATTCAACTTACTGAATCAAACCTTTCTTTTGTTGCTTCCACGAAGAACAGCAAAGACAACACTACACCCTGCCCAGCCAAATCAACCTAGGAAGAAACATCGCGGAAACAGTCGGATCCCAAAAGCAGCACCGCAAAAGGGATTTAGTAGCCAACAAAGGCTTCTGCTATCAACTTTGAATTCACACATCAATTTAGCTCAATTCACACACTACCCAAGCAAATAACACGTGCTCGACAAGCTCCGCTGGCTGCTCCCTCGATTCCAAAAGCAAATTATTTGATTTTCCACACATGGTCTTTCAGAAGCCAACGAAAGCTTTCGCTATTGACTTCGCATCCGGGCCTCCTACACAGTTCAATTCACCCACAAAACCGCGGATTGACACGGACTCGTCAACGATCTTCCTCGCTGGCTCAATAACGAGAACGGATAACTCGCAACAACAAATCCCCCCGTAATTCTATCAACTTCTCGCCAACTCACCCGCATTAAATACATCATCTAGAACCCATCGCCAAACAAATTCCCGTGGAGAAGCCAACCAATAGTCTTCCCCATCACTAACAAATCATACTCCACCACCACAAAAGAAAGAAACTTGATGCGTGATGTTCACTTCACGCATAATACTTTCGAATGCCTCAAACTCCAATTCACCACTCGAATCGTAATACACCGTAACAACAACACATAATTACACCAGTCTAGACCCTGATAGCCCAAACACGCTCAGAAGCTACTAAGATCGCCACCACCAGAATCACCGAAACACGAACTATACTCCACCACCACCAACTCAAAACTCCAACTGACAACTAACTTTTCCCTCTCTCCCGATCATTCCTTTTCAATCCACTCCCCCAACCACAATATGGGTTTTTTATCCCAGCCCATTCCACATTAAAAGCATAATAAAAGTCCAGTACAATTATTAATCCCCACAGACTTCCGTTCTTCTGCTTTAGCTGTAATCCTCTGCATCAAGCGGCCCCTCTTAGAATACACTTGTCCCCAAGTGTTTTTCTGCCGTAGCTATAAACCACTGAGGGTAAAGAGAGATAAGAACTCACACGAAATTCGATCGAAATACAGAGCAACTAAAAAGGCGAGCCGATCAAAATCCAAACGAAGAAGAGAAAGGGGAAGTGAATCCGGATGAATAAAGAGAGTCTTAGTCTTCTTTTGTATTGAAATAATTATCTTTGTTTGTTTAAATATAATCTTAATAAAGAGTGAAAACACAAGATTCAATAACGGGTTTGTTTTCAATTTGTTTTGGGTCCACCTTGGGCCGAGCATGCCCAAATCCCTATGCCGGCCCAGTTTATGTGCGGCCCGATAAGAAACCCTAGCAAAACCCTAACAACGCACGATCCCCCTTCGGCGACCTCTATATAAACCCTCCTTCCCACTGCTTTCATCCACGTCGTCGAGCTCGGCGTTCGTGTTCCGCGCCGCCTCTGGCTCGTCCACTACGTCTCCGTCGGAAATGGCGGTGACGCTGCTGACGAAGAAGATCGTGAGAAGAGGCTGAAGAATTTCAAGAGGTCTCAGAGGGACCGCCAGATCTCCGTCTAGGTCGAATTCCTCTTCCGCCTCTGGGCTTTTAGTTGTTTTCTTTATTTTTTTGCTTTGAGCTGTTGGAGATTTCTTCATCGATAGATGATGATATTTGATTGTCGCCCCAGTCTTAATCTTGCATCTGAGAATGCAAGTGTGGTGATTGACAGTTTATATCTGATATCGATCGATTTTTTTATGGTGATTTTTAATTGCGTTTTCTTTTGGAAATGACAATTGCTTCATCGACGCCCAGTCTTAATGGGCACCTTTTCGGTGCATCTGGTGATTTTTAAGCTGATAAGATCCATTGATCCTTGAAGAAGTTGTGTTTGCCTGATCTTCTTGTGATCGGGAAGATGGTGGCTACTTCCTACTGAGGAGATTGTAATGGGAGATGATGATTATTACCCATCTATGTTTCTGCAGTATAGTGATGAAACATTATAACATGCATCACCATCTGATCCCAATTTATATCTCCTTGATTAGGCCTATGGAATGAAGATTTTTTACTGTGGTGGTTTTTACTTTTTATATTGCTTGCTCATTTGTGACGGATGCATGTGAGGAAGTCTTGCAATCTGTGATGAAATTTTTCCCATTTGCATGATCTCTGTGATTATATTTAAAATTAATCACCATCTTTCGGCTGAGATTGCAAGCAGATGATCTTTTGATTGCTTCCATTTTTTTTGTTTTTGAATTTATTTTTAAAAGTTGAATGCCCATGGTATCTGATGTCCTGCCTCTGAGTTCGCTCGTGGCTTGACATTTCGTTTTAAGGGCATAGAGAAAGGACGAACAGGTCTTTGCGACACAGTTTGCTGTAATTCCCTGGCTCTCTGTTACTTTATCCCTGCTTACATGACTCAATTTTGTTGCTTGATACTTCATATCCTTTTGATTCCTTGTGGTGTCTTCTGAGATGACGAGTTACTGGCCTTATCACCAATGTTGTTTTACCCCAGCTGACTAGACCAAATTGATCATAAAATAAAAATTTTACTGACCAAATCGAAAAAAAGAATATTTTGTAATGGATGTGGCTGGTTGTCTACTTGTCTCTTTCCTCGGATTTTTCTATCACATTTATAGCCCACTGTTCCCAGCCCACAAGGGCCTGAGGGCACGCCGCACATGCCCCAGCCCCCTGACCAGGGATGATGCGTTTGACAACACTGCTGATTGATAACTGACACCTGTCGTCGCCTGTGACTGCTAATGCTAAGGAGTCCATGGTTCATAATGCTAAGGAGCTGGGACTGCTAATGATGCCTAACAGGTGACTTGTTGAACATCATCAACTTGCCATCTGCAGGATTTACTGTGGAAGGTGATTGTAGAATGAGCCCTACAGCTTGAAGTAGGTGTTACTAACAAGCTTGCTAGGTTGAGTTGTCTAGAGGATGAATGAGCTCCTTTTAGTGATATTGTGTGGAGGATGTCCTCACTCGATAATTGGCATGTTTTGTATGCCCGTTTCTCTACACACCTAGAGCCAATATATTCTCTGTTCTATGCTCCGCCTCTCATGGAGGTGATTGCATTACAAAGGTTGTCGCTTGTTGGAGCATTTGCACCATGACAACTAGAAAGATCATTCCTCCGTCTGAAATAAAACAGTAAGGGCATGATGGCATCAACAAGAACCGAAACATAACTCAAAGATGGCTAAATCTGATAAACAACAAATCCCAGTAGTATAACTGTGGAGACATGACATAATGTCTACCAGCATACGCAATAAGCTTCATACCGATTCAATATGAGGCACTACAGCTCCTATGCTACTATCGTACAGAGCCGGTTATCACATCAAACAATCCGCAGCAGCCCATCCAGGATGTCTTCCGCACCGTTCTAGCAGCAGTTGGCAATTCGATCTGCAGAGGTGAAACAATTGAGAAAAACAGGAAGACCAGTGTTTAGTCGGAGTAAAAGTATGGCGGCTACCTGGTTGTCGATGTTGTCATGTGCAGCACCCTCCAAATCATCAGTCTTTTCTTTGCAGCTACCATCCGGTGCTATATCAGCCCCAGTGATCAGAACGTCTCCATGTTCATTTTCCTTCAAAGCAGCTACATCACTATTAGATGGTAAATTGCTCGTGTCCAGACCATTCTCGAGTTTAGCCGCATTATTTTCCTCGAGTACAGATACCACATCATTGTTCGCCATAGTGGCATCATTGCACTTTTCAGCTCCATTCTCGACTTTAGCGATCACACAACCAGAAGATAGCATTTGTTCTCCCTTGTTATCCTCTGAGAAAGATTCCCACCCATCTTTTGGAGTTCCCGTCTCGTCAAATCCCTCTTTCCGTTCTTTCAGAACAGTGCCAGAATCATCCAGCTCTTCTTTGAACGAAGTTGCCTCAGGTAACAAATCGACCTGAGCCGTCGACTCATTGGGCAAGCTCAATTCTGCTATCAAATCCTTCTTCGCCTCTTCCGCAGAGTTGTCTGACTCATCTGGCAATCCCAAACCCGGACCATCAATAATCTTCTCCTCCGAATCATCCTCCCTTTTGGCTCCATTCACGATCTCAACAGAACCATCGGTCAGTAACATACTTTGATGGGCATCAAGAACATCACCGTCACCCGCCACTAGATTCTTGTTCAGCGACCCTGATGGGAAGGACAATTCGTCGAACCCTCCATTGGTCTTCGCCGATGGATCTGGGGAGTCAAAATCCTCAAGCCCAGGACAAACCTTCTTGACTCCATCATCTATATCTCCTTCATGTGTATTCCCGTTGGCCTCCTCGACAGGAATTCCCTGCAAGTCACTTTGAACAAGCTCGTCGATAACCTCACTGACTGGATTTTGGAAACCATCGGCAGCATCCAACCCTTTTTCGGCACTATCCTCGCAGTCCTTCTCGTCATTAATTTCCTGCTCAACGGCAAACTCATCCCCAATAGCCTCTGAAACAGATCCATCCGCGGGCTCATCCAGGGCACCCCCAGTATCCCCCTTCTCACACTCCCCAACACCCTGGCCGAACGGGTAATGCTGATCCCGAGACGCAGGAGACCCCGTCTCCCTGCTGCTATCAGAATCCCTCTCCTCCTGGGTCTTCAAATCATCATCACCCTCTGCAAACCGACCAACCCCAAAAATAAAATAAAAAATCAAATCCCAGATCCAAGCAACTCCACCAAGACAACAACAGTCTAACGAAACTCCTCATCCATTACACCCCTCAATCCCTAACCAAACCAACCATCACTACACACAAAAAAAAAAGCTTCCAACTTTCCTACATCCAGGTCGAATCCAAACAAAACCCATGAACCAAAACCTTAAAAAGACCCAAACTTGGATACCTGTAACCCCGGGGGCCGGTTCTGAAACCTGGGAATCGACTCCACGGGGGGCCATCTTGTGCTTCTTCTTCTGGGCGGCCGCCTTCCTCCTCTTGGCAGCAGCGGAAGGCATGGCTCAAATACAATGAATCCAAATCAGCCCCTCGACTTCAATATATTTCTTTATATATATGGTTAGGACAAAGAGGAGTGGTGGGTGACTGGTGTGGTGTGGTCTTAGGAAAGTAAATGATGGGTCGGTTGGTAAGAGCGGCAGGGCAGTGCAGGGCAGGTCAGGGCAGGTCAGGAGGGGATCAGAAATGCGATGGCGATGGTGATGGTGGTGGGAATGGGAATTCAAAAAGATCTTTGCATCGAGAGATTCCACGAATCACTGCTTCTCCTGCCATTCTCCGCACCGCCCATTTCTTTTTTATGGATTTTGTTTAATAGTAGGGTTTTAGGTCATCTACTAAATTTAGTAATTTAATATTTTTATTTTAAAATATATTAATATTATAAAAATTACATGTAATGTCATTAATCATTAATTTTTTTATTGTTTATTCAGTATAACCGAAAATAAAATCATTCTTTTATTAAGGATTATATTTACTTTAAAAAAAATTTGCAAGAGGTTAGAGTTTCTAAAATTATTTACTCAAATAGGCGATTTATGACTATTGTCTTGGATATTTAGTAAAATCCTTTCTAAACTGACCGTACACATTATTTGCATTTGTCATGTTCGACTTTTTAGTGAACTTGATTTTGAAACGTCAAGTATTCAAATTAGTCTAATTGTTTTTTAATTTTTTTTATAGAATTAAAAGGTATTATATGATGATTAGGAGTTCCTGACATTTAGAAACAAAAAGTAATTTTAATTTTAGGAACGTTAACACGGATTAAGATGCATTAATTGTTTTTTAATCACATTTTTCGAATTGCACGTAATTTGTGAATTTTGTGTGGTCTAAAATTAATGATGAATTTTTCGACAGGATATTTATTCCCAAGAAAAAAAGAAAAAAAAAAGAAATCTTCAAAAATCCTCAATTGGAAATTTCTTTTTATTTGGATGGGTAAAATCCTCAATTAAATTAGTAAATATTCGAATATTGTTCCAAGAATATGTAAATGAGTTTTGATAAAAATGGATAAGTAGGAGAAAAAAGAAATTTTCATGCAAGCTTTCTTTTAATACGAAATGTAGAATATCTTTTTAACTCAATTGGATATTTGGAAGGCTAATCTTAATTCATCATAATAGGAAAAATGTTACCAAATTGTCGAATATCATTCCCAAAAGACTTAAATAGTAAAATTATAGAATACCAAAAAAAAAAAAGAAAGAAAGAAGAAATCCACAGACCTTGGACTTGGACATGTCCTTCTCATCAAATAAAGACTAAAAGAAGACATGTTGGGTAGGGTATTTAAATTTAGTGGGTGGGTCTGTTTATATGATAAGTTTCGAACTCGATATATCTTCCAACTATTTATCATTTGAACCAACCCACATGGATGCCTTTAGACTAATCCATGAAAAACGTCCAAAAAAATTTGTATTTTTGGCGTATTATTTGGTAGGACAAGATGTTATATAGTATCACGTCTAATGTTTGATATAAAATTTCAGTATAAATAGACAAAGACTAACGTGATGTATTAAATGATGATCACGACGTTCCGGATTTGGGACCACAAAAGATAAATAAGATTAGTTAACGAAAGATAACGTGGCTGGTCACGTTCATAGGAAAGGTACAAAAAAATAGGAAATTAAATGGTGGAAGTAGATGTGTCCTGCCCTAAAGTTATATGGGCCGGCAACACCAAATTGATCGATATCCGTTCTTTCGTGTGGTTAAATCTTATTCCACATTAATAATCTGCTCACTTTCTGGACACACAATTAGAAAAACACATTAATTAGTAATATACCTAGGTAAAATATCTTGAGTTGACTTTTTATTTTGTCATTAATTTAATTTGTTATATAATTTTGATTTTGTTCAATCTTGATCTTTATCGTGCCTAAGCCAAACCGACCTTAATAAACACTTTTTTATCACCGAAAAGGAAAAAAATTAAAAAAAAAAGAGAAATAATATTGAAATCTTTCATGTATTTTTTTATTTTAAAATTTTGATGGACAAACTAAGTGAATTGTAAGCCAAAGTTAACGCTGATTCTGTTTAAAAATATGGAAAATTGATGTTCTATTAGGGGGCTACTACTATGGATAAAGTGGATTATGAGACAAATAATTGACTGGTTGAAACACCAATATTATAAGATACGAGTCAGACTATATTAAGGCCTTATATGGTTTTCGTTAGAAGAAATTCAAGATTAGCCAGAATTAAATAAAAAATAAAAGTTAGTGACAAAATTATATGACAAACCAAGCTAATGACAAAACAGAAAGTTAGCTCAAAATTGAGTGCATAATCATGTATTTTATCTATATCGAGATATTTGGTTTCAATTGCGGCCGAAATGGAATGAATTTGATCCGTCTGAGCAGAAATGAGATGAAATGACATCACATTTTTCATTTGATCCATTCCCTTCCTAAGCTACTGAATGATCGTTCCATTTCATTCTTTGGTCTATTTTATTACATTCCACGTTCCATTCAAGAAATCAAACACTAGTCAATGATGTTTTGAGAGAAATGGAAGTTGGGAGAAAGGAAATGGCGGACGGAAAATCGGAAGAAGTGTTTCGAATCGTACAACCGAGGAGTTCCGATGGCGCGCATGATTGTGTGATGATTCTGAGTAAGATGAAACAATTGCCTCGACTGGCTTGTCGCGGATCGGAGATGCGTACATGCTGTTTGTTTGGTATAATCTGATTGTGAATGTAAGAGCATACGGACAGTTCTTCCGTACCAGATTACAAGGATCGTCATGTGTGATCCTCATTTCGGTCCTTCTTCTTTCGATGACTAAGTCGTGTATGTATGGGTTTTGTTTAGCTTCGGTTAACATTGTTCTTCCCTTGAGCATAATCAAACTCTATGTCGTCTCAAAGCCGAGCTGGTTTCAGATTCGGGTCGGGGGTCCACCCGGCGCTGGTTTGGTCGATGCACGCCATATGTGTGCTGGTAATCAACTCGAAAGGACAGAAACAATTTGTTATAATAATTGATCACTCTTTAGAATGATGATTTTGCGATTGCGATGTCGCACTTACATGGACTGGGAGATTCAGCCTGCCTAGAGGATGCCATGGTGCTTGCGAGGGCCATAGCGGCAAAAATCGGAACTGATGGAGGTCACGTCACAACAAATAAGTACAGGGAACCACTTACTACTTACTTTAACGAAATGTAGACGAGGCTCTTTGAAGTGCGACAGGTTGATGGAGATGCGTGGGACCCGAATGTTCTTTACGAATTCGATTGCGGCGATCTTTGAAGAAGGGGCTATCCTGTTCTGCCTGTTTTTTATTCCAACCATGTTGTTGTCTCAACTCGGGTGCATCTTATCTTATTCATCTGTAAGAATGTGACGTCTTTGTACATGCAATAATCTCGTCTTGGGACTAAATAGCAGTATAATTAGTTCTATTACAAATTTTGTAATCGATGGAATTACAAGTGGATAAGAAGATTGTTCTCAGGGATCCATGCGGCCAGACAAGGGCACTCTACCGCCACGATTAGCTATGATCAAGTCCAGTGCCTTTTGAAGTTCCGAATAAGCACGGACTAGGTTGTGGACACCGTCTCTGGTGAGATCATTGACGGGATCGTCCCACCAACCTTTTGCTCTCTTCTCCCTGGCTTTCAGTCTGAGCTCCTTCTCCCGAACCTTTCGACTTCCCACAAGGGCTTTAAGTTCATTGAACTCCTCGTTCCGTCGTGTTGCTTCTTCCCGATTGATGGAGGGAAGACCGTTGGGGAGATCCCCCCGCGACGGATTCCGCCCCGTGAAGCGATGCACGATTGAATAAAACGAAGGGCTGGCGAAAGCGAAAGGCTTACCCGAGGGAGAGAAGATGACGATGGCAAGATTAACATGGCAAAGCACAGCCAGCTCGTTGGCTTTCCTGTAGATGCCGGCCCTGCGCTTGGAGAACGTCACCAGCCTGTCACTCTTGTTCTCAATCGGCTTCATTTCTACCTTCCGGCGACCCCTTGTCGTCTTTCCTCCCATCGCGAAACTTTCGAAGAATTACAGCAAGATCTCTTTACTAACAACAAGGACAGCTCCACTAGAGCGAAAATGCAATCAACGTATGCATGGCCGCGGCGAACAGCGTATATATACACGCGAAAAGTCACGGATCCGCTCGTGATATTATTATTAATCGTTGCTAATTCCTAATGGTAAAGTTAAATACAATCTTCCCTAATTCATCAATTTTAGCACTCCTGCATAGATACCTTTTGAGATTTGCCTTGTTATGGAATACTTTTGACAGACTATAGAGTGTTTAAATTTCACAGATCATAGTTACCATTGAAAGGAGATCGAGGCCGATTCCGCGCAAACGACCTGTGCTTCAACCTATACTTTCAATATTGGGGTAACCTTTCTCGCACATGTAAGCGCTCGTTTCGTCGAAACTTGTCCAACAACAATGGTGTTGTGGTGTATAAAATCTGGCCATCACATACCATATGAGTCTGAATAGGTTCATTGCGTCTCTTAATTTAGTACAAAACATCCGACTAATAGTCACGAGCAATGTAAATTTTGCATACCAAATTGTAAGTGTAAATTATAACTATATACGTCTGGATAGGTTCATTGCTTCTCTTAATTTTGTCATGGCTGTGTTTATATAAAACTATGTTCTTCAAATGTAAATAGTAATTTCTTCTCTTTCTTTTGCTATTTAATTTCTTTACGGCGAACATTGTTGAACCTAAAAGCTAGCTATTAGGTAAACGCTTAGTTTATATTTTATATCTAACTTACCGTTTGAGCTATTAGGTGAACGCTTAGTTTATATTTTATATCTAACTTACCGTTTGACCTAAAAGATTAAGCTATTAGGTGATAATGATAGTATTTTGTATCTGAACCGATGGGTCACTTTTTGTAACTAACGGGGAAGTATTAGGCTAGTTTGAGTGTTTGGAAAATGCTTATTTCAGTGGGATGTCCTTAATTGTTGTGAGGGGAGAAATAAATATTCCTTTCAAAGGAAAGTTTGTGTCTGCAATCAAACTTCTAATGCTCTCTTGAAATTGGGCCATAATGGGCCGGGCCGCGAACAATTGTTTGGCCCAATCAGAAGTCCGAACTCTGCCCTGTAGTTCATTGTTTGGTGCTCACGCAAACTCAGAATATGCTGATTTTAGCTAAGTGACTGTGTCACAATGGTTGTACTCGCTTCCCGCTACGTGCATATATATAAGGGGGTTCACTCGGAGTGGCTTGGTATGTACAATCGCAGGTGTGGCACCGTTTCTGTCATTTGAGTATCATGAAAAGATGACTTCAATGAAGTGGCTTCTCTCTACGACGAACATTGCCGTTGTGATAATTTGTTCATTAGGCTCCGTGAATGGCAAGGATTTCGCGGGATTCTGCAATACGAAAATCTATGATATAGGGAGCGAAGAGTTGGGGGACTTGTTGTATCTGATCAATGTGTTGGTTTGGAACACCCAATTTAAGGATAACCGCCTACACTTTTCTTTAAACAGGTACTATGGGTTCGCAGAATGCAATGGTAAAATGTTGCCGGATGAGTGCACTAACTGCTTGGAGTATACAGACAATCAGATCACCGCGCGCTGCGGGTTTACCGATGCTGCACGGTTGAGGCAACCCGACTGCCGCCTTCGTTTCGAGCATTACCAATTCCCCGATGACTGGTCAGCCCAAACATGGAAGGCATTCGCTCCATCAAACGCACATTCCGTTAGAAAGTCTCAAAATTTAAGTAACTCACGAGGTGGTCAGTGCTGTCTTTACTTCGTGAATGAAGTTCTCGATAGTTTTTCATCAACTATGAAATAGGATTCTTTAGGATTCTCGATAGAATGTCTCCTACCCAATAGGAGCATTCTTTCATCAAACGATCGACGATTTAGTTTTGCCGAGGATATTCTCTAGAGCCTCAGACCTAGGGGATTCACGTATAAACTAGATACATTCAATACGAATATTTAATAAACTATTTTCTTATAGTTCCCCTCAAGACCATTTCCCTCGAAGCACTGTCCATGTAGAACTGTCTGGCCCAAACAGAAGTCCAAACTCAGCCCTGAAGTTCATTGTTTGGTAGTCCTCGGCTTTGCGAGTAATTCGGTTCACACGAATCCAAAACCTGGAGACAAGGTTTTGCATCTTTTCTAGGTAATTGTTGTAAACCTAAACCTCCAAAAACGAAGATAATAACATATGCTTCTGGTGGTGCCACCAATGAGTCGCCGCATGAATCCCATCGGCCTGCTCACTGTGATATCGTAATGCAAATTTAAATATGACAAATCACGACCGGAAACATTCGAGCCGGACGCATGCTAATTGACAAGTGTAAGAGGCTCATGCGAACTTAGACTATGCTATTTTTTGCTAAGCGATCGTGTCAAAATGGTTGTACCTGTTTCCCGCTGCTTGCATATATATAGGGGGTCTATGGCGAGTGGCTTGGCCGTACAGTCACAGGTGCGTCACTGTTTCCTACGTTTGAACATTCTGATAAAGATTAGTGCAATGAAGTGGCTCGTCGCTACAATGACCACTGTCGTTGTGATAATTTCTTCGCAAGGGTCTGTGAAGGGTTATGATTTCGTGGGATTCTGTAACCCGAAAATCGATGCCATGGGAAGCGAAGAGATGTGGGCATTGTTGCATCTCGTCAATGTGTTGGTTTGGGAAACCCCATTTAATGGTAACCGCCTACAGTTTTCATTCAACGGGTACCATGGGGTCGCAGAATGCGATGGGAAAATGTCGCCGGGTGTGTGCATTAACTGCTTGGAGAATATCAGAAATCAGATCACCGCGCGCTGCGGGTTCACCGATGGCGCACAGGTGAGGATCCCCGACTGCCGCCTTCGTTTTGAGCATTTCCAATTCCCTGACAACTGGTGAGGCCAAACATGGAAGACAATCCCTCCATCCCCGGTGCATTCCGTCCGAAATTCTAAAAATTTAAGTAACTCACGAGGTGCTCAATGCTTTTTTTTTCACTTAATGAATGAAGTTCGCGATAGTTTTCTTGAACTGTCGATTCGTGTCCACGAACTCCGTGATTCGCAATGATATGTCTTTATGTTCGCGGCACTCCATCGCTAAAATCAGGTCCCCATTACCAACACTAACAACCAGCACTCGATCCCATCCATCGGGGAAAGATCTAAAAGAAAGATGGATCTGTACACACTAAAATTTCATTAGTGCCAAATCAATGTTATTTGATTCAACCAAATATTTTGGTGACGGGCTTATATTAAGCCTAACCCATAAATATTGAGATATTTGACCACATGTTGGCCCAATTAAGCAGAACCTAAAATGAATTGAGTTAAATATAGCTTGACTCATGCATCATCGACCCGATTCATGGTTAGATCCCGTACTTCACTTCAATCCACGGTTCAAGCCAATTGATCCCTTAAACCATATTCATTTTTTTCCTAAATGGGGTAGATAAGGCACCTATGATTCTTTCAAACTCTTGTAAATAGGGGTCTCTACCCCAATTTCAAGAGGGAGGAGCCTTAAGTTCAACTAAGCTCTCGAGCATTCTTTCCTCAAATGAAATCCTCGAACGATCGAAGACGAAGTTTTGATGGCGCTCATATAGCCGGAAGTTTTTCGCCAATCTCCAGAAAATTAGCCGGATCAAGCCCCGCCGTATCAAGCTTTGTTGCCTAGCGTCTTCATCAACATAGCTCCTGTGAATATTCTCTGGAGCTTCGGACCATCTACATTTCATATTTTTTGTAAGTATAGAATTATGATATTCACGTCTATTCTCGTGATTAGATAGTGTAACTGCACTACATTCAATACGATTATTTGGTACACTAATTTCTTATACTTCCCCACGAGACCATTTCCTCGAAGCATTTCGAGCCACTTTTTCACACACCCCCACGAAGTCACGACTTTCACATCTTGGGTGGCGGTTGTCGTCAGTCATCATACGCCATATTACTTAAGCCAAAATTCATTGCTGGAACACAAAAGGAACCTCGCCGTGTTATCTGATCTACACTGGATGGCTTTGAACCTCCGGGGCACCGAAAGGACTCAGTCCAATTCGAGTGCCGGGAAAATACTTCCGGCATCTCCGAGGCCAACTTTGTCTAAAACCACTGTCGTGAGAGGACTATGTCCCTTTAGGAAAATTTAGAGGGATGTATTTAGTTGTGGTGAGGGGAGTCATATTACTTTTTAATTAAAGATTGGGAGTAATCATCCTTTGTCTTCAAACAAACTTCTACTTCTGTCTTGAAATTAGGCCATAATGGGCCGGGCCGTGAACAATTGTTCGGCCCAAACAGAAGTCCAAACTCAGCCCTGTAGTTCATTGTTTGGTATCCCTTGGCTTCACGAATAAATGCGGTTCCAATGATTCCAAAATCCAGAGACAAAGGTTTTGAGTTTTTTCTAGATAATTGTAAACCTAAGCCTCCAAAAACACACATAATAATAACATATGCTTCTGGTGGTGCCACCAATGAGTCGCCGTGAATCCCGTCGGCCTGCTCGCTGCGGTATCGTAAAGCAAATTTAAATAGGACAAATCACGACAGGAAACCGAGCCGTACGCATGCTAAACGATAAGTGTAAGAGGCTCATGGGAACTTAGACTGTGCTGATTTTTGCTAAGCGACCGTGTCACAGTGGCTGTACCTGGTTGCCGCTACGTGCATATGTATAGGGGTTCATGGCGAGTGGCTTGCTACATACGAGTCGTAGGCGCATCGCTGTTTCTGGCATTTGAATTTTCTGACGAAGATGAACTCGTTGAAGAGTCTCATTGCTGCGATGATCATTGCAGTTGTGATAAGTTGTTCATTAGGCACCGTGAAGGGTAAGGATTTAACCCATCAAGTGGGATACTGCAACACGAAAATTAATGCCAAAGAGAGCAAAGAGGAGGGGGACTCATCGCGTCTTATAAATTGGTTGATTTACCAGACCCCAGTTCTGGATTACCGCCAACATGTATCCTACAACGGGTACTATGCGGCCGCGGAATGTACTGTGAACATCTCGCCGGATGACTGCACTGGCTGTTTGGAGAATATCAGCAATCAGATCTCCGCGCTCTGCGGGTTAACCGATGGCGCACAATTGAACGTCCCTGCCTGCCACCTTCGTTTCGAGCATTACCAATTCCCCGTTGACTGGTAAGCCAAAACAGGGAAGGCACTCCCTCCATCAACCACGCATTCCTTCGGAAAGTCTCAAAATTTAAGTAACTCACGAGGTGCTCAGTGTTGTTTCTACTTCATGAATGAAGTTCTCGATAGTTTTCTGGGACTATTGATCCACGCCACTAACTCAGCGATTCGCAATTATATGTCTTTATATTTTCTGCCACTCGCAAAAATCAGCCCCCCATGCAATTGATCTGTAGACTATTATTGTTAAATCAATGTTATTTGATTCAACCAAATATTTTAGTGACGGGCTTATATTAAGACTAAGCCATATCTTATGAAATATTTGATGTATGATTCAACCCATTAAATGATTGTGGATTTAAATAGTTTAAATTAGTCAAATTCAATTATAATTTGGATTAAATTAGGTTTAACAAATTCTAGTCTACAAGCCCAATGAAGCCTAATCCAATTATAGAAATGAATTGAGTTAAATATAGCTTGACTCGTACATCGGCCCGATTCATGGTTTGATCCCTAATTCAATCCAATCCAAGCTTCTATCCGATTGGGCCAAATGGGGTAGATAAAGCACCTATGAGTCTTTCAAATATTATAAACAGGGCCTCTACCCCATTTGACAACGTCAAGAGGGAGGAACGCCCTAGCTTAGCGAAGCTCTCGAATATTCATTCCTCGAACGATCAACGAGGAAGTTCTGCTGAGGCTCGTATATCTAGGATCACCGCATTCAAATTTAGAACACGAAAAATTGTGGAAACATATTTGTGATTAACGTACCTCCTTAAAACCTTATTATTAGGCTTTTAGACTCCGTCTTCATCTCGATCTCAATTGTTGGATTATTGCCCAAAGAGATTTGCAAAAGACAACACGAGGACGGTAACGAGGATCTTCCTCTCCCTGACTTGTCGACGGCCGATGTGAGAGAGGGGACCCTATTTATATATATGCTGTGACGAGCCCTTTCATCACGGGCTTACGTCAACACACAGGCCTAAATCGTAAGCCGTTCAAACCACATCAATAATAAAACTTAATATGCGAAAAGCCCAAATAAACGATCACCCAAATCTATTCGGGCTATCATGCTCGTATACGGTAACACGACCCGTTTTATAAAAACATAAATTTGTAACTGATTATTGCCCACCGTGAATTTTATAAAACATAATAAAATAATAAAATTATAAATAAAATTTTAACAATAATTTCCCCTCAAGAGTCTCCCTACATTGCTGAAAGAACTAGAATTTCCAGAAAATCTCTACTAACACCGACAAAACATGGGACAGAGTTAGATTTGAAGTACTAGGTAACTGATGTTACTGTCATCAACTCTGATACAGCGCGAGGAGCTCGTAATGTGATGTAGCTGGTTTTGGCAGCTTCATCGAACTTCTCCGCATGTTCCTGCTGATAAGACAACGCTCATCATCAGGGAAACGTTTAGGCTAAGATGAAGATTTGCATCGGCTACAATAGTCCTCCCGCTAACTTAGTAAATCGTGCAACACCTGAAACGTTGTCATCCATCCGGAAGTATTTATCGTGAAAAACTTGACTATGCTGTACACCGAACAAACACAGAGCAGGCGATATTTGAAGAGGAGAACGAAGAAAGAGAGGAGTTACATAAAAGATGAAGCTGATGCTCTCCTTGTAATCCAAAAGCTCCTTCAATCGTTTCCCAATGCTCATCTGTAGAAATGAAATCAGAAATGGACAACAGTGACGGATTAAAACATAGATCATATTGAAGATACACTATATTCTGCCGCACCGTGGGAACCTTCTAAATGTATGACGCTGAGACTAAACAGCACCGGCCCAACAATGTCCAGTTGCATCTAATCACGAGAAGAAAAATCACAACAAAGTAATTGAGCCATGCCGAGTCAGAAGATATAGGACCTGAGCTGCTTCACTAGAAGCATTTTTTGTCCAAAGAGATATCTTTTCTGCTCTGTTTTTATCAATACCGACTGCCCGACATATCTCGTCTCCATGGTGAAATTGCTCTCCGATTATTGCCAGCAACTATAAACCCCGAGGATAAGATGAAACTAAGGCTGCAACATTTCACAAAGCTTTGCTGGTTAAACAACAAGATTAGGACATTACGGTTTAAAGGCAGCTGGTGTCAGGGTTCTCACGACATAAATTGACTGTCCATTTTCCTCCGTTAGCACAAACACGGTCCTCGCACTTCAGCTCAATCTTATTCTTTTAAGCAAAACGAGTCCGCTCCCCCGGCTAGTTTACATGGATGATGTACGTTGTTATAAAGGCTGGAACAGTCACAAACACAAACACGTAAAACATCAAAGCCCCGAAAGCTACCTGCTTGCGCTTGGCCGAAGGGTTGTTGAACCAGGATGTCCATCAATTCTCAAGCAGGTGGGTCCAACTCTGACTCTCTCCCTCCGCCTCTGCCACAGCCGCTGGATCATCCCTTCCATGCCGGAGTGCATCTCCTCCCTACACTTCCGTTCGACCCTTCCCTGAACTGCGTCTAGCCTCCTTCCCAAGTTTCAGCCTGTCTTCCATTGCCATCTTCCTGTTAGTGTGAAACCCAACACTTCACTCCTTTGTCGGAAGGCGAGGTTGTAATAATAACGACTTTGTGTCCACCTTTTGTCATCCAGTGCAATTCCCAGGCGCTTAATAAAAAACTTATAACACATTAAAAAAATCTCTAATTATTTTTTTCACTTCATTGTTCGAGAATTATATTTATCTCGCATAGTCCTTGTAAATAAAGGCTTAGATTATGCTTCAGATAGCAAACATGCTTGTTCAGGCCGTTCGGAGAAGTAGTCGTCGCGCCGCTTGTTCTTACTGATCGATAAAAGGCACATACTCAAATCTCATGTAACAGCTTGCAAGCTGGGTTCTCGCTCCGAGAACGAAGGCGTGACACCTTTGGATTATTTTGCTGTTGGCAACCCCTAGGCACTGCATGCATTGTTCCTCAATTGAGGCTCGGCATCCAGGGCAACTCAAGTCGGGCGTATGCACGTTGCAGATGCTGTGCCCGTAACAGTAGCGACCTTGATATGTAGCCGAGAAGTAATAGTTGTAGTTTTGTTGCCAGGTACGCCGGATCAAAACCTGTATCACATAACTTTTGAGCAATTGGTAATCGACAGAGTGATCGGTCGCTGCCGAGCATGTCGTGTAGAGTTCCGTCGTATCCGCATCGGCTTCCAGGGCAACATGGGAGAGGGAGATCGCCAGTAGTAGCATGAAAACTGACCCTGGGATCAAAGCCATATAGCAATTGAATTATCACCGATTGATGTTTTTTCTCCTATAGCTTTATGAATCATTTTCTCTGTAGATGCCACGGATTATAGTGATTGCACATTCGTCCGATACGGTTTGTACGTGTATTAAAAGTTAAGCACATTGCCGCCTTATGTAGCAACTTTCCTAGGTATTTTTCTTGCCGAATGGGATTTCCCAAGGCCCTTTGCCGATCATTTCATTTCGAGTTACTGTGTAAACGGCTGTCCCCTACAGGCATTTTTGCACGTACTGTTGGTTTTACCGTATGTTTTGGTCGCGATGAAAGCGGGGAAGTTTGACTTTTCCGGCTTTAATATCTTCCACGGCAACCTCCTAGTATTGTCCAGTGGTACAAACTGAAAAGGAGCAAGAGAAAAGCAAAAGCGCACGCAAGCGAATAGTGATATAGTGTATAATATAGCACACGGATGTCCGAGGCTCAGGCAAACGTTGCGCTAAATTTGAGACGGGGATGGCTGGGACAGGCACAATCATCTTATTAAGCCGGTCGAGTTATTGTTACGGCTAGAATAATAATTAAGTTGCTTTGTACGAATGAATAATTGGTCAGTGTGTCGGAATTCTTCCAGTAATGGTTCTTGGGCTCTTGGCGCGACATCCAAATTGAGACTTCGCCTGTTGGTAGAGGCATCGGCGAGATATCAGGGTGATCTACATGTATCTTGACCAGGTAGCTGAATCCATATTCATCATATTTCGATAAACCCAAAAAGCTTTTGTGTTTTCTTGTAGCGCCTTGCTAGGCATTTAACGACGAGATTCACAAGAAAACATCAAAGGACAGTACTCAAGTCCTTCCCTCCCAGGTAGATAAGGCAAGAAACCAAGGGAAATTCTTCACAGGGTAGTGGAGCCTTTTGGCGAAGAGTCAAGGTTGGTTTTGTTTCGAATCGAGTCAAATCGGTTGTCGCCTAGGAGCATATCTGCACGCACATCACATTGGTTTTACCACAAGCTTCAGTCAAGATGACAACCAGGACGTTCAATTCCTCGGCAACACCCTAGGATTCTCTGAGGGGTCTGAAACAGAGAAGCATAGAAGAATCCTCCCCCATAAAGGTTAGGCCTCAACACGGCATTGAGAAAAGGTCTTATGGATTTAGACAGGAAAAGTTCTCGAACTTTAGCTCGAGCGTCGAAAACATCATCGGAACTGGACCCAAGATCATGGCACCAGGCGCTGAATTAACACTTGACGGCATGAATGCTCAATCTATAAAGGGGCCACATTTGAGGAGGAGTGAAGGCCTGAATGTTCAAGCACAATTCCAAAATACAGAGGAAAATGGAGTAAGAGATTTCAAGCCCAACACAAAGCCTGGTTCAAGTGCAATAGGAAGATGAAGACAAACTCAATTCATTATCCATAAGGATAAAAGAGAACAAACCAAAACAGCACGATTTCACCATTAGTTTTTGGAAACAAATTGATAAAATATGATCGTAATTTGTAATTTACGACTTTCATTTTAAGACAAAGACAGCTGTTGATAGCAATGACATTCAATCTATCACAAAATAAATTTCCTATCTGATCTAAAATCGCAACCGCAACAATTAAAGAAAGTTGTGGTTTTAAACCGTGATTTTAGATCTGTTGGAAACCAACTGCGTCCTCTTAAATCAAAGTTATGTTGGACGATAAATAAGTAATTTTCCAAATTGTATATGTATTTAGTCACTTTTTTTTCAAACCAACGGTAAATCCGTAAAAAGTAACGTAAGGTAATGAAACAAGAAATGACGGTACGAAATTTAATTATCTCCCTTCGTCTTCTTCTCCGGCCTCCCTTCTTCTTCCTCTGGCATTCTTGTCTTTTTTTTCATTATCTTCATGGTATCAGAGCCCATCGCTTGAAAGGTCTGATTACTGCTCAGTTTCAACCTGAAATCATGAAGCGGCTCAAGCTACAACAGAACATATTTCAAACCCTACTCAAATTCCCAATCCTATTCAACTTCCATATGAGGTTTTTACGTCTACCCTGAAGCTTGACGACGATGACGACCACACTTTATGGAAAGGATAAATTCTAGCCGCCATTATAGCAAGAGGTTATGAAGAGTTCATCCATGGAGATACTTTACCGCCAGCTAAGTTTATCAACCCTGACTCAACGGAAGTGAATCCTGATACGACAGCGGACAAACAAGTGGGTTATGAGTCTCATCTTCGTATCCCTATCCCCAGAACCACTCAGTATCCCTGCACCATGCTCCCGAACATGGTGTAAACTTCCAACGGCTTCCACGACTGCATAGGAGAGAACGATGGAATGATGGTGGATGAGAGCACGACAACTACTCCCATGATCGAAGCCATAAAACAATTGAACTATTGATTATAATGATTGGACATTCGTACGATATGGTTGGAATTTGTATATAAAGTAGGCAATTTTGCCGACTTTCATCACAACTTCCTAAGTCCATGGTCCGGTGATTTACGAGGCCCTTTGCCGTGTACCCGATCATTTCATTTTGAGCTATGGTCTAATCGGATGTCACCTACGAGCATTTTCGTGTGCATTGTTGGTTTTACCTAATGTTTCGGTCAAGACGACCACTGGGTTGTTCGAGCTTTTTGGCTTTAATCTGTAGAGCGACAATCCCCTTGTATTTACCTAGTGCTATTGACCAGCGAGGGCCAAGAAGATGCAATAGAGAGTGAGCGCATAATGACAGATTGTATCGCGTGCAGATGTCAGAGCTTCGGGCTAACATCCAGCTAAGTTCAAGATGGGGATGGCCTGAACAGGGACAATCATCCAATGACGTTGCTTAAATTATTCTTACAGTAAGGTACTTGAGCCTTTGGTGGGAAATCGAAATGGATCTATACCGGATAAGCTCCCAACATTAGTTTGCTTGTTTTGCCCTGCGTTCGTCTTATAGGTTCATGAGCATCTTAAACAGACAATGAAGGCAAGGGTGGCGGGGTGAAAAAGTTTCGAGCCAAAGTTTTGAAACAGTCTTCGTTGGCAAAAGAAATTATGTACATGAAGACAACAATGCACGAGAGCAGTCCTCGGGGCAAATCGCCGAGCGAGTCTGGGAAAAATCTCCGAGCAATCCTGGGACAAGACTCCGAGCAATCTTGGAGAATCCTCCGTTAACAAAACAACAAACAACAAGAAACGAAGTTTTTATTCCTTAACTAATGCTTTCTTCGTAAAACATGTTACATGGGCTTACTTGTTTTGCCATTCGGCTTGTCTTATAGGGACATGAACATTCTAGACAGACGACGAAGGCGAGGGTGGCAGGGTGTAAAAGTTTCAAACCAAAGTTTTGAAATAGCATTCGGCACACTTAAAGTACATGAGCGTCCTAGGCAGACAATTAACAGCAAAGTTCGAATTGGGGCATCGTAACAACCTTCATCGACAAACTTCCTTCAAATTGGGGCATCGTAACAACTTTCATCGACAAACTTCCTTCAAATTGGGGCAAAGAACAACCGTCAAAGTCTTGAAACTGTCCAAGTCAAAGTTCTGAAACAACTTTCAATTTCAAAATAACGACACATATGAAAATACAACAACATCATATCATGACAGCCAAAGTTACGAAACAGACTCGAACCATTGGACAAAGTTTCCAAACTTTACATAACTCCTAGACAAAGGCTAGGATGGTAGGGTGGCAAAGCTTCAAGATAAAAACTTGTAGCATTTCGTCAATCCTTTGATTCCATCGGACGAAGATGCAATGACGAATAACATAAAAGGAAGTAATAAAAACTCTATTTCACTTTTTTTACAAACGAAATTACATTATCAAATTTCATTTCTACGTTAAAAGAAATAAGTCAAACGTATTCACTTTTTTTTGCCATCTGTTTGATAGGTACATAATCAACCTTATACAACGGACACAAAGGCGGGAGTAATACTCTGTCAATCCTTCGATTCCATGGGGCAAAGATGCAATGACAAAACTCCATGAAAGGGAAGCACCAAAACTCTACCTTGCATTTCTTATGAATGAAATTACATGAGCAAATTTCATTTCTACTCTAAAAGAAACAAGTCGCATGAACTCACTTGTTTTCTCGCCGTCCGTTTGATAGGTACATGAACAACCTTATATAATATTCACATGGATAAAGTAGTATTATGTCAATCCTTTTATTTATGCGGACGAAGACGTAATGACGAGATCATTACAAGAGCAAATTGCGTTTTCATTCAAAAAAAGAAATAAGTCACATGGACTCACTTGTATTCTCGTCGTTTGTTTGATAGGTATATGAACAACCTTAGAAAAACGGACACAAAGCAAGAGCAATACTTCGTCCATCCTTTGATTCCATCGGATAAAGAAGCACTGACGAAGCGACATGAAAGGGAGTATTAATTCACTTTTAATACTTTCTCTACACAACAAGTTACATGAGCCCACTTGTTATCTGCCTTTTGGCAAGTGCATATACATGAACATACTTGCACGAACAAAGGCGCGGGCGGTCGGGTGAAAATTTCGAATCAAGATTCGAGATTGCCTTTGTTATTACCATGGATTAAATACATTAATTCTAGTTTAGTACTTTCTCTATGGAACAAGTTACATTAGCTTACTTATTTTCCGCCCTTTGGCGTTTGTACGTACAAGAGCATCCTGCACTACGCGCAAATGCGTGGGCGGTTGGTTGAAAAATTTTGAACCAAAGCTTCAGGATTGCCTTTGTCATCACAAAAAATCATCACATGAAAGGGAGTTTTCATTTAGAAGATGCCTTAACAAGTATTTATGATTCCTCAGCTCGAGTCATGCTTGCATTTCCCCAAGTCACAATCGGGTTATATGAGCACACCGAATCCCCCAACACGAGTGGGACGTGCGAGCATCTTTCCCAACGACAATCGAGATGGACATTCTCTTATCATCTCCCCAGCTAATACCCGACCTTATCAATATTTCCCCAAGTGAGAGTCAAAATACTTAAGCTAATTCCATCTCCATCTGTTGTCAACTGTGTAGTTACACGAGCAACCACACGGCACGATACAAACTCTGGGGCAACGACGAAGATGGAAGATGTTGCGATCCTAACCTCGAAAAACACGAATTGGGGCACGAAATTCGAAGCATTTCCTTATGGAACTCAGACTAACTAGAGCTCTACTGCTAATTTCTCCAACCAGGTTTCCATACCCAAAGGTATTCACTCCTTAAGCATTCGTGAGGTCATGCATATAATTTCCACCAAATTATCACATGAAGAAAATGCTTCTGGGCGAGAAACAGAGAAGGCAAACCCTCTCCTAAACAGGGCGCAAACACTATGAGAGTTTATCCAAATGAGCATCCGGGTGGATGAGGAATCCTTTGATAAATGATGATCAGACTTGGATAAGATCGAACGTTCATTCTCTACCCAAATAACCATTGCTAACCCCTTGTACGCACGCCTTTCGGCCTTGCACGCGCGTGGCGGTTCGAACGACCCGAGGATCCGGGCCTGCTCCCCAAGGCCCAACCGGTCGACGTCACGACTCGAGCGTCGGACGCTGCAGAAGGGAATTGGGCGATCCCTCCCTGGGTTCCTAACTGAACCTGCTCGGGCCCTCACCGACCGTCTCTATTTTCCTAAGAGGTGGCGGGCGAAAGGCAGAGCATGATTCGAAGAAGGAACTTTCGGGAGAAATCGGGAGGGGATCGTGTCGTCGGTTCCTCATCCAAAATGACTCCGTAAAAAGGTTGTGTTGTTTAACCTAGGTAAACTATACGGAGTCGCCATCGACTTAATTTTAAAAGCTTGGTTTAAGTCGCAAAACCAGAGTAGATTCGGAGATTCCTAACTACTAACTCTTACATTTAAACATGTGAAAATGCGACGTTTGCTCCAAAAGTTTGTTCTTTGTTAACAGGTGTTAGACCCAATCCGGGCATGACTCCGGACTCAAGTTAATATTTTACGGGCATTGGACCCGATTCGGGCTTTTGGGCCCAAACTCATGCGACGATAAGCCTATGAGCCTAAGGCATGTGGCCAAGCACATACAATTATTGAGATCAAAGGGGGCGAGGAAGGATGGTGATCTTGGGCCCACGACCCGTTACAAGTGGATTTTCTATTTTTTCGGGGAGGCCCGCACCTCCCCTTTTACCTCATGTGGCGGTTGGAGCCGCTTGATGGTCTTGACACCACGTTTTTATGCGCGGAAAAATTCACGTGCCTTCAACAATCCTTCGAGAGGCTTTGGCCGGGACTTTGAAATTTGGGTGTCCGTTGTACATGCATAGACCAAAAGATGAAGTGTAAGTTATGCGAAATAGTGGAGCGCAAGCATATATGTTTTACGTAAATAAACGATGATCATGTTCATCAAACACAATGTAATTTAATCATATTATAAATAGTTATGCAATCACGATTCACAACGAACAAAGACTGCGCACAATACAGAAAACATATTATAACTTTGGGTAGAATAGTACGATTCAATCGAATTTTAAACCAATAGATCTAAAACTTAATGAAGAGTTTGTATGTTAAGTTTTATGAAAATCTAACGGTGCAATCTCTCAAGTTCAAGAACCAAAGTGGCTGTCCAGAAAAGCAGAACAGTTTGCATAGACAGTGTTGTTCCTAGCATATCTTGGTCCTCGAATGACCGATTGGAGTGCAAAAAGACTTCACAAAAAGATAAATTTATGAATAATATGTACGTAAAATTTCTCATGGATCCAACGGTTGGATCATAAGAAATACATGTGCAAAATGTCAGACTATTCTGTGGACTCGATTTGACTCTGGCTCGGTAAAGTTCTGGAAAGGAAAATGAGAAACTTCGCATTCATAGACAAAAAAAGATATGTATGATATATCAAAATTATCTTGATGAAATGAAGAAAACATCTATAAAATTTGGCAACAATCCAATGGTGGGATATGTCGTTATTGCATAAATAACATGGTAGTGATACTAGGGAGACCTTACCGAGTATACAGTCTGTTCACGAGATTGTTTCGTATTATGGTAGGAACTTCAACGGTTGATATATATATATATATATATATACAGTATCGTCACCGCAGTAGAGTTTAACCCCCTCTAAATTGAGGAGCAGGAATCATATATATATATATATAGGTCCTAAACATTTGAGCAAGATCCAACGGTTAGATCTCACAAAACTTCCTCGAAAGCGACAATGCAGAAGGCTGTCCTGTCGCGGCCAGCGAAAGTGGCGACCGTTTCAGGGGGAAATAACTCGATCCTCGATCATCAAAAAAATAAAAAAAAAAATTCTCAAGATCATCACTCATTATAGATCATTTGAACCTATGGGATCGAGGTTCGAAAATTTTCGTAACCTCATCGAAAACATCATCATTTGAAGGCATTATCGCAGAAAACAACTGAAACAGAAGGTCGGGAGATGTCCTGACAATTCCGTGCCATAAATGAACGTAAAATCGACCATCAAAGCTACTGTGAAAGCTTTGAGGTCTAAGAGACATACGAAAATGTATTTAGGGAAGAGTTTATATGATTACGACCTTTTTTTTGCCGTGATCTAATACCGGAGGAAGGTGACGAGCCGACTGTCCCTTGTCTATAACTTCGGCTGTCACGATCTTGTTCGAAGGCTCGTTCCTCACCCCTTGTGTGTGTGGTAGGCCAAAGAAGAAAGGGAACGACGGAGTTAGCTTATCGAACATGGTAGAAGCATGCTGGAGTTAGCAAAGTGAGAGGAAGCATCACCGAGGGGTTACCTCGCCCCGGGGTGGCCCGAGGAGGATGAACGACGCCGGGAGGGTATCGGCTGGTAGACTGGTCGGAGACTTTGGCTCGTCAGCACTGGAGAGGGAGAGTCCTTGGCTCCGATTTCTGTGTGTACGTCGGGAGGAGTTGGCCTTCGGTTATATGTGGAGGAATCTGTCTCCAAGAATTGCCTGAAGGAACTCTCGTCTAATTTTTGTTGATTGTCTGATTATTGTCTAAAAGGGAATGCGAAGGATTTGTCTTTGAGGAAGGAAAGGATTCCGGATATCCTTATTGATTTTTTTACGTGATTATTGTCTAATTGGAGATTGTATGAAGGGTGATAAAAATGTTTAGGTTCCTCTTCTACTTGTCGTTTCTTTCCCCAAACATCCACTTTTGATTTCCTTCCTTCTTTTTTGTTTTTGATGTATTAATTTCTAATTTTTTTTTCTAACTGTCTGATCGCCAAACTTATTGATAGCTCCAATTTATTATTTTTTCCAATTTGGGGTATTACACCCCTTCAAGCCGAAGTCGAAGTTTCTACACACATACTCCTTCTGAGTCTAAGGACCACCTCACATTGTGGTAAATGGAGATCAATCATAGATGAGGGAAGGCGGCACAAATCACTCCCGATTTTCCTAAAGATTCCTTTTTAGGATCATGCTCCGCATCTCGCTCGTAACCTTCGGACGACTGGCAAGAGCTCGCACAGGCCCGATTAGGAATCAAGGAGGGTCAACGCCCCTCCTCTGCAGCGCCTTGACGCTCGAGTGTTGACGTCGACCAGAGGAGTATCGGGGGAGTAGGCCTCGGATCCTCGTGTCGTCCGAACCGTCATCGCGCGCCGTAAGGTCACGGAGGGGCACGCATACCCAAGATATTTACATACAGTTGTTGGCTTTCACATGTGTTGAAAGGGGTTGCAAAGCAAACCCAAAATCCCATATCGGAAATAAGGGTAAACGAGTCACTCCCTCTAGTGTAAGCCGTTAAGTTTGTATATTAGACTTGGTATATAGGTCAATCCAATATTACTAACTTTAGTTTGGGCCTGTGATGGACCTTGGGTTTGAAGGGAGGGATGGAAAAAGCCTCAACTATCGAACCTTTGTTGACATATTTCACATCTTGGCTTGATAGGTCATTTTTCGAGGAATAAGGATGAATGTGATCTTGTTTGGAGAAACTATACCGAGACAAGTACACATAGTTTTTCATCTTAAGTTTGCTGATCTCTCAAATTGATACATGAGATCTGGAGTGGATGCGTACTAAATTATCGAGATCTATAGGAGATAATATTTACTCGAAAGCCCTGGATTTGCTTCCACGGATTTGACATAGATAAATAATTTGTGTTCCCATCTTCAACCCACAAGAATTTTACTAACAAACAGTTATTCAAGTCGTACCGAGGATTGTACCTTAGAACTTGTATCGGGATTTCATAGTCGATATGATTATACTCATATCTATGACTATTCTTTGAAATCATATATATTAGAGCAATCATATATAGATAGGGCAATCACAGAGAGTACTCTTATCCGTCGTTGAAAGGCGCATACTCAAATCTCATGTAACAGCTTCGGAGTTGGATTCGAGCACCGAGGACTTTGGGATGACATTTCTGGGTTATTTTGTTGTATGCGGATCCTAAGCATTGCTCGCATTGGTCGTCAATCGACTCTCGGCATCCTGGACAACTCAAGTCAGCCGGATTCACGTAGCAGACAGCGTGCCCGAAACAGGCAAGATCTTTAAAACTCGCCGAGACATAATAGTTGTAGTCGTTTGACCATGTTAGGCGGATCAACGCATATGTGACATCCGCTTTGAGCAGTCGATAGTCTTCAGAGGTATCAATCACGCCTGAGCATGTCGTGTAGACTTCGCTAAAATCCATGTCGCCCACCGCAACGACGTAGGTGAGAATGATTGCCGAGGATGCTACAAATGCTCCAGAGATCAAAGCCATAAACGAAACTGTAACAAATGGAATATCTGGGGTCAAACTTTTGACGAACACCCGAATGAATCAGTTGCTGGGTAGTCACCATGTTTTATTGCGATCAGACGTTGGTTTGAGATGGTTTTGCCTTACCTAAACCTGATTACATCCACCATTCATCGCGACTTCCTAGGTTTTGCATTAATTTGTTCGACGGCAAACCCTAGGATCAACAATGATGGAACAAAAGACGACAATGCCGGCTAGGCTGATGACGACAACGATATTTCCAATCATACTATGAAAGGCTTGATTAGTTACCTAAATATATGTTGGGCTTTCAGCAGCTCGTTTTGCAAAAATAATGTTTGAAACCGATCCCGAATCCATGTGATACGTATAAATTAAACAATAACGTTAAATAAACCATACCTTATGATTTTAAAATATTTTCTGTGTGACCGTCTTCTAGAGCCTTAAACATGACTCCTAGAAGTATCCATATACACAAAACACGAACACGACGATCTCCTTTTGATGTTAGTCCTAGGACAACTCTAACTTTCGAAAGCCTTTTCAATGAATTTTTCGATAGTGTAAAAACACTGACCTTCTGTTCGGCCAACCCCTTGATTTATAGAGTAAATTTCCGAACTTGTGCAGTACCGACATATAATTAAATTTAATTACTGAAGTAGCACGTAGCAAGGCTAGCTACATAGCCCACTTCATTTCTTTGTGCGTCAAGGTACCGCCAGATAAATCTGTTAACAAAAATCATCGACTAGCAATGCTACAATTTTATCTCAATTAGACTTGGAAAAATAATAAAATAATAAAATGATATAAAAATAATAATTATAAAATTCATACTCTTAGACCAACTTAAATCCGAAACTAGTATTTATTACTTCTGAATATCTCTGAATAAATTTGTAGTCCAATGAATTCTAATTCTGAAAATTTATATATTTTAATTCTAATATCCATTAGAATTAAATAATCAATGTCCGTGTCGACGTGTTTTTGTATGCGACTCTCTAGGTTTTATATACAAAGGCAATGTACATCGATACACATCCTGAGATAACCGTCTAGCAACAGTTTTCAGCCATCCAACGTAATAGAATATTGTCATGAATCAAAACACTATGAATCGATTACTATGTAATTCAATCTCTTCATCTCACCAACATTCCGATTAATTCAGTATATTATGCGTCATCAATGAATTAATTATTTTACTTGATTTCTGAGATATAATAGATATTAGCTTGAATGATAAACATGCCTCCACGGCCGTGTGTTTAAAATCACGAAAAAATCTCAATCAAGTGGCCAGGATGTCAACTCTCTAATCCAAGAGAGCGATAAATCCTACATTGACTCAACAATATCCTCTCTACGCTTCGGTGTACACCTAATAACTGTATTACTCACAATATGATTAAAGGCTGCTTTTAACAGCATTAAAGTGGACAACTCCACGCATAGAATAAATGAAGGTGTCAAGTTAGGAGATAAGTTACAATCGTTCAACAAGAGAAGTGACCAATCACGCTTAACATGTGGTATTCTCTATAAACGGGTCGTGTCCAGTGTATCATAAACTTGAGCATCCTCAAGTATAACTTGGACATCCATCCCTTGGTCTAACTCGACCTATGTTATACTTGGTGTTGATCTAGATGTTCATGTCCTCTCTAAACATCTATCCGATTAAGGACAATTTTAGATTGACAAATAATCAATCTATGGGAGTTTACCGTAAATTAATTACGAGCAGAAAAGTAATTAATAAGCAGTAAATACTTGCCTTTATTAACAACTATTCACATACATTACAAAGTGTCTTGCCACATATATACACATATAGGAGGGTTAGCTGTTTAGTATCATAGTTATTATACAGCCACAGCCGAATTGCCGAATGTCTTCTTGTGAAAAGGTCATAGAAGCAGCCGACGGAGAGCGAACCTGAATTTAACGTGATTTTCCAAGCATTTAACTCTCCGTCTCGATCGGCTCCTCGCCGACGGTTGATCGAATGTGTGATCTGAGTTAATTGATAAGTAAGATCATGTGCTAGCTTTTACGTGAATAAGTTACTACAAAAAATCCCCTGCGTTTTGGAGTTAATTAGTGATCAAACATCAGTTGATTAAGAATGTGTTTCTGATTGTTTATCTTGGTTTTGTTCTATGAACAAACTTATATACATTTAATAAACAAAAATATTTATCACATAAAAATGGACTAACTCATTCACTATTAATCGTAATCAAGAGTCCAATACATCCGTTTTAAGCAGTCCGTTGTAGTCCTCAGAGTTGTCGATCGCTCTCAAGCACGTCCGGAAGACTTTCCGATCGAAATTTCTTGAATTTCCTAATGAGTTAGTTACTTGGTAGGTACCAACATTCTTTGTGATCGTGCATCTGTCCCATATGGTTGGTGTTTATCTAAACTTGCATGCCTGGCCGCCTTTCAAAACATTCTAGGACAATGATCAAGGTGATTTACGTTTGTCTTGCCGAATGGAAATTTCCAATGCTCTTGTCGGATTCAACAGCATATTTTTCATCTCTGGATGGCATTGTTTCATATGCTTGATCGTTTGGTTTCTAATGGAGTCTAATCATTTGTCACCAAGGATCATTTATGAACATGTTTTGATCGAGATGACGACCCCAACATTCAATTCTCGGCTTTAATCTCTTCCATGGCAATGACCTAGTTTTACTGAAGGGTACGAACTGAGAAGTGCGGGCATCAAATTCAGTCGTCTCGGTCTCAATTCCAACATTGTATTTGGTTTAAGTTGCACGGGGATGGCCTGACCATGTAGCTTGGCTCGGGTAATAGTTATGTCATGTCGCTAATGAAGAATCGATTTATTTCTCCAAAATCATCCCATAAAAAGGTTTGCCTCGTGGCATGGGACCGAGAAGTACTCTTATGCGTCACATGGATTGAGATCGGGCGAGCTCTCGAGTTATAAGTTCGAGTGTCGAAAATGTCACTAGGGCTGTGCCAAAATAATGAAAGACCTCATATGATAGATCTTGTGTGTCTGTCGTGTGCAAGCATCCTAACCCAATGCTCATCGCACTTCCATAAAGAGCAACTAATCGGTCAGGGGGAGCCACTTGAGATGTTATGGATAAGTTCTTGTATTTCAGAGCTAATGGCGAGAAGAATGTCATTTCTCATGGAAAAACAGAGCCCACTGCATGCGTCTCTAGAGCGCGTACGCGGGGGACTCAAACATTCATTTCGATGAGAACAGAACAATCGAAATAGAAGCTATTCAGTGCAGATATCGGCCACAATTTTCATACAAGGGGCATGACCAAACGACCCCATTATTTCAGTGTCTTAAACCAGAAGTCTTCTCGTTAACAAATACAGTTGGTCGACGGCTGATGCAGCAGTTGCCTCGGACCTCCCTGGCCATTCTTACCCCTCGTTAAACACGTAGTTAATATACCTCAGATAGCAAAACCCTAACTCTATCTGAGCGCCTGTGTTAATAGGCTCGCAGTTATCCAAAATGAGGGCCTCCGCACCGCGTAAGCAAGCCGAGCAGGAATGCAGCAAGTCCACATCGGAGAAGAAGCACATTGCATGCGCGTAACACGTACTCCACCCGGATTGAGCGGCGGCGTAGTAGTTGTTAGAGGTTTCGACCTGTATGACGGATGAGGCTTTCTTGAGCTTGAAGCTTTAACCCAATATATATCGGGTTAACATCCACTTCGGTTGAACAGAAAAGAGTGCCAGGAATGCTGTCCTCGACTGTGGTGGTACACAATAAGGCCATGCCGGCAAGGACATTGATGACCATGACATTCTGATCCAGCAAACCCATGGTGAATTTGCCAATCCAACGATGAAAGGCTTGATTAGTTACATAAATATGTAGTAATGCTTAAGCATTGTAGATGTCAAATAAAACCACAGCCGAATGCCCTAATGTCTTCTAGTTAGAGGTCATGGATGCGAATCTGAACTCAAACATGACCTTCCAAGCTTTTAACTCTCTTCTCACGATCGACTTCTCCTCGACGAAGTCCAATATCTCGACCCCCCGCGTATCGAGACGTAACATGGCTTTGTAAAAGAAAGGGATCTCGGGATTCATGGGCTCGTTTTCCAAGGCCCAACATAGGCCCATAAAATTATTGACCTTAGATTGTTAAAATAAATCAATGTTATTTAGTAGTAATTCTGAGACAATGAGGATCGCGATTTACATTTTCCATGACGAATGCGAATTCCCAAGCCCCCTTAGTTGGATTCAGCGGCATATCTTTTGTGTCCGATGGCGTTGTCATATATACTCGATTGTTTTGTTTCGCGGAGGTGTCTAAGACAGTTGATCGTTTCTGCTAGTAGTATCGGTTTCGCCGTCTGTTTCAATCGAGACGACAGCCCTGACATCCAGCTCCCGGCTTTAATATTTTCGTCGGAAACGCCCTAGAATTATCAAAGTGTTATCGACGGAGAAATGTGCAAAACTAAGCATTCGGCAGACATGCAGTTGTCTCAGTCTCGGTTCTAGCATTCCGATCCGTTTTGAGTTGGCTGGGGATGGCCTGAACATGTAAATGCGACCGGGATAATAATCGAGAGTAATTCCATGAAAAATACTCCCCCGTAGAGGCTCGGCGTCTAAACAAATTGAGGAAAAATCTTGGCATCTCATGGATTTGGACTGGACAAACTCCTGGAGTTTCATTCGAACGTCGAAAACTTCATCGGGGATGGCCCCAAATTATCGAACCTCTTCTAATACTGTGTGCATGCCTCCCAAACCAATGCTCATCTCACATCCTTACAGGGCAACTGATTGGTTAGCGAGAGCCACTTGAGACGGTACCGATGCATTTTTGTATCTCGTGGATTAACAGGTGCATCGCATACATCTATCGAGTGCTTATGTGGGGAACTTGAACATTCATTTCGACTTGAACACAGAGAGCAATATAAAAGCTATCAAGCGTGTCAGTGACGATTCATATAGAATGTGAAGGACAAAACAACCCAATTAATTCAATGTCAAAATCTCAGTCTTCTCATTACAGGATACGGCAGGTTGCCTGCCGATGAATTGCTTGTCTCATACATCGCCAGCAATTTTTAGCCCTCGTTGAACACGTAGTTCTCATACCTCAGAGAACAAAGCGCCAAATCTATTCTAGCGCCAGTGTTAATAGGCTCACAAGTATCCAGCAGCACAAGCTCTGCACCCCGTAAGCACTCCGAGCAGGAATCCGGGTACTCCACGTCAGAGAGAAAGCACGTCCCATGAGCGTAACACGTACTCCCCCCAGACTGAGCGATGACGTAATAGTTGTTGAGGTGTCGTCCAGTATGACGGATTAGGCTTTCTTGAGCTTGCAGCTTTAACCCAATATATACCGGGTTAGGATCTACTGTTTCTGAACAGAGTATAACGCCGGGAATGCTGTTGACGACGGTGGAATGGAAGAGGACAACCCCCGCAAGGCCAATGGCGACTACAACATTCAGCTGCGACAAACCCATCACGAATTTGCCAATCATACTATGGAAGGCTTGATTAGTTACATAAATATAGGAGGGATAGCTGTTAAGAATCATTGTTATTATAAAAACTGTGGCCCAATGTCTTCTAGCAAAAGGACATGGACATTGTCGAGGGAGAGTGAACCCAAACCCACCATGATTTTTGATACATTTAACTCTCTGTCTCGGTCGAACCCGTGATGATGGCCAATATCTCGACTCAGTTTCGAAATACAACATGGTGTTATGGAAGAAACAACAAGTCTTTTGGGAGTCCAGATATAAAATATAAATCAAGCATTCACCTAACAACTTAATCTTTTAGTCAAACGATAAGATTTCTTTATTGTATCAGCGCAGTCATGGGCATCGCCCCATAATCATAATCATCATAAAAGCGTCACCGATGTCTCCACGTAAAGATGGTGGAACTGAAGAATAATAAGGCCCCGAAGCTCAATTGTTTGAAAGTTCCTTCTGTTTTAAAGCATTGGGTTAGCATATCGCCTCCCGCGAATTTGATAACGAAGGGTATAATCATTTCTAGCCGTTTTTGCAAAAGGACTTGGCATTATTGCATACAACTTTTGCTGTCAATGGCATGTAAATTCATGCCTAATCAAACTTGAAGTGCGCACCAAGGACAAGAATCTGACACGTGATGCCAAAATGTCATCGTGGAGTTCGCGACAGCGACGCGCATTGTCTCGCATTAGGAATGCCATCTACTTGGGATGCGGCTATACTTGACTTATTCATTCACCTTTGTTCATTTAATTCATTCATCCGGCACTAGCATATACGATATGTGTGTCGCTTGACAACAAGCCTCATCAAACTCGAGCATATTCCTTCGGCAGCCGGTAACTTTGCCGTCACTAAAACAAAGGCTAAAAACACAATGTAACATAAATCTTATAAACACGAGGAATGAATGAGTTGTTTTTGTTGTTAATTCATACCTGCATAAAGATCACTAAGTCTGAATTTGGTGGGCTCATCGACAAGGCCCAACTAGGCCCGTCAAGGACTTCGAATCCGGTTACATCTCGTAAACTTGGAGCACATGAATTCATTAAATTGAGTTTGCAGGGAAGTGCAGGACAGTCCTTAATCTGAATTCAATGATCTTACTGAATCCCATTTATTGTCCGGTGCTTGGCGATCGACACTATTTCCAGCCATGAGGGGATTTCCTCGAGCGATTTATCGCTGTCTTTCTACACTATTGTAATCTATGCACCGGAAGTAATGCTTTCGGAAGTAATGCTTTGTTCACAGTTCGACCGTGATGGTCGCCTGATGTTCACATGGCAGCTTCCTGCGAATGGTTTTTCTCAACCGACCTGATGCGCGAGGACTAAACCAACCAGGTTCATTCGCCACCACATAGCTAGGATAATCAAAAGCATCAAATTTGGGATCATGTTTTGATAGCTCGACATGAGGAATCCACGAAATCTTGCAACCATTGGCCAAAAGCCCTCAACATAGTACCAAGGACAAGAAACTGGTCTGTCTTAAGAAGAGGGAATTCATGCATAATTATCTGCTTCTTAGAGGGACTATAAGATATGGTGTTCCTCCATCCATCCCATTTGTTATTTGTCCCTTCTTACCTTACTCAGCTGAAACAAGAGGAAGGAAAAGAAACATGATGTCAGGACGTGATGGAAACATAGGTTTTAGGAAGGGTTTAGAGAAAGTGGTGTCTCACACTAACCGAAGTCCCATCTGGAGGTGGCGAGACGGGAAGGATGGTGGAGCATCATTGTTTGGCTGCAGCGCGTTCACCTCGAAGTATCCCCTTGAATCACCGAACCCGTGGGACGTCGTCTGCATGAACTCGTAATTTGTCCCACCCGGCATCAGGTTCATATCCGCTGGCTGGCCTCGCTCGTTCTCTGCTATCTGGATCAAACGCCACAACAAAGGTGGAATCAGTTTGGCTTTCAAGTTAGATATGAATCTACCCCTAAGGTAAATGATGATTGGCATCGGATAGGGAAATGACCTTCGCTCGGAGAACTTGATTGTCGTTGTGCAGGTCGAGCTCCTCCAGTTGTGAAAAGGTAGAGCAAGGCCATAACAAAATCATATAAGCAAATCATACAATAGAAAGCCGCATCGAGAAATGATGGCTATTGATTGGATGATATTCATGGCCTAATGATTTCAATCGACCTGTTCATGTGCATTTCACCATGCCACAGCACATTCATAGCGAGACTAGAGGGTTTCGAATGAAGTCCATCGATAAATTTTGATCAAAAGGGAGATTGTAGCTCACCCTTTTCTGCATGTATTCGATTTCAGCAAACAGCTTCTCGTTCTGCAGTAACAATAAGAACAAGAATGTCCCAGAAGCCATGAAGAATAAACCCAACGGGGTGGGAAAATTCGAGAGGGAATACTCGAAGTGCGCCGCTATTATTACCTTCTTGGATCGGATCTTCGCAATGGAATTCTCTAACTTTGACTCAAGGGCCTTGATTTCCTTCATGGGCATTCCTGCCAAAGATTCCCCACGCATTTGCCTGAGAGATATAATTGGTCAGGCATGCTTATATGTCCAAGAACGCGAATTAGTCGACAAAAATGGGAAGCGAAACGTCATTAACTTCCAAAATAACCTGTTCGCATTCTGCAAATTCCCGATAGAAGAATGCAGCTTCGCAGATTCCTGCTGATAGTACTGAAAAGGAACAAAATGTATTACATAACACAGCTTCGGTGCCCAATTAGAGGTCGAAATAAGGGAAAAGCGTCGGTTAATTGCCTGAACATTGGCCTCGGAGACAGAAATGGTGCTGGGCGGATCGGAGTAAGCCTTCTTGTACCTCTCGATGGTTGCTTTCACACTGCGAGACGGAGAACAACACCATAATCCTCGTATTCACATAACAAGGCATGACAATCTAACTAAATACATTCCGATCCGTGACTGGAAAGACTCGAACCCGAAAAATTACACGTAAAATTCACTATGGATAGACACCCCAGCTGTAAGGACACTGAAAAGAATTCACCCGAGATATCAAAGTTTCGAACCTCCCGACACAGAAAATCTCATCACCACTTGTACTAAGGAGGCTTTAGAGTCTGTTCCAACGTTGTTGCGAGACCCCAAAATTTAAACGGGAATATTAAATATTCTTCATGTTTCATGAAAATTTTATTTGAAGTCTGTGGATGGGGGAGGAATTGACATGATGGGACAATCTGAATCCTAGGACCCAAGAGAAAAATGGCACTTGATAAAAAAACAAGGATGAGTTCATGCTATGATCCATCAGACAATACCAGTCACCCAAACCTAGGACTTATTTTTTTTAAGACAAAGATCCCACTTATCAAGGGGGTGTCGGATCTCTTCCCCCGGAAACCTTAATTTCCTCGAACTAGTTTGTGGCTCTGAAGTGACATGTTTGGGTGGGGAGGATAGAGATTGTCACATAAATCTCACTTCTTCTGACTACTACTAATACTAATCCCCCACAACTTCACCTAGTTATTTAAACACACTTCTTCCACTCAAGTAATGATTAGTTGAAATAAAAGAAACCCAATTACTCATTTGTTTCAACAATCTGGGTGAATATTTCAAACCTAAGAAAGAAGCAGTCAGAAGCCTCAAAAAGAAAAACATAGAAATATAAAAAAACAAAAAAAAATGTATATAATAATTAAAAAAAACTTCCACTCGTTTTTTGGACACATCCCAATGTTTTCGTACCTTCGTTTTACTGATTTCATTTTTACTGTTTTTTTTGTGTGAGTTTGCTTTCTGCAAGTTCTTACACAAATGTAACTACCAAACAATCCTGAGTAAACCGAAAACCTCTTGTCAGACTTCCCAAATTTCCCATGCCCTCCCCGCAAAACTCGACCCTTAAACCTCCCCATTTTTAGTCTCTTCCCAAAGAGTCATCGACCCAAAATATAGTTTAACCAAAATCTCACTCCGAATATTAACCCCCTCTAAGCCTTTTGTTGTTGGCAATATCAGATATTATGACCGATTCAAAAACAAATTAACATTTCTACATGAGGCTGCCCTTGAGGGTAGTAGCCAAGTCGATGATGTCGATGATTAAGGGTGGACATTCTCCGAATGCCGCGGGGAATTACCTGGGGTTGGTCTAGAGAGAGTTGTAGAACTTAATGAGATACTAATAGACTATAGGCCATAAAACTTAATGGATATGGATTGCTTTCACGCAATATAATCTAATGTAAAACTTAAGGAAGGAAAGAAGATAAGTAGAGTAGGTCTATGTAAACCCTAAATAACCAAACCTAATTGAAACAGTAAGATGTAGTAGTGACTTATTTAAGGATTTTGACTAATGCGGAAATTTGGGTTGTTGTTAGAGGATGGATCCATATCCATGTTTTGATTAGCCCAAAGAAAAGGACAACGCAAAGCTAAAAGAATTAGCTTAAAAGGACTTCTAAGTTAATGCGATGTTTGATAGATGTATTCACTTGGGAAAATGGTACCGTTTTCTTGTATTTGGTAAATAAAAAAATACAAAAAATTATACAAAATCCAAACAAGCCCTTGAATAAAATCTTGAATAAAATCAAGACCCGGATCTTCCTTTTTCTTTCCTTTTAATGGAAAAGGAAAGAGGGAACTAATTTTACCTGAATATAGATGGATTCTCATCACAATCCCTTTGACATGTCAAGGAAGGAAAAGTGGAGATGGAAAATGGGGACTGGGAATGGGACTAAATGGGAGCCAATTTGATTGGACTCATAGGACATAAAACTCTGTCCAAGACCCACAACCAATCACAGAGAGAGGGGGGGGGGGGGGGGGGTGACAATGTAATGAAAAAGGGGGAAATGACATGAGGAAATGGGTGTTCCTTAAACAAGATCTTTGAAGGAAATGATGAAGTTTGGGGAAGCAAGATCTGGGAAAGTTCTTCCTCCGGGCAAGGATATAACAAAACCCACAAAAAGAGACTTGGGTAAGAAAAATAAGATAACAAATAAAGAGAAACAAAAAGGTAATCTCTGGTTTAGGGTAAACTTGAATCTCTTAATCACTTGCTTATGTTTGCAAAAATCTTATCTAGGAATCATGGGCTTTACACTCAAACTATGTATTGTTCATTTTTTTTTTCTAAAAAAAAGTATAATAAATAAAATCCATGAGGAAGAAAACCCAGAAAAACTAATACAAGGAGAAACCAAAGTCGGTCCCTTGAATCAAAGCCTTAAGGGAGGTGATGATCATATTTTCTTAGAAGTAGAAAAAATTACTTAGTAAATGAAAGAGGGCATGAAGCCCTAATAGATCTTCACTTAAGCAACATAGAGAAATTTTCTTCTTTTTTGTATATGCATTTTCTTTTCTCAGGAATTCCCTTGAAGTCTGAAATCCGTGGGGGAAAAATTAGTTTATGGGGATAGTTTTACTCAAGCCCTAGAAGAAAGAAAAAAGAAAAATGAAATTTTAAGGACTAAACCAAAATCGTACCCTTTTGAAACATTTAGATGGGATGTGAGTTAATAATAGGTGAAGTGGCGAAGGTCTAATGGAAGGAAGCCAACAGGGGGTTTGATACCTATCATTGGCGTATTCGTACAGGCGGCCGCGGCTCGAGAACACGATGAGGGCCACCTCGGCATCGCAGAGGACCGAGAGCTCATAGGCCTTCTTGAGTAGTCCGTTGCGGCGCTTGCAGAAGGTGACCTGCCTGTTGGTCGTGTTCTCGATCCTCTTGATCTCGATCTTCCCCCTCCCGAGCTTCCTCAAGGGCGAATCCTCGTCCCCGTCACGCGAGTCGCTCTGGAAAGCCATGCCTAAGAAGATCCACCCCCCAAAGAAAAGGAAAGGGGAAAACAAAACCATTTAGGAAACCAAGTACGAGATAAAGAAACAACCGCAAAAATGGATCCGAAACCCTGACTATTCGACAAAGAAAGGAAGGTCGATCTTCATTGCGAGTCATAAGAGACGATCCATTAGCAAACATTTCAGGAAAAGCGAGCTCGAAAGGAAGAAAACTTACTCAACTATGATGCCCCTACTTGTTTATGCAGATCTACACACGAGGGTGGAAGAAGAGATGATTCGGGAAAGATGGGAAAGAGAGTAAGAAGAAATGGGGATGAGAAGGTTTGAGAAGAATAAGAGGAGGAAGAAGAAGAAGTGGGGTGGTGGGTGGGTGGGTGGGTTGGGATGAGAGGCTCTTTAACAAAAGCACAAAAGAGAAGGGGCAACATTCATTACAACAACCGAAAGATTCATTTGTACTTTTGTTTTGACAAATTGAGCTTTTTTATGTCTTAAAATCCCACCCTTGTTTACATTAAAGTTAAACCAACCCTCCCCCCAACCCAAACACACACAACAACAAGAACACCCAATTTCCATATTTCCAAAAAGGAAATAATGGGTGCTTACTTAATATTTGATTGATATATGATGCCTTTCTCCCTCATTTGGTAATTTCTTAGAAAACCTTCTTTTTCCTTCTTTCTCTTTGTACTTAAATCTTTGGGTTGGGAATAATGTTCCCAAAGAATGCTAGTTGGAAACAATTTCGTGAAATGGTGCACGTAATTTCGAAAAGACGATTTTTTGGAAGTTGAACTTCTAAAGTTCGATTTTGAAATATTATTTTCGAATTTTCTGAAACTGGGTTTCATTTCCAAAAATTCCATTTTTTTTATCATATTCTTGACACTAAAGGATTAACCCAACAACCCCATTTAAAACTCTACCTTTGGTTTCATGTGGGCACGAGTCATTGCTAACAGGCACAGACCATATCATTTTTTTCATCTTCCGTGTTCGCATAAGTTTGTAGGGTGTGATGTGGAGAGCTTTATTCCTTAATAATGTTAGTCAATAAAATATTTTACGAAATATGGTGTTAACTTTTAAAATTCCTTGAATACTGTCAAGAAATTTATTAAGGTCGATTTTGATATAAAGAAAATCAGTTTTAAATTTAAAAATGAGATGGAGAATAATGAGAGTTAGGGATGAGGACTATAAGAGATTGAAAGTGATTGTTCAGAAGTGGAGGAGTTAAATCGAGACTTTCATTTTCGGAGTAGGGCAAAGAATACTTACAAAAATAATCCCTATATCAGAGAGGGGACTAAGAGGGCAGGTTGTGAAAGCCGGCCAAAAACAGTGATGTATCTTGGTACTTTAGCTGGTTTAGAATGTGTTGGAACTCGAATTTACCCGGCTAACCATGGAGTTGAGAGGGAGTTTGCTTTGCTTCCTAGAGCTCGTCGTGCTCCTTTTTTTATTGGCATCGAGGAATTTGACCAGGCTCTCAAACTATGACAAGCGAAATGTTAACCCGAAACTCGATTCGCAATCCCGTGGACAGCATTGCATGTTACTTGACCAAACACTGTTCGTCTATGATTCTCCACTTGAGAATTTATGACATTTCGTGATAGTGTTCTTCAGGACAGGCCTTGTTTGTCAACATGTTCGGGGCTTGTAAAAAGTTGGTGATGTTTTAATGACTTGAGGTGAAACCGTCGGCTGGCTTTGTGCTAGAAAACAAAAAGGGGGGCTACTAATTATAAGTAGCACACTTTCGAAAGGGTGGCGCTTGATTAAATGAAACCCGAAAAACATGTCGTGGTCCTAATATCAAAGGGGGAAGAGGCTAAAACTCTCGTGACAGTAATCTCCTGTTTTACGAAACAGTAACCTAGTAGTAATTATTGTTTCGTAATTTACGAAATTGTTTCGTAAAATTTTACGAAACTTTCGTGGGGCTTCGTAACATCTTATGAATCTTTTCTTAAAGAAATTTTGGGAATGAACTTCGTAAAATCTTACGAGCTGATTAATAATGTACGAAGTTGGTTTCGTAAAATACGAAATAATCACTGCTTAGTAAACTTTTACGAAACAGTAATAAAACGGGAGATTACTCCCACGGGAGAATAGTCGCTTCCATCAAAGGCGGGTTTGTTTGTTATCGTGAATCCTCAACCGCTTTCAAGCCGACATTGTTTGAAAGACACAACCCTAAAACTGTTTAAGATTCAACTAATTCGGTCGGAGCGTCATTCGTGCAAACGTTAACAACGACCACAACAAAGTCTTCTCCGCGCAAGGATTTCTCGTGTATTCGCGAAAAGGACACCATAGGGCGAGCTTATACTGATGGGATCGGTTCTTCGTCGATGCAAAAAGTAGTGTGTAATTCCGGGTGTCGTTAGAGAGTCGTGCTACATGAGGAGTTCTACAGTATGAGAGGAAACGTGCGGTGTAAGATGGACCATCGCGCTTAGTGAACTCGCTCGAGGACGAATGCAATGGATGTTGTTTTCAATCCCTATCAAAGCAATATGAGATGCCCACAAAAATATACAAGAAACACAAGTCAGAACAACTTCAATGAAAGGTGGGTGTGATATTCTTCGTCTCCCCCCCACAATGTGCCATGGTCCCTATCACACATGCAAATATGGTCCACATTCTATTTTGAGTTGGGATTGCATCAATCATTGCAATTTTGGGAAATTTTTTTGGGGTTGTTTAATCATAGTATTTGTAATGATCTTTTTGGGTCCCAAGTAATTCCATTGTTATCTTCGAAGCATAATTTTGACCTCTTTCCATTAAAAAGTGTTGAAGTAATTCTACAATGATTTTAAACATAAACCAAGAATTAACAAAAAACCATGAAGGGGTCTTTTGCTAAGGTAGAACTAAAAGTTTGTGACCCTCCTGGAACAATTTACTTATGATACTTAGTTTACTATCTAATGAATTATGAGTTCAACACATTCTATTTAGCAGAAAGGCGAATCAATTCAATAAGACCTAATTCACCAACCATAAAACTTTAGGGTATAACAAAGAGATTGTATACAATAATCAATTACGATCGGTTTATACCAATTTAAGGTTAGTCTCGAAAATATTTCATGAATATAATGTAGACATTTTCAAGATTCGTCAGATAATCTCCGAAATCGGAGTTGCGATATCCGATTTTTTTAAATGTAAAATCAGAGTCAACTGCGATTTCGGGGCATTATTTGACGAATTATGAAACTACCTGCCCTAATTCGCGAAATATTGTCGCGACTTGAGTTCTTTTTGGAACAAACCCCCAAGTACAACATCCGCAATCCTATGTGCTTTCTTCACTTTCTTGTTATGCATATATAAGAAGAGCCATACCGTACAGTTATTTTTACGAGAGAAGGGTCGACCTTGGACAGGATCTCATCGGTCGAAGTTGTCCATGCTTGTAGCAGATGGCGACCTCGTGCTGTTTGTAGATCGGGATGAGATAATTCGATGATAACAGCCTCAACCGCATGGCCCAACAGCTCCTCAGACTAGTCTAGTCGGAGGAGTTCTTTTGAATTGGCGTTTGCTATTTCCAGTTTTTCGCCTGAGAGTCATGTAATAGCCACGAGAACAATGTCGTCTACATAGATGGTAATTCCACGTGAAACACCCGAGCTGGTTCCCCCAGACAGCGGACAACCAGGACGCAATTATTTCCAGTATCATCGGAATAGACCATCCATCAAAAGGGACAGTGTCGAGCCCACCACGAATAGAAAAATCGATGATCAATGTCTAGCCTTTCTGTGATCTTCTCGAATGATGGCCGCTTATCCGGCTTCTCACTCCAGCAATCCTCAATCAACCTGTTATCACACACCGAATCACACCATGTTGCTGCTGCGAGGTAGTGAATCTAAGATTGCTCCGTACAAGTCTGTTTGACTTACACTTTTAGTCCATGTGCATAAAGCTTTTCAGGTGGTTGGAATGGAGGATGGTTTTCCGCAGAGTACTCGTCGAGGACTTTGTACTCTTTCTTCCCAGAAAACGGAGGGCAGCCTTTGATCATCTACAAACAGTTAAGACCTCTGGAGCCACGTAACGACCTGGAAAATTCGGCCAATGTATCATCAGAATTTCCAACAGCCAAGATGCCCCACTCATAGCTTCGGAGTGAAAGTTTGCTCACGAGATGTATCATGACAGGTTAGAGACCTTTCTTGTTTCACGGTAAGAAGCTTGCTAGCCCCCGAAATCTGCAACTTTCAGGCGATTGGAGTCATCCCTTAAAATATTCCTGTCGACCAGCAGGCGATCAAATGAATAGAAAGCTTCCCAAGGTAGAAACTAACAAAACAAAAATATATGAACGAATGATTTCCATAGAACGAAAATGCTTAGGAAGGCTCCAAGTCACGGTGAATTACTGGCGGTCGATTCTTATGCCAGCAATTTATGCCCTGCAGTTTCAACGGAATTAGAACCTTACGATTATGTGTTCCACATGCACGTGAAAATGCATCCATTACATATTGTCATCGAAGAATGACTCCATGCAATGAATATGGAGAAAGATCCTTAATATAAACCTGGAAAATGTCGAGTGCTAACTCACAGCTAACGATGGTTTTAATGCTCCCCTTTATCCCAGTACTCACGGAGATCTCCCCTGCAGATTCATGCAAAATATAACCGAAGAATCTAAACACTGTTTAGAAAGTCAGTAGTTTAAGACATAATACAACAGATCAGTGTTCACTGTTCAGAGATCTTTTCTAAGGTAGATAGCAGGTAACACGCGGAAAGAGGGAAGAGGCGGTCAATGCGGGTGAATTCAAGATAGCAATGTAAAGCAGAGAAATTTACGTGAAATAGAAACAATTTCCTAGCAATAGAAGCAATAGAAGATGACACGGACAAGAAGAGAACCGACAGTTAACATGGTAGTGTACAGATCAGTAGGGACTGAGTAAAATTCAGAAAAGAACTCATCAGTTAAGACCATTTCTGCAAATTCTCCATCACAATCATCTACCGCACCCAAGAATTGAACTACACTTCGGATGTTGTATTGTCAGTCAGCAGCCTCACACTTTCTCTTCATCTGCAAGACGTCCTCCCAAAACTTCTTCATGGCAACAAGGGTTCCCCGCCATGAAGCCTCTGAATATTTTCAAAGTCGACAAAATTAAACCTAAATGATGCATTAGCTCCTTATGGTTGAATTTTGATGAGTTAGTGACATGATATGATATACGAGGGTAACTGTCTGTGCCTCGGTCCTCGACACACGTGTGGATAAGCAACACGAGGATCTGAATTGCTCCCTCTGTCATCCGATCGACTTATAACCTTTGTCAGTTGCATATGGACAGCTTGCAGGCCACCAATATGCGATTCACCTTCAGAAAGTTCCTGCAGTGGAACAAGAACGAGGAATGGTGCGATTTATCTAAGCCGGAATAGGATGTCCAGGTTCAATAATCTTGGGCGAGAAGGACATACCATGATCAACCACAACGGATGCGAAACATTTGTCCCAACAAACACTCTGAGAGTTCCCATGACTAAGTGAAGACAAACGTAAAGTGATAAGAGGACATGGACCATTTAAGTATGCTCAGATCTGTAAAGAAGCATCATTCATGGTTGACATGAGCAACAAAGAAGACTTGACTGAAATGGTTCCGGTTGGCGAGACGCCCGTGAAAGAAATATCATTCCTGGAGATTCTTGAACAACACTGTGGAAAGCGAGCCTAGAAGGGTTGATGAGCCCAAATACCGAATTATCAAACTGTCGAGTAAGGCAAAAAAAAAAAAACGGAGGCAATGCCTTCCATTTCGAAGAAAGGCAGCAAGCTGAGTCTCGAACCGCGGGCGAGCAAGCGAGAAACAAACAAAGTACAAGGAAGGTAGAGATCATCGACTTTCTGCCTGAGACGACACAATTGATTCAGGTTTTGATTCACGATGGTGTATGGTAATATTATCCCATGATCCTATTTCTGTCATATAGTTGTCTCATAATAAAAAGGAAAAGTCGTGGTCAATGACTTTTTATTATTTTTTCTAATAATAATAATAATAATCTGCCACAAAGAATTGTATCCGATATATAAAATTAGATACAAACTTTATTTAGTTAGACTGAATATCACGAGACCCAATTCGGAATAATTAAAAATAATAATATTTTGGAATGGGCCCGAATGGCCCATTAAGATAATACCGTAAGCCCATAAAATTTAACTCGATGTATTCAAAACTATCTTTCTTTAATTTTAAATTTCATTTTGTTTGTTTAATATAATATATAAAAATCAATGGCAATGAAGAGTGCCGAGCTATATTGCCGTAAAATTCATCATGTTCTCAATTTTTCATAGGCGAACAGGTGTTAAAAACCCCGAGGATTTTGCGAATCGAATTTGGCATTTTTAATACCAAAATAGGGATATTATTCGGTAAAATTTAAAAATTAATGTTATATTTTAAAAAAATTTCAGACGAAATTTATTTTATGAGAAAGCTACGAAGAGTTCTCATTTAGTTATATATAAATATAAATATGGAATGAATCCATTTTCTATTATCTCATGCATGCGCGACCAGGTTTGTAGAATACACCCTCGCGAGAATTTCCCCCCTCATTTCCGTCTCCGGCCCGCTAGCTGTACGTCGTCCTCCTCTCAATCAATCTCGCCCCATCGTCGCCGACGACGACGATCGAGATGGGCTTCGTCTCCGCCCCTCAGTTGTGCCAGAGGCTTCTCCTCTCCCCTTCCCTTTCCTCCTATCCCAACCCCAAACCCTTCTCCTTCGCCAGTCTCCGTTGCCGCTCCCAATCCAATCCCCCCTCCTCCTACTCCTCCTCCGCAGCCGCCGCCTCCTCGTTCACGTGGGACGAAGCTTTCGCCCTCCAGGATCCTGCCTCCCCCTCCTACTCGGTCGAGGATCCCTCCGATCTCCTCCCTTACTTCCACAAAGTCCGACTCTGCAACCGTGGAGTGGTAATTGCCCTAACCTCCCCCTCAACATCATCGGCTTCTCGGGTTGTTTTCTGTCCTTTCATGTTTCTGGTTCTTTCGCCTGTCGACCAGGAAAAGCGTTGGGAGTTCCAGCCCTTTGTCGTTGATCGCGGAATTGCCGGCTACATTCATGAAGGGTATTATGGCCTCTGGGATCAGAGTCTCTCGTGGGGCTTTGCTTGATTATTATTGATTTGGTTTTCGGGTGTGGTTTGATTCGGTTTGATAGTTTCGCTGAGCACCTGAGGAAGTTTGGGGATGTGTTCTTGTTCCATCGTGAGGGTTCTAGCGCTGGCCGATTCGGGAACCACATCGAGTTGAGTCCCTCGCTCGTGTCTTATGAGGATAGGACCGATGCGTTGGCGTATGTCGTGAAGTCGTTGGAGAGTGGTCTCATTCCAGGTATAAGGAATGAGGTATTTTCCTCGAGGTCGATGAGAATCATTTTTAGAGTTGCTAATGCTTTTTTGCCCAGATTCATTGGCACTGTTCCTCGCCTTGCTCGTGTACTTAGTGTGATCTCTCTGTTTTCCTCAGTTGTATCCCGTCAGAGCATCATTTTCGGGTCCGGTGCTTTTATCGCTCGAGCGTGCTGCAGCTCCTTATTTTGGAATAAAGGTCCGCTGATTATGCCTCTTATGTACTTCAATATGTTAGTATATTCGGTTTCTTATGTAATATGTAGCTATCTTTCATAGTTTGTGTAGAACACGAATTGTAGTATCAAACAACTGGTCTCAATCAGTTTTTTTTGTCTGCGTGGTAGGCGTATGGAGTACACATGAATGGCTACGTTGAAAAGTATGGCCAGCATTATCTTTGGATCGGAAAGAGAAGTCCCGAAAAACAGACGTACCCAGGACTGCTTGACCATGTTGTCGCTGGAGGATTGGTGCGTGCTGTTATTCATTTCCCTATGCAACGCATGTTTCACATTATTACATATATCTATCGACCCATTGGTTAGGTGCTTGTCTGAATCTGAAGACATGCTTTTGGGCCTAGGATGCCATCGTCTTTGTTGCACATGTGAATAGTAGGGTGCCTGAAATTTTGATAAATAAGCTGGAGGTAGTTGATTACAGTACGAGATTTTTACCGACTTCCTATTAAGCACAATGGCGATCCAAACTTGGTTGTCGTTATTTATTGCATGGTTCCATTATTGTGTCATGGTAATGCAGCCTCATGGTGTTTCCTGTGGAGAAAATCTTATGAAAGAATGCGAGGAGGAAGCCTATATCCCAAGAAATATATCTCACCGGTGAGTAGCCATTCCGCTTGCAGGATAAGCATATCCTTTTCCACCATTAGTTCTATATTTGAATGAAAGCATTTCGAATGTCTTTGCAGAGCAATACCGGTTGGTGCCGTTTCTTATTGTGACATAGAAGGGTACAGATTCAAGCGAGATGTCCTGTTCTGCTATGACCTCGAACTTCCACAATCTTTCGAACCGATTAATCAAGGTAATCAAATGAGGATAATCTTCGTGCAACAAATAACGCTCTTTGTTTACCCTTGTCCATTTGTAAGCCAGATGGAGAAGTTGAGAGCTTCAGGTTGGTCCCGGTGTCGCTGGTCTCCAATATTATCCGGAGGACCCATTTCTTCAAACCCAATTGCTCGCTCGTGATCATGGACTTCTTATTTCGACACGGGTAGGACCAGACCCTTCCTTTCGAGGGCTCTCTCGTCCTACCTCTCATTGATTTCTTATCCATGGCATTGTCTTCTTTTTTGTGGTCGCCGCAGGTATATAAAGCCCGAGTACAGCGGCTACTTAAACCTGCTCGCAAGCCTAAGGAGCGGGGACTGCTCATGACGTCCCCTGCTTACTCACCTGAACTCATGTGCCTCCGGCGACAAGTATTCCTTCGTCTCGTATCAAATGGTGAAAGCATGAAAAGACTAAAGAATGTCGGGATGGCTTTCAAATATGTTTAGAAACTCTGAACTTATGATGGAGCTCTGAATGTCCGGATGGCTTAACACGAATTGGAACCGAATGGTGAAGAGATCAGTTTGTTCATTAAAGCACTACTCAAAAAGGTATCGCGGTGGTGACCTCGTACACCAAAATAACCAATGGCTCTATCGTAAATAAAGTCGAATGTAGAATCGTAATTTTTAAATCGGCAGACGTCTAGAATCCGAAACATTGTCTTGTTTTTGTTTTAAGCATAAAATAAATATATAACTAAATATTTTTTTTTACAAAATTCGGAAAACAAAAAAAAAAAAAAACAGAAGAGAAAAGAAAACAACACCAAAGTCACATATATCGACAATTACTAATTATATGTCAAATTTTCGTACTACATGTAAGTAAAATTCAAGTGAAACTTTAACATGTGTTAGGAGGACACTCGTGTCTTAGCCTATTCATATAATAAATGGAATTTTTAATCATTTAAATGGACGAACACATCTTAATCAAATTATCATGATACTAGACGAATTATATATTATAATATTTTTTTCTAATATGACATTCTGACAAGTTTTATTTTCTATATGTACCTGTGTAGGTTCGGGTTTGAAAGTTCGAACAATCTGAAATATTAACACCGACTTGAGGGTGTGTTTGATTATATGGGAACGAAATGGAGTGAGCACATTTCCTTTTCGTGTTACCTGGTAAGGGTACAAGGGATCAGTTAGGAGTTGTAACCGAGGATTTGATTAGGAGATCTCGAGTTTGAATTTCAGCAGTAGTAAGTATCTGTATCCGGTTGTTTTGAACCAACTGCTATCCTTATATTTTGTTCTGCTTTCGTGTGTCTGAACTTATACTTGTGCGCAGTTTGTGGCCTCTCGCGTTAGGTCGCGTTGTATGGCGAACCCTATATTGAAAGATCATACAACAAAATGAGGTGTTCCCCCCCAAACAGAACATTTCATCCCGTAATCGAAACGCCTGTTCTGTGCCGACGCCTGTTGTATGGCCCGACAGTGTCCATGACCACATGTGCGAAGACATAAAATCAAGAAACGAACTTGTAATGAAACTATGGTCGATGCATAACCAGGCCATAAATGCGTGTCCCTTCTTATTTATAAAAGCTATATATCACAAGTAGGAGGGTAGCCGGCTCGATCGCAGCAGAGGGACCTCCGTCAAACTGAGGCAGTCTCCCCCCTTGCACAGAGAAATACTAATGCCCTACACCGGGACTCGGGACGGAGCGGCGGAGGATCCGGTCGATCCTTGCAAGGTGCCAGGAGATGAGCTCCTCTTTGGTCATTACCCTATGGCTGTTCCTGCTTGGGGATGACACCGGGATTCTTCCTTTAGGAGGCGCACTGAGGAACAAACTCATATCGAAGGAAGGTGCCGTTGGCGGCGCATCCCTACTTGTTCCCAAAACCTTCCTCCCTTGTGCACTAGCTAGCGAAGCATAGGCGATGAATAGTAGGACGACGAGGGCCATGGCTGAGGTACCCGGGCTTCTTCTTCGCGCCATGGGGAAGGAGGGTTTCACGAGTTTGGTGGTCTGCGTGTGGAATGGATCGAGGGAGAGTTTTATATATCGAGAAAAACTTACATTAACTATTACACAATAAAACATTGCTATAATAGTTAATGCGTTAATGGCGGGTTACCGAATATTTACTTTTATAAAAATTGCTATAATTATATTAAAAAATAATACGTCTCTTATGGTAATTTATTTTATATTTAATGCGCTATCCTCAAAAATTAATTTGCAATTAATATATTGATATGTAGAGGATTAAATTAGTCGGGAATTACTTAATTATGGTAAAAATGTAATTTATTGCCCTGCATATGAAAGAATAGAGAGAGGGATTGATTACAACGGAAATAATAGTTAAACAAGAATTTGATTAGAAAATAAAGCATTTATGAGTAATATACTAAGCTTGCAGCTTGATAATAACAAAAAAAAAAAGTAGTACATGCAAATAAATAGATAGGAAAAAAATATAGAGAAGTTATTTCAAGAATGTGATTTTTAATGAATACAAATTTTAATATTGGTTAATTTTAAGTTTTCAAAAATGTATCACAACGAAAATAAACCAGTTGCAACAATCTTAATTGATGGATTACAAAGAAATATTTTTTTAAGTTGAAAATAATTATGATCTTTTGAATTTATTCTCGACACACATTTATTATTTTATTTTTCTATTTTCCTTAAGGTGCGAAAAGAGAAGATGAAATCGACCGAAAAGAATGATCAAATTAAGTACTAAAATTTATCACATGGACACGCACGTTTGCCGCGTTGGTGTCTTCCTTTTTTGACATTTTCAACACACGATGAACATGAAATCTCGTGGCCTGCCTCTCTCTGTCGGTCGAGAGAAGTTGATGCTATCTGTTCTTAGTTTAGTCAAGGAATTAAATGAGGATACGAATGCAAAGTAAAGTGTGGGGATATATGTGTTCCAATAGGAAGTACACGTCGCGATGTGACGTGAACGAAATAATAACGTAGAATGAAGGAACACAAATGCTTAGTTCCATTGAAAGACAATGGAAATGTCCTTCAGGGTTCAAGTGATTGTCTTTTTCTTCTTTGTGCATAAGGACGTCATATATATACCATTACATCAATAACCGCTATAACATTATGTCTAATTCTAGGATGCAATTGTTCCTAAAGAGATAGAACTACCCTAGTATATATGATCACTGCCTGCCTCGACTGTGGCCTGCCCCCAAGTCTAACATGTCTTCAGTCGACTGCCAATCTACGAACCTCGACCTTCGATTGCTCGCCTTGGCCTTGTCCGTCGCTTCTCAGTCTTCATCCTTAATGGTTGACTGCTAGTCCTCTCAGTCTTCATCCTTTAATGTTCCATCAACATAAGATAGATATCTAGTTTTGTTGCAGGCCGCCTTCGCATTTTTTGTAGTTACGAAATAGTAGTTTGTGGGCAATGCAAGATACACGTAGGATTTGTCATGCAAGATACACGTAAAATTTGTGATTCAAACACGAGTCCCGTGTAATATGTACGGCCACGTCAGCGTACTCTCATGCACATTTTTTTTCTTCATGGCTTGCGTTTGGTCTACCCACCTTTGTTTGTCCCTTCACATTTAGCTTCTTCCTTTTGCTTCAGCCCGAAGTCATTTGTTGAGACATAAGTCTTTGTCTCATGTATAGTGTGGAGATGAAAGGACCCTTTTTTGTTTGCTCTTAAGGTCAATATTGGGCACGTGATTTTGTCCTCGACTATAAACTATTGGCGAAACCTTCCAAGGTTTCCAATTCCATGGGGATGATCGGATCGAATTGGGTTGGTTGGATTCTCTGGTCGTACCCCTAGTTGTTGTTACATACTTGAAGCTCATTATTAGATTGTGTAATAACATATTAGCAACTCAAGCTGGAGTGATCGTACGATGAAAGAATCAAACTAAGCAAGTCAGAAAAATAATTCCGTATGGCGATTCTGTTTCGGGCCCTCGGCCCGGTCCAGACAAGGTCAGTTGGCCCATGGAAGCCCAATTTGGCCTGATAAGAAACGTCATAGCCGACGTCGTGCAGTCACGGCGAGTGTCACAACGTAATAGCTAGGAGCAATGAGCGTGATATGGTACCTAAGAATAGCTTCAGTCGGGGGGGGGGGGGGGGGGGGGGGGGCAAATATCACACATGAATTATGTGCTACTTCTTGTGGAATGAAGGAGTAGTACGACAACTCATAAATGGTGAAGTTAACATCAGGCTTCTGCTGGAGGCTTGTCTTGTCGGGTGGACTGGGAAGATTCCTCTATAGCGCGCGCGCGGCAGACGGTCAAGGACATTCCTTTTAATGTGATGTCCTAGAATGGGACTCATGTCTGTATCCACCCAGCAGGAGTCTTAAACACAGGCATGACATAGTTTTGTCGGTCACGTCCCTGCACGAAGATCCGTCCATTTATACGTTCGCAATCTCATCGCTTCCTATGTGTATCGTTCCAATACTTTCAAAAAGAACTTCACCTTAAACCTGCAAATTAGAAGAGGGGCGAGGAAACGTTACTGCAGGTTAATCTAGCGATTGCACAAGGAACAAAAAAGAAAGAGATTCTCAATCCCTGGTGAAAAATCTTTCCAGTGTCAGTCAATCGATCTACTGAGAACAGTGAGATTGATGTATTCGTTGGCATTACATGGTCATATGTTCAGACAAATGGGATATCACGAAACTTACCATTTCTTTGGTGCTCGTGTAGGTCGAATCCAGGTCCATGTTAACCTACGAAAAATAGCATTACGTATACATACGAGGATCGATCGTGCCTACGCATACTCGTCGTCCGGTCAAACGAAGACAACTGAGACGTTTGCACCTTGGGTTCCTTCTCAGATTCAGACACAACAAGAAGAAGGAGAAGGAGAAGAAATGTCATACGGGCTGTTTTATTTATTGGTTTTCTTTAGAGCATTTATCCAGTCTCTAAAAGAGCAGACGATTTCCTTTTTGAAAATAAAAAAAAAAAGAAGAGAAAAATATTCGTAATTCTACTATTGATTGTTACAGTGAGGAGGGGACCAAAGACATGGAAATGCTTCCATGTGAGTGAGCAATTCATCGGGTTTTCGAGATTCCCCGCTTCGTCTCGCGAAGAAGAAGAAGGCCTACAGTGGCTGCTTGAAGCTTGCGGCCGACGGCACTCCAGGAGACGACCCCCGGGAAAGAAATGTTAATGGGCTATGTAACAGGGAATGGATTGCTACAATGTGGGGAAACAGGTGAAGAGGCAGCGAATGGCGAACCCGAGCCTCCTCCGCCGCTTGCGGCGGCGCTTCCCCCCGTTCGCATCCATCACACTCCTTAACTCAGCACTCATGTCGCGCTCGCTTAAGATGTTGTCCCCGGGGGAAGTCAAGAAGACGCTCCTCCGGACCGGTGGGGACCAAATCCCGCTTTGCTCGTAATCGAAGTCGAACTCGGAGGTGTCAAGGAACTTCTCGAGGAGGCGGTCGGAGACCGGCCTGGGGACGACCTGGACCCTCAGAGGGGATGGGTATAGGGAGGGGGACTCCTCCTCCAAGGAGATTTGCATATGGAAGAAAAATGTGTTACAGAGTGTAAAGGAGAAGTGATAGGAAAGGTGGAAGAGGGGGGAAAAGGGAATTAGTCTACTTGTGTGGTGGTGGTGGATACGAAATGAAAGACAATGCAGCTTTTATGAGTCATTAAATTTCATCTTAAAAATTTGTTACTTTTCCATGTTACTAACATGTTACATAATACACAGAGTTTGTTTTATGGCATTGAATGCTAACTATCTTAAAAAATCAAACGGCTAATTTAAAACATGATATATTATATATTTTTATTTTTAATCGTTAATAAGACTTAACAAATATCTTAGAACATGACCACATGTATTCGAACTTAAAATATTTCATGTAAATCCTGGATGCTCAATTATATTTATATATATATTATATATATATGATGTTTTTCTTTAGGTATCGTGGGTGGCGGTGAAAGTATGAAAAGGACAAGTGTGGAAGTATGCAATCATTGGGAAAGAGGTACAGTGACTTTGGGTGGGTTTGGCCTACGCGATGTTTCCCCAGTTTTGGACTAAAACATCTTTTAAAATTAAAAAAAAAAAGGTTTTTTTGTGTTATTTGGGATTACTTTTTAGGATAATCTTAACAAGGGAAATATTTCACACATAAGCTGGAAGAAATTAGTGTATTTTGGAAAACTTACATCAATAAATTTCATTTTTCTAAAGAGTGAAATTCAGTATTTGGTATTTGTTGATTTTCATCGAGGAAACTAACGAGTAACGGAACCGAGAGATGTAATTGTGTTATATTTTATTTTGAGTTTTGGGTTCAGTTAGTTTTTTTATGTTACCCATCAATCTTCCATCTTTTACTAAGTACTGTACGCGATAAGCTACTAAAATTCGCTTAAGAATGTGTCGAACACGAAATTTATTTAATTATGAAAGATAAGTGTGTTATCCGGGATTGAGTTTGTATTAATTGGGGTGAAATTCCAAATTTTCGTTTTGTTCGTGAATATCATGACTTACAATTTAAGTTTACGGACACTTTAACATGAACAAGAGACATATTGAATGAGCACAGTTAAAGAGAGCTTATTATCCTAAATAAAATTAAAAAAAAAGTTAATATGAATAAACGTATTCATATTGAGAAATAATATTTTGAAAAAAAAATGTTGCTTTCTTATGTACTATTTTTTTTTCTTAGCATGGTTTGAATCTCTGACAATAATCAAGGCCGAGAGCTACGTCACACCTTTGTACTATAGAATTCTGTATAAGGCTAAGCAACTCATGTACAATTGTTTCAACTCATTACCATGAATTTCTTTCATATAAGGTGATATTTTCTGACCCATCAGATTTAATATTTTGTTTTTTTTATAACTAAAAAAATTCAAACACTTATATAGTTTAGATTTAGTATAAGACTTTGTTTTTTTCCCTTCACCCACTAAAATCTATATCGGTCTGAATAGAGTGAAAATAATACACAAAAAAGAAACCCTAAACTCTCCCCTTGATGTACATAGATCATATCAGTTTAGTTGAATGTGGAACAGAGTCGAGATGAGGAGATCTGTGAGGGGTTCTGGCACCAACTCTAATGGAAGAGGACAACACATCATGTGAGTTATAGATACAGCCTTTTTGGTGGTATTAGTTTTTTTTTTTTTCTATTCTAACATTTTATTAGACTCAAAATTAGTATCATCATAAATCTCGAGTCTTTGAAATAATATTTATATAAATTAAGGATTTGTTTGGAAAACTGGAGAGGAAAACTAGAACATGAACTCGAGGGAATAGTTAGTTGAATTCGTGTTTTTTCTTGCAATTCCGCCCATTTCTATTGAATTTCATCGTACCCAAAAAATAGCGTCTGAATTGAAATATGAGAGTAAATTATATCCTATAAAGAGTTATTAGTATGGAAAAGATATTCATCGAATTTAATATAAGATGACGTGACGTAACCAATGAATATTATAATGTATTAAAAAACAACGAGTAATATACAGTTGACGCACATGTAGCATGTAATACCTCAAATCCATTTTTTATTAACAAATAATTTTTCTTTCCCATAATCCTCCCAATCAATCCAAGATTTCACGTTTTCTTTACCTGATTTATTTTCTCAAATAATTTCCAATCAATTAACGATTTCAGGAGATATTGATTTATCTGAGGGATAAAATCAATCGATATTTTTTCCCCTCGATTTATCTGATCCTCCAATCATTCTTGATTTCCTTCCCTAAGGAATTCTTTCCTAAAGGAGGAGGAGCAGACACACGTGGAGGAGACAGACCTCCTACAAAAAGACGCTCCCACTTTCAGACGCTCCAACTTTCGTACGCTCCCAATTTAGAGAGACGATCTACCCTTCAAAGATTCTCCAGCACTCCCCCCAGACATTGATTCCGCCCTCTCCATCTAGCGACCCCAAGGTAGGTGTAGCCATGCCCACGGAGAAACCCCCATCGCCAACTCAAACCCGATAGCAGTCAACCACGACCGGGATTCGCCACTGGAACAACAAACGTGATGGCCGTCGATTCTTTTGGACGCAGCAGCGACAGCCAATGATGTCGTCCTTTTTTTATCCAAAACCCGAAAAAAATCACCTCCCATAGCCACTTGGCCTTACGGGAGGTTTCGTTTGCTACTGATATTTTCTTTTCATACGCAGGTCATGAAATTGAAGACGATGTTTTGGTGTTCCCCTTTTCAGCCTCGATCGTCCAACGATGACCTCCTCAAAACCGGCGGACGGCAAATCCTCTCACTCTCCGCTAGATAAACCGGCATAGAGGTAGCCCCAAAGGTAAAATCCGATGTTGTCAAACTTTAATTTTTTTTATTTCGTTTGAAAAATGCTGTTAAGAGAGCTTTTCCATTTATTATATGCTTATATATATTATTTGTTATTTTTATTACAATTATAATTTATTATTATTTTTTTCTTATTCTTCAACAAAGTCTCAATTTCATGTAAGAACATATATATAAATTAATTTTTTTTTCACTTCACGTCCTTTTTAACGTTAATATTTTTAGTCGAGTTATTTTTAAATTGTCAATTAAACCACTTTTTTCATAATAAATCAATTTACCAATTTTTTTTAAACATGTTGCACGTTCGTTTTTTCTAACAATAATTATTTTAATATATATTTTTTTAATTCTCGATTAATCCAATTTTTTTTTAAAACATGTCGCACGTTTGTTTTTTTTATATTAATTCTCAATTAAACCAACTTTTAAAAAAAATCAATTAATTTACTTAAAAAAAACAGAAAGACAAGGACAACATGTAATTGGTGACAGATTAAACTAGTGCTATTATTTAAATTTTTCTATCCACTTCATTTTTTTGTATAAAAAAAAATAACAAAAACTCCGGGGAACCCGTGGTGGAGGCATGTCACCAAAGCAGCCCCAAGTAACGAATTCAACACCAACACAAGCCCCCCTCCCCTGGCCGAGCCTCAGGTACATGAGGGAGGTGCGAGGCTCTCGATTTATTTTTATTTCCACATGTAATGGGTCGTGGGCCCAAGTGCATAGGCCCACGATCACTACCCTTTCACGCTCCCTTTGATCTCAATAATTGTCTTTGCCTGTCCGCATGCCTTAGGCCCATAGGTTTATCATTGCATGTTGTTTGTAAAACAAATAAACATGAGTTCATGCCCAAAAAAGCCCGAATCGGGTCCAACGCCCGTAAAATAGAGACATGAGTCCGGAGTGATGCTCGGATCGGGTCCAATGCCCGTTAAACAGAGACAAATTCTTTGGAGCAAACGCCACATTTTCGCATGTCTAAGTGTAAGAGTCAGTAATTAAGGATCCTCGAACCACTGTTTTTTTTTCCAACTTAAAACAAATTTTATAAATAAAGTTGGTGGCGACTCCGTATAGTTTACCTAGGTTAAACAACAACAACCTTTTTTACGGAGCCGTTTTGGATGAGGAACGGATGACACGAGTCGCTCCCGATTTCTCCCGAAAGTTTCTTCTTCGGATCATGCTCCGGCTTTCGCCCGCCACCTCTTAGGAAAACAGAGACGGTCGGCGAGGGCCCGAGCAGGCCCAGTTAGGAACCCAGGGAGGGATCACCCAACTCCCTTCCACAGCGTCCGACGCTCGAGTCGTGACGTCGACTGGTTGGGCCTTGGGGAGCGGGCCCGAATCCTCAGGTCATTCGAACCGCCACGCGCGTACTAGGCCGGAAGGCGCGCGTACATAGTATAGTTTTGTTCACGAAATATTTGGTCCTCACATGGTTTGATGTTGGACCCAAATGTTGCCCCTATGACCCTTTTGGCCGAGTAGGTAACCACGATGAACTTCACCCGCGGTGCTTGACGACGATGCAAAACTTACTTCGCCTGTTGGATTTCATGTTGCAGAAATATCCCAAGGGTATGAAACCCTTTTCTTTCATTTTGCATATCCAGCATGAAAGCTATGTACCCATTCACAGTTGTTATATTTATATTATCGTAGAGTCTCTCTTCATGGCGTCTTCGACAATAATAACAGAAGTTGAATCTTGATAAAGTGGTGATGTTGTCCTCCCAAATACTTACCTCAAAGTTCCGTTTTTCTTTTGTATTTCTTGTGTTGTGTAACGGGCAGTATTCTTTGGAGTCAGTAATTAAGGATCCTCGAACGGAGTAGTCAGGATTCTTTGGAGACAAAGTTGCTTCTTGTGTTGGGCTTATGTAACGAAAAGCCATATAGTCACAATGGGATGTACAAGACACTCAGAGCATCGCAAGAAGTTTACATCCACCCATCATCGGTGTTATTTAGGTGAGCACATCATATCCATCCAATAAAAAAAAAATATATATTTGGTTGAATGCATATCCGTCGGCACTACGACTACTCCGTTCATTCCTCTCCTAGGATTGACTCTGAGTTTAGTATTAGATGTGGCTATGTCTTCCTTTTTACTGAATTTTGTGCTACTTGATCATTTCTTGAGACACAGAATCAATCATCCGAAGTGGGTTCTATATCAAACTATCGTTTCAACTGACCAGCGGTACATGCGCAACGTCATCTCGATCGAGCCTTCTTGGTTGACTGAAGTCGCCCCTCACTTCTACCAGAAACAAGGACTTTGACACTCCATGTTATGCTCCCTAATACCCGAGTCGGATCAAGTGAATACTACAAATGCGGAATGAGTCAATGCCTATGTTTATGTTCATCTTTCGGGTATTAAAACAAGTCCCAGATGAAATTGCACATGTGAGTAGTTCAGGGAACCTTAGCGTTAACCCTGAGTTCCGCTGTAAGAGGATCGAACTTCGGAAAACACTTGTAAAAAGTTTGCAATCCCATCGTTTCTTCGCATTCGGAAAAGGCTTATTTTCTAAGTTATTCCTTTAGTCATATATCTTAGACAGTGTTTAGAAAGTATAAGACATGGCGATGTAATATCTTGGTTAATAATTGTCATAATTTATGGAATTGGTCAAAATGTGTTAACAATAACAACATCTTGTTTGAAAATGGGATGAATTGGTTATTAATAAGAGTTGCTAATTTTAAGAAAGAAGGAAATATTCAGGCCACGTGGTCTAATAATAACCATTATTTACGTGCAACAACAATTTTTTGTTAGTTGTTTTAAGCAAAGACTCGATTATAACTGTCTTAATTTTAGGCCCACTTTTAACACAGGACAAAGACTAGTCTGGTAAATAGGTAAAACTATTATATTATTTCGTCAAATACTTACGTTTTCAAAATTTTTGACTAATTTCAAAAAGGCAACCTTACAGAGTTCTATTTTTCAAATTTTAAAAATAAAAATCATTGTTTAAACCACCAAATTCCAACCATTTAAAGGAAGTTGTTTCATTTTCATTTTTTAAATTTAAATTTTTTTTATGGCTTAAAAATGTCAATTTTTTAGTCCTAATTAAGAAATTTCAAAATTTATTACTTCAGTAAGTAAATTATTTTGCGCCGGAGAAAGCTTAATTGACGGACAATCGGAGAGACAGACATGGAAGAAGAAATTTGGACTTGGAGTTATTTGGTTTGGGGGACAGACAGTACCATCATGGAAGAAGGGAAATTCACGTGGGTGGGGGGGACCATACCAACAGTCCGATCGATGTAGAGTGTGAATTGGAAGGTCTTCTTCCATCATCATCAGCATTTCCTTGAAATAATTATATTTACCAAACAAACCAATGCTTGTCAATTTGTGTAGGATGATGGTTGAATGAATTAAGGCAAGACTCGTGGGAATTGGGGCAAAGCCTTTGCTCAGTTGTTTTTTACCCACCATAACCTCTCGGTTATGGGTTGTGTTTTATCGGAGTTATGCTCCCAAATGTGATTAGTGGAAAAAAAAATTCACAAAATAGAGTAAATAGTATAGAAATTTTTAAAATATAACGTCAAATTTAATAAAATCGACTATAAAAATGTTAAAAATAAAAAAGAAAGTAAAACCGTTTAAGAGTAAGAAAAGCTCAAGTTAATTCTTTGCAAACTGTCTAAGAAAAAGCTCAGGTCACTCTCAAGAACATGGACCATTGAGTGAAACCAATTAAATGTCAGTAATTCATTTTTAGAATTAGTACAAAACTCGGGAATTGATCGTTAATGCGTTATCATGTCCAATCATCACTTATACCGTCGATCTGATAAAATATCTAGTGGCGGGCCATGTAGATATTGTCCGGAGTCCATCCTTTCAGTCTTTTATTTGGCCGACACGAAACGACGTGTCTGTTTCTGTAAGATGGATGGATGGACGGACGGATGAGCAAAGAAGACTCGTGGGAGTGGTCAAAGTCTTTGGTTCAGTTGGTTTAATAATAATATGCCTCTGTGAAGGAAGACAAACTATTCCAAAAGAGAGAGATAGAGAGAGAATATGGATTTCATCTCCCCCGTCCTCAAACTGGTCGGCTCTCAACTCATCGCCGAGTATGCCCGGATTCACGGCATCTCCGACAAGCTCAACTCATGGGGGGAGAAGCTTCCGTCGATCCAAGACGTGCTGGACTCTGCCGAGGAGAAGCAGATGTCCGATGGTGACCGTGCTACAGCCCGGTGGCTCGCTGACCTCAGGGACGTCGCCTACGACATGGAGGACCTGCTCGACCACTTCTCTGTCGAGGCGAAACGGGAGGCACCCAAGTTGCAGGCCCTGTCACGGTCGTCGAAACTCCCTCACTGCCTCATTGCTTGCTGCTCTCGTTTCCGCCCGCGCGCCCTGATCTCTGGCCATCATATGGCCAATGAGATCGATGACATCGACCGAAGATTAAAGGATGTCTATGAAAAAATTCCCTCGCTCCAATTAGTCCGGAACTCCAGGAGCGAGCGTCGCAACGACCAGCCTCGTTTCGTCACCACATCCCTGCCTGAGCCCAGGTTCGTGGGCAGGGAGAGGCAAATGGAGGAGCTGCTTGCTCGTTTGACCGGATCCGAAGCAGCAGCTGGCAACTCCGTCCGACCCTTTACAGTCATTTCGATCGTGGGGATGGGAGGACTCGGTAAAACTACCCTCGCACAGGAGTTGTATAATCACGAGTCCTTGAAAAAACCGGACTTTGCAGTCAAAGCCTGGGTCTGTGTCTCCGAAGTCTTTGACATGGCCGCCATCACCAAAAGCATACTGGACCAGGTAGACCCGTCTTCGTCCAGTGAGAAGAAGGATCTTAATCAGCTTCAGAGTTCTCTGAGAGACAAGTTATCTGGAAAGAAGTTCCTCCTTGTTTTGGACGATGTCTGGAACAATAAGTATGAAGAGCTCGAGTCCCTGCTGAAGCCCTTATATTTCGCGAGTAAAGGAAGCAGGATTCTGCTCACAACAAGAAACTTGGAGGTCGCTAGACTGATGGGGGATCCTGATTCGAAGCAATTGGAACTAATGTCGTTGGAGGAGTGCTTGTCTCTGCTTGCCTATCACTCCATTGGTGAGAAAAACTTTGAAGGACACCCACATCTTCAAGAGATTTCCGTTCAATTGGCTAAAAAGTGTAAGGGTCTGCCTCTTTCTATTAAGGCGATCGGAGGTATGCTGCGTTTCAAAACTGACGATGAACAATGGAAGCAAGTGTTAACTCATGGTTCTTGGGACAGAGAGGGGGGAAAGATCCCTCCAGCTTTGAAGTTGAGCTACGTTCATCTTCCCATTCACTTGAAGAGATGTTTCGCAGCTTGTGCACTGTTCCCGAAGGATTACGTATTCGACCAAGACGAGTTAATTCGATCGTGGATCATACAGGGTTTGGTGCAAAAAGGGACTGCCCGAACTTTCCGAGAGGCAGGGATGGAGAATCTCCGTCGGTTGGAGGCCTTGTCATTCCTTCAGAGAACAAGGGATGATAAGAATTTATATTCAATGCATGATCTTATCAATGACCTCGCGAAATCAGTCGATGCCCGCTCATATTTCAGCTCTGATGAGTTTAAAGAAGGCTCCTCCTCTTGTGAAGTGTTGTTCCTTGTTCGTCATGCAGCAGTGGTTACACAGTTATATGAATATTGTCGCTCGAAGAGATTTGAGGCGTTTCGCTCAATGAAGAAGCTGAGAACATTTATGTCATTTCAAGTCTCAGAAAAGCAAGATGGAATTGTCTTTGTTTCTGATGATGTGATACGAGACTTGATCGTGGACATGAAGAATATGAGGATGTTGTCGCTACGCTTCTTTAAGATTAAGCAGGTGCCAGACCGAATCGGAGAATTGAAACTGCTACGTTCTGTAGATTTTTCGTATACAAATATCCAAGTGCTGCCGGATTCCATTTGTGACCTGGTGGAGTTGCAATCTCTAGTGCTCCGAGGGTGTCAGGGGCTTCAAAAGTTGCCGAGAAACATTCACAAGTTGGCCAATCTTCTCCACCTCGACATAACCGATACGAAAAGTTTGCAGGAGATGCCGCCGCATATCGGCGATCTAAAGAATCTCGAGATACTCTCAGACTTTGCGGTGGGAAAAGAAGTCGGTCAGGAGTTGAAGCAACTGGGACCACTAGAACGCCTTCAACGAGAGTTGCGAGTTAGTAATTTGTTTAATGTAGACGACGTCGAAGATGCGAGGATTGCTAATATATCAGGAAAGGAAGCAGTTCTCAAATTAAGCTTGGATTGGGGATCGTGCTCTGAAATTTCATGTGACGATAGCCATCAATTCAAGCTCCTCGACTATCTGCAACCTCCGAGGAAGATTGAATCACTTGAAATTTGTCACTATGGGGCAAAAAGATTTCCAAAATGGTTTGATAATCATGACAGCATGAATAATGTCATGAGCATAACCCTGACAGGTTGTAAAAGCTTGGATTCCTTGCCACCTTTGGGACAACTTCCCCTGCTGGAAAGTTTGGACATTTGTGGTCTTCAAATGGTCTCTTCCATAGGTCCCGAGTTTTATGGGTCTAGAAGGCCATTTTTTCGGTCATTGAAGAGGTTGAGATTCAAGGACATGGGTGCCTGGGATAAGTGGTTGTACAACGGAGAGGAGGAGAACGACTCGCCATTCCCTTGTCTCCGACTGCTAATCATTGAGGGGTGTCCCAAACTGAAAGGAGGGTGCACTCTTAGCCTTCCATCCCTCGTCGAAATTAATATTGATGGCTGCGATGGGAGATTTTTGAAATGTCTGGCAGGCCTTACTTCGATGAACGAGATGGTAATTAGGGAAATCCAAGAGCTGGTTCACTTTGAGGGGAGTTTGTCGACCTCTTGGACTGCGCTCGAAGAGATGACGATTGAGAAATGTCCTCAATTTAAGTTCATCTTGGGAGGGGATGGAGGGAAACGAGTTCCACCTAATCTAAAAGTTCTTCAAATAGTAGATTGCGGAGAGTTCGAGAAGCTGCCGGAAGAGTTATCTGAACTTACATCTCTTAATGAGATGAGAATTGAAGGTTGCGAGAAGTTATGTTCCTTCCCCAGCGGGGGACTGCCTGCTTCGTTGAGAAATTTGGAGGTTCAAGGCTGCCCGAAAATGCCGCAGTCCCAGCTGATTAGCATAAGACTTTCGTATTCTCTCGTGGAGCTTGGACTATGGAATCTGGAGGGGTTGGTGTCGATTACGAAATTAGTTGATGTTGGTAGTCCCCTTTCTCAGTCTCTGCGGGAATTGAAAATTAGGGATTGCGAAAACCTCACCACTTTGACGGACAGCTTGCAACACCTGTCCGCACTCTCCGATCTTAGACTCTTCGATTTGCCAGCATTAGAGATGGAGATATTCCCTTCACTCCCCTGCAACCTGTCCAGGTTTGAGCTTGACAGATGTCCAAAGGTGAAGTCTTTGCCTTATAACATGCACCAACTCACATCCCTCAAAACACTATCGATTAAGGACTGTCGAGGCATCACGTGCTTATCATCGAGTGGAGGTCTGCCTCCCAACCTGGAAATTCTTTCGATTAGTCTTCGAAATCTAAATCAACGAATTGAGGAGTGGGGGTTGAGGGGTCTCACCACCTTACGAGTATTATCCATCTGGGGAGAGATGGAGTGTATGGATGAGATGGAGTGCTTTCCTCCTACTACTGTTGATGGAGACTGGAGTCGCCTCCTTCCATCATCCCTCCTCCATTTGACTATTGGGAAAATGAAGAAGTTGGAGAGGGTGGGTGAGGGACTCAGACACCACCTCATCTCCCTTCAATCTTTGTCTATTTTCAACTGTCGGCTGAGGTGTTTACCAGACGACGGCCTCCCTGACTCCCTGAAATGGCTGAACATTCGGGGATGTACGGAGGAGTTGGTAGAGAAATGCAGGAAGGGGAAAGGGGAATATTGGCATTCCCACCTCAGACTCATCCCAATAGTTGATATTGTGAAAAATAGTTGATATTGTGAAAGATGCATAAGATTTTAGATGAGATGCCTTTCAATTAATTTGGTATTCTATTTTTTTTTTCCAACATGAGCAATTGAGCATACACTCTTTTTTTCTCTTATCACGAGTTGGATATCTAATTTTATTTCTAGAATTCTAGAATCACAAATAGTCGACTCGCTTGACAATTGGAAATAATGAATGGAATGTGGACACGCATATATATTAAGGTAAAACAAAGTGGATGCGTCATGAACAAATAATAACAATGACGACGACACAATCCATTGTTTGGACGATTAATTTCAGCTTGAATGAATCCATATCTCTATGTTCTTGCGATTAATTTCTCTTTCTATTTTTCTATAAGGTGTTAATGGGTAGAGAGAGGAAAGTTCCATTAATTTGTGAATAAATTCTAAGAAAAGAGTAAAACAAGGCAATCAAAATTTACCAATATAGACAATGTTTTGGAAAATCAGTATCGGAGGGTCTTTGTAGCGTCCGTCTTATGAGCCGAAGGTCGCCGTTCGAGCCACCGCCTTTTAACTTCTTCCTTCGGCCAGCGACGCAAGAAGGAAATTTTAAGTGTAACTTTTTCGATGTCACTTCCCTGGTCAAACAAATTCCTTAAGAGTTTCTAATTTTAACCAATCTCATAAAAAATGTTTGATGTAACATGACAGCAGCACAAGCATGTATTACTACTAATGATGAGAACCAACAAAAGCATGGTAAATGTTAATGAGATGGACTATAAGCATGTACGTATGAAACACATACGAAAACCCAAGCCAATCTACAAGCCCGGTAATGTTTCCAGGAGACAAGGGACGAAAGCTAAAGCCCAAGCCCGGTCAGCCAGAGAAAACCCCCCACCAACTAAAATCGGAACCTACTTCGCGTACAAAGGTCAGGAGCGCGGTCCGGTCGTGAGAAGGTTTTTGAGCAGCAGACCAAATCTTGCACTTTTAACTTTCCAAAAGGTTTCTTTGGTTGATGATGCGTGGAAGATTTTTGCAGGCAGCTCCCCGCGACCATATTTCTGGCTTTGTGGCATGGTTGACAAAAAGTTGGAAGCAGCAGGCTACCAACGCTTGATGCAAACTCAAACAACGCCACCATACCTGGAGTCTGCGTTAATCACATAGCCAAATCTTAGCCTGGTGTGAGCTTGCCAATTGTCCAAAGGTGAAGTCTTTGCCTTATAACATGCACCACCTCACATCCCTCAAAACACTATCTATTTATAACTGTCAAGGCATCACGAGCTTATCATCAAGAGGAGGTCTGCCTCCCAACCTGGAGATTCTTTGGATTGATAAATGCAGAAATCTGAATCAGCCACTTGAGGAGTGGGGGTTGAGGGGTCTCACCTCCTTACGAAGATTGAGCATCTGGGTAGAGATGGAGTGTGTGGATGAGATGGAGTGTTTTCCTCCTAGTGTTTATGATGGAGACTGGAGTCGTTTCCTCCCTTCATCCCTCCTATGCTTGTCTATTGTGGGTATGAAGAAGTTGGGGAGGGTGGGTGGGGGACTCAGACACCACCTCACCTCCCTTGAAGATTTGAGAATTTCGGACTGTCCGAGACTGAGGTGGTTACCAGACGACGGCCTCCCTGACTCTCTAGAAAGATTATTCATTAAAGGATGTACGGATGAGTTGGAGAAGAAATGCATGAAGGGGAAAGGAGAGTATTGGCATTCCCACCTCCGACTCATCCCGAGATTTAACGATTGAGATTAATTCTGTGTTCTTTCTTTTTCCCACATGAGCAATTGAGCATACACTTTTTTGTCTTATTACGAGTTGGATATATAATTTTATTTCTAGAATCGCAAAAATAGTCGACTGGCTTGACAATTAGACGTGATGAATGTCATTACAGCAGAATGTGGAGACGCATAAAGCTTGAATGAATCATATCTCTATTTTCTTGCGATTAATTTATCTTTCTATTTTTTATAAGGTGTAAATTTACCGTCACCTGATTAAAGCTAATGATCACGTGATTCCCTTTACCAAAGCTAGGGGGGAGAGTAAAACAAGGCGGAGCAGATCAGCTAAGGGCTCAAACACAAGCAATACAATTAATTAATTATGACTTTCCATTTCACATATGAAAAAACAAAAAATTAATTAACAAAAAAAATGGAAAAAAATGATCCCCATCTAACATTAGAGAAATGTCACACACACGAACTCAACCTCAGCACTTTACTGGTGTAGCTCAGCCACGCCAGCGGCCGATTTAATCAACAACAACTCCATACCAGCAATTCCAACGAGCTGCTCTTCAAAGGCAGCTACTATAGTTCCTTCTCAGATTCACGCAAGAGGACCAAAGCCTCCCTTTGTTGGAAACGCTGGCGGACACTCGCTGTAATCTGTCGGAAAATACGACACTCACCGGGAAAAATCGTTAGACTCTCTGAGAAAAAAATCTAATAATTTTTTGGGGGCAGACTCGCTGCAACAAGTCTCCATCAAATCAACATTACAAAAGAATTTTTTAAAGGGCAAATTACTAGACTACTCATCTCCCCAAATTAAAACAAATCTACCGTTACCAAAAACTAGAACAACAATCTCTTAATCTACTCATTAAAAAATATATTAAATTCAAGATTAAGTTCTCCGATTAAATTAATTTTATTTTCAACACTCCTCTTAAAATTGATTTTCTTCATAACTCTAAGAATGCTGCTCATTTTGCAGAAAACATCCGCTCTAAGAGGCTTCGTAAAAATATCCGCAACTTGATTAACAGGATCCTCGCCAATGCTTGAGCAGATTTGTTGTGACAAAGATCTTCTAGGATTTAATATTTTCCCCTACTCCTCGAGCCAAGAGAAAAGTGGTGATATCAACAAATATAGCGGAGACATCTTTGACATCTTGTGGTGGCACCTATATATCACGCATCTGCTAGACAGAGCTGGTAGGGCCGGAAGAGTTGGTCCTGGAAAATGTTACAGGTGATTGTGGGAAGTTTGACGTATGAAATGATGTTTGATCGGAGTTGTAGATAATATTTTATAGATGGATATATTGGGAAATTATTAAAAGATAATGATATATATAAATTATAAGAAGGGTGGAAGTTTAACCTTACAGATTAGGAAACTATTCAATTCGTCCTTTTGGGGGTTGGAAAACCTTCTAACTATTTATTATAAAATATGTAATTTTATTTCTCAAATTATAAATTCTTAAATCGGTTGACATGAAGAAGAGCATAACCAGTGATGGCGGAGCCATGGGGACTGGAGGTAAACATGGGTCAACGCTAAAATCCCGTGTCTATAAATCCCGTGAATTCAGATGTAGAATGAAAGCATATACACATGTTTGAACAGTAAAACACATGTAGAAAAAAGCGAACACGTGTCTGAACAGGATCACCGATATGTCTGAATAATTGTCAATGTTGGTGGTTACATGTCCGAACTCATGGGAGTCCCGGACATGGGAATTTAGCCGTATCCAATAAACATGGCCCCGTAGCTTTTAGAGATAATTGAATATGACCCTCCAAGCCATTGGATAGCACAATTCGGCCACCCTCAAGAAAATTTTCTGGCTTTGCCGCTTACCGTAGCTAAATTTTGGCAGCCGAAAGCAAGGTCAATTACGCAGCATACTTCACGCGCTGTAAATACAGTGGAAGTAAAAAAGAAACAAAAACTCTTCGCTCTGGAAGAGACGAGTCGGATCCGAACATGTCGGAAATCTAAAGCAACTGGTGCTCACAGGTTTGTTGTATGGTCACTGTATGGGTGAAGAAAGACAGGAGAAGGCAGCGGACAGACAGCCTTAAGCGGAAGCACTTACGGATTCATATACCATGTAAAGGCCGAATTCCTCAATTCGAGGAAAGATTCGCACTGAATTCGGGAAAAGATTCACGTACCACGTTAAGGTCGTGAGAGTTGGGAAACAGGCAAGTTTCCATAACCTATTAGTGGCAGCTTATCCAGCCTGGCGAGAGAAGTGGGGGATATGTTCCGCGGGCGAAATGCCTTCTTCGCCCTAGAAACGGACAAATTCAAGCACATGCTATCCCCTTGGAAAAGGATAGTCCCGGTCGATGTTGTCATGGTAAAGAGCTCAATAGAGTTCAACCTCGTTCATATCGTTTGCTCCAAGAATCGCTTGTTCAACAACTCGGGCCAAGTAATCCCTATTTCGGGCATGAGACCACGTGAAGTCATCGCCTCCTGCATAGCCATGCCTCTTCCACGCACGGTTTGGAGAATGTACTCAGAGTGTCGATGATCCTCAAGAGGACAAAAAAGCTCGTTCTTTTCCCTGGGCTGTAGATTTCATCTCATTGTTAGAGTGGCTTCCATGTTGGCATGGGACGTAATCTCCGAAATTATAATCCACGTATCTCCTTGACTCTACGAGTATCATTATTATTTGTTTAACGAATTTTATGAACGTCGGTTGGCCGTGATTAAAACTTAATAAGTGGTGAGTGTGTCGGGCTGATAGGCTAATTTTGGGGATCTACGAACCTTACAAAATTACATGATGTGAATAGCCATGAAATAAATTTCATGAATGAAATGAAGAATCCGTATTCCTTAAAGAACTTCCGAATTTTCGTCTCAAATATAAGTTAGGCATCTTCTTCTTTTTTTAAGAGAGACTTTTTGTGCTTTGGACATATAAACGTAAAAGTAAAGCAAAGCAACGAATGAAATGTAATAAAGAGGCAGTCTCGAGGGCCACGACGACAACTGACTCTTTTTCAAGGGCTGCACAGCTGTTTTGTCTGGTAAAGAGATGTGCGTGCAGTCTACATGAACTCAAGCAAATGCTGTGTTTTGGGAACGTGTTGTGCATTTGCATGCTCAAGCTTTTTAGTACTACACATTTTGGATAACTCTCATTTTCTTCTCACTTTGAGGAAATCAAATACAAATGACAGACTTTTGTGTTTTGGATGTATAGCTGGGAAAGCAAAGCAAAGAATAAATGATATAAAGAGGACAGACACGACGATGACTCTTCTTCGTGGAAAAGATTGATAATTCTTTCTTCTGTTGAAAGAGTAAAGGGGAGCCTTGCGCTACCAAGATCTAAAGAGAAGCTCCGAAACGGCAAAAGTTTCCGAGGAGTGGATGGATTTCCTTTCCCCTGTACTCAAACAGATCGGCTCCCTCCTCCTCGACGAGTATGCTTGCTCTTCTCAATGGCATAGCTCACTAAAAATATGATTAATGAGAGCCCCATTTTTTCGGGGAGTATATATTACTGTAAACCGTTTTATCCGTCGTTCCTTAATCACTGAGTTTGGCCAATGTGAAAGTAGACAAAAAATAGTCTTTCCTCCTCATCATCGACGGCTAATTTCCATTCCCCTTGTCTTTGAACGCCGACGGGGTCTTCATAGCAGCGATCAACAAATTCCTACGCTCCGGGAGGTGCGTTAGATCAATATAAATCATGCCGCTAGCAGCAATTATGATTGTTAAATCGGCTGCAGCCTTGTTTTCAGATGCGTGCTCGAGCTTAACGACAACCTTTCTACTCCTCAATGAACTTTCAAATTTATTCTGTAGGAGAAAATAAGTTAGGAATCAATCTTCTTTCCTTGAAGAGAGACTTTGTGCTTTGGATACATATCCGTGAAAGCAAAGCAAAGAATGAAATGAGATAAAGAGTACCAGAAACTAAAGATTACGAAAAAAACTGCAAAAATTTCCTTAGAAGATGGATTTCCTTTCTCCAGTCCTCAAACTCATCGGCTCCCAACTCATCGCTGAGTATGCACGGATCAACGGCATTTCCGACAAGCTCAAGTCATGGGGTGAGAAGCTGCCGACGATCCGAGTCGTGCTGGACTCTGCCGAGGAAAAGCAGATGTACGATGATGACTTTGCTACTATCCTGTGGCTTGCTGACCTCATGGACATGGCCTATGACATGGAAGACCTGCTCGACATGTTTGCTAGCGATGCCAAGCTGGATTCGTCAGTCCTCGCTACACGGGCCTTCCTAGACCTCCTCTCTACCTGCCTAACAGTACGAGTAGCCGCCTCCGAATTCTGTAGACGGTGCTCAAAATCATGGCCAACGACACGGCAACATTGACAACGTGGCGGCCAAAACTCATAATCAGACTCAATCTCCCGACTCTGTCCCTCAACATCAGTAATCCTGATAGACTAGCGTCGCTCCATCTAGGCATCAAATTCAATCTGCACCCGTGCATTACCCACACTACCTCATGAAAAAGACCTAACATCAATACGTAAAGGCAACCTCAAACTGCTTGCAATATACTGTACTCCAGTCCAATGAAAAAACTCAACGGGGATACTTTTCAATCTAACCCAGCAAGGATCTTCGGCTCAACACCATCCACATAAGTCTGAGTCCAATGTCTGAGCATCGTCGAAATGCCAACAACATACCAATTGCACCTATCCAAAATAGCATCAAAAGACTCATTAGAAGCAAAATGCATGAGGGAACATACCATGCCATACTCAACAAACATCAGTATGCCCTCGTTTGCCCCAAAAGGCGAACTGTCCTATTGATAACATCAAAAGGCAAGCGACGACCAATAATACATCCCACCAGAGTATTTTTCCACATACGCTTACCCTCCTCTGCCACCTCTAACGGCATCATCATACTCTCATCTGAACCAAAAGCGACCTCAACACGCCTCAACCCCGGATGGAAAGAACGAACTGTCTTAGCAAATGAACTAGCAGGTAGAAGTAGAACACGGTCAAAAGCAACAGCATCTGACGCCGGAGGCACCCCGGAAGAAGCTCTACGAGTAGAGGAAGACGGCAGAAAAGTAGGCGAAAAATCGGCCGAAAAAATTGTCGGCTGGCCGTTGATCGGTCTGAGTGAACCGAGCCGAACCGATCTGAGTGAACCGGTTTAACTGGCCGGAGAACATCGTTGACCGGTTGCCGGGGAGCTCGTTGACCAGTCGGCGGTCCCTTCGACGGCAGTTGACCGGCCATCCACTAGGCCCAAGTCAGGCCCACCATCGAGGCCCAATCCTAGCCCACCTACCGAGCCCAACACCGGCCCAACCCATCTCTGCTGACCTGACCATCCCTGACCTGTCATCCACGTGTAAATGATGTGGTGGATGACGTTGCTGATGACGTGGCCACCTGAAACCCTAGCCGCTGCCCTTGTGCTTCCCCCGTCGTTCCTTCTCTTCGGACTCCGCCTGCAGCTTCTCCGGTGCTCCAAATGAGATGTACAATATACCGACTGAAAGCTCTCGAGACGAGGAACGCTAAGGAGGAAACCGTGCCTCGATTAGTCGCCAACACCGCCCGGTGATAAACTGTGCGCCCGAATCCGAGATCGGACGTGAACGGAATCACTGGTAAAAGTTTCGGTGATTCAAACCAGTTACCCAGAAAAACCCGAAACTTCGAACGCCAATAACTCCCAATCCCGTGATTCGATAAAAACGCACAGTATGTCGTTGGAAAGGTCTCAAGAAATCGATTCTAATGACACCTCACCCACTCCGAACAGAGTCCGGACGCTCCCACTAGCGGCCGGTCAAAGTTCTGCGCCCCAAATATTTAGAGAGATGTTCTCCCTTAGAGAGAGAAAAACTGCAAATCAAGGGCTAAACAAGATTTTAATTTCGATAGTTTTGACTTATTCAATTATGAGTCGTAGAGTCTTATAATGGCTCTAATAGGTTGTATTAAAATTTGAATATGGAAAAATTCTTAAAAAATTCTCGAAATTATTTCAAAATTCATTTAAAATTCCAAGTAATACCACAAATGCCCTCCCTGTGACCTAATTTCAAGTTGACTTTTGGCAAAAAATTAATTTAATCCCAACATTTAATTGCTGTTTCGTTAGTTCACAAAAAATGCTGATAACATATGAGTGACGGTCCAAGGAGGGCGGTATACGACAATATTTTATAATCAAGTATTATTATTCACGATTAAGTGTATCTTAGGAGGGGTTTAATTACGCTGACGTGACGGGTTATCGCCGACTTTTAGGTATGAAATGTTTATGGGTTATCTAATTATTAATTCACACTGAAACCGATAAAAATATATATATATTTCAAAGAAATTAGTGCAATAAAATAAACAATGAGATTAGGGGAAAGATGATTAATGTCTAAAAAGAAGGGATTATTGTTACGATAGAATCAAGGATTTTCTTTTCATTGGGATGATGGAAGTCTAATTTTAGGAGATCTGAGTGACGCCGTTGTTGATGTTCTTACCGTGCCGGAAGAGTACGGTGCACTCCGGCAGCTCCCCCAGGTCGGAGAACATCGACTCGTCCTCTTCCCTCATTGGGAAGAACATCGACACGTCTGTTTTCCCGACCACGCTCTTCCCTTCGCTCTTCACGGAGTAGTGATGATCGTAGTAACCATGCCCGTAAATCGGGCTCTCCAGTATATTGGTGGACCTTTTGGTTCGCATGTCCATGAACCACCCAAACTCATCCGCCGCGTCGAGCTCAGGCGATCCCAAGCCCGAATCAATTACCTCCGCTGTTTTCTCCTCGTGCCCCCCTGGTTCTGACTCTGGCTCGGGGCTCGAGTGCGCGTTGGTGTTATCGGGAATTTCCTCCTCATGGCTGGTGGAGCTGGTAGTTGGGGGGTTCTGGTGGTTTTGGTGGCAGTGGTTGTTCTTCCGGACCGGCCAAGGGTGGTCGTGCTCGCAAGAGTAGGTGATGACTAGCATGGTGGGGTCATCACGGCTCCGCTCCACCTGCTTCCTCGCGGGGCACCCTTTCGAGCTACTACACCGATAATATCCCCTGCATAATCCGACATAATTTAACTCAATGACACCTAGGTATCATCGTTTCATCTTGCAAAGACCTACTCGAACACTTACCTCGGATATGGCGAGCCCTTGATCGGCTTTTGGCCGTACTTCCTCCAAGCCCATGAATCAGAAGGCGGATGCGTGCCCTCTCCCTTAAATCGTGTCCCTTCGGAATCCTTGATAGGTATCGAGACAACCCTCTTTTGCGTGGCCTTCCGACTACGATTTTCACCAAAATTAAAAACAGCAAAACATAGTCACTCCTTGGCCGCCCCCTTTACTTGATCAGAAATAACAAGTCTAATTTACCGAACGGAATCACCTCTTTCTATGCGAAGGGGGCGTTTTGGAACCCGCCTTTGTGATCTCACTCAACGAGGCGAATTGAGTAGGCGACCCTGGCTGGCTTTCCGGGGAGCTTTCATTATCCTCTTGCTCACTAGAAAACGAACCGCCGCTAAATCTCGCGTCCATTCCCGAGATCAACGGGGCCGACACAATATACCCCTCGGAGGCTTCAAGTCGTGGAAGGGAAACGAATATGGTTTCGGCCGACGTGACGGAGAAACAACAGTGTCTGGGAAGAAGAAGATGGAGAAGGAGGAGGAGGAGGAGGAGGGAGGAGGGAAGTAATTAATGGTGGAAGAAGATGAAGATGAAGATGAAGATGAAGTCCAACCTTACTTCAATGAATGAACTTTTAATATAATGTAATCCATCGAATGATGACATATTCTTTGCAAGTTATTTAAATGGAACATTATATTAGTTTTTATTAGAGGACGTGCGAGCAAATGTGGTTACAAAGTCCACCCTTTCTTACATCACGAATAAAATATCTCTTCAAGTATTATAAATAAATAAAAAGAAAGAAATTCAACATCGTGTCGTGTTCATCGTGCATTACTAATACATATAGTTTAGATAATTTCAAATTTTGATACATAATTGGTGGCGAATAATGTTGTTATTTATTTTGGGGTGAGTGTGTGTGTGTGGGGGGGTGGACTACTTCTAGGGGAGGCCACCAAAAGAGAATTATCTCATTTGTATCTAGATTTGGGGGAATTCACACCCTCTTTATACACCCATTTTCGAGATTATTAATATTATTACTACTGCTATTATTTGTAGCACACCCAAAACAAATATTTTAATAAATCATGAGTTGTGTTGCTACTTCCTCGGCTTGGTATTGGATAATAGGATAAAATGGATAGTGTTTGATTTTATTTTTAATGCAACAGTTGTAATTTTTTTTAATTATAGTACGAGTAAAATTGAAATTACTCTATATAATTTTTTTAATCCTTTTAATTTTTAAAATACTATAATTAATTAATAACAAAATAAATCATAAACACTAAATTATAAACTCGAAAGTTAAACCATAAAAATTAAATTTTAAATCTTAAAAGTTAAATCATATGTTAAATATTAAACTCGTTAATGTTAAACTAACACATTCAATTATATTCTTAGACTCTATACGTAAAGATCATACATAAATCTTAATCATTAAATTATATATTGTAAATATTTATTTATTTTTGTATATATGAAAGGAACTAATTTATTAACCTCTAATAAAGTAATTTTATAATGATATAAATAACAATATGGTCGAATTAAAAAAGAATGTAATCCTTGTTGAAGGTAATTTGTGATTCAAGTGAATGCGATATTATTGTCATTTAAGCAAATCATTAAATCTGTCATTTTAGGTAGCGGTTTATATTGTCATTTGAGTTTCTACTCCTTCCTATATATATAGATCAGCGTCTAATCATTTAAAAGAAATGAAGAAGAAAATAGTTTGTCGGCCTAAAAACTTGAACTCCACCAAATATTCATCCCTCGTATGAGCAGCAGCTCTGCAGAAGTTTTCTTCTATCCTTCTTCTATCCAATAGAAGGTCGTCGGTAGTACAGAACCTACATTCTACTGACACTTTCTCCCTTCCTATTCAATCATTTCACCGATAACCCCCGACAATTCTAACCATAAAATATACGCTCTGTATTTTTTTATAAAATAAAGATGATCATAATCCAACCCACCGCCCCTTCCCTCTTTTTCTTTGGTCTAATAATATCCGTCCCCATCAACCTAATCCGAACGCGTACAAAAAGGGATTAATTAATCCCAACAAAGATTAGATAAAAATCGATCAATTTGACTAGTAAAAAATATAAAGAAACAAAAACCCTATCGTTGGTCTGTTTCCCTCAATAAAAGTCAATCAATAATTGCTCGAATTCCAATAATAAGAACTCCCCCTAATGAGGTTTGAACCGTTCAAGCGTGGAGACCTAAGCATGTGATAAAATGCCAATTGGTTTTATAGTACAAGGTTTTCATGCATTTAACTGTGAAGTGCTTGCTTGTCTTTGTTTTTGGAATATTTGATAAGACTCAAATCATATCATGCTTCAACCACGTCTATCAGATCAATCTAATAATTGGAATATGATATTAACAAGGTGTAATAATAATCAAAGTACAAATTATGTTGCACATTTAGAGATCCCACCTCAAAGATGCTAATTTTTTGTATTTGTATTTGTTTAGAGATTAAGAATAGTTTTGGTGGACAAACGTGTTGTTCGCTGTATCACATCGGGGGACAATAAGTCATGTGTATATATATATATATTATATATATATATATATATATATATTGGTTCGTTGGAATGAAGGCGTGAAGTGAACGTTCCCAATCACGAAAGTGCCGTGCTTTTTCACGTGGAAAATCAAAATAATCATCTTCTTCTTCTTTTCATACGCCTCTCGCGGCGTACCTGCCCCATCCACGTTACAAAGCATACAGGGGATCGATATCGGGTCCGGTTTCGAGCCTTACGAATGGAGAAAACTGAGGTCAGATAGCTTTGTGAACAGATCCGGCTGAAGCTCTTCTGATAACAAACCACATTACAAAACCCATAACATTATTTAAGTCGTACGCAAAAGATTAAATATTTGCTTCGAGTCGTGCATATTGATTTAAATAATGTACATGAAAAGGGTGGGTGACATTGGGTGGTGAGAAGGTGTGAATGTGAACACCAACTAGATTATTAAAACCAAACAATAGAAAAATGAATCGAGAAGAAGAAGAAGAAGCTTCTTCCTCTCTGGAAATTCCCATGTGGAGAAGGTAACATACAGTCCAATCCAATCCCACCTCCTAATCCCTATGAACGTGCGTGTGAAATTCATGCCAACACCCCATCTTTTCCTTTGTTTTCCTTTCTACTTAATCCATATCAAATACAAGCTATTAGGATTTTTATTAAATACAATAAAATGATTAGAAATTTTTTTACTAACTAAACTCTAACCCATCTAACGAGCTTAATTTTCAAAAATTTTTAAATACTTAAACCATATTTCGCGATTAATATTATGTTAACACTGGCGGCGGGGAATCCGAGTGATCTATCTTAGCATGACGTCATCGTTTGCGTCATCACACCTTATCTGAGGAGTTCTCTTATTACACCGAAACATAATAAAAATTTGACACTGGGGAACGGTCGACGTGAAATATTTGACATTTATATTTGGATTTCTTTTTAGCTTTCTCGTGTGACGTCGTAAGGCAAAATTTCTATATCTTGAACTCACGTGGCTAGTTTTGGATCCCGAAAACGTATTCAGAGAAAACGCTTAAAGGTCAAAAAAATTAAAATAACCCACCAAACACGACATAGGCCCAATGGGCCTAAGGACCGGCCCAACGCTATGGCCCAATTACTTCAGGCCCATCCTGAGGAGTCACCTTCACTGTCCAAGCAAGATGGATGAACTTCCCAAACGGGATGGAACAATTTAGTCGGTCACGTTAGATCATGATATTGTTTTATATACTCTGCACGGTAAAGTCGCCGCAGAGATAGTAGTTGTAGTTTGTTCTTGTGTCGGGACCTCGAATGCGACCTCGAAGCATACAGAAAATGATAATTAAGCATGACATAGAGGCATTGTGCATACGTTAAGCATCGCCTGCCACAGCATAGGGCATGAAGAGATAGCTGGCGAATTGCTGAGCAAATCTCCTTTTGGCCGAAAGCATTTGGCTGCCGACACAATTTATTCAAGTGCGGGGCTTGGGGAATGAGCCCTCGAAGGGTCCTGCCAATGGAGAGCTATACTCTGTAATTCTGTAATTCACTGGGGGTGCATCGTTTCGATTGGAGCTCGTGTTTGTCATTTCAGGATCCCGAGAAATTTCTAAATATAGGGTGGTCGGTCAGGCTCTTTGTCTTACCTCGTTCCCGTTCTCGAGAAGAGGGAGTGCCAAATAGTTGAGGTTCGTAGTGTCTAGACATCGCGTGCGGAAGTACATCATCATGAAGGAATCTATGGAAAGTTGTTGCAAACAAATAATCCAAAGATCAGTTAAAAATTTTTTTTTCCCGGGGTGCGATTGATTTGACAATGACTTCATTCGCGAGGGAGGATGCCAATCATATCCTCATTGTCACATGCATTTCGCCTCTGCAAAAGTCGAGGTTTTGTTGGAGACATAAATATTCCCGGATGAACAAATACGATAATGATTCTCGACATGTTCCATTGGGGTTTCGGTTCCAATGAATGATCCAGGGGCAGAGGCTACAGCAATGAATGGTTCAGATTCTCTTTACCGCTTTGCTAAAGCAAGGGCCAGTTAAACTCACGTAGAGCGGTGATTTTCTTCTGCTTTGTTCAGCTCTTTTGAATGGCACTGTTTATTCGCACAAGAAAATGGGATATGCCACGAGAGCTAGACGGGACCGGATATGCCAGTGGAATTCTCGTAAAAGTGATGGCTGTAACACTACAATGGTCCCAAGACACCGACACTGTACGTTATTGCTTTGTAGGATTTAGAGAATAATGCGACGCATCTGTGTCGCTTCTAGTATCTTATAGCATTTTCGTATAGATGCTCGTAAACGATTCGTTGATTTACACGGCATGATATCGGTTTACCTCAAAGAAGGTCTGAATTTCCAATCTTCGCTGATATTGCTATATAGTAATATGCATTGATCAACGATAATAGTACCATATTCGCGTGCACTCGTATATTCTGATGCTTGGAGAAGAAATTCTCATAGAACGAAACCAGGAGGAGAATTGGCATATCCGATTCAACGGCGGAGCCATTCCTGCCTTTTTCATTTTTCCGAAATCCAACCGATGTTACTAGTTTGGGAATTTCTCCAGATGTTCTCTAGAATATGCCACGAGCTTCAGATCATCGAGGCATTGGAACAGCGAGCTATAAATAGACAAGGAAGCATATTGACTGTTCATCGAGCTCAGCGACTTCGGAATAGCCAGAGTAAGTTGCAATTGGGGCGAATTACGAGGCAATTACTCCCTTGGCAGAGGGCTGAAAATCAAAATCCCATCCTATCCAACAAAGGATGAGAAATCTGTGGTTGTTCTTGCACACTGCCAAAGGAGATTTGCCTGGCCATTAGCCTTCGCAATTTCTCGCAACCTGAAAAAACTTAAGAGACTTCATATTATTTCATCCCTGTCTTACATTGTTTGAGTTGCTACAGATTTTTCGGTGGCGTGCGAGTTCTTGAAGGAAATTTGCTTCTAGCTAGCAAGGCATTGACTTTCGTGAGAAATTATTCGAGACATGGATATTTCTGTCGATTTTTGGAGGAAATATTGCTGAGGATTTCGTATCTGGTAGGATGTATTTTTTTTGGCACGCTATAATCCAAGAATGTCGGTTGATTGATTCAGAATTAGAATTAATTAGATTTTTAATTTATTTAAGATAAATTAAAGCTCTTCGGGTCCAAATTTATTTTATTTTCATTTAAGGCTCAAAGTGCCTAAGTTCAGTAAAATAATTTTATTCTGATAATTGAGAGCTCATTTTTGTATGTATATTTTTACGATAATGGAAGAAAGGTTCATATTTTTGGCTTTAATGGATAATAAAAAGTTTGAAAGAAATTAGTTTCCTATTACTAGACTGTCTCTAACATAATACTTTTCTTTCAAAATTTCATTAACCATCTAAACTTTTGACTCTCATGGAAAAAAAAAATTCCTACATTAAACTTTCGGACTACATAATTAATTCTATATTAAGAAAGTAATATTTTTATAATTACGTGTACATAATTAATTAACATTAATTTCATTAAATTCAACTTGGTTCACCCACCCTCCTCGGTCCTGTGCCCGACAGTACTCCCCAGGTCCCCGACGGTCCGGCCTGCCCAAGAAATGAAGGTAATCTTCTTCTGGTTCTCATACCATTATCTGAATACTATCTTAAAAATAATATATATCACCTAATTAATTACTACAAAATTTTTTCATTAATACATGTAACTAATACTATCTTTAAGAAAGTAATATTTTCTTGATAACAAACAAGGTATTTCCTTGCAATTCTTTTTTTAGGCTAGTTCTGTTGCTATAAAAAAGATAAAATTATTTCTTAACTATATGTATATGTTATCTTAAGCGAGTAATCACGTAATCAATCAACATTAATTTCGTAGTATTAAGCAAATATCTGAGTGATGACTGATGAGGGACTGAATATTGTTTGTTTATATATACAACCTCTCATTTAATTTATTTTGGTGTTCTTCAATCTCTGAAACTTATGAACATCACATTTACTGGGACAAAAAACTTTCATACAAACCCTAAACGAGAATCATATTAGAGACACATACAGTTAAAAAATATTTTATACAGTCGAGATCGAGACTAGCTATCAACCTTTCATACCTTTTCTCATGTCTTGAAATGCTACGAGCTTAAGATAGAAGAATAAGGCTGACAAAGGAGAATTAGATAAGGAATTTCAGGTGATGAAGCCCCATAAGACAAGGAATTTCAGGTTAGTGATTTGGTATATGTCAAAGTGCAGCCCTATCATTAGAAGGCTATGGCATTTAGGTCACCCGCAAAGTTATCATCTTGTTGGGTTGGATTTATTGTTTCCATTGCACTGAATTTTATGGGGCCTTTCGAGCTCATGAACTTGGCATAAATAAAAAAAAATTGCTTCTAGCTTAAGGGGCTTAAGGGGCATTGCATGACTTTCTTTTCTCTCTTTGGTATTTACAGAGAGTACTTTAATGCTCCGATTGCGTAAAGAAATATTTTGCGAAATTGAGCTAGTATTTTTAAAATTTGACAAATAATGTCTTTAATTCGGAGTTTAGAAAGCCAAGTTCGGTTCCTAAAGGAAATCGGCATATGAAACTCGGTGTTTTGAAAGACTATTTTCTTAAGAAGCCGAACTTAACTTTCTAAACAGCGTTTTTCGATCATTATTTATCTAATTTTAAAAGTCCTTGTCTCGTTTCGTGAAATATTTTACCGATTGTTTCGGAATAAAGTGCTGAACAGAGGTAAGGTGTTGCTTAACATTTTATACTTGGAATTATCATTATGGTAGCTTTTCACACGTGCCGAAATCACATGCCGAAAATTTAGACCGATCCTAGATAAAGAGATAAATTATGCTATAAATCCTAGTAGTTTTGTAAAAAAAACTATTGTTATTAAGTTTCTTGATAATAGAAAAATGCAAGTTACTTGGTGTGAGAATTATTTAATTAAGAACAGGGTAAAATGTGGAAGGGAACCAAGGGTTTGGTTTCACTTTCGAGCCTCAATCTCTTTAACTAAAACACAAGGTTTGGTTTCCCGTTTGCAGACTCGGCACGATTCCGACTCCATTGCTTCAATCCGCTCGTGGCCGGCCATTTTCGAGACGACTGAGTTCGGAGGACCAACCTAATCCAACATTAACCTTAACCCCATGTGTGTGATGTAAGCAATTACATCTAATGGAAATAGTTTTTTGTCAAACTAAAACATCTAAGACCTTCCCTTGAACCCTTCCAACCGTATGAGGTTTAACTAAAACAACCAAACATAATGTCGACTAAGCAACGACTGGGAGACTCTTCTTCTTGCCTTCGAAACTGTTTCCCGCGCAAAAAGAAGTGTTTTCGGATTGAGTCCTTATCGTTTATAGTAAAGGAAACGGCGTGGATAGTTTCCGTCATTCGGTCACTAATATAAATAATTTTTAAACTATATAATATAAAACCAATCATGGCATATTAGCTAACAAATATATAATCGTGTTTGACTTTTTAAAACCCGTAACTGGAAACAATATGTCCGTGTTGTGTCGTGTCTGTATTAGCGTTTACGTGTCTCAAATTACCAGTCCTACCTTCACATACCGGCAAACATTAAGTAGTCGGGACAGCTCGTGACATCCTCGACTTCATTACCCGAACTCATGTGTCATCGACACTGTTGACATGATAAATTATTATGGGCCTAAATTAACTTTGTCCCAAGGAGAAATTCGCCATGACAAGAAGGAAGTATAGGCCCATCTATGAGGGCAATCGTTAAGTCTACATTAATCTAAATTGATAAATAATATGAATAAGGGTCACTTCTAAAATCATTTTAGCCAAGCTCGTTTCGTGCATCCAACTTGTACGTGAAACTCACTACAATCTCACATGCCATATCAAGTTATTGTACTCATAATTTAAATTATATTATGTTTTCTTCGATATAATTATTGAATCTATTTCAAAGAATATAGATCCACATTTCAAATTGATCAAGAGATTGGCATCACTTCTTTAAAATTTTGTTCTTTAATCAGTGATTTTTCAAATATATCATAATACCTAAAAAATCTAACAAGAATAGTTTTATATGAAGGGCTTGGTTTTATTTGTTTTATTAATGGTAAGTATTATGATAACTTTATTTAATTTATCTCATATATATTGAAAAAAATTCATGAAGAAGATAAAGTTTTGAAAATCACGATGTTCTTTGCGAATCTTCAAAAGACATTGGATCAAGAAGCTTTTATAAACGTAGTATATTTCACACATCTTCTAATGATTCCTGAGGAAAGTACTAAAATAGTATTAGGTGGGAAAAAATTTTACAAAATAAGGCAGATAGTTTCGAAATTATGGAATTAATACCGGACGTTAGAAGTTCGAGTCACTTTTTATTTTTATTTTTTTTTTTGAACTAGAACCTATAAAGTTAGACTCTGAGGCAATATTTTCCATAATTTCGAAACGAATATACCTAATTTCTCAAATTTTTCCCGTTCACAAAGACCATGGAACCTGGAACCTAATGTATAATCACCGGTTCCTTATTTTTAGAACCTAGAACCATGTGGCTCAAAGAACCACCCAATAATCAACTCGCCGGTTCTGGTACCGGTTATGGTACCGATTCCGGCTTCATGTCTTTATGGACACTTTTACATTAAATCAACCACATTACTTCAATTAATCTAAAAAAGCCTTAGTATTACTCTAATCAATCTAAAAAAACCTCAAGCATTACTCCATTAAATCTAAAAATACTTTAAGCATTACTCAAATCAATCTAAAAAAAACTTCAAGCGAACAGGTCAAGGCCTGGCAAATAAGGTGGGCGGTGACTTGTCAGCAACCATATAATTGTAGGCAAATTGCTAAATATAAATAAGAAATATCTACAATTTTAAAATAAATTATAAAATTAGTTTTATATGAAGGACTTGGTTTTAATTTGTTTTATTAATGGTTATTATGATAACTTTATTTAATTTATCTCATATATATTGAAAAATATTCATGAAGACGTAGTTTTGAAAATCACGATGTTCTTTGTTAATCTTCAAAAGACATTGGATCAAGCTTTTTATAAACGTAGTATATTTCACACATCTTCTAAAGATTCCGGAGGAAAGTTCTAAAATAGTGTTAGGTGGGGAAAAAATTTGTAAAATAAGGCCGATAGTTTCAAATTATGGAATTAATACCCCGGGATGTTAGAAGTTCGAGTTCACTTTTTATTTTTATTTTTTTTTTGGGAACAGGGACTTATAAAGTTAGACTCAAAGGCAATATTTTCTGTAATTTCAAAACTATATACCCAATTTCGCAATTTGTTCCCGTCCACAAAGCACAATGATCAATATAAATAAATTAATTAATTAAAAATGGGGCTAACACATGTATAACTAGGGGGTGAGCAGGTTCCAAAGTGGTAGGTTCCATATGTGGAACCTCTAACCTACCATGTTATTACAAGTTCCTTATTTTTAGAACCTAGAAAAGAATCACCCAAGATCCAACTCACCGGTTATGGTACTGATTCCATGGACACTTCTACATTAAATCAATCACATTACTTCAATTAATCTAAAAAAATCTTAAGCATTACTCTAATCAATCTAAAAAAACCTCAAACATTACTCCATTAAATCTAAAAATGCTTCAAGCATTACTCTAATCAATCTAAAAAAACTTCAAACGAACTGGTCAAGGCCTTGAAACAAGGTGGGTGGTTCGAGTATCCATAAAGAGAGATTTGTCAGCCAAAATTGCTAAATATAAATAAGAAATATGTACAATTTTAAAATAAAATTATTTATATAAATAAAGAAAAACATATATAAATTAATAAAATTATTTATAATTTATAAATAAATTATATATTAAAATATATTATGTCAATTAGAAGTTCTCCTTCCAAGGTGAGAACTTAGAACCGTACTTGTTACCGTCGGTTTTCTAAAATTTAGAACCTAGAACATATCCAGTCTATTCGGGAACTTAGACTGACACCGATGATACCAATTCCGACCGGTTCCTCGTTTTACCCGGAACCTATGCTCACCCCTACGTATAACCCATAGGTCATTGCAGGAGCAACAATTTATTTGTTTATGATTATTATAAATTTTAAAAGATTATTTGGATACATATTGTCGCAATAAAAGATTTTAACATGTATTTAGAATAAAATCTGTTGGAAAAGAGAACTCGCCCTATAAAAATAAAAACGTTGGAAGGGATGAATAGAAACCGAAACCCGAAGTTGAATATGCCGTCAGCTGCGGTGGGGTTTTGGTGCGAAGAGGTTGGGAATAGTGGCAGAAGAAGGAGGGCCGCGGTGGCGTTGGGGTGCGAAGATAATGAGAATATAGTGGTGGAAGATGCGTCGGTGGAAAAGGAGGAAGATGATGTTTTGAGCTCGATGCCGTGGCGTTGGGGTGCGAAGAGGATGAGAATAGTGCCGAAGGAGGAAGAGGATGTTCTCAGCTCATTGCCGGATTCGATAATAGGACACATATTCTCCTTCCTCTCGATCAAAGACATTGTCAGGACGAGTGGTGTGTCCAAACGGTGGAGCCGATTGTGGACCAACACCCAGTCCATCTCCTACTCTTGCTCCTGGCTCGGCCCTGATTTCCCAGTCTTGTGTTCCTCAGTGGACGGTGCCTTCTCCCAGTGCTCCTTCCTCACGAGGCTCCACATCGGCCACGTTTATTACGAACGTCCGAGGGAGCTATTGTTTGACTCTTGGCTCCGTTCCGCCATCGCCCATCGCTTGCCAGATGTTACCTTCTTAGTGGACAACATGCTATCGTCCCACTCCCCCTATGTTCTGCCCGTGTTTTTATTTAGTTATCCTGCCCTCCAGAGTTTGCACGTTCGTGGTTGTTTCTTTACCCTTTCCACGGTCGTGTTAGCTGGTATTCGCTCAAGTTTATGCGCGTTGGTCATGTGGAGATGACGGATGAACTCCTGGACTGTCTTGAATGGAACTCCTCTGGAGTCACTTGAGCTGGTGCGTTGTTGGGGTCTGAATAATATCCGGCTCGATTCAAGGAAGTTGAGGGCGTTGGTTATCGACAGTTACCAGGTCAATGCTAAAGAAACCCACCTCTACAGCCTTAGTTTGGGCGTTTCTGCTCCCCACCTCTCTTCATTACAGATTCTGGGAGTTTGGTATGGAAAGAGAGAGATTAGTGTTCATCAAGTGTCATCGCTGGCGGAAGTTAAATTGGATTTTATAATACCGAATTTGCCTGATTATGAGTATTTCGCCCCACTTCTTAGAGACCTGTCTTCTGTCAATAGCCACATTATGATGGTAATGACCTCCTTTTTTCCTGCTGCATATGTTTCCTTGGTCCGCTTCAATAATGCGACCTCGCAGTTTCGTTAGGAGTTCTCTTCGTATTTCTGTTTGCAATGTTCCTTACCTCAATTCCACAAAGTGATCAGATCAAGTTTGTTTTTATTTGCTTTCTGATACCATGCAGGGTGCTCGGCTGATGAAGCCTCTCCCTGTTTTGAGACTGAGGTGTCCGAACCTTACATTGGGCGACTCCATTAAGGGATCCACCATGTTGGGGTTGAAATGCCTTTTGAGTTTCACTTGCCATGTCGAGAAGCTAGTACTCTACATCAATGGACTTGGACGCGTAAGTGTTCGCTTGGCTCGACTCATAAATGACTCTAAGACCACAGTTTCTTTTTTCATCTCTGGTTTTCTTTCTTTCTTCCTGGACTGAATTAAGCCCAAATTTTATGTAGCAGAACGAAAATTTTGGTTTGAGACGGCCGTTGAAACCGAAGGCCTGGGTGAATCATCTCAAGACCATCGTGGTGAATGGTTTCCTAGCAACTCCTCCCAACATAGTGAGATGTAAATACACTGTCATTGGCCTTCTGAGAGAAGCAGTTGTGATGGAGAAGATGGTCATCAATGCTCGAGGAGACCCTGCGAAGTTAGAGGAGCTGCAGAGGCAGGTTTTATGTTTCCCCAGGGCTTCTAAAGCATCCAAAGTGAGCTTCAACGATCTGTTTTCCTAGATTGTCATTGTTAGGATCATTGATTCGTCCGGCTTTCTAACTATTAGATTAGAGGATGTAATTGAATTGGTTTGGGGAAGGATATTATATTTTGAAGTTATTTCTCAACGGTCCTCTGTTCCGCTGTTTTTCGACTGAAAAGGGTTGCATTCAATGTGCAAACCCAAAGTCTCACGTCGGATAGTTAAGAGAGTTCGGCCTTGTATATAAGTCTAAGTGGACTACTCTCACTACAGCCAATGGTTGAAGCTTATTCTGGACTAAGACTACTAAATATTGAATAACAGTGTGAAAGATAAATGCTTGTTCAATGTAAACCTAAATAGCGAAATTAGTTCAAAATGTTTTCATACCTTTCCGGACGAAGGCATTGATATTGAGTTGACATTTGATTTTCATGCCCTCCTGCCAAAGGAGTAATTGCCCGGTAATTCACTCGTACGCATCAATTCACAGTATATAACTTTGCTCTCTACGACAACTAATCCTCCATCCATCTTCTTATTAGTGGAGGTTTTCTTTGCTTTCGAATGAACAGTCGTGACGCACCCTTCGTGTATTTATATCCTCGCCCCCGTTTCGAGGCCTTTCGAGTGCCCGGCATATTCCACGGAACATCCCGAAGTTTGACATCGATGTGGGAAATTGTGATTTCGAAGATTTGAGCTGGTTTGGCATCACATTTTTTTTGGATTGGATATGCCTTTGATTTTTTTGTTCCCTTTGAACTTTTTGTTTATCGCCCAAAGGCATAATATTTTAGGCATATGCCAAATAGAGTTGGCTGTTTGGATTCGCAGCATACCGATACGACCCTGCCATGTGCATGTATAGGTGTTGTTTTTGCATTATGTGTTTCGGTTTTCGGAAATACTCCGTGCAAGTGAGATCATATTGGCGATTACATTAAAGGGTTTGGTTAGTATTCTCTCTCGCGACGCCAAAACAGAGAGCGCATCTGTCTTTTTCTTTGGTCTAGACAAAAGGTCGACTTAAGATTCGGGACCATTTGCACATGACATTAGTGAGGATTGCAGAGGCATATATATCCGATGCTCATTGCGCTAATATGGCATATCCCGATATTTTGTGCGGATAAACAAGAGTAGGTGAATATCACAAAGCAAGACTGGCTCGTACCATGATAAGAATCAACCGTAACATGTGCCATGGTTTCAATTGTTTAGCCGAGATAGTCATGCCGTCGTACAAGTGCTTCATTCCGAGGGATCGTCGTAGTGACCTACATTCATCTTCTAATGGAATATCATTTCCAAGCAAACAAATAAGACAAATATCACAATAACAAGTGCAAATCTAATACGAAATTCTGTCTACCTTGCATGGATTTCTACATTCGCGAATCTGTTACGATATGTTTCATGCGATGCCTAGGGAAAGACTCTGCCAAAGCAATGAATGCATATAGTTAGACATCAACCCATAAATTTCTCTCGAGTATATGCTGGCAAGGTTTTTCGAAATAAAACCTCGAAGAAGACTGTGTAAGCAACATTTTTGCCGCTACTTTCTCATTCGAACGCACGAGATCAATCTCCATCGTGACCAAACACTCGCAAAGATACTTTCCAATGAACAAACATAAAGGAAATAATGCGAATGGGGTGGTCGAGAGAATCAGAACCCCCTTTTTGATCTCTTTGGCATATCCAAAGGATTATGCCCCTTCCATTGAAGGATATATATACGCAGCACGAAGCCGAGATCCCTAACTCACCAACGAAACAAACCACAAAGAAGAAGTAGAAGAAGAAAGATGCATTCGAGAAGTCCTGAGCAGTGGCAGTGAATAACAGGGCGATTCTCCTATTGGCAGGACGCGAGGGAGAAGTTGTTCATGTCCATGCAAATGCCCAACTTCTTCTCCATCTTCTACCCCTGCCAAAGGAGAATTGCCCTGCCATTCACTTAGTCCACATTGCACTTTTTTTCTAGTTGCTTTCAGGTTGTCTGATATTGAAAAGGTCAGATGTTAATGTTTTTTCCTGATTGATGTTTGGAATTAATACTTTTACTACACTTTCAATTATTACAACATTAATAAATTACCCCATGAGACAATTTTCTTTTTTTTTTTTTTTAAATTATTACTTGGAGGTGCTATATATATAAACAGAACATCTTCAGGCCCAATTAACTGAATATGTGGCTGAGACCAGTAACTGTGCCGCTGTCGCCAGAGCTGCCTAGACCAGGCGCCTGAGGGGACACAAGGCGGCGGTGACCAGCTGCATCGCTTCGCGGGAGCGTCCCTGCACCGTCTAATCAATGACGAAGTTTGGGTGTCGGTGGATGGCTCTGCTAAATTCTCTGGAATTCTATTGACTAGACTAGATTTGCGGCAGCGTGCAATTTCTCCCGTGGAGACCTTGGGAAGGTACTTTCATGAAATTCCCCTCTGCTCATATTTTGTGATCATTGTTTCATCCATTCATCTAACCATGTTATATGACTGGACTTGCAGAATGAGGATTGTTATTCTGTATAATACAGGAGAGCCAGCTCCAAACGGCGATCTAATTCTTGAAAGTACCGAGTCTATTTATAATTCAAGTAGGATCAGACTTTCGAGGCTTGAATTTTTTTAGAATGGATATCTATTAGAATATCAACACCTTCTAGATTATTCATAATTAGTATATCTATATTTTTCTTACCCTTAGATATTTTCTTAGAAAAATCTAGGTTCTTCTAAATATTTAGATATTTCAACTAGATATTTTTATCCTTCTTGTGCATTTTGGACCACAAAATCTTTGGAGTTCCAAACTATAAATAGGGATGCTTTCCTCCCATTTTGTACCAAAAATCTTCAAGTAACAATAAGAGATATAGGTTAGAGGAGTCCTCTAAGTAGTGGGTTCATCAATATCCTTTATTACCTAATGTAAAACTTCTGCTCGGGCCTACTCCTCTGCCATCTTTCTGTAGTAATTACCGGAGGTCTCAATTCAAAGCTTATGATGTGGGATTTCTCAAAGGGCCATCGTCATTTGGAAGTGATCGATTTTTGGTATAGTTTCTTTCTACCAATGAACAAAATGAGAAGTGGACAGTTCTAGTTTATACCTCATACTGAGTTCGGTTGGTTGTCGTGATATTCTGACTTGGAAACTCCCACCCATCATGGTGTTACTTTTGCAGGCCCCCCCGGGATGAATTGTAGCAGCATGGGCCAATGCTTTAAATCTGGCATTTGTGCGATCAGCGGCGGGCAGTTCCGGATGCAGATATGCTGGAAAGACTCTACAACATATGTGTGGTGGCACGGGCTGATGGTACTGCTGCAGATGTGATCTATATTGAGTCGGAACTCTCGCCACAATTAAGGAGAACAAGGCTGCAAAATCTCGTAAAGCATAGCAGTCAAGACCCAAAAAACACAACCCCTGCTGCAGAATCAGAGGGTCCGGATTACTCTTGTGGAGGGCATACGTCATCTGTTTCTGGCATACAAGTCTTAAATGATCGATCCTCTATTACTTATGACTACTGGGCAGCCCGCCTAACGGCACAGCATATTTGCAGGGCATTTTCGATGTTCAATGAGAGGGGGGAAGTTCATAATTTAAGGAGGAAATGACAAGTCCATCGAATTATTGAATGTCTCCAAATGCCTTGACACAAGCCAGACCGATCTCCCACATCTGAACATACGTTTGGCAAAAAGGAAAAACCTGCCTGGACATCGTCGAGAGTTGATAAGATCATCTTGGTAAACCTCAAAAATGATTTCCTGCAGGTTAATTGCATGTGCACAACTCCGACTCCCTCCAAGAACCTCTTTGTCTCTATGACATGACTAAGGTCGTTAATGTCTACTCCGAAAGCAAGAAGCTGCAGGCAAACCCAATATCCGGGAACATCATATCTCCCTTGTTCTCGAGTTCGAGCTCTTCTCTTGGCTCATGTTGCCTTCTGAAGGCTGTGCTATGCTCAGGCACGTCTACAGTTAAAGCTTATCCTGCATCGTCCCAATATTCCCATGACATGAATACTATACGACCTGAGACTGCAATAAATGCAGACCTTAGGGATTGTATAAAGACACAAATCTTGATCTCAAGTTCCCCATTTTCCCATTCTCTGTTGGAACTTTTCCTCAAAATATAGAACAAGACATTCTCTGCTCATCAGACTCAACAACCACATGGATATTATGGCAAAGGCTTGCAAGGCTGTCAATTTGCACCCTAAATTAGTCCTACTTCCAACTTTAATTAATCTGATTCAAGTAGGATCCCAGATCAAGTTGTATTTAAAATGGGCAAACATTGTCATGGAACATAATCAGTGTCCAAAATATTTAATTAAACCTAACCCCACATGGTTATATTTGAGATTAAATTTGTGTGGCGACAAATAAGCAGAAAATGAAATATACAACACAACAGTAGTGCTCCAGCACCTAGACTTTACACCACCTGCTCCCAAGACGCCTTACACAATGAACAAAAAATCCAAGTTTCTCCATCCAGTATATCCCTTGGGACTGATCATATTACCAAAAAAAATTTCATGAGACCACCCAGTAATCAAAAAACCAACATCATTAACTTCACCAAATTCCCTAATCTAATCCTCCCCAACTAATCTTTTGCATCATTTACAGCACCTAGACATTAAGATGAGGAATAAGATCAAGAACACTATGGAGCACAAGGCAATGGCTACACCCAGGACAACCTTATTTGGACCATGATGTTTGTTCCCCTTGCTCGGCGAGTCAGAGCTGTCCCCGTCGCTGTAGTCGCTGCTCGTGCCGTCGTCCGGGGATGGGGAATTGTCCCTTGACGGCGGGGGAGTCATCGGAAGCCCGTGCTTGTCGCAGGGAGCGATCCCAAGCCTAACGGTCTTGGAGATGAAACCCGAGTGGTTGTAACATAAGTTGGAGTTCTCGCCGATCTTGAACACCTCCAGTCCTCGGATGAAGGTCTCGTTGAAGGGCATGACTCCGTGGAAGTTGTTCCTCTCTAAGTTCAAGTACTTGAGGTGCTTCATCTTGGTGAAGAAGCCAGGGACTGTACCGTTGAGCTGGTTTGAGCTGAGATCCACAGATAACAAACCCGGGACTGCTGCCAGGGTGTCGGGGACTCCCCCGGAGAGGGAATTCCCGCGCAAGCTCAGGTTTTTGAGGGTGATCAGGTCCCCGATCTCGACGGGGATCTCCCCATCAAGAGAATTTGAGGAGAGATCCAAGGTTTGGAGGTTCCCAAGGAGAGTGACTGAACCTGGTATCATTCCTTTAATCTGATTCCCGGACAGATCAATGTGGGTTATGTTCGGATGCCAGTGCCTCGGCAAGAGCCCCGTCAGGTTGGCATTCGACAGGGTGAAAGACTGGATCTTTTTGAGGTTGCCGAGGATGATGAAGGCACCGGATGCATTCACTGGGGTGTTCGACACGGTAAGTTCAGTCAGGTTGGTAAGGCGGGAGAGGAACCCAGAAGAGATGCGGCGAAGAGAGCTGACGGCCGTGAATGTGGTGAGGGCAGAGGAAGCCGGGGGGAGGAAATGAGGAGGCAGGGCGAGCGAGGGGCAGTCTTGGAAGGAGAGGGTTTCGAGGGTTGTAAGGAGATCCTTGAGGGCGGCGGAAGAGAGGGTGGCCGTGACGGTGTCCGAGCAGTTGGAGAGGCGGAGGGCAATAAGGTGGCGGAAGGGGGAGTCACCGTCGCAGACGGTGGCGTTGTGGAAGGACGGCTGGATGCAGGGGTTATGGGTGGTCGGGATCAGGTCGAGCGACTCGAGGGCCGCGAGCTGCTTCGGGTCGAGAGGCGCTGACGACGCCGCGGGGGCTCTCGGGCGAGGGGCGGAGGCGTTGGAAGGCGCAGCAGGAGAGGTGGTCGGAGAGGGGGAGGCAGTGGGAGGTTCACTAGTGGGGGGAACAGGGGAGGAGGTCGGGGAGACAATGTGGGGGGCAGGGGTCACACCCGCGGAGGCTGCGACGGAGATTAGGAGGAAGAGGGAAACGAGGAGTATCGCCGTCGGCGGAGGCATGGCGAGTTGGGGGGGAAGGGGGGTGTTGAGTTGAGGTGAAAGTGAAAGAAGTGAAGTGGAAGTGAGAAGTGTTTAAGACAACACATGGGATTGATTGAGGTAACCGAGACGATGTGGTTGGAGTCTGTCTGAAGGTTATCTTTCTCAAAAAAACAAAAAATACTAATAATCAAATTAAACATTTACAACAAAATCTATTTACTTTTTGGGATTATTTTTTGAGTTTCTTTTTTTATAGGGGACCGGGGGGGGGGATAATTTATACATACCATTATATAATAACTATTTTGATGATTTTCAAGCCGTCAAAGTTATTTTATTTATTTTTTCTTTTTTTTTTGGGAATTGAATTGTGAAATTGGGAAGGATATGTTTATAGTGAACCTTTCCAGCTAACTTCCCAAAAAGAGAGAAAAAGTAAAATAAATAAATAAAAACGATTTTCACTTTTTCAGCAAAATGATGTCTCTCTGGCTTGGCTCTGATGATGATGATGTGATAAAATGAATCAAACCCTATTAACTTGCACCTCACCCTAAGACTGCTGCTGCCAAGCTCTCCTGACAAGAATGATATCACAAAGTCCGATCCATACATTACATTGTCTGAGATGAATGTTTGTAATGGGCTTGAATCAGTCCCTCGGTAGGACAATGTTTTTAGGAGGATGTCAGGTATTTGAACGAAACTCGGTCCAGAATAAGAGTTGGGATCGGGAGGCGAGTTAATATGGGATTGTTTCTCGTATGCTTCACCAACGCGACCTGGTTTTGTTCCTACCGAACGTGATTATTGGTTTTGGGTAGGAGAAGCGTCTGTGATTTGGATGTTTTGACCCAACTTAATATGACTTCCGAGGCACTTGTTAGTAGTGTCTGTGATCTGCTTGCTGTCTTTGATGCATCTTAATTTCGCAACCCTTATACGAGAACAGGTGGATCTTATCGTCGTTGTAGGAAGAGCTTGGGGATGGGAACTGATACTTAGAAGATCAGACCAAATGCTGGCGGCCATGGCTTCCGGGGTAATCGACTTCGATCAAGTGTCGATGACTATCCTCTGGCTACTTTGATAATGTCATTTGGAAGGATTGACGACTAACTAGCAGTTTTCTCCGAGCCAGGGAAATCTAACAATGGCTACATGTTGATCGATACCCGAGTTCTTCTCATCGTTTTACAACTACCACCGGAATACATCTCAATTTCTCTCCCGATGTTTTCCTTCCATATCTGTAACCGAAGATTCCACCCATCATGTATGGCAGATGACCAATGCCGTCGTTAAAGCTTCTTTCACGGGAAGAATCGGACATCATAGCCTGTTCCGGCACCGGCCATGTTAAGAGGCTACAGATTCGGGCAACAATGCTTCCGTGATACGTCCCAGCAAGAAGAGGCAGGTGATGGTGATCCCATCCAAACAAAAAATGCTGCCATATCGCCGGCATCCAAGCAGCTCTACCTCGCGGCGTCTGTCTATAGAAGCATCACGTTACTTCATCTCGGTGTCATCTTCAATCTCTAAAACTTATGAACTTTCACATTTTTACTAATGCAGAAAAATAAACACAATTCATTCCTTCAAAAGAATTTTTTTATCATCGTTACAATAAAATATTTGGAAAAATTAATTAAGGGTCGAATCGATCGAGGTGTGATGTAACAAACAGGAGAGCTTGGCAGAGTCTTAGGGGCTGGATTCATCACATCATCAGCAGCAGCAGGGACAATCAAATGAGGTCAATTCCATTAAAACCTTCACAGACTCCAACCACATCGTCTCTCTCTCTCTCACAGACACACAATCCCATGTCTTGTCTTAAAACTTAAACCAACACTTCTTTCCCTCCCACCTCGGCTCCCCCGCTACCACCACCAACACCACGCCTCCTCCCCCTCCTCCGGCGATCCACCTCATTTTCCTCTTCCTCCTAATCCACGTCGCCTCATTTCCTCCGCTGGGGTGACCCCTGCTCTGAAAGACTCTAAATTTTAAGGAGGATATATCGTAAGGACTCAAGTGTAATTCTCAACTAAATTGGAGGACTCGTTTGCTTTGTCCAGGAGTTTATCAAAAAGATAATAATATAAAACTATTATAAAACAAAGAAGCACAAGGAGGTCGAAGGAAACGGCTACGTAAAGGGGAAGGAGATAATATCTTATTCATTTCAAAAAAAAATATCAATATCCAACACGTATCCCTCTATTTATATAGATCTTACGTCGGAAAGAAATTTATAATTGTAACTAATAAAGATAATATACTAACTAGGGATAAATAGGAGTCATAATGGCATTCACAATAAATATATTTATAATTTTCTCTCCTGAATGTCCATTATGATACTGCATCGTTGAAGACCTTTTCATGAAAAATCTTGTGAGAAAAAACCATGGTAAAGGCAAAAAGAGTACGGTACGTTTACTCCCCTCTTTGCAACATTACTTTAGATCTCCAAGTTTGCGCGTTCCAATTTAATGCACCAGCTTATTGTAGGCAAAGCCTTGTGAATAAATCTGTCAGATTTTCTGATGAATGTATTTGTTGAACATCAATATCATCAGTCTTCTTGATATCATGGGTGAAAAAGAATTTTGGAGTTATATGTTTTGTTCGATCACCTTTGATATATCCCCCTTAATTGAGCAATGCAAGCAACATTATCCCCGTATAAAATTGTTGGAGAATTCTTATTTACAAATAAGCCGCAATGATCTCAAAATGGTTAGATAGGTATCATGCATCTACGTTCCAATCAATTCTGCTTTAGGCATACATGGATAATACAATCCCATGTCCATAGTTCCTCGAAGATACCAAAAAATATGCTTAATTCCATTTCAATGTCTCCTCGTTATTGAAGAATTATGTCTCGCTAATAAATTCACTGCAAATGATATATCAAGTCTAATATAACTAGCAAGATACATCAGTGTCTCAATAACACTAAGATATGGTACTTCAAGACTACTTAAGTTTTTCATCATTCATTCGAGTCGAAATGGGTCTTTATTTATATCAAATGATCTCACCACCATTGGACTACTCAAGGGATGCATTGTATAAGCAGATTGATTGATAGAAATTTCATTCTCTAGATGCTTAATCTGGAAGCCAAGACATAACTTTGTTTTCTCGAGATCTTTCATCTCAAATTATTTCTTGAGGTAATCAACTGTTTCAGAGAGTCAGTGGTTGCAATAATATAAGAATGTTGACCGATAAAGGTCTCGACTATCTGAATTATATGCTTCTGGCATTTTGAATCCTTCAAGGAATTTCATGTATATATCGTTCTCAAGAGAATCATATAAGTATGTTGTAACGACATCTATTAATCTCATCTCCAACTTCTCATGGATTGATATCCAATCAAAAATCTAAATGTTGTTGCATCCAGGACATGAGATTATGTCTCATCCTAATCAATACTAGGTCTCTACGAGAATCCTTGGGCAACAAGTCGTGCCTCATATCTGACAATCTCATTGTTCTCATTTCCTTTCCTTACAAATACCCATTTATAACCGAACGGTTTTACACCTTCAGGTGTACGGACAACATGTCCAAAAGCTTTATTGCTTTGCGAGCGATTTTAACTCTGTTTCAACCGCACCTTTTCATTTGGCCAATCATTTCTTTATATGCATTCTTCAACAGAATTTAGTTCAAGATCCTCGTCTTCATTTACAATATCGCATGCTATAACATATGCAAAATTTTCATCGACGTTGCTTTTATCGTGATCCATCTTTTTCCGGTCAAAACATAGTTTATAAAGATCTCTTCATTTTCAGGTACCTGTGACTCTTCCGAAATCATACTCTCAATAACTGGACGCTTTTCTGGAGTAATTGTTTCCTCAGTTTGAGCCTTTACTTCCTTTTCTTCCGATGATTTTTATCTTTGGAACTGACTGGTCTACCACGTTTCACTTGTATTTTAGGCTCATTAGCAATACTAAGTTGTCCTTCAGGGACATAAATTCTTATTGGATCATTTGCAGCTAGAATACAGCACATTGTCACTTTCACAGGGTCAGTAAAAGCATCTAACAATTGATTTGCTAAATTTTGAAAGTGAATAATTTTCTAAACTTCGAGTTCAGATTGCTTTATACGAGAATCATAATGAGCCAATGATAATTCACGCCATATTATTTCCTTTTCTTGGTGCTTATTTTCCCCTTTTAATGTTGGAAATATCATTTCATCAAAATGACAATCGGCAAACCGTGTCGTAAATAAATCACCCGTCAATGGCTCAAGATATTTAACTATAGACGAGTGTTTCATATCCAAGATATATCCCCAATCTCCTTTGAAGTCCCATCTTTGTGCGTTGTGGTGGAGTAATTGGCGCGTATACCGCACACCCAAAAATTCTGAGATGGAATTTGGTTCTTGACCATAAACCATTTCTAAATAGGAGACCTCATTATAATTTGTATGTCGCCTCCCGGAGTGACCCCTGCTCTAAAGACTCTAAATTTTAAGGAGGATATATCGTAACGACTCAAGTGTCATTCTCAAATAAATTGGCAGACTCGTTTGCTTAGTCCAGGAGTTTATCAAAAACATAATAATCTATTATAAAACAAAAAAGCGGAAGGAGGGCGAAGAAAACGAGAGAATACAACGTAGAGAGAAAAGAGATAATATCTTCTTTATTTCTAAAAAAAAATATCCATATGCAATATGTATCCCTCTATTTATACAGATCTTACAACAGAATGAAATTTACAATTATAACGAAAGGAATAATCAAAATAGTATACCAATGAGAGATAAATAAGAGTCATAGCAGCATTCACAATAAATATATTTACAATAAAAACATTTTTTCTCCTCAGAACCGGGATCACACATTTTGGTGATAAAGTCTTCTTCTTTGAGAAGAAAACGAGGAGGGGGGGAAGACGCTCTTTCGGGTTTTAACGAGGCGCATCCTTCACTCCAAGACACAGCCAAGGAGAGGCACCCGTGACTCCGGTAATCTAGAGACGAAGCGATTGGCGTGGGCAAGCTGCGAATCCGACCGGACTGCGAATTGAGGTTCGAAGAAGACGCCAAATAACGAGGGCGAAGTATTCGAGGTACGTTATCATCCCCCTCCCTGTATGTCCGTCCCTGTCCCCCATTTCTTGTCCGCATTATCTCTTGTGGATGTTCTTCATACGTGACCTACAATTTTCTCATGATGGTTTGTGGTACGGTATGAAGAGACGGTATGAGATGGAATAAGTAATAACGATCTGATCGTGGGGGTGCCCTCAAAATGCTGGCTTTTGATTCTTAACCTTTCTCTCTTACTGGTTTTTTAATCACAGTGGGTGTGTGCTCCTTCTACGCTTCGATTTTTAGGTACAAGAACAGAGCTGTGTGGCTGTCCTTTGAGTTGTTATTATTCCGCTTGGCTTTAAATGACGGGCAAAACATACGATAATATCATAAACTATGTTCAAACATTTTGTTTTGTCAAAATCATTTTTTGCTATACGATATTATCATTATCTTTAAGGTTGTAATTTTTTGTGGTCAATCTTGGATTTTATTGTTAGAAAACCAAACAGGTCATAATATTTAAATTTTAATTATTGACTAAAAAAGTGAAAAAATGGATAATAATATTAAACAATTTCATGTGTTATTTATTATATAATTTTAGTAGTTAAATTAAGTAATTTGGAAGTCGAAGTTGGACTGTAGTTATTGATGCTGTTAAGAATCTGTAAAATCGATGAAGAACGGATGATGGATTTATTGTGAGGTTACTACTACGCATAAACTGGATTGCAAAACAATGCAATGAGAGGTTAAAAGTCAACTATTATATGATAACTGTTAGACAGTATTAAGGCCTTGTTAGGTTTTCTCATAGTAAAATTCAAAATTTGACAAAAAAAATTACAACACTAAAGATAGTAATAATATCGTATAACCAAAAAAGATTTTGACAAAACAAAAAGTTTGAGCATAGTTTATGATATTATCTTATATTTTGCCTAAATGACGACAGATTAGGGTCAGGGGGCTCGGTTTATTCCAAGAGAGATACGTGGTTGGTTGAATTTGTATGTATTCGTAGGCGAGGGTTAGCGGGGTTGACTCTTAACACGTGTCCAATAGTGATTGTGGTCAACGCATGAAACTCCTTTTGAAAACTGCATACATGAGATTGAGCTGAGGTTCTCCGTTGTTTTACACGTGTGCGCAGGGGAGACACTGTGACGGGGCGCTGCGGACTAGAGAAGACGGGTTGAAGGTATGAATTGGAGCTCTTTAGCTTCCCCGGCTTGGTAAAAACTTCATTGCATCTGTATTTTACATGTCATAAAAAAGGTGGTCTTCACACCTGCCCCTCACATTGTCTCCCCGACCTCCTCCCCTGTTCCCCCCACTAACAAAGCTCCCACAGCCGTCGTAGCACCGACCGAGACCCCTTCTCTGACATCCTCCCTTGTTGTGGCTTATAAGTAGGGATCAAAACATGTCGAGTCGAGGTCGAATACTCTTAAACTTGAGCTCAGCTCGATTAGGAACAGTTCTAGCTCGAGTTCGACTCGAACTCGGCTCGTTTCATTATTATTAATATTTATTATTATAATATTGCCGAGGATGACAAAGTCACCAAATGCATTCACTGGGGTGTTCGAGACGGTAAGTTCCGTCAGGTCGGTAAGGCGGAAGAGGAACCCGGAAGAGATACAGTGGAGAGAGCTGATGGCAGTGAATATGAACAGCAGGGGACCTTTGCTTCATGGATGCTCATGACGTCGCGGACAGTGGGGTGCCTGCTGATGATGTTGACATGCCGAAGCCTGTTGGATACCCGGGCAGGGTTCTTCTATCTGATCAACACATATTTCCCGACCCTCTACAACTTAAGGCACCTGCATTAAGTCCTGCAACAGCCTCCACGGCGGGCTGAACAGGCTCACAGAGCTCTTGGAGGTGCAGAGGGTCAAGATAGGCCATCAGGCCGGGTCGGAAGCCTGGTAACGTCCTCTGCCTTTGGCAAGCTGAAGGAAAACTTCTTCAGTGGATGGCTCGACAAGTATGCGGGCATGTTGTATGGTTTACCAAAGTGCTTCCACAGAAGAGGGTACTGAACCACCATTTTTTCTCTGTACACGCTGAACCCGGGATCCATCTTCGACAGGAAAACTAGTAGATTATCAGAAAAGTGCTTCTCTCCTACTTTCACTAGATAGGCCAGGGCCACAATCCTACCAAACTACCATGCAAAGGATCTATATAAAAAGCACCGAAGAGCAGAGGGAGATAACCTTGATTGAGTTCCTCAATGTCAATACTACTTGAATTCCCTTGGCAATGTACATGATCACCTCCTTTAACATGGCTTTCCGCTGATCTTTGAAGTTCCAGAGCTCCGGGAGGATGTACCGACCACTTGGGGTTAAGTTCATTCAACTCTTTCAGGGCAGTGACAACGGCCGAGCACACAACTTCATCCCCACTCCTTAAAGTTTCTTTAGCTTCTCGTCATCCTCGTCAATTATTTCCTGCAAATTCTGGGTTCAACCAACCACAACAACATCATTTTACTGTGTCGTTTCATTTATGAAAATGAGCATGTTTCTCATGAGCGGATCGGCAGGGGGACAATAACTATACACAACAAATCCAAAAGAAAATATTGTAGCATGACGCACAACCGGATGTGCATATGAACCCATCGCCCTAAGTTCATGTCAAGCGATTCATAAAGCCACCCACCCCTGAGGGACAAAGGCTTCTGTGTTTTTGTTGTCCGATAACAGTAACTGATGAAGCCAAATCACTAAGGAGAAAGTCATACTACAGGGGTTCCCGTCGGACTGTCGCAGTTTTGAAAGGCTGCCACTTGAAAGTGCATACAGTACTGGCCTGTGTCGTTGCTTCCTGTCCTGAGAAGCGACCTTTGCAAGCAACCTGAAATGGCTTGGTTGGGAAATCTCACATCCTCTTCGCACCAATATTTGTCCGTGCTCTCGCCTGCAGATCCTTCAAGCCCTTCAGAGAATATGACAGGAGAAACATGTTAACACATCGACACTCGATGATGGACCAAATAGGAAATCAAACTTCTCTTCTCTGTACTCAGACAACTGAATTTTGTTTTCCTAATCAAGCAGGTCTTTCAATTGTTCCGATCTCCCCAAATTTATGGAGACCCATATGGATATACTCAAAGACAAATAGTTTTTTATATGCAAAAACAACCTCCTCTTCACGAATTGTAGCAAGAGTAAGGTCAAATTCATATTTGTCAATCATCCCCTTAAACCTACTACTCGGGCCGCACTTTGTAGTTATATTTCTCGTTTTCTTCCTCGTGAAGATGAGCGGAGTTTGTGGTTAATGCCATTGATCGAGTTTAAATATATAACAGAACAAATCTCGATACCATACCTCTATTAACACTTCCCTAGCTTCTCGCGACTCCTGGTTACTCTCCCACTTTTTCGTGATAAGGAAGGTTGAAGTTCTTCCAAATCCTTCAAACTGTCATGTTTATCTTCCATTTCTTCATTCATTTCTTCCATCTTCCTTTTCACTGCTTCATCGTCCCGATCTGCTAGGCGTTTCGACGCCTCTAATTTTCCCTTCAACTCTTCAATCTCCATTTAAACTTTTGTTTCGCATTCATTTGGCTCTCCAGTCACTCATTCATTTCCATCTTAATTTGTATCAGATGCCATACCTTCTGTTCCTCTGCTGGAATAATGGTATTGTTATCAGATCTCTCTCGCTCTTTAGAGGCCAACTCCAGCGAAATGTTCCTGAATTCGATCTACAGTAACAAAGGGGTGGGACTTTAGAGAAATGCGATGTCACTTGCAGATTACAGTTCGATTCACGCGAGTTCTTCGCGAAAGATGCCTCTGAGTCTCTGACAAGAGTACCTAACTGTTATCCAAATGCAACATGTATGCATTTTAAGACCAGGAGCAGATGCAGAATGCTAACTATTCAGTGAAAATATCCACAATTTCGCCAATTCTATCAGAAGAACCAAATTGTTCATAATCCACCAACACTAGATTCAGGGCCAGCTAACTCAAGCAAGGCCCATGCTAGGAACATATGATTAAGTAAATTTTGGGTGTGACCCACTTGAGATCGATTCATTCCCAATTGGAATAACAGAAAAATTAATGATCTTTCTAAATAAGATGCTTCAATCATACAAATCAATAATCATTTCTGCTTATGATTTAGGAGATTTGTGTCTGGTTAATTGAAACGATGGATAGTGTGCGCTGGTTAATAGACCGAAAAAAGGTTACAATCATTTTGGGCTAAAATTTTCAATGGCCCTTGCCAAAATCGATAACCCCAGCGAAGCACTCGGATACGGGGATTCGTTCGTTGATTCGATTCGCTAAACGGGTTGTGCCTCCGGTACAGTCGGAAGGCTCTCTTGCCAAGCCCGAGCGACATCCTTCAGCGATGGCTTGAGGGCCTGGTCACAGAACTCCTTGTACTCCAGGGTGTCCCCTGCTGTCTTCTTTAACTCCAGGATGGAGAAGCTCGGGGTCACCTCGATTATCTCCGCGTCGATCCCGAGCTGGCCTTTCCTCCCTTCCTTGCTACCTTGCAGTCTCACGACCCCGTCGTCGCCCCTCTCGACACGGAAACTCTGCTCTGCCGATGCCATCTCCTCGAGCCTAGTCACGAGGGCGGATGCAGATTTTGTGCTCGTGAACCTTGCCTCCATTTTCTCGCTTGAGTCCTTCTCGAACAGCCCCGACAGGTCGAAACCCTGTGAGAGAGAGATGAGGTCGAACGCATTGAAGCTTGCGCTCCGGGACACCTTCAGGGACGTCCCATCCTGTTTCTCTGTGTCTGGAGTCGCGAACGCGTCACGTACATCCGACAGGGACACGGTCGAGCTCGTCCTGGATAGTTTCGGGTCCTCAAACCTCTTGAATCCCTTTCTGAACCATGGGTACTCCATGACTTTCTCGATGGTGATCCTTGTCTCGGGGTTCGGGTCGAGCAGGCTGGTCACGAGCTTCCGGACATCCTGGGGGAACCACGGTGGGCACCGGAAACTGCCCCTCATAATCTTCCTATACATCTCCATCAGGTTCGAGTCGTGAAACGGGAGGTACCCTGCCATGAGGACGAACAGCACGACCCCACACGACCAAATATCGGCCTTCGCCCCATCATACCCCTTCCTACTGATGACCTCCGGCGCGACATAGGCCGGCGTGCCGCACGTTGTGTGCAGCAGCCCATCCTGCCTCCTGGACTCCAACAACGCGCTGAGCCCGAAATCCGTAACCTTCAAATTCCCGTACTCATCAACAAGCAGATTCTCAGGCTTCAGGTCCCGGTGGTACACCCCACGGCTATGACAGAAGTCGACGGCCCCAATCAACTGCTGGAAATACTTCCTCGCAGCGTCCTCCTTAAGCTTTCCCCTTGCCACCTTGTCGAACAACTCCCCTCCCCTGACGAGCTCCATCGCAAAGTAAATCTTCGTCTTGCTGGCCATCACCTCGTAAAGGCGCACGACGTTCGGGTGACGAACAAGCCTCATGGTCGAGATCTCGCGCTTGATCTGGTCAATGAGCCCGATCTGGAGGACCTTCTCCTTGTCGATGATCTTGATGGCTACGTTCTCGCCCGTCTTGAGGTTACGCGCGTGGTAGACCTTTGCGAACGTGCCGTGGCCGAGCAAGCGGCCGAGCTCGTACTTGTTCATCAACACCGACGTCGCCTTCTTCTCCATGGTTGGGACGATGAGATGAATCGATCTCTCTCTCTCTACCCAGGAACACAAAAAAAAATCCAAGGATGGGGATTATAGTGTGCCCATTTTGCTCATCTCTGAGGCCTCCAAATTGAGGAAAGACCCAAAGACAAATGACAAGCAATCCTAGGATTTTAAATTCTTCTTGTAATAAATTATTGGTGGATTCATCTTCCATTTCGGGTACCATTCAAAATCTACAATTCCAGCTTGGGAGCCAAATTTAGTGAATCAACTTCCTGGGCCACATATCTTTCCAGGCCATTCTTTGTAATGATCCACTCGTTCCACAACCTGTCCGAGGAATTTGGGTGTGCAATGCTTCTTACTTTGCAAATGCTATTACAATTGCAGAGCTTTCTACCTTCATACGGTTAGTTCGAAAAAGAAAATTAAGAAATACGGCTCAAATTTTAAAAATTACATGAATATCGTTCATAAATTATTGTCTCAAATAAGTGTTTTTGAATTTGTAAAAAAGCGACGTTGGCCCAACATTATAACCCTACCACATGATCAAATTAGAGTATCGTTAGCTTACCACGAAAATTCAATTGTATTATTCGAATTAAGTCTGAATTAGCCGAAAAAAAAGCTTTAAAATACATTACGGGGTTCGGACTCATTTGTTGGCTAGAATCATAAAATCCATCCCATTGATTCATTTGACTTCTATCATAACAAATTAACCCAATTCCAATATAATTGATCACCATCTACAAAAAAAACATAATCATTCAATTTAGCAGTAAAGACAAAATCATTTTATCCTTATTTTAGTGGATATGGGGTCATCGATGACTCAACCTGTCCTCGTTCCTTAATAAATTAAAGCTTTGTTCACATACAGTTCATAATAACTATCATTACAAAATATACAGCAATGAATGGTGTGACTTTGACTTCCATGACATGATCTCATAGTCAAAGGTGGGACAGAGTGTTTAAGTGTAATGATTTGATCTAGAAGGTGAGTCAAATCATATTGAGTGTCAAACATTCAAAACTTTTTCCATGAAATTGGGATGAAGTTTGGGCGAAGATTGGTAGTTAATGACAACTTAACTTCACGGGATAATTTTAGCAGATAGATAAGTCAAAATAATATTTCTTGAATTAATTTCAAAAAATCAATATTAGAAATATCCTGTTAACTTAAAAAAAAAAGGGTATTAGAAACAACGAGTTCAAAACCTCACTAAACTCGTTATTTCTAAAGTTGAATTATTAACATTAATCAAAGAAATATTAATTTTATTAAGTAAATATTTTGCGAAATTACGTTATGGATTTACATAGCTCTAAGTTTGGGCATTCACAAGAACCCCCTTTTTACACGTCCATGTCTTTGATGAATTAATGGATGATTTGATAAAATATGACATTTAATTTACAACAGATGGACCAAAAAGGTGGGTCGTGCTCGAGGATTGGATCGATATTTTGACAATTTGTCAGAATTATATCCAACTACTACAAACACAAATATCAGAAATCTCATTAGAAAAGACTATTAATTGTTGTTTTCTAGGAAGAGGGAAATGGCTTGCAAAATGATTTCTTCAATCCTACGTATTTTGGAGCTTCAGTATGACTAATTTGGATTTGACTTGGGTAATAGGACACTATGTTCTAATAATGGTATTTCGAACTCGATAACTTAGCGAATTCAATCTCTTTAACACTTAAACCAACTCATGATAAATATGTGCCTGAGTGTTTTTGCATTGGAATTCTTCAATTGGAGGGAGTTGACACAGAAAAGTGGACCCCCTTCAATAACAACACACTGTGATTAGCTAATCGAAACAATCCAAAAGGAACTTGTTTATGTATTAGCACTATGATAATATTATTGATCCAAATTTTTGTTCATCATTGTCCTTTTCTATGGTGGTTTAATGGTACGAACCTCTCCAAAAACAATTACTCTAAATCACCCTTCTAATCATGCCAAAGAAATTTTAGTACTCCCTAATCAATCATTTTGAGTGTTTGGTGTATGGAAACCTAAAGATCTAGAATATAAATAAATTAAGAATATAGTAGCATTTCGAAATAAGTGGGGTGAAAATTGTAAAATTATCCTCCAAGGTAAATATCCATTTTGTCTTCTTTTCCAAGGTGAACACTTCAATATTTAGAAATACAATTTATGGTTACATCCAAACACCATAACAGATTATTCTTCATGAAAATTTTATTTCAAATTAGGGCATATTCTACAACAAATCAACACTAAAAATTTGGCTAAAGCTACATATAATTTTAGTACTTTTTAACAACATTCAAATACTTGAATAAAAAATATATATATACACACCACCCCAAGAAACAATTCATAAACTAATATAGCATAACTTTACACAACAACAACAACAAACCCTCTAAGCATAAACTTCTTCAATCCTCCCATCAAGAATTTCTGCTTAAATTCTAGAAAACATTGTGTGTGTGGATTGATTGACTGATGTGAGGAAGAATTGGTCTACAAGATTTATTTGTTTGTTCATTTATTTTGTTCACACCGTTCATTCTATCCATTAAATATTACCCACCCTAATAAACCAAGGGAAGTTTCTGTTGAAATTACTCTCATGAACCCATGATTTGGTCCATTTCATTACATAAAATTTTTAGTCCAACAATTTTGCTAGAAAATTTCCAAACATATTTAATGACATCCTCCACTCTAACCACCACCATCCCCTCTCTAAAATTCTCTAACACCCCCAAATTCTTGGCAATTCCCGAGCTGACGAGGAGAAAATGAATCCCATATTGAAGAACATAGGGTACCACGCGGTTTGCGAGAAGGTCTCCAGAGACGACGGTTCCGAGGAGATGGATAGCTCCGGGTCTTCGTCAGTCGTGTCCTCACAGAAGCAGGAGGCTTCCTTTGACCTAAACGAGGAGGCGGCGTCGGAAGAGACTGATGATGCCTACGCGACTGATGACGTCGAGGGTGACGATGTACCAGGGAGGATGGTCAGGCGGTATGTCAGATCAAAGTTGCCTCGCCTTCGTTGGACTCCCGAGCTGCACTTGTCATTCGTAAGCGCAGTTGAGTGGCTCGGCGGGCAAGAGAGTAAGGTTTCGCTTGCCCTTTGTTTACGTCTTTGAATTCGCTTAGGAATCGATGGCCGAGAATCTTCATTGGGCCCTAATTGAGCTGTGTTCATTATTATTGTGGCAGAGGCAACACCGAGTTCGGTTCTTCAGTTGATGAACGTCGAGGGACTTCAAATCGCCCATGTGAAAAGTCACTTGCAGGTTCGTATCACGAAGCCCCTGATACTTCTAATTTGTATAGAGGTATTGCGATGATCGAATCCATCATAGTTAGAGGCCAAACCATTGACAGTGAAAGGACTTGCGGCAGCAGCTATCTCTAATTCATGTTATATGATTTTCTCGCAGATGTATCGCAGCAAGAAGCTCAACCGAGCTGGTCGATGTAAGTCTACGATTTGTTTTTGGTTTTATCTCGAGCGGCTTGATTATTGTTCCCAATTTGAATTACGTTGATGCTAACTTGATTTGGCTGTCATGCCGCCGCCTATTGAATAACACCAGTACGAACCTACCTCCTCAGAGAGATGCATCGGATGGCGAATCTACATCGATCCGGGAGATCGTCCAGGTGTACTTCCCTCGTGGGGATATCTCTGAACACAGGCGCCATGAAATTTCCAGCACGGCTGCCAAATTCCTTGGACGGCTCCCAGCTAACGAGGTAACAAACTTCCATCGCAAAATAGGGCCAATCATATGTACTCGCACTTCTTGATTCGTCATTTTTTTTAGCGGTCCTAGTCTCGATCTCAGGCACATCGAAGCGCCTTTTGATTATCAAGCTACGGTCACCGGAGATTGTATCATAGGCAAATTCCAGGGAAGAGATATTTCCCCGAACACGCATAGCAACTCCCAACCGAACTATTCGAACCGAAACTCCCCCGAGTTCAAGCCAAACTACTACCCCTCGCCTAAACTCGAGGTAACACAACATCAGACCCGACCTCTATATCATTTAACATCAAGTTCGTGTACCATTAACTCAATTATATTCTCCCATTCACAGCCTAACAACGGAGGCATCAACTTTAACCCGCGACGGGCGCTGAGCCAGGGCATATGCTTGGAGCTTTGCCTCTCTTAAAGCAAAGGCATTCACCATCAATGCTTTCTTTCTATCTTTTCTTTAGGTGATTGAGATGAAAATGGTGATGGGTACTTAAAAAATTTTGGATCTCGCCCTTTAAACTTGATTAATTAGGATTGAGGATGAGGATGATTGATGATTGGTGTTGTTTTGAAAATGGGGTGAGATCTACTCTTTTTTAAAGTGCTTCATTACATCCATTTTTATTGTTTGGATTTGGATCATTATGCAATCATTTGGTGGTGAGGACTTCTCTTTTTTATCTAAAAATTTGAGAAATTATATTGAAATATTTAATATATGACTACAAAGTCAGTCTTAGTTGACTTCTGTTGCCTAAAAACAAACATAAGTGGCTTTCTTTGTCTTAGTCGGTTATCAAATTTAGGTTTAGGTAGGAAGTGCTTCTGTGTCTCCCGCCGCTGCGGTCGACTTCCGATCCGGCTGGTCGAAACCTCTGCCGCATGAGCTCAGGCATTCAAGAACCATTCTCTGACCATCGCGAGAATGGAGTTGGAAGAATACCATATTTAAGAAACTAAGGGACTCCAAGGTCAAAGGCTCGTCGAGCTTCCAACAACCCGATAAGGACATAACGGAAAACATTACAAGCCGGACGACGGACAAGATCCTTCACGACAAGCTTCAAATGAATAAAAATGAAATAGCACGTCCTTCCACCCCGGTTTTCGCCGCCTTCTCGGGGCGATAACGGGTGTGCCTAGGTAAATGGGAAATGTGGAAGTTATACTTGTATGGTATCAAAGGAAGGGATGCACCGGTTTGTCGAATTGTGTCTATTGAGTATATGACGCAGAAGTGACGCTGTCCTGATACCACCACCTAGGACTTGAACTGCTGTGGGACATGCTGGATCAGTTCCTAAGGATAGGGCAGTTTTGTCGAATTAGTGAGTTGCTCGCAAACCAAATCGTGATGTGAAGCTGTGAAACAGTACCTCGGAATAACGGGTGTGGTCGTGATGTGTTTTCGACGTCTTGACGATCGTCTCCCACTTGGAATTGACTGTGTGTGCATCGGAAACATGCTTCTTGGAAGGAGTGGTCTTCCGCAGAGATGAAAGCAGACTGTGGTCTTGCTTGTTCGGGAGAGCGTGCCATAGCCAGGACTCGGAAGGGGCCTTCAGCGAAGGCAGAGGAAGGGGCAATGAATTGACGACCCCCTTGATGATTTCGTTCGTAGATTGATCTGGATTTGTGATGTTGAGGCATTCAATATCTTGGAAAGAAGATTTGCCTGTAGAAGTCTCTTCTATGTCTCTCGATGCCACGGAATCCACCCAAACCTCATCATGATCGAGCATGTTCAAATTCGAACATGAATTGCGGCCTTCATTTTCCGTGTCCACATATAATGTCCTCTCGAAAGCAGGGCTTGCAGGACGAATGCATCGGCTTGTTTTGTTCAACGTTGGAACATCTATCTTTTCTTCTCTTTGCATAGCCATGCCATAATTCCTTTGAGGCCGCAAGGGGGATTGTCTTCGTTGTATTTGCATTTCTCCAGATAAATTACGCCGACCGGGCCATCCAAGTGGAGGCACTGAGTAAGAAGCCTGAGATGATTCCTCCTTCGAGGCCAAAGTATCATCCCTTGAAGGCATGGAAGGAGATAATCGACCGACCATTCGCAGTTCACCGGAGAAATTATGCTGACTTAGCCTTCCAAGTGGTGGAGCCACATAACGAGGCCGTGGCGATTCTACCTTCTCAGGATTCGCAACATCATTCCTCTGAGGCCTGTACGGGGATAGTCTGCTCATCTTTTGTGAACTTGATTCTCCTGGCGGGAGCACTGTACAAGAAAGTGGAGACAAATCCCTTCTTTCAGCAGTTACGACATCATTCCTCGAAGGCCGGAAAGGAGATAACCTACTGGCTGTCCGCAGCTCGCCGGAGAAATTATACTGACTTTTCCTACCGAGCGGAGGAACAATACAAGAAGAGCGAGGCGATCTTTCCTTCTCTGATGACACGTGATAATTGCTCGCATGCTTGGAAGGCAAGATCTTACTGGTTGTTCCTAATTCACCTGAGAGATTAAGCCGTCTGTACCCTCCAATTGACGGCACCCCATGAGGAAGCCGAGGTGATTCATGTTTCTCTGGCATTGCAGCAACATCATTCCTTGAAGACCGGAAGGGAGATACTTTACGTGTCGGCTGCAATTCTCCAGATAAACTAAGCCGTCTTAACCCAGCAAGAGGAGGCGGCACCGTGTGAGAAGGCTGAGGCGATTCCCTTCTCTCTGAGTTTGGGATATTGCTTCTCCTGGACCTAAAAGGAGAAAGTCTCCCTATCTTTTGAAGCTCACCAGAGAAACTACGCCGATTTAACGTTCCTGGGGACTTAATCTGACCAGTTTCCGACTTAAACGTTTCGACCCAGTGTTCTGATTTAGGCAAAGGGCCTCCACCCTGTACACAAAGAATAGACAAGTGTAAAGCAAGAACGTCAATTTCACCGACCCTGAAGACAGACCTATAAGCATTGCCTTAATACCAGGATCACAAAGATCTCACCGGCATCCTACAAGTCAATTAAGTGCCTTATCGCCGCCATCAAATTATCATGTTTCTGAAGAGACAATACTATAGTTAGAGTTTTACTGTATATCTTCGCGTAACTCGGTACTGTTAGCACTTATTCTCCATTAAAGAACTTCTAAGACAGACCCGACTTCCATTTTCCATGGCAGATGAGATTGACGACACATCAATTCTTAAAGGATTATGAGGAAAGAAGGGTAGTACCTTAAAGGCACTGGCCGATTCCACCTTCGCGTCCTTCCTTATAGCGGGAACGAAAGGCATCGAATTTTTTATCTTCGATTTTAGTACTGGAACCGGATTAAATAACCGCAAGGAATTTGCGAGATACAACTGAGGGAGTAGTCCGCAACCCTTGTCTGTCGTAGCGCCATACTCATTGCGATTGTCATTGCCTCTTTCTTCTTCTTCTTCTTCTTCCTCCTCGCTGCTTTCAGTTTCAGATAGAGCTTGCGTACAATACTTCACAACTGCCATATGATGCTGCCTAGAAGGAGTTCCACTTTCAGCCAGAAATCTCAGCTTCTCGACTTCTTTGGGTTGCTCAGTCAACAACAATGGAGGCTCCCTAGAAGCATAGCGAAGAGAAGGAGAAGACTCTGAAGCAATTGCCATGGCCCTTGCAGCGGGTAAGAACCGGCCCATGATGAAATCTCGAGTTTTCCTGTCTATAGAAAATGTACCGGATGGCTTCATGACAGTACCGTCAGACTCACCGAGACTGCTAACGCTATTACTCACGGAGAACGAAGCGGTCGGAGATAGTGTATCCACTGCATCAGAATACCTCTCATCGTCATCCGACACCAAGCCTTTCTCCGATTGGGATCGCTCTCTTAACTCCTCTTCCAAGCTATCATCATGGATACTTGAGCAATTTCTGGCCACAATCATGGGCACATTGGACACTGAGTCTTCCGGCAGGTGATTCTCAGGTTCACCCTCGTCCTTAGCCTTACCAGGGACCTCTTCCCACGTAAAAGGAACAGAAACTGGTTTCGTAACCTGATCCATTCTCCGGCCGACATGTCTGGAGAAAAATATCTTCCGCTGATTCCTTGGTGTTGAAGTATCGTCTGTCCTTTCCTTCCGCAAACTCGATGCATTCGTAGATGCCGAAGACAAATTACGCCTCACGGATAGCAGTGGAGTGTAAAGATTTAACTTCCTCTCCTCCATTACAGGATTCTCCGTACCTTCCTTCCGCAGAATTAGCTCCCTACTGAATTCAACTGCACATGGATCAATCAAACATAGGATTTCACTGATACTCGCTGCACAAGCTCAGGAGACACGGCTGTAACTCCACAGCCAACTAGAAGGTCTGAATCGAACCAGGGAGAGATAAATGAGGCTAGATCAATCCCCCATTGGATCAATAATTCCTATCATCAAAGAGTCAAGGGGGCCCCCAAAGAGGAAAGGGTTTTCTCATGTGATAGCCGGAAGGGAGACGTCCTTCAAGCAAAGATATCGAAATCTCACATCAGAAACATGGACCAGATGCGTCTTTCTTCGGAATCACGAAAAAACAGCCTTTTAATCTAAATGTGTGGACAGCATTTCATCTCATCTCGTACCTATAATCACAATGCAATGCAACAAGACCCGAGTGTTTGTGCATCTGAGTTAGAAGGGAATTGATGTAACAACAGCAAATACTCCAACAAACACTTCCATGCCAACATCAACGAGGAAATCTCAAGATCACCCTTACACAGATTTTACTGATCAAACCGGGAGCCTTGCCTATGTGGTTCAGTTGTGCGTGTGAATCAAACAACAAAAACGCAACGGGGAAAAGAACCAAATTTGGATAAAATATTCACCCAGGTGAGGGATTTCCAACTACACACTTAACAGAGACAAAAGAACAAACTCCAACCCCAAACAAAGTACATATCCAAGCAACCAAACCCCAGATACTAAACCCAACTAAAGACGACAACTTTTTCCTGGGATTTCACTCCCACAGCAGATTCACCAACTGGGTGTTAATCAAAATGCAAGCTTTCCTCACCGAGCAAAAAGGGTCGGAAGAATTCGGTGAACCTGGGTTTCGGACACAGACGAAGAGTGTGGCTGGGTTCGTTGGAACCGTGACGATGGAGGGAATTCAGGAAAGGACAAGGCGTGGGGGTGAAGAAGTGGAGGGAATGAGTGAGGCGAAAGAAAACAAAAGGACAGGGATGGGGGATTAAACAGAAATCCGAAAGGAAAGTGGGGAGGGAAATAAAGACAAGATTGGATTTTTGTTGGGAGTTCGTCCTGACATTTCCAAAGTGTAATGTGACTGATATCGGCTCCCACGAAAGGCCCCAAAAAGGATGAAATTAAGAAATCAATCCTTTTTTACTATAATCGAGACACATTTGCATGTTTTATTCTGTATTTTTGTCTTTGCTCACAAACCCAGAAACAGACCAGGCCACTGACATTGTCAGGGATTCCTTTTCCTTCTATTTTTATGTCTTTTTGATTCTTACCAATCTGGGGAAAAGTGATTGGTGAGAGATTAGTGGGGGGGGGGGGGGAGGGGGGGGATATGATTAATCATATCTCATTAACAGACATTAAAGCTGGCAAGAAATTTCAATCCAGTATCTCTATTCTAACTTTTGGGTAATTTCCTTGAGACAGCTTTTAATGGATGTAATAATCTTAGAAATGGAACCTGTCAGCTGTCCTTTCCTATCCCATGTTCTCATAGCATGTCTTGGAATATATTAGTATGTACTTCAAGAATCATTCATGTATCTAAACATTCCCGGTACCAGAAGATTGTGAAATTTTAAATTATTATGGCTATGGAATCGTATCTTCAGAAGTGGAACGGAAAGGGAATTGCAGATACAATAAGAAATTGTAGTGGCATCCCTTTGCCTTTACTACTAAGGAATTTCAGGACTATGATGTCCTGAGGAATGTTTTCCTCCGGCAAGAAGCCACCACCACAGGTTGCAGTACTTTAGCGCTCAGCGAATCGCGGCCGGGCGGCTCCTCTTCCACTGCAACGAGTGCCTTGACTTGTTCCAAGGAAGCTTGCTGTTCGCCGGCTTTTGCTTTTCCGCTGCTACCCCGAGGTTGTCCCCCGCACTCTGTAAGGTTGGAGACGTCGTGCGATGAAGCAATAACATCTAATGGAGAATAGGGGTTATGGAAGGCGTAAACAAGGGGAATGTGGTTTACCTGTAGACAGAGCCCCTCCGGAACGTCGCATACAGGGTAGTCGCTCGGGCAGCAATAGTCCGTCCCAGTGCAGCAGACGCCATTCTCATACGGGCAACAACCGTAGGATACGCAGGTGTCGTAGTACTCGTCTAGGCAGCAGCACGTCTCGTACGAGGGGCAATAATCATAGTCTCCGCAATCGCTTGTGGAAGGGGGTGGAGGAGGGGATGGGGGCGGTGGTGGTGGGGGAGGAGGGGAAGGAGGCGGTGGCGGAGATGTCGGTGATGGAGACGAAGACTTTGTCGGATAAGAGGCCATGGCGTTTATAGCGCACTCCCCGTACGGCAGGCTCGTGTTCCTCTCGATGTAGAAGTAACCCTCGATTCCCCAGGATGTTCCCCACGAGTTCTTGCAGATCCAATAGTCCACACCATCCTCAGAACCGTAACCAACTATCAGGACAGCATGGTCGATGTCATCTGGATTGCTCGAACAGCTTCCGTCATATATTCCCTGATCATCACAGTTTCGCTAGGCATTGCAGAATCTACTTAACGTCGCGTCATTTGGAATCTACGAAATTAGAGATTGTACCCCTGTATACAATTGGAAGTCGACTGCAGAGCCATCCATTCCCACACTGATCGGCTGCTTGATGACTGCACAAAGAAGCGCGCTATCTGTTTCTCCCACATCCTCATATCCATCAATCGTCACGACACTTTCGTCCTCCTGCAAGGATATCACTAAATCTTATCCGCAAGTTATTCATTCGCACCATGTAAATACACAGTTAGATTGATAACGTAGACAGATATAATTTAAGGGGACCTTGGCAGTGATACAGGTGCCGGTGACACCGTCTCCGCTGGTGTAAGGGTAGTTGGCTTCAGAATCAATGCCTCCATTGGAGACGACCCATGCAAATGCATAGTCCATGTACCCGCCATCGCAGCCATCATTGGTGGTGTCACAGGCGACGAGCTCCTCCTCCGACAGGCTTATAAGGTCGCCTGTGACTAGAGCATTTATCCCTTCCATAGCTCCAGTTGATGAAAATGCCCAGCAGCTCCCTACAACAAATGATTTCTCAAGCACGATGAAGCAAGCAAAGGACGAGAAAAGCGAGCACAAAACGAAAGACTTTGTTATGTTACCGCATACTCCTTGGTCCTTCACACCAGTGACTATCCCGTAATCCCTCCAATCCAAAGAAGAAGGCGCTTCGCACGACTCCACCTTTCTCTTCCCATGCAGAGTCTGCTCGTCCTCACCCCACTTCCTGTTCGCAGGCTTCCTAGCCTTAGACAGGTAAGCCTCTTGGAACTCCTCGTTGCTCAAATCCGCGAACCTGTTTAGCCCCACGGCATGGCCCTTCCCGCTCCTCTTAGTGTATGCATTCCTCTCCATCACATACCTCAGGTTGTCCTTGAACTTGTGAAACCTCTCTTCTTCCTGAGAATCAGCATACACCTTTCCATGCTTTTCTTTCCACCTCTGGAAGAGTTCCCTTGCTCTTTCCTCGGCCAGGGCTTTGTCCAAATCCTGGCTTTGGCGAAGGATGGAGAATTCATCAGGAAGAGTGGTAAAAGATGATACTGTCGGCAAGGCCAAGCTCAGGATAGCAAGAGTCAGTATTGCTAGGTGATGGGTTTCTGCCGAGCCCATCCTTCGGCTTCCGCTCGTCTTCTCGAACTCTGACAATTGATAGTGGTCTGATCAGTGTGTAAGAACAGAATGAAGAACATAGAAGAAGTAGGAATTCACATGCTTACCACTGCATTCAGAAGCAACACAAGCTATCATTCCCCAGAAACCTGTCGGTCAAATCAGCTCATCGGATATGGTAAGAACTTCGGCTGGAGAAAGGAGGATCCTCTGGGGCCGAAACAAACGTTTTTCATGTGAGATTCACAAAGTTCCAGCAACACACCAGAAGTTCGGGATAAAATCTACGGCGTCATGACCTGTGTTTGTCCCGTGTACAAGGTCCCGAGGTTTAATGGAAGTAAAACGATATTTACCAAACAGTCCAATGAAGAAACAATGCTGTCGGATAACAACTAGTCATTGCCATGCTTATAGTGAAGAGCATGCCGCCTCCTGGGTTTAAGACAGGAAAAAGTCAGCCTTGGTGGTGCATACAAGACGATGTCCGGACATCAATCTGTGATCAAAAGGCCTTGGTCTCGGAATCCATCCTTCTTAAACATCTTGAAAGCACGTGCTGATTGATCTGCAAAACAGTTTATGACTACAATGACGACGATAACATGAATGCGGGTTGCAAGTTGTCACCCCAGAAGGGGAGAATCGCATAAGAAGCGCTCAGATATCAGCAGAAGCGATACAATGACCACTTTGACATGGGAATGAATGGCAGTCCCACAAGAGAGAACCCACAATGATCACAGCGACCTCATCTCCTGCATTTTCCTGGCAGAATTTCAGTGTACATGGCCGAACACGGGTGCTTGTTAACCACAGTAGTTTGACGAGCCGTCTTTCAGAATGTTAACCGGATGGCACGAGGAATGTAGCAACGAAATATGTCAACGACGTGCACCGCTCCAATCAACTACCAAGAAATCAACGCAAGTCCGTGAAGGCAGGCTGTTGGAATGTTCTTGTCCGGGTAGCCTTAACGGACACGAGCATGCGATGCACTTAGAATCTCCCACCAAAACTTCGGAAAAGCTTTGAAAGGGAACATAAATCCCTAATGCAGCTAATACTCAAAAGGAATCAGAAACATTTGCCTACAAAGTGATAAACATCTGCAATCTTTTCCGAGAGAATTGATGGTCAAGCCCGAACCGGATCACCTCCAGAAATAACATTACTGGACGTGTCTTCCACCAAGAAAACACGTCCCTTTTAAGGTATTTTTGGTATGAATATACGGAAATGAAAATATATTATAATTTATTCTTAAAAAATACGCTATAATTTGTTGCTTCAAAGTCAAATATTTTTCCAGGAAACTGAAATTAAAAAATAAAAAAGAAAATGAAAAGTATTTTTTTTTCTTGCATTCGAAGATTGGGAGATAAAGAAAAAGAATAAATGCTTTTGGTCCGCCCGCCGTCGTCCTACCTTTAGCAAAAATACCAGTTTGTGCTTATCGCGCCGGTCATCCGGTCAACCCCGCCCTTTTCCCGACACCCTCACCGTTAAAACTTCCCCCCCAACAAAAAAATATGCCGACGCCGTTTACTAATACGTCGTCGTTTTCACCCGGAAACGCCCCCCCCCCCCCTCCCCCTCGGTCCCCTTTGTCGTCACGCGTCTTCTTCTTCTTCTTCCATCCCCGGCGACTCCGTCACGGGCCGAATACATCCACATCCACATCCCACCAAACCCTCGCCCCTCGTTCTCGTCCCTAACCACCCTGAGCCTCCAACCACCCCCGATCTGATCCCGCCAGATCTCGTTCTTTCTCGGTTCCGACGACCATGGGAGATCTGATCGAGTACAACTCCTCCCCACCTTCCTCCAACAACAACCGCAACCTTCCCGTCCGCGAGGACTGCTGGTCGGAGGAGGCCACGGATACGCTCGTCGAGGCATGGGGCCGACGTTATGTCGACCTCAACCGCGGGAATCTCCGTCAGAAGGACTGGCAGGATGTCGCCGACTCCGTCAACTCCCTCCACGGCCACTCCAAGAAGACGTACCGGACGGATGTCCAGTGCAAGAACCGAATCGACACTGTGAAGAAGAAGTATAAGGTTGAGAAGGCTAGGGTCGTTATGTCCAACGGGTCTTATGTGTCTCCCTGGATGTTTTATGATCGTCTAGATGTGTTGATTGGGTCGATTACATCTACCGGTAGTGGCGGTGTTGCCGGGGGCGGGTCGGTCGGGGGTCCGTCTTCTTCCTCGGGAAAGAAGGGCGGGCAGCAGTCTTATGGGTCTCCGGCTCCGTTGGCTCGCTCGCCGCCTGTTGGAGTGCCGCTTTTGGGGTACCGGAAGGCTGTGCCGGTCTCTGGGGTTAGGGTTGGTGCTAGACCAGTTGCAATGGCCCCTCCTGCGGCTGCCGCGGTTAGCTTGCCGCAGAAGAGGGAGAGGGAAAGGGATATAAGGAGGAATTATTCTGAGGTAGCTGCGGCTGCCGCGGCTGCAGAGGATATGGAGGAGGAGGAGGACGACGAGCTGGATAGGGAGAGTGAGGACGAGGAGGAGCTGGAGAAAGGAAGTGAGGAGGAAGGGGAGGAAGGAGGTATGAGGAGGTTAGCCAAGGCTATAGAGATGTTCGGGGAGGTTTATAGGAGAGTGGAAGGGGAAAAGTTGAGGCAAATGGTGGAGTTGGAGAAGCAGAGGATGCAATTCGCTAAAGATTTAGAGGTGCAGAGGCTGAAGATGTTCATGGACACCCAAGTTCAGATGGAGCGGCTCAAGCATGCCAAGCGTAGTGATTCCGACGGTGAGGAGGAATAAAACCCCTCTTTAGTTTTTTCTGTCATTGTTGGTGACTGATTGTAGATGGTTGCTATGCTCCAGTAATTGCTTCTGTGACATTTTGAATGTCATTTGTATAGATCTTCAGAACACGGATGTTTGACCTGTTGCTTCTTGAAAGATCCAATTTTGATTCGCCACTTATTAGAGTTTACGTTGCTCTTTTTTTCCCGATTGAGGTGCTTGGACAGTATTTCCTTTCATGACAAATGGAAAGTGCCTTCGTAACTGTGTGAATGTTTACTGTTTGAGGAAATTGGCAAAGGGGGGATCTGTGGGCCACCTTTTTTGCATAGGGGAAGATCATGGAGTTGTCAAGTTTATATGTCAAGGCTTGGGAAGCCTTCTATGGGCCAAAGCACATCAACTGCTTGATTACATGTGCTGAATGATCCATTATTTTGTTCCCGCTTTGCTTTCAATTCTAAAAATTTTGAAACCTGTTAACTTATTGAGAAACAAATTTCCTTGCTTGCCTTCACTGTCCGTCCCGAGGAATTTCCGTTAATAGGAGAGCATAACGATGATTGCATTAGGCACGAGTGCAGTTGGGAAACATGAGGGCCGCCCTTTGTTCAACGACAAAGATGCTCCTGGTTTGATAGGTTTATGGTTGTTTACATATATGCATTATTCCTCCTCCGAAACCAGCCACTTGGGTGCATGGGCGGGCGGGTGCTTTGCTTGATGGATACACTTTCTAGATTAATGACAGAACCTAGATAGATGCCTTTTTAGGTGGTTTCCTTCTATTGGTAACATCAGAAGGTAGATGATTTATCTGATTTGTCTGTGTTAACCTGTATAGGATTTTGTTGTGACACGGTTACTTGTCCATGCACCGTTTCGTGCTTGCTTAGCTTTAGACACCTTCTCGGCAGGCGGATTTATCCAAATTATAAATGTCATTTTGCCGTTTTGTTGGCTTTTGCAGATATTTGCAGCTAAAAGAGAGCACGGACATATATCGTTTCCCCATCCCCTTATATACGTATGTTCTAAATCATGGCCGTCTTCTTTCTTTTATGAATTTTGTCTGAAGGGCTCTAACATCCTCAGTCAGACAAATTTGTGTCCTAAGGTAAAAGGAGGAGAGTAGTTTGTGCAACTCAGTGGTGTGACACTCTTTGTTATTTGTCTCTAGGGAGGCCGAGGATGCTACCTGTGATTCTTTTTAAATGCGGTAGAAACTGTCGTTAGTGTCGGTTTATTGCTGATTTTCTCGACCTGTGTCTCTATGCTAAGCCCCCTGGTGCCGTCCTTGGACAGGAGAAGCGAACTGAGCGTCCACCTTATCTCGACCTTATCTTCGACATTGTTGATGGTATCTGACTATACGTTATACCGATACATAGAACAGATAAACAGCACTGAAACGACCAAAATCATTGGATTGATTGGTTACGGTAGAGCACGCCATCCCTCACCTCTCTCCCTCCCTCGAGTAGATTTCATCGAAAAAGGCTGGCCAGATTACAGTTGTGATGAAGCATCTTCTGTGCCTTGGGCCTTGATTGCGACATCTGATGGGCTTGTTTGGGAGAGACTTCCGGCTGTGGTCGTCGTAGATGCCGTCCGCTGTTTATGTTTGTAGCATGGGCCGCCACTAACGTGCAGATGCTTCGACGCCTGGGTTTCCGATCGAGCATTGGATTTTTTTTTTTTTTGGGGGGGGGGAGTTGTCTCCCAGAGCGAGGCAGTGACCCGGTTGATCTGATCTCGCAATGTCCAATTGTAAGTGTGATTGCCGGCGATGATGAAGAGGATGGCCGATCTCTGTTTGAGCTTCCTTGCACGAGCCCTTAGACTCATCATATCCATACTCTGAGGTATCGATGCTGGAAATGATCAAGCCCCGGATAACCGCAACGGGTGCTCAAACTACCCGATGCCCGTAACTGCTCCCTTTGCTGTTAGACCGGGGCTCGTCGCGGCCCGGCAATGTTGACACGAAGATTTCATGTCTAATAGATGAGTTTATCTTCATTAACAAGGCTTTGTTTTCGGTCGCAGGGAACAGAAAGAATATCGAAGTGTGGAGGCTGCTAATTAATATATCTTCTTTTCCTCCTTTTGGACATTTATTATTTTTCAAAAGTACACAAATGTCTTGTGTTGGGTTAAATTATTACAAGAGCCCCACATTGCTGCACATAATTTAACGACGATGGCCCCCAAAAATAATTATTTTGGAAGAATTAATGATTGAATTTGATTGAGCTCCCAATTGTCATAACCCATTTCATAATTATAAGGCTATACGGTAACCACTTATTTTGTCATCTAAAACATAATAATAATAATAACATTAGAGTAAAACCTTGAATGTATATTAAAATATGAATTATTATTAGGATTGAAGACTCGTTAAAATATAATTAACATTTAATATTTTTTTGTGAATTATATTTTTTCTTATTTTAGAATATCCTAAAATAATAAAAATCATATTGAATGCTATGTTTTAACTAATGTATGAATGCATTCGTATATGCATCACAGAATAAATGGCCTGTCTTAAGTGCATCCCTTAAAAAAAACCCTTATTATTATTATTATTATCTTTTATTAATGCATGTGAGTGAATGGGGCCGAAAAAAGATCGACAGAGAAACTTTCCACCATCATTAGACACGGACCCAATCATCAATCACTGCAAAAAAGAGGGAGAAAGAAAAAGAAGTGGTGGGAATTCCCCACGTCATCAAAAAGGCCACACACCTTTTTATCCTTTGGAAGCATCTCATCCAACCCTTTTTCATCCCCCCCCCCCCAACATATCCTAATGAAGCATGGATCCCATAAAATCACCCACCAAAAACTAGTTGGGAGTTCAATAACATGGTTTGTACTTTGTAATTCAATTCGAATCCGTTCGACCTATTTAAGAGGCAAAGCTGTTTTTGTCTCGATTTTCCCGGTTCACGAGACTCTTTTAAGTTCAAATTCTAATTAGATCGGTTCATTTTAAGAGGTAAACTCTTTATTCACGAGATTCGAATAAGAGACATAAGTGATGATATTCTTGACATCTTGGTACTATGAATCGATCTGAACAATGGAATAATCCCATCACAAAAAAATCTGGTCCAAGTGATAAGGAGCTTGGATTCGCTTAAGGAGGTCTCGGGTTCGAAACCTACCGCACGCAGCCACCCTTGTTGGGATACTCACCCACCATAACCAGGTGTCCTACCCGGGTCGAGTCCGGATTAGTCGGAGCGAAGCTCCGAAAACCGGGCGGGCAACCAAAAAAAATCCCATCACAAAATCCCCCACCACGAATGATGGCCAATCCATGGAAATAAAGTTTCATGTAAGTGCCAATGCACATGGAGACCCTTACAACTAAAACACAAACACAAGCACACAAAATACTTGACACCATTGGGCGGCATGTGCAGTCCTAGAGTTAGTGCACAAACATCCAACACAGCTTCCCCCACTCCCACGAATCAACGTGTTGTAAGGATTCCTGATGACAACGAAAAACGCGTTCCCTTCGATCTCGATTCGTCCCGTGAACTATGGTTCAAGAATGACTTGGTCATGAAAACGGTGGAGGGAGGGGATGATGTGAGATCGTTTTCATGAATAATTGCTGCCTTTTCCTTTTCTTGGGATGGTGTTTCAGCTTTTTCCCTGTAGCTTTCCTACAAGGAATCATTTAGCAAAGAGCATATATATAAGTCGCACTTGCAAAGAGGCCAAAATCCGAAATCCCCATAAGAAAAAGCATAGGCTAAACTGACAAAGAAAGAAGCAATAATAATAGCAACAATCTCCCTCCCTCTCTTTCTTTGCTTTTGCTTCAGACAATGGCATTGTCCGCACCCAACGTTGTCCCTTCATTCTTCTCCCTCCTCTCGTTCCTACTACTACTGCTACCCTGCCCAGGACAGGCTGTGGCGGATGACGCCCTACGGCTATACAACGCCAGCAGCCTCGGCCTCAGGGCCGGGAGGAAGAAGACGGGAGGAGGGAAGAGCCGGGGCGAAGTCGTCGCCTGCAATATCTTCCAGGGGTCGTGGACGGTCGACTCGTCGAACCCATTGTACGAGTCGTCAGGCTGCCCCTTCATCGACCAGGAGTTCGACTGCCAGAGGAACGGCCGGCCCGACCGGCTCTACCTACAGTACGCGTGGAAGCCCGACGCCTGCGACATCCCTAGGTACCTAACGAACGCCATCCACTCGTCCGTGTTCTTTTCTCACGCCCCTCGCAATGATCACACGATTCGATGGGGAGGGTCGCAGGTTCGACGGGGCGAACTTCCTGAACAAGATGAGGGGGAAGAAGGTGATGTTCGTGGGGGACTCGCTGAGCCTCAACATGTGGGAATCGTTGTCGTGCCTGATACATGCGGCGGTGCCCGACGCACGTGCCAGCTTCGTACGGCAACAGCCCTTATCCTCCATCACTTTCCAGGTAAACAAAGAAACACCTCGACCTCGTCTTTCCCAATGAAGCATCTAAAACCACAAAACCAAGGCATCATTACTCTAGGCAGTATTAAATTTAGGACAATGACTAATTGTCATCATTGTCTGAATAACATCCAAATATGATAAGTAAGATTAATAGGATTCCCCCGGGGAAAGGGAGCAATTACGTGATATCCACGACGTAATTGTCCACCATTAAAACACAAGGAGACAACAATGTCTTTCCATGAAATTCCACAAACTCAAAGGGGGGAGGGGGGAGGTTCTTAACTAGGTTTACTATACTAAACTCAGTTCAATGTGAATTGAAGTGGATGTTGACGGCCCCCCTCTTGTCCAGCCAAACAAAACACTAATAGCATCACATATCGAGGTAGGGATAGCGTAACTTAATGAACAAAAATCACGAGGAAAGTTCTCAAATGTGGTAAGTCGGAAAAAAATTCGCGAAATAGGGTAGGCAGTTTCGAAATTCTTGAAACACAGCATCGGAGTTAAACTTATAGAGTTGAATTTTTCTACCATATTTTTTTTTTTTTTTTTTGCTAACGGTAAAATGTAACAAAGTCCCAAAAATCACGAGATAACAAGAATAGAGAATTGTTAAGATTTTTGAAACAAATTAAGAATTTCGTAAGGGGAAAATGAACTCAAAATTTTAAGAGAGATAATTCAAGTAGTGACGATAATAACACTGACTAGACTAGAATTATTAAATTATATTATATGTGAGTAGGATGTATTGAATACTGGGTCGACCATAGATACGTGTCAAAAGCCGTGAATAGAAATCTATTGAATAGTCTTTGCATATAAAATGAAGGCAAGGCAGGAATCTAAGACCCTCACTGTGTGTAGGAGTAAAGTAATACCCTTTTGTTTTTAGATGCACCCTACACCCCAAATCAGGACACATGAATGAAATAGCATTTAAAACCCATGCTTAGGAGTTCGAAAAAGAAAATCGGATTATAATGAAATATTCACAATGTCAAAAGAAATTTTAAAAAAATAAAGTTACCGACAACATTAAAAACTTACTTTCATATGCATGAAATTTTGTATACTAAGATTTGCCTCGGTAGAAACTTGTAATCACCCATAAGTATCAACCACGTACTCAGGCCTAACTAAATAAGTTAAGGTTGTAATAAAATCTCTGTGTTAGAAATGTAACTGACTTTGTCATTCCCGCAAGAATCAAATACCCACCCAAAACAAACTGAGGTATGAAATACGTTCTAGTAAGAATTCAATCCTTCCACGATTCCTTTCATTGACAAAAAAAAAAACTATTTCATTCAATCCTACACTTTTATTTCGTGAATCAAAACACAACCCAAAAAATGAATTCCATTAATTTCTACCTCCATTTCGTTAATCAAACGCAACCCAAAAAATGGATTTGGAGCCAAAGTTAAGCCTAAATAGCAAATAATTAAAAAAAAAAGTGGAAAATTTGGGGGGAGGGGAACCTGACAATCTGACCTTCACGGGAATCACCGCCCTAATACCAAAGCCAATTCTGTCCAATACAAAAGGGTACAGAAAATAGATCAGTCATGCGCCCCCTTTCCTTTTTCTTATTATAATATTAACCCTATAGTGACTTTTTATTAAATGGTGGGGGGCTGTGGGAAACAGGCTGTTAAACCTGTGAACAAGACGCCCCCACCCACAGAAACCAACGAGGAAGATTTAGATTACTATAATATCATAAACGTTTCACAACACAGAGACAAAAACCCAGTGAATCATAATTGTAAACGAACAGCAAATTTTACCTGTCGGCCAAAGAAAGCAGACAAGGCAGAGCAAGTTGGAGCACGAGGTTTCTCGCGGGAGGGGGGATGTAACTTTCAATGCTCCCACGTGAATCGCAAAACACAACCCCCCGTGAAATTCATATCAGTGGAGGTAGTAGTAGTAGTAGTAGTAGATTTGAGTGTTTACCTTGGCCCCACTGGATAACATTTTTTGCATACCTGATCTCCTGCGAATTAGCTGACATGATTGAGATCCAGATCGCCCCATCTGCGTCAGGAAACAAACATAGTCAAGAAATGTTAGCTGAGCTGATATAATCGATCAGATTCGAAACTTCGTGTAGGGACAACGATCAATCAAATAATTTTTACCTCTATTGGATCCATGCCCCACTCACAGGCAAGGCTAGATGTGTCAACAATGTTCGTTCTCTCATTGTGATGTAATATCGTTGGTCCGATATCAAACTAAGTTTGAGTTTCTTCTATGTGCTCTAATATGGGGGTGGTGGCTACATGTGTTGTGCAGGACTACGATTTAACCATATTTCTTTATCGAACGCCGTACCTGGTCGACATAGTCCCGGAGAGTGTAGGGCGGATTCTGAAACTGGACTCCATCGAGGCGGGAAAGACGTGGACAGGAATGGACCTGCTCATCTTCAATTCTTGGCACTGGTGGACCCACACTGGAAACTCTCAGCCGTAAGAATGTGCTCCCTCTCGATGCGAACTTTCTGGCCCTTTACTCTGCTTGTTGTAGCTCTGGCCCTCTGAAAATGAGACCTGCGAGTTCAGGATGATTAGGCCAAGCATGGGGATCTGGGCATGATGATATCGATGCTTCGCAGGTGGGACTACATGCAAGAAGGGAGTCAAATAGTGAAAGATATGGACCGTTTGGATGCGTTCTACAAGGGTCTTACAACATGGGCAAGATGGGTCGACTCAAACATTGATTTCTCTAAAACCAAAGTCTTCTTCCAAGGCATCTCCCCAACTCATTACCAGTAAGTACCCACAATCACGGTACATCGAGCATTACAAATATCGGATGAACATAAAAAGAAAAAAGAAGACTTAGGAACAACCCATTTATGTCAAGTATGATATAGACACTCTGGTAGCTTTTACCCAAAAGGTATTACAATCTTTATCATATGTCATGAAGAATCCGAACCTGCAAAGGGATATAATGAGATCCTGTTATTTTCATGCCATGAAGCATTAAAGACAGCGGCATAAATTATCTCGTTTTGAATTAGCACCGTGTCTATCAGCTTTTGCACAAACTTTTCGATTTGAAAATTAGAGAGAATTCATCTGACCAAATTTACTTTCTCAACATCAAACAGAGGCCAGGATTGGAACCAACCAAAGAAAAGCTGCACGGGGGAGCAAGTACCTATTTCTGGTTCTACATATCCATCCGGTTCGCCGCCTGCTGCTGGCGTCGTCAATAGAGTGCTGAATAGCATGCAGACCCCTGTGTATCTGCTTGACATAACCACCCTTTCACAGTTGAGAAAGGATGCACACCCCTCCGTATTTGGCGGTGACCAGTCCGGCAAAGATTGCAGCCACTGGTGCCTTCCAGGACTCCCCGACACCTGGAATCAACTGCTGTATACAGCACTAGGTATGTGATGGTAGGAATGATGCACTTCGCTCTGGGATTCATTTTAGGGCAGGAACTGGCTGCCATTAGTCAACAACAAGAGAAGATACAAATCGACCATTAAGTACAGTGTGGCCAACAGCAAAATTGTAATTATGGGACCATTGGTGTTTTACAAGGTCTGTATTTTTACATGCTATCATTGGGTATTGTACAACTATTGTTGAGGACAAGGTCAAAAGGAAAATGGATGTATTTGCAGCAATCTTCATGACTATGATTTTTGCATGAAACTGGTAGGACAGTAACAGATGGCTGAAATGAATAATGGCGAGTTGTTTTCATAAAAACTACACGGACCAAAGAGCTAATACTGAATCACTCATATGAGGACTCGAAAATCTATAACATTAGTATTAAAAGTTGAACTTCCACCAATATATACCCTTGATGTCGAAATGTTGAGGAAAACAATCTAAAGATATATGATATTATGGGATCCTCTTTTATTAGTTAAAACCAACTGAACACATAAAGTACAACATTGATATCAAATTTATCGTACACCTCTGTAAACAGCTTGTCTACCAAAAGAAGGGAGAGGGAATGGGAAGTTGGTTATGAAGCAGCTGTAGAGATCGTTCCCAGCCACTGAGCAGGGAGTTGTCAAGATACAACAAGCCAAGAAGGTAACAGATTCCAAACCTGACAGATTTTAGACTGGGATCATTCTGAGTTGAAACAAAAAGAAGACTTTATGGCAAAGGGAAGTAATGATAACTGACCGTCCTAATGGTAAGTGGGAAGGAACCAGACGTTAGTAGCCCACGTAAACAGCGGCATTCACAATGTAACAGTCATCGTTTTTGTCTCCCATCTCTTCCACATGTACACCGCTAGAGCATATCAATCCACCATCCACAATTTCCACATTGAGAATTTTACCGCTGCGACCATCATATTACATAAGGATTCATGAATCAATAGTCAATTGTCTATTGAAATGAAACAGAGATTTCCCAACTCTAACAGAACATGTTTATGATACTCATCCACTGCATGCTATTACAACTAAACCCAAGCAGATACCATCTACCATCGACACTTTCTCTACTTTTGCACGGGCACCTAAACCATAGAGTGTAATCTGCTCGTCAACAAAGAATAATTATCCATCCAAGCCTGAGACAATCGAATATATATTCGAAATTTACTCACTAGGGAAAGATGGATTTGACTCTCTCTACATCAATGGATTGTTGAAGAGAATTGGGGACTCCTAACTTGATTTGCAATTTCATCTGTTCAAAGGAGACTCCGGGAATCGATCCTGCCAATCATAGTTATGCAGTTCAATAGATTGATGAAGGCATAGTAAACTTCCACAATATACCACTAGGTAATCAGGGCAAATATAATAAAGCAAACCAGTTTAGACATGTAAAATTAAAGAATTGAAAAACTGATGCAAAATCTCCATTGCTTTGGTTTCTACCAACATTCATATGATATACCAAAAATTTAGGGATGTCATATGCAATTTGTCCAATGGATCCTTTCATACTAAACTACTATTCGCTTCGAATAAGAAAATTCCAGTCCTCTTACAATGATAGTCAAGCCATTACAGGTTTCAAATTCAGAAAAAAACATTATCATATTCAGTAGGAGTGTGTCATGGAATTCACGGAATATTTCTATAAGGTCAACAACAGAGAATGCTCGAGACACAGGTTTAACAAACAGTAGCACGATTACCTCTGCGGAATGCCGGGATGGAATTGGAAGATATAGCATCCCTGCAAGCCCTCATCGCAGCAGCAGTAATATCCTGGCTGAAAAAACTACTCTCAATTCTCATCCACAACCGAAATTCTCACTCCCAACGAAACTCATATCAGCAAAAAATGGAACCAAGGGAAAAACAACGAAACGGAAGGAAACAACAAACCCGTGCTGGTCGTAACCGACGCCCATCTCAACGAACAACAGATGATTCATCGAGTCACTCGAGGGAGCAGCAGCAGCAGTCAAAGAGGATGCCGGAGGGGCCGATGCTGAAATGGAGGTCACGGAGGAGGTGATCGGGCTGTGGAACCGATGGGGAGGAGGACGGGAAGGGCATAGACGGAGGCTGAGCTGAGATTGCGAACTCCGACGGAGGATCGGCGTGGAAAGCGCGGGGGAGTGACCGAGGAGAGGGGAAGCGGAGAGTGACGTCATCTGGGGAGAGCGTGAGAGGGAAACGGTCGAAGGTCCGGGATCAGTCTATCGGACCGGGCCCCGACCCCCACCAAATAAGTCTGTTGGGTTCAACTTGGACCGGACCGGACATCCCGAAGCTCATAGCTCTCGAACACGACAGGAAAGTACGTTAAGATTACATCGTATTCAGACGAGTCCTCCAATGGCACAACGAGGAATGCACGAGAATACTAATTTCGAAAAACATTTTTCAAATATAACAATAAAATTTGAAATATTTGAAATGACGACTTACCATAATTATACCAACTCGTTACTTAAAGTAGCAAATCGGAAGCTGATTTTTAAGCTTGGAGAAGAAACATTGCTCAAAGAATATTATTACTTGAAATAGTAACTTTTGGGCGTTAATCGAAACTCGCAAACGTACATACGTACATTCCTCTAGACATGACATGAACACAAAAACACGTCAAGATATCATATTTAATATATTTTCTTGGAAGATTGTACGTGCGAACTGTTATATTTAAAATAATGATAAAATACGATCGTAATTTGATAAATTACAGTCTTATCATCCCTAAATCACGATTCAAAATCGTGATTTTCTTTTCACACAAAAGTCGCGCTTTCAAACCGCGACTTAGGGCAAATAAGTGAAAGTCGCGATTTATAATCATGATTTAATAAACTTAGACAAAAATAGGCCAAAATGGAAAATTTTCTGGTATCGCGTCAAAGTCGGGATCCAGAGACTAGACACGCTCCCAAATAAATTGCGACTTCTAATTGAAAGTTGAATTATTGATCATGTTAGGGTCGTGTTATATTCGTGAACGAGTTTGTATATTTATATCAAAAGTCAGTTTCTATTTTAAATCGGGTATGAATTGAATTGGTTAATGAGTAGCAGATTCTGGAACCAAAATGTTGACCAGCCGGAAAACGAGATCCATCCTTTTATATATTTCTTCCCCTCTATGTAGCAGAAGCAGATTCCTAGAGGTCATGCCGCTAATGATCGTCCCGAAGCAGAGGTTGCTTACGGATGGACCGACGATGACCGCAGTCAACAATGGGTGGACTTGCAAACGATCTTTGGATGTTGTTGTTGGTTCTGACACTGTACGTGGCACGACCTCGCCTTGTCCCTCAGCTCCTGGAAGGCTTTCATCGTCTCCACGTCGAATCCTCCTGCAAACTGCAACAGAAGTTCGAAACTGAGTCAACCAACTACATTGTCTAGAAGCCCACCTTTTTCTGGTTTGATCACCTGAAATCTCACCTGATGCACGCGGAAGGCAAACCGAACGCCTTGGACGATGAGTTCTTCTTCCTCCGGGCTTCCCCCAACAGTTTCGAGCTCCGCAGACACTCTCTTCATGTACTGCATCGCTAACTTAACCGACGCGAGCTTAATCTGGTAACCATCAAACAGAGCACAAAGTAACTACACATTAAACAACATTTACCAGGATCATCATCAACACGTCGATATCATAAAAGCGATCCGGGCCGAACAAAAAGAAGGGTCGATTCGCGGATCATGTGAAGGGGAGGTGGGGGGGTGGGGGGACTTCACCAACAAGGTCCCAATCAGATAGCTAAGTCTTATCTTGCAACAGCTTGTGATTCCCATTAATGGCACCCATACAACAGATCAATCAAATCCAGAAGTGGTCCTCTCCTCTCCTCGGGAGTGGGAAAATCATGGACTATAAACTTCTCCCACTTCCAAACCATGATTCCAAGAGACAAAAACCTAATCTAATCTACACTAATCTAATTCAACTAGTTTAATCACTTGGCAGAAACCCAAAATAAAATCCCAGGTAAAGATTTAGTAGAGGGCAAGGTGACAAGAGGAAAGAAACTAAACAGGGGTGATATGTAGTCAGTCACATGTGCAACATGCAGTATAAAATAAGGCTAAAAACCTCATCTTGACCATCTGACTTTGTCATCTTCTGTAATGGGGGAGATGAGAGAAAAAGAAGAAATGAGAAAAGCTCTGGGATTCATGGGACCACCCTGAAACTTGAAATAGTAGTCTCACAATCTGGGTATAGTATTTAATGGTTTTCTTACAAGTGTAGGACACAAATCCGTTGGTTCAGACATAAAACAGAGGGACATGGGAAGTTGAGGTGGTCTGATCAGAGGTCGTCTGCATATTACATTGTCAGCACATTTCCAGCATACCCCAAATCTCAATAGCAAATTTTGAAAACTAAGAAGTTCTCCAATGAGGAGATATATCAGTTGAGTGAGTACCTGGCTCACGATGCCGTTGTCTAGCATCCAGTCCATTGGGATGTGAAATGCCTTGTAACGGTTTGCTGCCGACTCCCTCATGCGCGAAACGTTGTACACCCCGTGCTCTAATCTGTCATTAAACATCGGGGGGTGATATGAGAAATGACACGGTTTGTAGGCTGAGGGACTAAAGGAGGGGTTGGTTTGTACTTTTCGAGTAAGGCCTGCATTTTCTTCAGAGCCTGGTTGCATGTTAGCCGGGACACGTCACGGAAGGAGGAGGCCTCGGATTCGAGCTTCTTCAGATCGCAGTACCCGAATGCCGCCTCTCGTAGCACGTCTGCCTTCTGCTCCGGCCAATCGAAGTGCTTCAACACCGCCCTTTCGTCCACCTATGCACAACAACATTACGTCATCTAAATTACCCTCCTCAAAGAACTGCAATCTCGGATATCCCCGGCAATCACGGGGTCATACCAGGTACGACAGCTCATCATCGAGCCACTTGACAAACGGGACGACGTCCTCGATTTCCGTGAACACGGCCTCCTCGACTTCCTTAATCAAGAACCGTATGAAGTCTCCTTGTGTCTCCACATCCGTTTTGATCTGCGTCAGCAAAAACCAACATCTAAAATTCGCTAATTTGCTAAAACCAACCAACCCAGCTAAGAATCTAAGACTTTTGTCTCATTCATCATGCAAAATCAACTTTCCAAGAGGATGGAAAGGGATGGATGAAAAGACCGAAGGGGCCCTGAAAGAGAAGTTCACACGACTTGTCTTGTCACGGGAAACAACAAAACAACCACCACGAACCGGAGGGGGCAATCTCGTCATTTCAACACATAACAGCTAGCAAACCACAGTGGCAATTCCGTAAAACTCCCTCACCGCGAGGAGGTGCGCCGAGCGGTTCTCGATTTCTCCGATCATGTCCCTCGCGCTGGCTGTGGCGGCGGCCGCGGAGGACGAAGGGTCCTGCGCCGTCGCCGGTCCCGTGCCTAAGCAGTCCCTCCTCGTGTCGCGCCTCATTAAGGAATGGTAGAACTCGACGACCTCCGGTATTCTCCTCACCTTCGTGACTGGTGACCTTCCGCTCTTCGGAGCTGGCGGAGGTGGCGGCGTAGGCGGGACGCTGTTTGACTTAGCAGCCGAAGCCCGTGGAAGAGGAGGAGGAGGAGGTAAAGGCGGCGGGGGTGGCGGGGGTGGCGCTGTTGTTGAAGCTAGCTCCCTCTTTGATCTCCAGTTTGTTGAAGCCGGAGGAAGAGGAGGCGGCGGAGGAGGTGGTGGAGGCGAAACTAGCGGGGCCGGGGTCGGGGCTTTCTCCGGGGGCGAGTTCTCGGTTGACCGGGATAGTGACGATGATTTCTTCGTCGGGGGAGGTTTCGGAACCCTCGGGCCTCGTAAGCTTACAGACTCACTGCTTTCCTCCGAGTCACGCCGGCATTGTCTCGACTCGTCGATCTCTACAACGTCGTGATCTCTCTTAGAATCCAACCGTTCAACCCGCTGACTCTCCGCAACCTCGTTTGACCTCGCAGCAACCGCAACGGTCCTCCCCACGCCACTCCTCGACACCATCAATCCACCCGTTCTCTTCTCTGCTGCCCAAGACGACACGTCAGCATTCTGTCGCAAACAAACCCTCTGCGACGATGAAACCGCCGCGTCGCTGCAGCTTCCGCTGCTTCCCCGGCCACTGCTACTACTCGCGCTACCTTCCGAGTCAGTGGACGGCGCGGATTTCCTCACCTCCTCGATCTCCGCCCTCAGCTCGCCAATCATCCGCTCACTCTCCAACCTCATTTCCTCAGCCCCGGACCTAGCCTCATCCACCTCCTTCCTGAGCCGTTCGTTGTCCTTCTCCAGTTCCCGGAGCTTGGCCGAGAGTGCTGAAATCTGCGCGTTCTTGGCGGCGACCTCGACTGAGGACGACTCGTGGATGAGCTTGAGCTGGAGCAGCTGAGTACCCAGCTGGGACTCGCGGTCCCTAAGGTGGTCGACGAGGCGGAGGACCTCTAGGATATCGGGTGGCTTGGGCTGGACCTGGGAGGCGGAGGCTGCTCGAGGGAAGTAGCGAGAGAGGCCCGAGCCCGAGGAGGCGGCAGTGCTGGCGGTGGAGGTGGTTTTTCTTCGGGAAGAGGAGGTGGGGGTTGTGGTGGTGGTGGGAGTGGGAGTGGGAGTGGGAGGGGCAGGGGCAGGGGATTTCTGGAAGCGCATTGCCTGCTTGACCTTGCCGGCCACCATTGTTGGGAGGAGGTGGCGGTGGATGAAGATGAGATTGGAGAGGAGATGGATGGTGAAGAGGGGGAAAAGTGACAACGAGGTGGTCCGTTGTCTGAAGGAGATGGCGTTCCAAGTAAATCCCCAAAGAAAGCAGCGCATAACGAGACTAAAGACTTAAGAGTCAAGACGACGTCGTGGTAATTATTATTTTAATAAAATAAAATAAACGCGATCTGAAGTTACGTTGTTGACACGATATTACGAATGATTTTAAATTTGATAAATATTAAAAAATATATCGGTATGATCAAAATAAAATTAGACATATATAAAACGGTTCAATAACTTGTCGTATTAAAAGAGCCACTTGGTTCGTGCTAGAAAGCATGCTGAAAGCAAAACTTAGTATTAGTTAATAACGAAAGGGAGACGTGTAAAAACATGTGTTTATCTGTGTAAATTGAATTGCTAGTATAAGTGCGGGTTATGTCTGATGATGTGTTAGCGTTCGTTCGGGAAAATATTTTTAAAAACGATGAAATCTCAAATAATTTTGCGGAAAAGGTAGGAAATTCGACATTCAAACACCAAATTTAACGCTTAGATCAGGCAAAATCGAAGAAATAACGAGTTCTTTAAATAATCGAATTCGTTACTGTTAACATTGATTTAAGAATATTAATTAATAAATTTTGAAAATTATTATTAGTAAATTATTTTTTACACTGACCTTATTTAAAATAAATTAAATTACGAAGCCCATATAACGAGAGATGTGAGATAATAATCATAATAATTTACGTATTTAAAATATTTGTAATAAGTTTTAAAAAATGAATGATTGTGTGGGGGTCTCAACGGTCGAACTCTGCTGGTTTCCAGTTTTTGAAAAATTTCTTAGTATATTTAATGCAGAGCCTCTTTACAGAGACCCACTTTTTTAATTCATATAAATCATTGCAGAGAATTTGTTTAACAGTTAGTCTGAATGGTATGGAATCCGAATGAATGAATAAAAAAAAATTAAATAGAATGTTTTGTGGTTTCGGTTTCGTTAGTGATTGTGAATATCTTTTAAATTAGGCGTACAGATATTTATCTATTTATATAATATCATAATATTTAAAGTTTATGCCGGACATATTTACTAATTCAATAATATTTTTTAATTAGGGGTGAAAACTAGTCGCTCGATGATCGACTCGGTCAAAGTTCGGTTTTAACTCGATTTAGACCGATCTCGAGGCGGTTCGATAATGAAATGAATCGAGCTCGAGCCTTAATACTTATAGTTCGATAGATATTGAGCCGTATAATATTATATAATAATTATTAATAAATATGTTTTCGAGCCAATCGAGTCGAGTTCGAGACTGTCGAACCGAGTTCCAGCTATGTATGCTTTCGAATCGAGCTTGAGTTATCGATCCGAATTTAGGTTCAGTCTGTTTTCGAGCCTTGCGAGCCGAACTCGAGTTCCTTATAATTGAACGGAACCGAGTTTGAGTTCACACTTTTAAGTACGGTCGAGCTCGAATTCGAATTTCGTATCAGTATTATCGTGCCAAGTTCGAGCCTAAAAGAGTTCAATCTCGACTTGAATCGTTTTTACCCTTATTTTCAATAACACATCATTTAATTAATTCAATTCGAATTGAATAACTTGATTTTTTTTCCAGAAAAACCATATGAATCGCATACTCATGCCGGAAAATCCGATGAATAAAACCAAATACCAGACCATCTGTGCACGAAGGAGTGTTGAGGGTAATGCTTTTATTACATTCCCTTTACGTCTTCCAAAGAAATATCCACCGCAAGGATTTCGAGGAAAAAAATACTAAACCTTTATTTATTTTTACTAAAGTAAATAAGAAGTAATATTGGAAGAAAAAATTAATAAAACTTTAATTCTTTAAGTCTTGAAATCATCCCATTTTCTTTCCCATTATGTTTGAGGCCATACAAATGCATTGGAAAAGAAAAGGAAAAATATACATTTATGGCCTTAACTTTAAAATAATTTTCTATTTTGTTATTCTTTTAGTTTATTATATAATATTGTCACCAACTTTTGCTTTCATATTGATTTTGATTAATCTTAAATTTTTTTAGAGAAAGTCAAATAAGGCATTAATTTAGTATGACTCGTGTTTCATAGTAGTAGAGTTACAACTTCTCGTTTCTTCACCTTATGATCTATTTTACTCGTAGCAATGGTCTCTCCATAGAGTCATCATCCGCCATTCATCAATTTTGCATATTTTTTTCCAGCATCAACAACTACTTCACCTTCCAATTCATTTGATCGTACCCTCAAATATCATAGGAGATGTTTCAATGTTATTTTCTATTATTATATAATTTTTTTTAGTCGATAGATGAAAACTATCTATTAAGGTATGTTTGGCTTTCGCACGACAAAATTTAAGAATGGTCAAAATTAAAATAGAACAAAAGTTGGTGACAAAACTATATAACAAATTAAATTAATAATAAAATAGAAAGTTGGCTCAAAATTAAGATAATAAATCGATATTTTACTGAAAAAAATTATCATAATAATTATTGGTTTTTAGGACGAGGAATGTGTTTATTTGGCGGTGGAAATGAGACAAAAAATTGAAGATGGGAGTTGCAATAAATGAATGAGGTGGGTGGGGGGGGTTGGGGGGGGGGGGGGAGGTCAAGGCAAGATGATGAAAGTAATGTGACATTTTTTAGAGAGGACTAGTGGGACCCATCTCTTATTGCGATGCTTCCACAGTTCCTCTCATCTAAGTACAAATAGAGGCATTAGCTACACCCAACCAAAAAAAAAATTAGATCGGCAAGTTCGAAATCGGACTTTTAAGCTTATATTGATAGAATCACATGTATTTAAATAGAATAGTAAACATTAGAACCAGATTATTATCATAAATTTTTGTGGCAAAAAAAAAACCAATGATTAATCTAATCATGGTCCCCACCAATAGTATCTATTACCATTACCCATTTTGGTGTTCTTTTTGGAAATTCCCAACATCAATTATTATTACATCCTAGTTATATCTAAACCCTAATCAGAGAGAAGAGGATCATGTGGTCCATGAATATGGGAAGAAAATGAAAGGACATTGGCCATTTTTGTTCTCACTCTCACATGATCAGACCAAACGTCTCCTTTGCTATTAGCACGAGCTTCCTCTTGAGCGTACGTCTTTAAGTGCTCGAAGCCCTAATATGCCAGTTCCGGAGTCGTTTTACGGGCGCTAGGTGCACGGAGGATGTAGGTTTCTTCGTGGGGAGAGTCTTCGGTTCCCCTCGTGTTGAGGACAAACAACAAAGAGGTGGTCATTCGATGATCATTTTCTCCTGTTCCAAGCTGCGAAGATAAATCGAGGTCCGTAGTTACGCCCCCTTTCCGAATGATCTCTGCTTGCCCTTTCGCTTGGGCCGGCGAGACACCGACGACGTATAAATTTTGAGAGTTAAAAGGGCTTAGCTGAGGACCGGCCAGAGAGAGCAAATTGTAGGCCCAGCCCAACTGAAGCTTTCCTCTTCGCGTGCCCAAAGGTGGGGAAAAACGGGGGTGTCTCAACGTCCCTGCCGAGTCCTAAACCTACAGGCTCTTCACGCTCGCGACAAACCCGATAACGTGGTCCCCCTGAAGGTACGACTCGTAGGGAAGGTCGAACAACGAAGCGACGATCATCCTGCGAATTCGGACGTCGTTTAACAGGTGTTGATATTTACCTCGGAGTCTGTCCCGGAAATGTCCTCCCCCTGGTTCGACCTCCATCACCGACGACAACAACTTTTACGAAATGAATTCGCTTTCTGGCCCCACTTAATTCGATTCTAGTAAATGAAACAGGCTTCAGTTTTCAAAATTGTCAAAAAAGTGTCGCCCCTAAGTCCAGCTAAATAAAGTTAGTTAGTTTTTATTTTAATTTTTTATTAATTTAAACAAAATTTGAGAGGAGTTAAACTTTATTATTTTAATTTTTTAAATTTAAATTTAAAAAATTAAAATAATAAAGTTTAACTCCTCTCAAATTTTGTTTAATTCAATTTGGCTTCTTACCTAAATTTTCTAGCCCCGCCACCGATGGGGTATATAAAAACGTGCTTTAAACACGAAGGCCTCATAATCGGCCGCAAGGAATGTGTTACTCGTGTTCATCTAAGGTGTCCAATCACGTCCCCCTTAATAATAATATATTGTCGAACTTTATCCACCGGTTGGCTTTGTCCTAAAAGTTTAGGAATGTATTATTTTATATAAAACGTTCCACTCGTGATTCCAAAAAATTATAGAAAAATAAAAGTTAACAAGTGAGTAAAATATAGGTCGGATACGAAATATACCCCCGAAAACACTGACAAAGCATCTCATTTAATTGTATAAAAATTCACCACGTCTCACTTATGTTATGTAACACGTTTGTCGGCTTTATTATATTTCATCGTTAGTAAAAAATACGTGAAATAAATAAAATATTTCAAATTTTAGGAAAAAAAATCACGAAGTCGAACTTTATAAATTTGTCTAAGAAAGAAATCATATTATAAATTTCGACTTCCAAAATTTAAAAAAATTAAAAGAAAAAGAAAATTCCAACATTATAGCTCGAGTACTTTTTGAAAGTCGAAGTCTGACTTATTTCTTAGGCAAAATCGAACCCAATGAATTTAACTCGAACTGTATTTTAAAAATTTTAAAAATGCGTATCATATTTTGTAATTTTTTTCTACCTCACACATTTCTAATAAGAAATTATCTCAACGATATCATTAGACTTTTTTAACTTCGTTTTTTATACTGCCTTCAATGTGTGGCAGGGGTGTGACAGTCGAAGCTTCTGTCTTGTACAACTCTTCCTTTCGTGATGTTTTACAATTGTTTCGTGTTGTTTGTGACAGTCGTACGCTTGGTATCAGAGCCTTTCTTTCTTTTTAGAGGGGAATGAGAGATTTAGACTAGGAACCCTGCCTGGAGAAGCACCTTGCCCACACCACCATGGATACAACTACTCGTACTAGCTCTACCGTGATGAATGCTCCCATCACACTAGATTCAGGCCTTACTATACGAACCTCTACTTCTGACAAACTTGGTGGGTTATATGAAATAGCCCATAAAGAAGAATGGGAGGAAACGAAACTGCCCCTCCTCAACCCATATGCTGCTTTCACCAAGCCTTCTTTGAACCCCATCAGAAGTATCCGAACGTTAATCAGACAACCCACATCCAGGGTACTTGAGTATGTCCAAGCCAGCAAATTCAGCCAACATCCGATCTATGCCACCCATAAGGAACAATTTGTGTCCTTACAACTGCCTGCTGAATTTCCTAAGCAATGGATTGATAGAGGATATACTCATCTCCATTTTGGTGCCATTAGACTTGCATTAACTTATCATGGCAGGAAAGGTCTTCCAGTCACAGCAAGAATGGCCCTCTTGGACGTCAGATACAGAGAGTATCAGCATGCTTGTATCGGCACCGTAGAAACAACACTGAATGCTGGGACAGTATTTGTTACACTTTACCCCAACTTCTGTATGTCTCTACAGGATTCCAACATACTTGATGCCTTACAAGTACAGGTCCAGATTGCAGGACCAGAACAGGATGAAAATTCCATTGAGGCAACCATGCACTACCAGATGGCCTACAGAGTGCAGAATCATGCACTAGACCTCAATGTTGCTGAAAATAATGGTGATGCTTTACTTATTCGGAGTGATTATCATAATTCACAAGCTCCTACTTGCCTATATGTTCCTAGGCAGATCAGCAGGAGTGACCTCCTCAGGCTCCTACCAGAAAAGTGGATCACCAATTATGAAAGAACTCAGCAGAAGGTTAAGCCCATCCAGTCGTCCGAGACAAAATTTATCCGTGAAAAAGATGGCACCGTTACTATCAAGTTTGACCGATCGCATGAGAAAGATGCCCCAACTCCTTCAATCTTTCGGACCATGTTCATGATGCAACCTCTCCCTCGGCGACGAAAACCTGATCCCCTTAACCGTATCATCCATTCCTTTGATGAACAGGGACAGGAGACTTACCACTTCAGAGACCCAGCAACTGATCACTACTACTGGGATGTGTGCTCCTCAGATGCTTGTGGATGCAAACATGATCACCTCTCAAGTGATGATGAGGACACCAGAAAAAAGAAGAAGTCAGGACACAAGAAAATTCCTGACTCTGACTCTGAAAGTGACGATGATGATGATCAAGATGAAATGCCTCCAAAAGATGATGAGGCAGATGCCGCTCCTCATATAAAGACAGATTACGGAGCATGGCAGTTCTTGATTGACCAAGCCCCAAGGCTACGGCCTAAAAAGAAGCCCTCTAAGGTATTACCCTGCTACCAAAATATCCTTAAATGGCAGAAGAAGAATCCTTCTTCACAGGTAATCCTAGGGAAAGTACCACCAGCCAGTTGTGAGGCACCACTCACTAGTTGTGCTCAAGAAGCTGCAGAGCCAACACCCACCTGTGTTCCATCAGAAATCATGATGATGGGAAGACCTGGAGAATTAAACTTCCCAACACAGGATGAGCAAACTGTTGACGGTATAAAGTACTGCTCTAAAATTCCTATTCCTACAGGTGTTGATGCACAGGGTAACCCCCTAAGAAATAGTATTGCAGAGAATGTCCTAAACTGGCAAAGCCAGAATGCCTTAGCACAGAATGCAGGGCTCAATACTATATGCAGAAAGATAGACACTGTTCAGGAACTTTTGACAGGAACAGAAACCAGGCTGAGTGCAAAGATGGACGCCTATCAAGATAAGAATCAGGCGATGCTCCAATCCCTTCATAAAAGGTTAGACAACTTTGAGAAAGGGAAATACCCTTCATATTTCAGGTCTGACCCAGATGAAGAGATCGCCAAACTTAAAAGGCAGATTAAGATCCTCGAAGACAAGCAGGTGGATCTAAACAAGAAACCTGACCCTGCCAGTCTACTAAGCTTTGGACGACCGCAAGTTATTCCCCAAAGCTATGGTTTAAGCTTAAATCCCATCTCAAAGCCTTTTGATATTCTGGATTTTGGAAATAGGACTTCTTCGTTTATGCAAGTTTCCTCTAACGCTCCTCCTCTATATGGACATGCTGATAAAAAAGGACCAGCAGAAATTAGAGAGGTCATTAGAGAACAGCAGAAGTCATCCAGAAGAAGAAATGAGATCAGAGAGGGAAAGAGAAAGGTAGAAAGCTCCAAACCTGCAGAAAGACAACGGACACCCAGTCCAGAGACACAGTCTAGTCCTAACCCTCAGACACAACAGCTAATGATTCGAGGACATCAGGACCCTCTTGACTGCCCAACCAGAAAATGGGTAACATCGACTACTATTCAGTCCTCACCTAGTCTTTCTGAAAATACTTCTGACGGTTATTATGATAACCATGACCCTATGGAGAGCTATTACTCCCAGTGTCCACCTTTCACTCCTTCCCAGATCCTTATGACAAATAGGTACGAAGAATCCAATGTCTCCGAAAGCACCTCTGAAGAATCTACCTCTTCGTCCGAACAAAGCACTTCTCCGGACGAAACAGAACAGGTATCGGACATAACTTCAGAAACCTCATCCTCTGTAATACCTCATGTATTCATGGCAGACAGAGACGAGACAGAGCCCAGTACCTATCGACAGGAAGAAGTACAGTCAGATGAATCAATGGAGGAAACTCCTCAAAGAAGAACAGAGGGAAATACTAAGTTCACCTTTGATGACATACCACGAGAACAATGGCCTCAGCGCATACAAGATTTTCTCGCATGGTGTATTCACAAAAGGGTAACTGTTTACAATACCTCTGATATCCTTACGGACTTAACCTCCAACTTCCATGGCACATTGCAGACATGGTGGAATTTGTTCTCTGAACAAGATCAAATCCAGATGGTAAACATGACTTTATCAGATTTCATGAACAATCTCCACCTTCATCTAATTGGCAACCCCAATGATCTTCTGGAAGAAAAAAGAACAGAATTTTTCCAGAGAAGATGCTGCTCATACAAGGTAAAAGATTTGGATAAACATTTCCAAAGAATGCTACATCTATTCTTGCATCTAGGAGGGGATAATACATACAAACCCGTATTCCTATCCTCGATAGAATCTCCTATATCTGCTATGGTTGAGAAAAGCCTTATTAGCAAGAATGTTAGAATTGCTCAACTAACAGTTGGACAGATTCAGCAAGAAATCATTTCTGGGGTCAATGAGCTATGCCAAAGAAAAGAAATCATTGAAGGATTTCTCAAACAGGACAGACGCCTAGACCAGGTCTGCCGAGCCAAAAAGAACAGGTACAAAATTAAATGTACCACCAAAGACTTGTGTTCCTGTTCTCCAGGAATTAAGCCCCACAAGTCAAGACATGTGAAAAAAGACTCCTTTAAGGGAAGGAAGTTCCCTAAGAAACCACGAAGAAAGTGGAAGAGATTCCTCAGGTTCAAGAAAAAGGATGGACCACAAAGAAAGTCCAACAAATGCTTCCTATGCAAAAAGCCTGGCCATTTTGCAAGAAATTGCCCCAGAAGGGGAAAAGGTTTAATTGCACAGATAGAAGAAGACACCCAAATATCCCTGAGAGATGATGATCTTGAATCTCTTTTCTCTCTAGAAGATTTCCCAACTGAAAAGACAGTCTTTTGTCTTGAAGGAGAATTTTCAGAATCAGATGCTGAAGATGGCATATACACTATTCGTGTTCATACTGAGGGACAAAATTTTCCTACCATTCCAATAAGGCAGGTACCTTCTGAAGAATCCAATATCGGTACTGTCATTATTACAGGAAGCTCTGATGAAAAGGATGATGCTCCTGAGAGTCCCTCACACCAACAACTCCCACTTATTGCTGCTACTAAGGTTGCACCTCATATAAAGGTCCAGGTATACTTTTCCAAATACCACAGACCAACTACTGCTATTGCTTTCATAGATACTGGAGCAGCGGAAAGCATGATTAATCCAGCCCTTGTACCAAAAGAATTCCTGGTACCCTTCACAAAGAAGTTTGTAGCTGCTTCAAGCGACGTGTTCCAAACAACACACAGGACTAAGGATTTGAGGATAAAACTTTTCCATAATTGCATTATCAAATCCTCTTTATATGTCACTGACCTTCCAGGAAGAGACATAGTCCTTGGATGGAACATCCTGCACAAATTACCAGAGCTGATGATTTTGTCTACAGGTCTCAAATACCTTGGAAATTTTAAGCCATACACATCACTAACCCGGATGTTTTCTATTGAGCCTGCAGAAAGAATGAAACAACTGTTCAGCTCCTCCTTTGCAGAAAGTCATGATGAGTTCTTACAGAAATGTTCACATCCATTATGGAAGAATTCTGAATTCTTTGTTCGACTACCATTCAAGCAGAATGAAGACATTAATCCCACAAAGGCTAGTCATTCAGGTATGAATCCTGATGATCTTAAGGCTGCTAAGAACGAATGTGCTTCTTTGTTGCAGCAGGGATTAATTGAGCCAACAGACTCACAATGGGCTTGTGAGGCTTTCTATGTGAACAAACGTTCTGAACAGATCAGGGGGAAACGGAGGTTAGTAATAAATTATCAACCTCTAAATCAGTTTTTACAAGATGATAAGTTTCCTGTGCCAAGAAGGACAGTATTATTCTCTTCACTTGCCAAAGCAAAAATATTTTCAAAGTTTGATCTTAAAAGTGGATTTTGGCAACTTGGCATACACCCTGATGAAAAATGGAAAACGGGATTCTGTATCCCAGACGGACATTACCAATGGACGGTATTACCCTTTGGACTTAAGACTGCCCCGTCTCTTTTCCAGAAAGCTATGACAAAGATTTTTGAACCAATCTTGGACTCTGCACTAGTCTATATTGATGACATCCTGCTATTCAGCCCAGACAGGCCTTCGCATGAGAAACTGCTAGAAAAATTTGCAGGTCTTGTACAGGAACATGGCATAATGCTCTCAGAAAAGAAGATGAGACTCTTTGAACACTCAGTAGAATTTTTGGGCATGAGATTGGCCAATGGACAATATTACCCAGGACCTCATATTGCCCAAGAGTTATTAAAATTCCCGGACCTAAATCTAACAAAGAAACAAGTCCAACAGTTTTTGGGAATTGTAAACTACTTGAGAGATTTTGTTCCTAACATTAGCAGGTACACCAGTCCATTAGAAGCCCAACTCAAGAAAGATTCACTACTTTGGGGGCCAGCCCAAACAGAAGCGGTAAAGTATCTAAAGACTCATTTACAGATGCTTCCTCCCTTGCAGATCCCTTCAGATGGAGTTCGAATTCTCCAAACAGATGCAAGTGACCAATTTTGGGCCGCTATCCTCTTTGAAGAAAAGAATGTTCCAAGCCTGCAGGCCATGATACGTACATACGTACCCAAACCATTGGATATGCGAAGGATTCTTCCCCCAGAAATTATTCATTATAATAACAAGGAACATGTGGAAGAGATCCTTGCCAATTCTGGCCTTATGGTTAAAAGATATCTGGAAAAGATCTTTAGCAAGTATGGGCGAATGATGTTTCCAGAACAAGGACTCCATCCTTGCTATCCTTTCCTGAAGGCCATACCCATTGAACCCATGGGCATTTTTCCTGAGGAACTAAAGTGGCTCTTATGGTATTTACTGCACAAGTACATTATGGCTCTCGAATTCCCCACTGAAGAATTACTCAATTATTTGGAGCAATTAGGGGACCTTCACACTTTTACCCCACACAGAAGGCCTCATTCTCACCTAGCTGAGGTGCTAGCATGGTTTGCTCCACTAACAGTGTGGAAGACATGGATAGAAGCACACCACGACAAATACTTCAAGTTCGGCGGCCTAACCCCCTATTCAGTTTATTTTTTTCGCAGGTACTGGTACTTCGACTCAAGACTACAAGCAATGGCATCCATCAACACAGTAGACGAGTTCGCCAATCTTCCATTCTCTCTTGTCCATGAAAGCCCATTCCATTCCGACAGAGAAATGGCCATCACTGACAACGAATTCTTGAAGATCAGGCTTTGCAAAGAAAACGGAGTCCCATACTTGGACCCAGACGTTGTACTCCAGCACCAGATCCAGTTCACTGACCCAAACCATGTCCACATGCTCCAATGTGCGCTCTTTCAGCATGGACACCAAGATGAGGGAGTATACTGGGAAGATATTGCTCAGGACTTTCTAGACAAAGTTGACCTCGGCCCAAGCTCATCAGGCCCATCCGGCCCAAATCCAGAAGCTTCATCAGCGGGTCCCTCAAGCACTCAGAAGAGAAGCTCCGCGCACTCTCCCGACAACCGAGGAAAGCGACCTCGAGAATAGCCGCCCACGAGGAATAAAGAAGATGCCTTAGCGATAAGGCCGGCACATGCAGCCAACCAACTTTTCCAAAAGCTGCAAGATTCCTCCGTCAATTACGCTCCACTAACTTAGCTTTACAGCTTTGATTGCAATCTGCAATAGTGTAGCCTTGTAATATAAATAGACACCCCTGCCACACATTGAAGGCAGAGCAATTTAGATTCAGAGCTAATACACAAGTAGTTTTTCCCATATCCATGGCCGGCTAAGCTTCTTCCAAGGTGTTATCCAGTAGTGGTGGTTCCCTAGTTCGACAATCTCTCCAGAAACCCCCTCACCTTCGATAAACCCAAAAACATTCACAAAACCCAGAAAACCCAAAAAACATCCAAAAAATCCAGAAAACCCAGAAATTATTCCAGTTTGTATTCCAGTATTCCTTCATGGTTTTAGGTGATATTCCTGCATTCTTTTCACTTTTATCTTTCAGTCCTTATATGTACTCCATACCTCTTGCTATGATGGTGTGATCTGTTTAAGAGAACTACTCTTCTTCTAAAGAGGCTTAATATCTCCTTGATAAGTGTTGTGTTATTAACTGCTATGAGTCTGCTGTTGTGAAACGAATGTTTAGTGAGCATCGGTAACCTAGTAGAGACTTCTCAGGACCGTAAAGCTATCGACTGCCATAAGGACCACTTGCCGTTATAGCCAGGAGGGCTGCCAGGCGCAGGTCGACGGCCACTGATAGTAGGATGAGACCTCCGCTGGGAAGACGGTCGTTTACTAAACCTCCTTTTCCTGACAGTATGGCCTTACGTAGTCACTTCCACAGCATTTGTCATCGTTATAATGAACCACGATGGAAGAAGAAAAGAACTCTTAAGCATTTTACCCGCACCATTGAGGCTATGGATGGATACATAGAGTATAAGGTTAAGAATTGTGTTCTCCACACCGTAGATGCCCAGCTATCCTATTTCGAAACCATGAAACCAGGGTTTGAGTGGGTCTTTCATAAACCTTGGGATTTGTGTAACGGATGGACTAGCCTCCGTCATCATGTCCAGTATCGGCAGTATCTTGCTTGGTATATCAAGCAACATCTGTATTTATCTACTGCCTAGTTTTGTATTCCACTTTCTCTTATCTTATCAAAAAGGACTCGGATATCCTTTTTGTAAAATTCTATCTTCATATTTTCCGCTGCCTTATTTCCGACCTTGAGCAACTCTCGCGTTGTTCTGTTCTGGTGGTCGAAGCTTCTGTCTTGTACAACTCTTCCTTTCGTGATGTTTTACAATTGTTTCGTGTTGTTTGTGACAGTCGTACGCTTGGTATCAGAGCCTTTCTTTCTTTTTAGAGGGGAATGAGAGATTTTATTTGTTAGTCGCCAAGTTATATTAAATTTTTAAATATTTTCTCATCATCGTTATTTATAAGGCATATCAATCAGTTTGTGAAATGAAATATTTGAATCTTACTCTTAAAAAAATACGAATATTCTATCTCGAATAATTAAATAAAGAAAACGTGGCAATATAAGTAGCAATCATTACGTCAATAGGATAGGTTTTATTTTATCTTTCTAAAGAGAACCTTAATTTAAAAAATAAAATTAAAAAATTCTTTTATGCTGAATTTTACACGTGCCAAACAGGACACACGTACGAACCTTCAATAAATTGCCATTGGGTTCAAACAAACATGGCTGTCATAATTGCTTTTTAAGGATCACGTGCTCTTCAAAGACCAAAAAAGGACCACACTCTTACTTTATTAATGATTTTATACTTATTTTTACAAAAAAAAAGTGGAGGTAGATATTTCTTGTTGTCGGTCCGACTTACGAAGCTTAGATGGTGAATGAGTTTCAACGAGAATGATTGCTTATGGCAGGTTTTTAACCTGAAATCTTCTTAACGAATTTGAAGCTTTTTACTGCTTAAATTAACCTAATGGTACTAAAAATTTTGCATCGATTTTCTTATTTTAAAAAAAAATCGATAATTGAACTAAAATTGATGTTTTGAAATATTAAATTAATCCATACTATTTTACTAGATAATTTATTTGTCCAAGGAACAAAACTACCCCGACCCGAGTTGTATATAAAGCATGTTAACTTGGTGGAAGGAGTTCACCCAAAAATCAATTTGGCATCAAAGATCAGATCCATCCATGGGGAACCAGACGTCCCACACATGGCAGGAGCTCAGCGGCGAGACGAAATGGGCCGGCATGCTCGACCCCCTCGACGACGAGCTCCGTATGTACCTCATCCACTACGGGGAGCGAGTCCAGGCGCTGGGCGACGCCTTCAACAACGTGGAAGCCTCCCCATCCTGCAACTTCAGCAGGTACCCAATGAAGGACTTCTTCTCGTACGTCGGGCTCGAGGTTAACAATCCGTTCAAGTACGAGGTGAAGAGGTTCGTGTACACCAAGAACTTCATGATGATTGGGGAGACGACTTGGATCGCGTACGTCGCGGTGACCACGGACGAGGGTGTGAAGACGCTCGGCAGGAGGGATATACTCGTCGTGTGGAGGGGCACTGTCAGGGCGAAGGAGGCCTTGGCTGATCTTGACGACACGCAGGAGAAGGCGGAGGATGTATTCCCCGGGGAGCCCGGCATCGAGATACACCAGGGCTGGCACTATATGTACACTTACCTCGATTTGCTTCTCCACGACGAGTACACCAAGACCAGCAGTAGGACGCAGGTATGCCACCATACGTGTGCTGTGGTATTAGCCGACGGGTGAACGACCCTAACAACCCCATCTGAACATGAGTTCTGTATGTCTCTTCCTGAATCAGGTTCTTGAGGAGATTGAGTCGCTGATGAAAACATACAGCCACGAAGATATGAGCATCACGGTCGTCGGGCACAGTATGGGCGGATCCCTTGCTATTCTCAATGGTGCGGACATCGTCAACAACAAGAAGAACGTGCTCCCTGGGGGGAAGGTCTGTCCCGTGACTGTCTTCACGTTCGAGAGCCCCAAGGTTGGAAACGAGGAATTCCAGAAGAAGGTGGATGGTCTGGATAATCTCCACATCCTCCGGACAGAGAACGTGCTCGACATGGTCCCGCACATGCCTCCGGTCAACTACTACCCCGTCGGACAAGTCCTCTGGGTAAACAGAAAAACAGAGTCCTTGGGCTTGGATGAAATATTTTGCTCGTGCATAACTAATTGAATCGCTTCACTAGGTCGATTCGCGCGAATCGAAGTACCTCAAGAACTTGACGAGTGGTGCCACCTTGGCCGACATGCTCGGGACAGCTCACCAGCTGGAGCCGCTCCTCCACCTTATCGCGGGGACAAAAGGCCTGGGCAAGGGCTTCGACCTGAAGGGCCGCCGACAGCTAGCACTGGTGAATAAGAATGGTGATTATCTGACAGATGCTGAGGCGAAGGCCAACGAGGCGCCGCCCTCATGGTGGGTGGTGAAGAACAAGGGTATGATTCAGAAGTCCAATGATGGCAAGTGGGTGCTCAATGACTACAAGCCCGCTCCTTGAGATCGACGAACTGCCTGAAGATTAGCATTTGCACATGCCTTAAACATTTGCAATAGAATAAGTCGGCGAATGTGCACATGGTCATCGTTGTAATTGGTTGCGGACGTTGCTCTGCTTCTATATATGTCGAATGTTTGCTTGGAATCGAAATAAAGCCTTCTGGCACTCTGTCATGTACTCGGACACGACAGTTGAAACTTTGGGTGGTAAAATGATGCTCAAATAACCAATCGAACATCAGGAGATATGTTGCCCCGGCTTTGGTATGAGGGACGAGTCGTCGCTTCATAGATTGGCGCTCGGAGTCCTACAACACAACGATCGCTTTAGGTTGTGTTGGCCCATATCTGCAACATGCTTTGAGGATATTAAACATTGCCGTTGAACCCTGTGAAACCTGAAAATGCATGAATGCTGCAGCAGCAGTACGAGCACGGCCTGGGAAGTAAGAGCGATGCACTATATAATGAGGAATTCCTTGCTGCCTGCGAGTTACATGCTTAAGACACAAACCACCTTCTCTCTGCCTGCGCAACTTACTACACCGGCCTCTTCTCTGCCCCACTTCCAAGATATAATAACCCCCGGTGTGATGCGTTACGCCTCGAAAGATCGCCAGTCGCCCTTCACCGCTGAGAGAGGAGCTCAACCAGATTGCCGAAAATATACAAGTTTGAAAGAGCAAATGGTGGGATTGGTGCAAGTGATAAAGAGTTTGGACTCAGCTTAAAAAATTCTCCGAGCTTAAAATTAAATATTTTCTCATTTAATTTGGAGGAGATTTCTATCGTATGTGTAAAGAAGGAAAGTTGCAAGTGACTAAGTTGGACTTAGGAAGCAATGTCTCGGCTGAAGGAAGGACACGGGCCATGGACCGGAAAGGATTTAATTGTTAAGTTCATGTAAAAGTTCAGTAAGGGTCTGTTAATATGAGTTGTCTGTAATAAAAGGAGTCCAGAATACAGACAGAAAAGTACAACGGAAATTAGTTTTGAGTTCCCTGTTCTGTTTTGGCTTTCTTCTTCCTTTCTGCTCCAATGAGGTTGTTACCGATGAATGGTGAGTCTTGACATGCTATTAGAGCGCCGATCGTTCGCTGACGTGGTTGCCGGACTGAAAGAGAAGACAGAGGGTGGCTCTAGTGACCTGCAAATGGCAACGAGTCAGAATAGAGTCCTGGGGTGATGGAGGATCCAGCCTCGCAGTACTTCATACAGCAAGCGGATACCCTCAATTCGGTGGCTATAGTTCCACCACTTAACGGTATGAACTACTTCACTTGGTGTAGATCTTTCGAGATGGCCTTGGTATTCAGAAACAAAATCGAAATAAATTGATGGGAGTATCGTAGTTCCCCGAGTAGATGATGAGCTTTACCCTGCGTGGAAGATGTGTAGTACGTTAGTGGTCTCGTGGTTGCTTAGGTCAATGACTGAGACTATTGCGAGCAATGTTTTCTTTAGAAACTCAGCTGTAGAAATGTGGGAAACTTTGAAGAAAAGATATGCGATACCTGATAAAACAAAAATCAACAAACTGCAGTATCTCTCGATGACTGTTGTGCAAGGTGTTAGAACTGTTGATGAGCATTACTCGGAGCTGAACAGAATATGGGAGGAGTTGAAGTATGTGAGACCATTACCTCATTGCATCTGTGGTAATTGCAATGATACTTGTTTTAGGAAGTTTGCTGAAAACTAGGTGGAAGACTACGTTTATGGATTTTTAAATGGTCTAAATGATAGTTTTGATGCTCTAAAGAGTAGAATTCTGGCAATGAAGCCATTTCCAGCATTGGATGAAGCGTACGGCATGGCTTTTCAAGAAGAGTCATACAGAAGTGGAAAAGAAATAAAAATGAGCAGATAGGGGATCAAAACAGATTCAATGGCCTTTGCAACACCTACGGTACCGATGCCATTACAAGACTTCAAAAGGAGGCAATTGAGGAGAGGAGAAATGGTGTGTAGTCACTGTGGTAAACGAGTACACACAAGGGACAAATGTTTCCAATTGATAAAATATCCTAATGGCATGCTAGGTGCGAGAAGAGGGAAAGGATACGAATCTGGACTGAAAACTGTGGCCGCAGCAGTGGAAGGTGAAGGAGTGAGGAGTGCAGAAGGAACGGGACTCAATGAAGTAAAAAAGCAGGTGCAAAAGCTCATGGCCTTACTCAATGTTCAAGGAGAACAGCCCAGAGCTCTTTCTACTGCTGCAGCTATAACTACTTCTACCTCTTCCTCCTCTCAAATCTCTTCTGAGACCTTTAAACCCTTCTCTTCTGCAGCAGGTATTCGTCGTGTAAACTCAGTTATTGATTTGTCGAACCAACGGATAATTGACACAGGTGCAACAGACCACTTCACAAATAGCCTTCTCTATTTTCATAAATATCATCCTTCTCTATTTTCATAAATCTCATCCTGTGAGTCATGTTTTCGTTGCCTTCCAAATGGCCACGCAGTGCAACTCACACACATAGGTAAAGTGACTTTACAGGGTGGGTTCTCACTTCAAAAATGTTCTTTATGTTCCTACTTTTCGTTTAAATCAAATCTCAGTAAGCCAACTCATGAAAATTGGCTTATATCATGTTATGGTTCTCAAAAATTTGTCCTTTATTCAGGTCCTCTCTTCATGAAAGACGATTGGTCTTGCTAAGAAAAGGGGGAAAGGATTATATGTTCTGCAGAAGAGTGATGAAGGTTCTTTTGTCCAGTCTAGATCTAATGCCGTCACTACTAGTAGTAACGACTCAGAGTTTAGAGTATGGCATCATAGGTTGGGTCATCCAGCTATAGACACACTTAAACATGTTTCAGCATGCAAACATACGAGTTTCAATACATTTACTACAGATATTTGCTCTATATGTTAGCAAGCAAACATATGAGTTTCAATACATGGACTACAGATATGTGCTCCACATGTCATCTTGCAAAACAAAAGAGGCTGGTTTTTCCTATGCATTCTCAGCATACTAAAGGACGTTTTGAACTTATTCATTGGGACATATAGGGACCATCCACGCCAACTCTTACAGGATACAAGTACTTTCTCACTATCGTAGATGATTGTAGTCGTTTTACATGGGTATATTTACTTAAAGCAAAATCATAAGCATCATGTGTTCTGCAGAATTTCTATCAGTTCATTGAAACTCAATTTGGTTTACCTATTAAACCAATCAAAACAGATAATGGCTAAGAGTTCTTGATGATTGATTTCCATAAACAAAAGGGTATATTACATCATACTAGTTGTGTGAAAACACCCCAACAAAATGGGGTCATGGAGAGAAAACATCAGCCTCTTTTAAATGTGGCTACGGCTTTACTTTTCCAATCTAACATTCCTACACATTTTTTGGGGGAAGCAGTTTTAACTGCAGTTCATCTTATCAATCGGTTACCTACACAAGTTTTGAAGTACAAAACACCATTCGAACTGTTGCGTAATGAAAAACCAGTTTATGATAATTTAAAGGTGTTTGGGTGTCTTTGCTTTCTTTCAACCCTAAACATGGTCGCACTAAGTTTGATCCAAGAGCATCAAAATGCATTTTTCTTGGATACCAGATAGGAACAAATGGCTATAAAGTTTATGATTTAGCTTCAAGGAAAAATTTTTGTTTCTAGGAATGTAATTTTTTAAGGGTACAGTTTTCCTCAGAGTGACATTCCCAACATGGATTCGCTTTTCAACTCCTATTCTTCTTTACCTTTACTTGATCAAACTGTAGATACAAGAATACCAGCTTTTACACATTCTAGCTCTTCTCCTCTGCATTCTGTCATTCCCACGGAGAATTTAGAGGATGCATCTCATTGCAACACTTCACGTGACTGTCTTAGAAGAAGTACTAGACAGAAGCATCTTCCCACTTATCTGCAGGATTATCAACATGGTCTTTCCCTTTCTTTAGCAAGCTCAATCCCTTCTTCACAGACAGGTACATTACCATCACATCCCATTCAGCATTTTGTTTCTTATTCAAATCTTTCTCCCTCTCATAGAGTCTTTGTTGTCAATATAATGTCGCACCCCGATGCTGTACGATACTCTGAGGCTATTCAACGTCAACGTTGGTGTAAGGCTATTGATACTGAGTTAACTGCTTTGGCTGAGAGTCAAACCTGGACCTTAACTACTTTACATCGTGGGAAGATTCCTATAGGCTGCAAGTGGATTTGTAAGATACAATGTTGGTGGGAGTATCAACAAGCATAAAGCACGATTAGTTACTAAGGGGTACCCACAGGCAATGCCTTCTTTAGCCCTGTTGCTAAGCACTCCATTGTCAGAGTTTTCTTGGCTCTTGCTGCCATTAATAATTGGCATTTGTGTCTGCTGGATATTAATAATGCATTCTTAAATGGCGATTTAGACGAGGACGTGTACATGGCTCTTCCTGAAGGTTTACAATTTGATCATTTGCAGTTTAAGAGGGAGACAAGGGTGGTATGTAAAATGCAAAAATCGCTTTATGGCCTCAAACAAGCATCAAGGCAATGAAATACAAAGTTTGTTATTAGCACGAGCTTCCTCGTTGAGAGTACGTCTTTAAGTGCTCGAAGCCCTAATATGCCAGTTCCGGAGTCGGTTTACGGGCGGCAGGTGCACGGAGGATGGAGGTTTTTTCGTGGGGAGAGTCTTCGGTTCCCCTCGTGTTGAGGACAAACAACAAAGATGTGGTCATTCGACGATCATTTTCTCCTGTTCCAAGCTGCGAAGATAAATCGAGGTCCGTAGTTACGCCCTTTCCGAATGATCGCTGCTTGCCCTTTCGCTTGGGCCGGCGAGACACCGACGACGTATAAATTTCGAGAGTTAAAAGGGCTTAGCTGAGGAACGGCCCGAGAGAGCAAATTGCAGGCCCAGCCCAACTGAAGCTTTCCTCTTCGCATGCCCAAAGGTGGGGAAAAACGGGGGTGTCTCAACGTCCCTGCCGGGTCCTAAACCAACAGGCTCTTCACGCTCGCGACAAACCCGATAACGTGGTCCCCCGGAAGGTACGACTCTAAGGGAAGGTCGAACAACGAAGCGACGATCGTCCCGTGGATTCGGACAATGATGTCGAACCATTGTATTGGTTGTTATTTGCTGATCGGTGGACATGATGGCGGAGCCAGGAGGACAGAAGGGGCCATGGCCCCGTTGCTTTTGAAAAAAAAATAAAAAAATAAAAAAAAAAGTAAGTTAGTTTTTATTTTAATTTTATATTAATTTAAATTAAAATAATTAAAATAATTTTGTTTAATTCAATTTGGCTTCTTACCACCGATGGGGTATATAAAAACGTGCCTTAAACACGAAGGCCTGATAATCGGCCGCAAGGAATGTGTTACCCGTGTTCATGTAAGGTGTCGTCCAATCACGTCCCCCTTATAATAATATATTGTCCAACTTTATCCACCCGGTTGGCGTTGTCCTAAACGTTTAGGAATGTATTATTTTACATAAAACGTTCTAATCGTGATTCTAAATAATTATATAAAAATGAAAGTTAATAAGTGAGTAAAATATGGGTCGGATACGAAATATACCCCTGAGTTCTATAAAAATTCGCCATGGCTCACTTATGTCATGTAACACGTTTTTCGACTTTATTATATTTTTATCGTTAGTAAAACAAATTCGTAAAATAAGATAAAATATTTTAAAATTTTTTTAAAAAAAATCTCGAAATTGAACTTTATAAATTTGACTTTACTTAAGAAGGAAATCATATTATAAATTTCTGACTTACAAAATTTAAAAAAATTAAAAAAAAAAGAAAATTCGAACTTGTATAGCTTTGCTACTTTTTGAAAGTCGAATTTTATAATTCGACTTTTTTCTTGAAAAAATCGAATTCTATAAATTCAACGCGGATTATAGTTCAAAAATTTTAAAAGTAGGTATCATATTTTGTAATTTTTTTTCGACTTCACACGTTTCTAACAAGAAATTATCTCAACGATATCATCGTACTTTTTTTCCTTTTTTTTATACACGGTAATATTTTATTTGTTAGTCGCCAAGTTACATTAAATTTTTAAATATTTTCTCATCGTTGTTATTTTTAAGGCATATCATAAGGCCAAATGTAATGAAATATTTGAATCTTATTCTTAAAAAAAAATTACGAATATTCTATCTCGAATAATTAAATAAAAACACGTGGCAATATAAGTAGCAATCATTACGTCAATAGGATAGGTTTTATTTTATCTTTCTAAATAGAACCTTAATTAAAAAAATAAAATTAAAAAATTCATTTATGCTGAATTTTACACGTGCCAAACAGGACACGCGTACGAACCTTCAATAAATTGCCGTTGGGTTCAAACAAACATGGCTGTCATAATTGCTTTTTAAGGATCACGTGCTCTTCAAAGACCAAAAAAGGACCACACTCTTATAATTTTATACTTATTTTTACAAAAAAATGAAGGTAAATTTTTCTTGTTGGCCGTCCGACTTCGGAAGCTTTGATGGTGGATGAATTCCAACGGGCATGACCGTGTACGGTATGCTTCAAAGTCGAAATCTTAGTGAACCAATTCAAGCTTTTTACTATATAAACTAACCTCGTAATGTAAAAAATGACAGTAGATTGATATTTCGCATCAATTTTCTTATTTTTTGGAAAAAAATTCATAGTTGAAACTTTAACTTTCACTCAAAATAAAATCGACGTTCTAAAATATTAAATTAAAAACATTAATGAAAATGTTTTAAAATTATCCATACTATTTTACTGGATAATTTATTTGTCCGAGGAACAAAACTACCCGGACTCGAGTTGTATATAAAGGATGTTAACTTGGTGGAAGGAGTTCACCGAAAAATCAATTTGGTATCAAGGATCAGATCCATCCATGGGGAACCAGACGTCCCACACATGGCAGGAGCTCAGCGGCGAGACGAAATGGGCCGACATGCTCGACCCCCTCGACGACGAGCTCCGTATGTACCTCATCCACTACGGGGAGCGAGTCCAGGCGCTGGGCGACGCCTTCAACAACGTCGACGTCTCCCCATCCTGCAACTTCAGCAGGTACCCAATGAAGGACTTCTTCTCGTACGTCGGGCTCGAGGTTAACAATCCGTTCAAGTACGAGGTGAAGAGGTTCGTGTACGCCAAGAACTTCGCGGTGATTGGGGAGACGACTTGGATCGCGTACGTCGCGGTGACCACGGACGAGGGTGTGAAGACCCTCGGCAGGAGGGATATACTCGTCGTGTGGAGGGGCACTGTCAGGGCGAAGGAGGCCTTGGCTGATCTTGACGACACGCAGGAGAAGGCGGAGGACGTATTCCCCGGGGAGCCCGGCATCGAGATACACCAGGGCTGGCACTATATGTACACTTACCTCGATTGGCTTAACCACGACGAGTACACCAAGACCAGCAGTAGGACGCAGGTATGCCACCATACGTATGCCGTGGTATTAGCCGACGGGTGAACGACCCTAACAACCCCATCTTGACATGAGTTCTGTATGTCTCTTCCTGAATCAGGTTCTTGAGGAGATTGCGTCGCTGATGAAAACATACAGCCACGAAGATATGAGCATCACAGTCGTCGGGCACAGTATGGGCGGTTCCCTGGCTATTCTCAATGGTGCGGACATAGTCAACAACAAGAAGAACGTGCTCCCAGGGGGGAAGGTCTGTCCCGTGACTGTCTTCACGTTCGAGAGCCCCAAGGTCGGAAACGAGGACTTCCAGAAGAAGGTGGATGGCCTGGATAATCTCCACATCCTCCGGACAGAGAACGTGCTCGACATGGTCCCGCACATGCCTCCGGTCAACTACTACCCCGTCGGACAAGTCCTCCGGGTAAACAGAAAAACAGAGTCCTTGTCCTTGTATGTAATATCTTGCTCGTGCATAACTAATTGAATCGCTTCACGTAGGTCGATTCGCGCGAATCGAAGTACCTCAAGAACTTGACGAGTGGTGCCACCTTGGCCGAGATGCTCGGGACAGCTCACCAGCTGGAGCCGCTGCTCCACCTTATCGCGGGGACAAAAGGCCTGGGCAAGGGCTTCGACCTGAAGGACCGCCGACAGCTAGCACTGGTGAATAAGGATGGTGATTATCTGACAGATGCTGAGGCGAAGGCCAACGAGGCGCCGCCCTCATGGTGGGTGGTGAAGAACAAGGGCATGATTCAGAAGTCCAATGATGGCAAGTGGGTGCTCAATGACTACAAGCCCGATCCTTGAGATCGACGAACCATCCGAAGATTAGCATTGCCACATGCCTTAAACATTTGCAATAGAATAAGTCGGCGAATTTGCACATGGTCATCGTTGTAACTGGCGGTGGACGTTGCTCTGCTTCTATGTATGTCGAATGTTTGCTTGGAATCTAAATAAAGCCTTCTGGCACTCCCATGCCCACACTGAGGGAGCCCCACTGCGACGAGAACCAATGGCGAGCTCCAGATGTACAGGAGACCGCATCCGGGATGCCTTTTTACTATGGCGAAGACGAACCCCTGGACCCTGTAGTTCACCTGGTCTCGGGGTCAAAAGGCTAGGATCTAAAAAACAGCCTCCAGATCTTGCTGGTTGACAAGAACGGTGACAATACGCTCCGCTTTCGTGCTGCATTGGTAAATGAGAATCGAAATGCCAGCATGGTATATTTGTCCTAGAATAAGCTCTTGAAGAGCCATCGATAGGCCGCCTCGGTGAGGTGGACGCCATCCCAGCTCACGTGTTAGGATGGGTTGTCACATAGGTTTGCCCCTGGATCGCCGCAGCTAATCGATAGGTTTACATTGTATGGCCCATCTGATCCACAGCATGCTTTGAGGACTTTGCCGTTGCCGTCAAACCCTGTTGGAGCCATAGGAAGCATCTGTTATAACCATAAGACCGTACGCACATAAGTTATGAGTAACAGTGCATACCGAATTCCGTCGGTGATTGGAAGAAGCAGAGAGCAGCATGGAAGTAGTCAGCATAGACAATCCTGAAATTAGGCCAAAGCTTCCTTAACTCATGGAGCTTTATCTGGAGCTTGGCATTGTGATACTCTGCGAATTCATTCAGCCATTTCAGGCAGCCGGTTATTGGCTTCGGTCGGAGGTCTCGAAGCTCGTTAAGTAGACTGGCAAGCATCCGATCGGTAGGTTTCCGGGGACTACTATTGTTACAGCTCCCATATTGATCAACTCCTGCAGCAAACAAGTCCAAATCAGGATAGCTCATTAGGTGATGGTAGGATCAGATTCAGAGGAGGATCGTACATTGATCGCCGAGGTAATTTCGTCAACGACGAGCAGCACGTATTCACGAATCTCCCTTATGTTTTTTCCTGCGAGGAATGGGTTGTTGTAATCGTTCCCGCAGATCTCTCCCATGAGAACCAACTGAGTTCTCGATAAATTTGTTGCAATCTGCGAATCACGACCAGCGCCTCTAACTACGCTTAAACGCAGCCTCCAATCAACAGCCTCATGCATGTTATCGATCTGCCACAAAGAACGAAAAGCGTCACCGCTGGTCGATCCGCAAACAGACGGAAGGAGTTTCTTGAACAGACCCAACTGGACTCCCAGGGAGGAATTGCAGGAAGCATTCCCCAACCCCCTTCTCGAAAGAAGCTGGCATCAAGCGCTGTAGCTCCGGCAACGGCAAAGTTTACTCCTTTCAGGAAACCCCTGAAACTCCCGTTTCGGTCACTGAAGTTCGACGGCAACAACGGAAGTCCAAGAGCTTCAGCTGCCAAGCAAAAGCACACAAAATATTAGCACTATCCCCAAACAAGCTACCATTTCCATCCGCGGCGCCAGCTAATTCTTAACTACCGCACAGTAATCTCCCTTAACAGCCGGGCGCCTCCCTAATCCCAGCATTTCGCTAAGGATCGTCGAAAATCCTAATCTTTACCGGCCGAAGCATCACAACCGAGCCAAAGCAAAAGCAGCTTACCGATGAAGTCGACAACGAGGCGGCCATCAGAGCATCGACCTGTGGGGTAGCGGAAGAAGGTCTCGCCATATGGCGGGAACGCAAAGTGCTGGGGACGAGACGGCGGCGCGAGCCTGACCAAGTTCCCGGTGTCGGCGAGCGAGTCCCCGAAGCTCCCGATCGAGGCGGAACATCCGCCGCCGCCGTCATTGCAGCCGTAGGCCTTGACTATGATCGTGAGAAGTGACAGGATAGCGAAGATCGCAGCACAGTTGAGCGATTCCTTTTTCCAATGTCGCGGACTAAATTGATTAATGTAAGACAGAAAATGACAAAAAGTCGAAAAAAACCATTCGAATGGAAATCCCCCGCCATTGCCACAAACAACAGTCTGTGTAAGGAAGAGGAGGAGGAGAGGAGAGGATAATCCCTAAATCCCAGCGGGGGAGGTGATCGGATCACTGATTTGTGTGAGGTGATTCCCCCTCTGCGGGAATGGCCCGGAGTTCAGTGATGCGGGATTCAAAATCGGATTTTGCGGGCGGTGGTGATCGGTTTATGGTAGGATTTTAGTTTTGGCTTGTGGAGGGAGTTGATTGTCCTTGCTTTGGAGTTTTTGCAGTTGTTTGCGAGGATAACGGCTGGGATGAGTTCGAAAGAGAGTTGCAGGGATGAGTTGAGGTTAGCGGTTCGGCAGCTCAGCGACTGCGGCCTGTCTTCCGCTGCCATGTGGTGAGATTTGGTTGAATGTCGCGGGAGCTTTCGTGGAGTTGGGTCTGGTTACTTATTTTAGAGAAATGGCAGCATGGGCATAGTCTTGGTATCTCATTAGTACTTGGGAAATTCGTGTTGAGAAATGGGAGATTAAAGTATACGGTTCGCGTGCGCAGAATCCTTAGCTTTTCTGATAGAACAACAACGCTAGCTGAATGTGAGGTTAGAAAATGCTGCTTTACTTGTAAAGTGCTCTACATTTGCTGTATTTTGGATGTTTTTGGGAGCATTTTTGTTTGTCATCTCTTTCTTCAACATGGCTGCCGCAGTTTCATATTATGTGGTGTTCTATGAAATATCTTCGTGTTAATGCAGGGCAGCGGAACAAGTCATTGCAATTGAACTAGAGGACCTACATTTCACTCCTTCAAATACTAGATTCCAAAGTGGTAGCTCAAGCATTCGGAGGAGATACTACACCAATCAGTAAATGGTGACTTCTACATGCTGGCAAAGCTTTACTTTGACTGTCGAGAATATAGAAGGGCGGCTCATGTGCTTAGGGATCAGATGGGAAAGAAATCGATATTCTTACGGTGCTATTCTCTGTTTCTGGTAAGTGAATTTCATCTCTCAGATCATGTCATCTGATGTCTAAATATGCACTGAAGCATAATTTTTTGGAATTTCAACTCTCAGATCATGTCATCTAATGTCATCAGATGGTTTCTGTTTTGCCGTTTATGGGATGTAAGCTGGAGAAAAGAGGAAGGAGGAGGAGATGATTGAAGTTGAAGATTCTTTGGGTAAAAGTGACATCGTTAACAAGGAGTTGGTTTACTTGGTGAGGGAGCTTTCAACAATGCGCAAGAAGAACGGGTCTATTGATCCCTTTGGTTTATATTTGTATGGTCTGGTGCTGAAGGAGAAAGGTAGCGAGAGCATGGCATGCACAATTCTGGTCGAACTATGGACAGCTACCCTTGGAACTGGAGTGCATGGTCAGAGTTGCTATCACTTTGCACCTCAATGGACATACTACGTGGTCTCTCTCTCAAAAATCATTGGATAAAGGAGTTCTTTCTCGCTGCTGTTTCTCAGGATCTCAAAATGCATTATGAAGCCTTGGCCAAGTACGAACATCTACAAGGCATTTTTAACTATAGCAATTATATACTGGCTCAGCTCAGATTGCCAAAGTGCATTACAGCTTAATCGAATTTGAAGCAGTTGAAGTAATATTTGAAGAACTTTCAAGGAATGACCCCCGAGTTGAAGACATGGATCTGTACTCTAATGTCCTCTATGTTAAGGAATGTTCATCCATCTTGAGTTATCTTGCTCATAAGATTTTTATGATCAACAAGTACAAGCCTGAATCTTGTTGCATCATTGGGAACTATTATAGTTTGAAAGGAGAGCATGAGAAATCTGTTCTATATTTCTAGAAGGCACTCAAATTGAATAGGAAGTATTTGTCTGCATGGACTCTTATTGGACATGAATATATCGAGATGAAGAACATAGCAGCAGCCATCGAAGCATCCCGGCGCGCAGTAGATTTGAGTCCATGTGATTACAGAGCGTGGTATGTACGTGGGGCAAGCATATGATATACTCACCATGCCTTTTTATGATCTTCATTACTTCCGAAAGTCCGTCTTCTTGCAGCCAAGAGATTCTCGCCTGTGGCTTTCCATGGCTTAGTGCTACGAAAGTCAGCAACTTCGTATGCTTTAAATGGCCATTAAGTGCTACAGAAGGCGCTGAGTTGTAATGACAGGGAAGCAATTGCCCTAAACAAGCTAGGAAATCTCCACCAAGAGCTTGGACGGAATGAGGAGACAGCATTTTTCTTCAAGAAGGATTTGGAAAGAATGGATACTGAGGAGAGGGAAGGACCGAACATGATTGAAGCTCTAATGTTCCTTGCCACACACTGCAGAGATCAGCAAAAATTTGAAGAAGCAGAGGTCCACTGCACTCGATATCTTGAATATAATGGCCCAGTGAGTTCTTTTACCAATCAAACCCGTTGCTTACTAGATTTACCAAACTTTCGTGTTGGAGATAATCCAAATCTGATGGGCATGTTCTTTTCTTCATAACTATTACAGGAGAATGAAAAAGTGAAAAGCTTGCTTCGGGGAATAAGATCCAAACAACGCACTGGTCCTTAAATGGATGCCGATCATTTTACCTCTTTGATGATGCTAATTTGAAGCAATGATTCTGGGTCAGATGGTTGGAAGCTCAACATTAAGTCAATCATACACTAGTCCTTCAAACTCAGGTAATGCACTCTATGATATGTTTTGGCTTGAGATGATTCAAGTGCCACCAAAATTCCTTGGGAGAACCATAGCACCAATTACTATTCCCACTGTGAAGAGGCCGCTGCTTGTGGAGTCAACTATTTTGATGTAACTGGTTGTAAACTATCAAAATTGAGAATAAAATAAGCTAATTATTAGTTCTGTTGATGCTTCTGTACAGTGCCAAGGACAATACATCATTGTCCTCAAGCAAGTCTTCTTGCTAAAGAGAGTTATGGACAAGGTTTATACCTTGATCTTTACTTTTCCGTCATACAAGTGGATCCACAAGTCTGTATTTTGATGTATTGATTAAGTTATAAGCCAGTTATTCCAAAGCCAATTTGAAAGCTTAACACTTCAGGTTGATATGTTCAATGTCAAATATAAAGCATGAACAAAAATGATTATGCCGGCTTCATATAGACTGTAGAATATGCAGATTACTGTTGGTGGTTTGACAAGGATGACGTGGAGACCTAGATCATGGTCTAATGAAGAAATGGGAAGTGTAGAATTCTGCAGAAACTTAATATTAAACTGCAACAGCTTTAAATACTATCAACAGGGAATCTTGGAGGTGAACCACTTCGTCACCAGAATTGGAGCCTTGATCAATCCCAGCGCGAATTCGACAATCAGCGTTACACAGAAGCAGCACGGGCATATGCATGATAGAACCAATCTGCAAATGACAAATCAGGTTCGAAACAGTCAATGCTGCTGCAACTTGATGCGAAATTCAGGATAACATTATCTCATACAATTACCCTAGGAAAGGAAAAATGTTAGGGACTTACCCCACTATCCAAATCACGACGCCAATGATCGACAACAGCACAGATAGGAATGCAAAGGGCAAACCCAAGAGGAATCCCAGTGGCCTGCATTCACAGTCATCATCATGGCAGCAGCAGCACATTTCTATCTTTTCTGATTTTCCGAAGATTTCCTTTGATTGGGTTTTCCTTTTCCTACTTAGTTTATAACCTAACAAGGCAAGAAAAAGGATAATGAGAAGAGGGTGTTTTGTTGTATTTGGCGGATGTTGCTATGCTAAGTAATGACAGAAATAGGAACTTAGGTAGATACTGGAGTTCATCAAAAGCCAACCATCATAAACTTGGTAGGAACAGGTCAACCACCTGAATAGAACAAAACAAATACAAGCATTTCGCAGAAGCCGTTTGCATTTAATTGACTTGTATGTCAGCCATATGTATCAAAAAGGTTCACCCTACAAGACCAATTATGGGTACCATTATTTGTCTTGTTTAGGATTTCTCTTTCTGCATCAGATGAGAGCTTCATATTAGGAGGAATACAGGTAGACGGCCGAACAGTTTTTCTTTCCGCTCCTCCAGCATCTAATTTAATAATAACTATATTCTACATTTCAGCCATTGGTGTTAGATGGATATTCTTCTGGATGCACATTGTTTTAGATGTTTTTAAAATATCACACTAGGAAAAGTAACAGAAAAATCTATTTAATTGATGAAAGGATCAAACAGGTACTGGATCAAAAGTTCAAATTGCTGATCGGAGACGTCATTCACCTCGGTATTATGTAAACCGGGATTTCTGTCTGGCTGATGAGGACCTTTGTGCAGAATGAAAGAGAAGTCATTCTTTTGGAGCAAATATCATCGCCGGCAGTGCATCTAAACAACAGCGAGTCAAGTTGCCTCTGGGTAACGCTCCAACAGGACCCATTCAAACCTGCATCGACACAGTAAGGGCTCCATTCGTTACAGCACAGCATCAGATCGTGGAACAAGAATATCATTGCAGCCAATTCCCTAGTACAGAGATAAGAGGATGGTCTTTTGCAGAAAAGAAAAACCACAATGATCCGAACGAGAAAGTTAGATTTGTGCACTGGACTTTGCACAGATCAAAGTCCAAGAAACTATCATGTTTGAGCTGCAAATTGGAATGTATGCATTTAAACAGAAGTCTGACGGGATCAAAATCAATTAACATCTTCAAAATCCTCATACTCTTTCGGTGGAGTGTTTGACCTTTTCCAAGGCCTTAGCACATCCTTTTTCAAGCTTTTGTAGTCATCAATTGCCGATTTCCACAGGTACCTTTTTCTCCATCTCTCCTCCTCTCCCCTGGATCTCCCTCCTTGGGACCTGCCATCATCTTTCAGTCTCCTCTGCCCCTTCCCTTTATTGATAAGCCTCTGAGAGAGGCCCCTCTCCATAATGGAAATGCACGGACAAACAATACTCTGAGGACATGTCTGCCTGGCAGTTGGATTAGCATAAAGCTAGGTTATCAAGATGTCTCATCCTCTCTGAGCCCCAACCGAACTGCAAGCACCACCTTTAGATATTCCTCGCACCTTCATCATTTCCCTTAGTTCGATTACGTTATCCCACTTCCCAGCATCTGCCAAGGTATTTGACAAAGCAACATATGCCCCTGGCCGACCATCCGCCCTCAGTTTGAACAGTTCATTGGCCGCTATCCTTGCCATCTCAACTTCACCATAGAGCCTACAAGTGCTCAGCAGAGCTGCCCAAACATCTTCATTGGGCTTCTCTTGCATTCCTGTCACAAACTCCCAGGCATCGTATACACTTCCAGCACGTCCCAAGAGATCAACCATACATGCATAGTGCTCCATACTAGGCCTAACTAAATAATCTCTCTCCATCCTCTCAAAGATTTCACGCCCCTGATCTACTAGACCGGCATGTGCACAAGCCGAAAGGGCACCAAGGAATGTAACTGAATTTGGTTTAACATGTCGCTCTCCCATTTTTTTTAAGAGATCAAGAGCTTTATGGGGTTCTCCATTCTTACCAAATCCATCAATCATAGAGGACCATGAGAAGACGTTCTTATTTGGCATCGAATCAAATATCCTCCAGGCATCGTCTACTCTTCCATATTTCGCATACATGTCCACAAGAGCACTGCCGATTTTAATGTTGAAGAAAAGTGGGCTTCTCATTATCTGGGCTTGTACTTGCTCTCCAATTTCATATGATGTCGAAAGAGCACAGGCGCCGATCACACTAGCAAAAGTAGAAATATTAGGCTGAAAACTCGCCCGCTGCATCTCTATGAAAATCTTGACTGATCTCTCAGCATATTCCTTCAATTTACTATAACCTTCAATCATGGCATTATAAACCACAATATCCTTCTCAATCGTTGCGTGAAATATCTCCTCTGCATCCCCCATGGATCCTCTCTTCATATAACCAGTAATCATGGATGTCGTGCAGAACACATTCTTCTCCAACATCATATCAAAAACTGCCCTCGCATAACCAATGTCCCCGTGCTTGACATACGAATCGACAAGCGCTGTAGAAAGCACATCGTCAAACTCAACAAGTAACCTATATATCATACCATGAACAACACCGCACACATTCCGAGGCAAATGGAAGCTACTATTCGTACAAGTAGACATCTTCAACATCATGGACAGAGTATACCCGTCGGCCATCTCTCCATCCGCGACCATCCTACGAAACAATCCCGAAAACTCCCCCGTGTTCCCCGCCTTCACATACCCACTCAACATATAATTATAAGCGGACAGCGTCCTCATGGGAATTTCCTCGAACACCTTGCGCGCGTAACCCAGGCACCCGCTTTTCAAATGCAGGATCACCAATTTGATCGAGATGTTAGTATTTGGATCCAAACCGGATTTCAGGATATGGGCATGGATCTTCTGGCCGTGAACAGGGCAATCAGAGTTGATATAACGTTGGAGAGATGACGCAAGGGAACCGAAAGCCGCGTCCGGAAGAAACTCCAGCGAAGAATCGCAGTACGACCTCGCCGAAGAAATTGAGAGGTTACCCAAGATTCGTAATCGTCCAAAAGCCTGTGAAGATCGCATCTTTAACCCGATCGAAGCGATCAAGGCCGATGGTTTCTTCCCATTTACTTTGATTTGACTGAGGTTTAATGTAATAGGCAGAGATTTTTAAATTAAAACATTTCTCTTTTTATAAATTAATTATAATTCGATAAAACCATTATTTTAATTTTTAAATTTTTATCCATTTACTAAATAGTCTGATCTTTATTTCAATCTCTTACATATAATGCAGGGAAATTCCTCTTCCACCTGCAGCTTCTGATATAGAAGATATGCAAGTCTCTGACGTCCGGTTAACCAAGTGACTCACCTGGCTGATGCGATATTGCATTCGATACGTTCTCACCGGTACGTGTCGAGTGCAGGAAACAAAACTTGAGCCTTGAGTGGAAGACGAAGCCGTCTTGTAAATCTTAGACAACCTCATCAGTGATGCTGCGGATCAGGCCCCGCAGGGCTTGCCCTCATGATCCCGTAGTACTTGATCTCCCTGCTCGCTGTCCGGCGGCTTAGTTTCCGGATTGCGTGCTCGAGGATTTCCCGGACTCCATCCCTCATGGACATTCCCACTTGCCAGTCCCTTATGTCTCCCGGAATGCGGCCTTCCGACCCGTGAAACTGGGACAGGACCAGGATCAGACACAGGAAGAACGGGAAGGGGAAGTAGCACCTCATCTCTTTCATTGTCCTCGGCAGTAATTCGATGTACATACCTCCTTTGAAACCAAGGTATATATAGGCCGTCGCCGTCCAAAGGCCGCCAAAATGCGACAACCTTTTCATTCATCATTATTCCACTGGATTTAGGTCAAAGCCGGTGGAAAGGAGTGGCCTTTTCAGAACCCGCCACAAATCTGATCATCTGTTTGTTTAGTCGTCTCGTCACATCAAGGGAAGATTCTTATAAATTACAACTGACCAGTTCCCATGAAGATCAGTGGCATATAATCCTTAAACAAATACCCTCAACGTTGTCCTTTTTCATTTGATCAATATCAGCATTACCAAAGAGCCAACCACGCCCCTGTGGGCGCGCGCTTGCGATCGAATTGAATATTCTCCCTACCATCACAGACCGTACGCAGTCTGTTCTCATCAGAAAGCAACCTCCCACTACTTGTGAAAGACCACAAAGAAAAGGTTGCAAGAAAAGGGACAAATGAAAGTTGGATGACCTTTTGCTCACAAAAGCCGTTGGATTTAGTGAGGTCTCACCTTTGCTTTTCTGCTCAATAGCAAAATAAACAAATGCCCAAAAGGTTCTGTATAAGTGGAATCATGGTACGTTTTCACCTCTTAACAACAGGGTAGTTCGGTTCTTGTCTGTTTGTCTTGTCCTTTTGCGAGTGCCTCTAGCCGACATCCCCGAGAGCCCTCTCGAGAACCGGTTCGAGTTGGGTCGGTTCATGAGAAGGCAAAGATTGTTTGGATCTAGTTTTCTTCAATCGCAAGACTTGAATTCCTTATCTTACAAAGGGATCATGGGAAAGAGCTAATAGTGGGATGAATCCATCCAAACAATTGGCTTTTCCTTTCCGAATTGTCTTGTACCGTGCTGTCATCTTTGTCTTGTTCTGAACAGCAAGTTGCAGAGGTAAGAAGCAATTGCTGCTTTGCTCTGGGATTGGCCTTTCTCGTGGTTCGTTCTTCTGGTTTGGATGCTAACAACGCAGAGGTGGTATTCTGACTCAGAAGTTCTTTTCCACATCATATTGACATTGGCACACAGTAGACTATGCACATCTCTCCCTCCACAGTTTCCGCGCAATTCACGCCTCCAGTAGTCTTCTGATGCAATCCCGATATCAAAATCAGAATTGACTTGCATATGACACTCACATATCAACGAAACATCATGTCGGCAAATAAAAGCACGATATAATGCGCATTGCCTAACTCGACAAGTTTCTGGGGTCCAGTTCTGTTTTCGTCGATGACTGAGAATTCTTTACGCACACGCCCACGTTCTTGTTATCAGATAACACATTGTTTTTGCCGATACAATAGTCGCAACAAAAATTTCTAGGCATAGAACTAATCCTATCTCCAGCTTACAAGTTAATCAGAATACCTGTCCTGGAAGTTATACTATTTATTCTAGAAATCCGTGATGGTTTGGTGGATCTAGTTGAAACTCCAACGACAATGCACCGGAAGACCAATGAAGATCAGCACCTTCAAAATAAGATAGCGCCGGAGCGTCCCGTCGTTATTCTTGGGGCAGAACAAATTTCATTTTCTGTCAAATCATTCAAGGCATATATAGTGGTTCGTTTATTGATTACTCTGGGGATCCTTGATTTCGTGGTTGGTCGTTGGAACCAAAATTTCAGCCGTTATATTTTCCACAGATTACTTCTTGTTCTGAAATACGTAGTCCAAGAAATGGACTGAGTACTCTTTGATAGTGATAATCAGTAGTTAAGCTTTATCAATTTTCGGTGACTAACACAGTAGATGGTTGCCGGAGTCTCTCTTGGTGAGGATGACCCTGAATTCCCCGCCCTCTCCATCGAAAAAGCAAACCAGAACCGCAGCCCTTTTGGGTCTAAACCCCTCCTCGCCCCCCTCCTCCCTTTGAGCTCGATGTGGCCACTTTTTCATGGCTGACTCAGCAGACGTAACTCGGGGAAAAACGTTCCTGCCACCTGACTGCTCCACCTCTTCATCCCTGATTGACTCTGGACATGGCTCGTGGAGTCGGAGCTGGTATGCTAATGCCAAAAGCTCGGTCCACGATCCCATCACAAGCGGAGCAGTCCTAGGTTACCGGAACAGTACAATTGCGGTTTAAATATACCACCTTTTGCTTCTTTCCAGGCATTTTATCATCGTTAGGTGTCCCAAGTTGAAATCTTGGAAAATAATATCACATGAGATTTCTTGTGATATTATGCGATATTGAAAAAATACTGTCATAGATTTATTGTCTATTATAAATAAACGGACGGTTCGGAGCCACGAAAGAGGAGAGTTGGATCGACTCAATATGATATCCACGGGAAGGTCTCTCAGGGTGGGATTTCTTGGGGCTTGTAATTATGTAATTCGGTTTGGGCCGAACCACGTAAGTCTGTGCGTTGGACGTCGTCTTCTAGATTTCTTTCCGCTTTCTTCATCGGCACCGGTGGTTCTCGCCTAACATTAGGAGTACCGAACGAGACCAGGTGCGTCCAAAGTTCAGGCATTGATGTGTTGATTGAATGAACGAGACCCACGTGCTGCTCACTCGCAGGAGTCGAACTTTTTCTCCATTGTTACAATGCAGAAACAATTTGAAATCGCATGAGAACTGCAGATTTCAGTAAACGGGGTTGCAGGCTAGTTCAATGGTGAGCATCTAAGTATCAGTGGAATAACAGTGGAAAAGGGATCAATGAGTTCAGACATCCGAGCATGGCAATAACATATTCATTGAATACCCATCGAAAACAAAAGGACCAGAACACAGAACAACACTCTGCAACTGTATGTATTGGCGGGCACATCCTTATGTACATACTTTGAATACTGTCGCGAAATCGAGAAGGAAGTCAAATATACTTGACATGTACAAATGAAATGAAAGTGGAGAATCAGCCGAACCGAACTTCGATGGATGATACGGTGATCTCAATGATTAAGCGGGGGTTTTCCCGTCTGCCTCTTCGAGCTTGATGTTGGGAACTGGACTGTCCATTTGATCACTTGGGAAAGATAACCTCCTCCCCTTCTTCAACGGGTTTCCCTTGGATGGAGATGGTTTGAGAGAAACTGCAGATTTTGGCGTTTGTGGAGTAGTGCCACGTGGACCCTTGTTGCCCTGTCGGTTCACGGTCTTCTTGGGGCTGACTGATGCAGTGGGAGTCCGTACTTCCCACGGCTGAGCAGCGATCCACGTGTCCATCCAGCTCCAACCCAAGTTTGCTTTGCTTACTTCATAGGTTAGGGCGGGGACCGAATTTGAGTTTGCTCTCCATTGATGGTTGAAAGCATAGGCCATGGCTCGCTCACGCTTGACAGCTGCTTCTTCCTTCTGGTGTATCCTGGCAAGAATTTCGTCCTTCGATTCAGAGCCCCCACACCAGTCAACCTGTCTCAACATCCAGGACATGCTTTATATATCGAACAACCAGAAAAAAAAACTCTTGAATATGTGAATAATAAAACCTCGAGATCATGAAGTTTAGCTTCGAGCTTCATTTGGTTCTCCAATTTCTTCTGCCTCATTCGTCCCTCAGTCACCATAATGAGGCGACGAGCTCGTACTTGAGCCTGGATTTTAGTCCAGGAGTGAAGGTGCCCCAGCGTCGTAATGGCTTGCCTTTGAACAGGAAAACGTTGGGTCAACTTCTGCGTCCTCACTATACGTTTGAGACGCTGTAACGCCTTCCTCGCCTGCAGTAAAAGTAAGAAGATAACAAAGCGCTCGACAATCATTAACGTTAGGCAGTTAGTTAATCATCGAACACAGAAAGAATATCCTTAGTTCGCGCACCACATAAGCTCGAAATGCGGTTTGAATCCGAATAGCAGCTCTGTCCTCTGAAAGTGACGATAGAGGAGTCAAGGTGCCATCAAAAGTGCCATTGAACTCTTTCTCCGATTGGCTCTTCCTACTGAAGGAACTTGACTTTGAAATTTCAGCAGGTGCCTATATTTAAGCACAACAAGATCATGAAAAATGCATACGGGTTGCCACTAGTCCAAGGCATGAATGCGGAGGTGTCCAGCGAAACCGACTAAAATGACGATCGGCATCGAGTCAACTACTATCTTCCTTCACATTCATAGGCTGTACTAATCGGAAGCAGTCTGTATCAGCTAGACAGAAACAATGTCTACCTTCGCGCGCCTCGAGCCCCGGCTCTTTGCTTTCTTCAAGCTGATTATCGACTTGATCCAATCCCCAGATCCCATGATTCGAAACTAACTCCCTCTCTACAAGGACTCTAACAAACACCCTGCGGACATTACATGTGAACAGATCAAACAATCAATCGTAAACCAAAAACCAGATCAACAACACACACACAGAGGCCAAACTCCAAAACCCCAAAATCACCCACCAAAATCAAACATTGCCCAAAAAGTCAAATCCACCCAGATCCACACCAATGACCCCAAACCAATCCCAACAATTCACTAGCAGCAATTGTCACTTCCCAGAGACACCCAGTGGGTCAAACAAACAAACAAAACCAAGAGGAGGAAGAAGAAGAAGTAAGGCCAAACATACAGAGCAAAAAAGAAAGAAGAAAGGAATGTGTAACGAGGAGGAAAGGACTGAAATGGGATTAAATCTCGCACCTTTAAATCTCTTTTAGGCCGACAATCTTCATCCCAGCTGTTCTTTCTCTTCCCTCCTCAGCCCGCGAAATTAATGGCTCAACAAACAGATTACGCTGACGTTTTGTGTTGGGAGGAGAGGGATGAGTATTGTTGGGTTTTGTCTTTGTCTGAAATTTAGACATTGTTTTAATAAGAAAAAAAAATATTCTTTTTATAACTTAGAGGCACGAAATATTCAATTATATCAAAGTTCGCGGTAATATAATATGTTTTCATATTTTAGAGGTAATACGCGCTCTTACGACGGTAGAATCATATTTTATAAAATTAGAATCGTATTTCGAAAAAGTTTTTTAAAACTAATTATATTTTTATACAAAACTCGTAATAATTGTCATCCACGCCGATCGAGTAAGCCAGGTCACTAAGACTAAGATATTTCGAGAAAACGCGATAATATCTCTAGTTCGCTACCTTGCATATTCAACGGCTACGAAAAAAAATAAAAATAAGAATAATATACTTGGAATTATGATTTAATTGTTATGTTTTCGAGGGAGAGTGTGTGGTTGGTGTGTACTGGTCAGCTGCATTTTATAATGGTGACGGCTGAACAAACTCTTTCCGGGACAAATGATTGGTCTTTACTTTGCTTTTATTCTCAATGTGATGAGATGCATTTGCTACCCAAGTCCCCCAAGTTTGCTTTCATCTGCATGTCGGTCCTCAACGCTCTTGTGGAAACGGTGTAGGACGGCGTCCAGAAAACATACGGATCGAGATCTACGATCAATACTACGATGCTTAATAACGATGATTCACACGTCCTACTCGAGTCGTTCGTGTAGCAAAATGGGACGTGAATGTGTCGTATACAACATTGAAAGGTTGGATTTAGATGTATAGTTTTCAAAGATTTGAGTAAGTATAAAGAAATTGGGGGAATCCCAAATTGACAAAGTAGTAATAATATTAAAAAAAAAACATGGTGGGTTAGAAGGAAATTTTAATGCCAAGAATAATATTTCATGATTAGTGTCGGTTACACCCTGAGGAATCTGCCCAACAGTCCTAATGATTAGTTTTGTCAAGTTATTAATAAAAAAATAGGTTAGTTATTATAATATATAACATGGTTGAATTTCATAATATTATTATTTATGTTTCTTAATTTTACCGTATGTAATTAATGGCGAGTAACCGGATAAAATCTTTAACCAGTCGAAATCGATACCATATGTCAGTATTAAGACATGTAGTTGGATTAACAGGGAATGTTTCTAATATTTATAAATTAATTCTAATATATAAATTATCTTTAAATTATAGTTTATAATGATAAATGTTAAATTTACGTGATTTCCCGGAAGAATAAAAACCTCTTTTCAATATTATGGCTTATAATGTTCATTTTTATACATTTCTTTTTTTAACACAAAGATTTCCAACTCTCCCACCAAACCTACTTCATTGAGTCAACAAATATTCGGTTTAACTAGTGATTTGAAATAATGTTTTAAAAGAACTATCGAATGAAAAAATAATGTAAATTTGCGTGAACAAGTAGGTGGGTTGGTTTTTTGATTCATATAATAGGTTATAAATTCTAAAAATATAAAATCAAATATTATATGGATTATTTTATTAAAAAGGATTGGTGTTCTTTTTAATTTTTAAAAATTACATGGAATATTTTAGGCCAAATTAGTAAATATATCCGGTACTATACCCCATTTTATCGATCTATTCCGTTGTTTAAAACGTAGCGTACAGTAACCCCAACTTAAGACGTTACTTCGACGTTATCCTCCGTTAGGTCCCATTCTGACCTAGTCCGACGTGTCCGCACATGTGGCTATGACGGCGTTAAAAATCAATGTTAGCAGAACGATATGATAGATCAGAAAAAATTGAAAAAGTACAGGATAGAATTGCTAATTAAGCCAAAAATATAAAAGATTCACAGAGTCCAAAATTAGTTCGAGCTCCTAAACCTTTTGAGGAAAGAGTGAAATAAACCCCCGGCTGTCAATTTCGTATTCTTTCATACTCTTAGAGGTTCCTCAAGATCACATCTGAGGGGGATGCCATCGGGAATGTATATGCGGTGATAGTTTTCATGGGCAGTACCATTGAAATTGATCTTCTTAGCAAGAAAGCTAAGGAAATCCATCATAAGGACACATCCGAAAATAGGGCCGTTAGCCACAACTACCCTGTTTGGATAGACATTATCACCTTATCCTTCTTGAGACAAAGCAGTGCTCACTGCTCCGCAGTAGGTCCCAATAAATTGAGGGTGTTGTTCACAGACGAGTCATTTGGCAGAAGGCATTATTACCACAGGGTAACCACTAGTGTCAACCAATTCCATGAATGCCTTGCAGGCCGTAGCAACACGGAGCGTGGGCCACCGACAAGAACCCACTTTACTGCATTGTTGAGAAAGGCCACCGTCGCCTCAACAGCTGCTTTTAGTCCAACACGGTTGCTTATCTTGTTTCATCGAATTATTGCGGCGTTACACCAGAGTCCAGATTATGGGGAATTTTAGACGGATGAATTATGGTTCTGGTGGTAGTGGTCTTGGGTGTGTGGGGTAGGGTGAGACAGGGAAAGGTTGAGAAATTAGTTTGGGTCGGATTGTGGAGAAATAAGGTTTTTCAGTGATCGGATTTGGCCCGCGGTTATATCTTAACGGTGTCAGAGTCACGTGTGCGACACGTCGGACTCCGTCAAGATGGGACCTAACGAAGGATAACACGAAGTAACGTCTAAAGTTGGGGTTACTGTACGATACGTTTCAAACGACGGGATAGATCGGAAAATGGGGTATAGTACATGATATATTTGCTAATTTGGCCATTATATTTTAACGGCGTCAAAGTCACGTGTGCGACATGTCAGACTCCGTCAAAATGGGACCTAACGGAGAATAACGTCGAAATAACGTCTTAAGTTGGGGTTACTGTACGATACGTTTCAAACGACGGGATATATTAGAAAAATAGGGTATAGTATAAGATATATTTGCTAATTTGGCCAATATTTTATTATTTTTACGTTTTATCTTCTTTCTTTTAGAAAAAGTGTTTAGGGCGTTTGTTCCATTTTAGCGTTAGTGAAAAAGAATTCGCGAAACAAGATAGAAAATTTTGAAATAATGACCATAAGTCAAATTTTATAATTTCGTCTTTTAAAAAATTACCTTAAAGAATTTTTTGAAATTCAACTTCCATGTTTTATAAATTTTGACTTCTTTATCAGAGAAAGTCGAACTTATTAAGTTCGATTTCAAAACATTATTTTGAGAATTTCAAAACTATTTACCCTTGTAATTTTTTTTATGACTAACCCTGTTTAAGAACATAACTCAATGTTTTTATAGTAATCGTTATATTCTAAACCTTTTATATCCTAAATATAATTAGGATGTTGTTGTTTTTGAAAGGCCAAATTAGCAAATATATCATGTACTATATCCCATTTTTCCAATCTATCCCGTCGTCTGAAACATATCGTTAACCCCATGTAAGGCCGTTACTTCAAATGTATCCTCCGTTTGGTCTGCTCTTAACGGCGTCCGACGTGTCGCACACGTGTGCTGACGCCGTTAATTATATCCGTTTAGATGGAAAACCCCATTTTACCCCCACCCCTTTCTGACCCCCCTTATGTTCAATCGAGCCTTTATACCCTAATTTCACCCCCACCCTTTTCATCCATCTCCGGCCCTGAATCCTAATTCCTCCGTCCACCCCTTTTCCCCTCTCCCCGTCGACCAATCCTTCCATAACCGGCACACCGAACTCCCCCATAAGCGTAATCACAGTTAGTGTCCTCTGCTCTCCCAGACGCGAAATCCCAGAAAGGATCACTGGCTCTCCCATCACAGTAAGTTTCTCCGGCTCCACCTTTCAATTTTTTGTGTTTGTATTCTTCTAGAAGATGTACGTTCCAGAAGGTCCCCCATAGATGGACGTGCAGCGTAGTCGGGCAATGGGTTTCACAATAGCAGTACCTCTAGAAGCTCTTTCAGTAGCCGAACTGTATTTTGTTATTGTGGAATTCAGTGTAATGTTAAAACAACTACAAATGCAAAAAATTTTGGTCGAAGATATTATGGATGTCCTCATTACAAGGATTCGGATGGTGGATGTAGATTTTTTGAATGGACTGACCTCAAAGTTACTGGTGAAGTTGTTTCGGAGCCTGCAAAGATCCCTCAAGTTGCTGCTGTTGAAGCTAAATTGTGGAATACAGAGGTTGATTTGATCAAAGCGAAAGCCGGAATAGAGATGCTGAAGGCTGGAGAAAATAGATATTTGTTGTTGTGTTGTGTTTTATTTGCATTAGTATGTATTTTATCCTATGTAGTTGTTGTTAAGTGAGCATCATGTAATGTTATCCTGATATGCATCTGTATGAATTATGAAAACTGTTAAGTAATGTTAGCTTGTAATGTTATCCTGATATGATATCCAGGGATGTTATCCTGATATGCATCATTTAATAAGCAACAGAGAGTTAAAAACTTACTACATTCTCAGCTTGAAAGATTCCTAGCCTGATATGCATCATTTAATAAGCAACAGAGAGCGAAAAAGTTACTACATTAGCAGATTCCAATATTACAATATTCCAACATTTTCAGATTTGTTTAGAAGCAACACAGCAAGATTCCAACAGTTTTACATTTCTAGATTCCAAGTGTACAACATTAAAAAGTGAAATAAGCAACATAGAGAATTCAACAGTACAACAGGAAGGCACATTCCCAGATTTCAACAGTTTAACATGAAGGCTTCATAGGCTTGTTCCATCAGTATGCGCATTTCCATAACTGAAGCTTGGACCTGCAACACCTTATTCTTGTGTGCCACTTGTGCCCACGTTATAACTGCTTTGGGGCTGGTCCATCATAGGGGGCTGATCCATGATAGGCCCCACTCTACATCTGCCTCTCACTGTGGCTCCCCTTCCTATGGCTCTAATTCCTGAGGCTCCCCTTCATGTGGCTCCCCTTCCTGTTCCTCTGTCGAAGATGTAGGTCCAGATTGGGCTTTGCAACTCCTCTTGTTATGTCCATATCCCTTACACTTGCTGCATTGCATCTCCAAACCTCTCCTTGGTAACTTGTGCAGGTTCTTTGGCTCTTCATCAACTCCCTTTCTCCTATTCTTCTTTGGTTTCCCTGGCCTGATTTTGAATGGTGAAGGCTGAATGGGTTCACCTTCAGCATCAGGCCATGCCATCTCCCCATCCAATGGTGTCTATGGGTACTTGCATGCCTTAAGATATGTATCTTTCTTATACCAGTGACTAACATAGGCCTCAATGTCATGTTTCATGAAATTTGTTGAGGCTATTCCATGACAGCAAGGAATCCCAGTCAACTCCCATTGCTTACATGTACAACTAGACCTAAGCAAGTTCACGACATACTTCTCTCTTCTATGAACAACCTCAAACAATTGGCCTAAGCAAGGTTTCGGTACCCATTTTCCAGCCTCTACCTTCAGTTTCTCAATCTTGGCTCTAATGTCAGGGCATACAATGTCACACCTCTCATCAAACAGCATACTCTTATGATACATCCTTTGCATAAGAGCAGATCTAATGTCATCCAACATTTATACAATTGGCCGAGTCCTAGGCAATATAATGTAGCTATTAAACATCTCACAAATGTTATTATCTGTGGCATCACACCTAACACTTGTGTTAAAGAACACCTGCAATAAATATAACTGACCTTAAATCTTAATCATTCCCTATCATATATATGGTTTAGGGTAGACTTCATACCTTGCAAAAATGTTTCGGACCCTGCTTCAGAAAGTCATCTGCTGCTTCTTCTGATAGCAGTCTCATGTTGTTCAGGTTTTGCTTATAGGCTGCTTCGTGTGTGCTCTTCATGGTTGCCCAAAAGCAGCTCTTCAGCAACTGTCCATGATGTGTGCTTTTTCAGTTAGCATAAATATGTCGAGCACAGATACGGTGCTTAGCCAATGGTGCTAATTCAGCCACAGCATGAATCAATCCCTACAACGAAGAAGATAGGTTACATAATTGAAGTCATCACTGAATTATATAATTGAAGTTAAGGAAATGATATTACCTTCTGTTTGTCACCGATGAAGGTCCAGCCATTACCATCATTTACACCCAAATCAGTAAATAGAACACTTAAGAACCACATCCAAGACAACATGTTCTCCCCTTAAATGACTGCCCAGGCTATCGGAAACATGTGATTGTTTCCATCCCTCCCAACCACAAACAATAGAATTCCTCCAGCAGCATGCTTCAGGAAAGTACCATCAAACCCAACAATATTCCTACAACCCTATCTAAACCCCTTACGCAATTCATTAAATTCGACATACAACTGTTTGAATGTGTTGAACAGTCCTAAACTTGGAGTAAACTCAAGCTCCAGCCTGAAAGTGCTTTCCGGGCACATCTTACTCAGGAAAGCAATATAACTCCTAATTTTCTTGTAATGCTCCTCAATTGAACCATTCAACAGTTCCTGAGCATGCCACTTAGCACGGTACACTTGGAGTTTGTTAACCTGAAGGGAATACTTCTCCATCAAATCGACCATAATGTCTCTCGCTGTCATTGAGTCAAGAGGTCGATTGTTCTTGATGAACTCACGCGCCAACGTAACACTACCTTGACGATTTTTCAGCGATCTTATACATTTATGTTCCGTGTTACACGACTTCACAACAACGGTACTTTCCCGTTGCAACCACCCAGCATACACTCGCCAAGGATAACCCTTACCACACGCGACCTCCATTATTTTCTTATCACTTCTAACCCAATGAACATCTACACCATTACAAATGGCATAATCTTGAATAGCATGCTTAAATTATTCTAAGTCGTTAAAACTCAAACCAATATCGAACACTAAGCTTCTATGATCACATTCGGGTTCATACATTCTTGACTTAATCCCACTAGCTACAATCTGTCCCCGACCCTTACAATCTCCATCCCCGACATTATCCTCAGACCCAACATAGTCTGAATTAATCTCACTATCTAAATCCATCTCCTTTTTCAACCGATCAGGAACCACATTTTCAATAGATTCATCATCTACTTCCAATTGTTGTTCCTCCTCCTCTGGACCACTCATGTTTCTCTCATCACCCTCAATACAAAGAAACCATCTCACTAACTTGGCTATCAGTCAAGATTTCTGTCAACTCTTTAGCTAAGCTTTTCCGAGGCTTAGCGAACCACATCCTACCAAGTTCATATCCAGCCCTTCTAGCCAAGTTCATAATGGTAAAATATCCTATCTTGTCAACATCTACGTCTTCGAACTTAGTTAATTTTCCCCCATACTACCTCACTCGTCCACTTAAACTAAGTTTACCACCTACGTGAAAAATCAAATAAGCCCTTTGCACATCCATCTCAGCCTAATGGATCAACAATACAAAGTCAGACGAACTTACCAAGTCATACAAACCTACATTGAGAAAATGTAAAGGGAAACGGAGAAAAAACTTACCAGCGGTGAAGACCGTGAAATTAGGGCGGAATCGACTCACGGAGAAATTAGTGGGTGAAATTAGGGCGGATTCTGCTTGAAAGGGTGAAGGGGTCAGACGAAATCGGGTGGGTGAAGGGGTCAGACAGAATCGTGTTGGTGAAGGCGTGAAGGGGTCGGACGGAATCGGGTGAAATCGCCGGGTGAAGGCGTGAAGGAGTCAGACGAAATCGGGTGAAGGGAGAAATTAGGGCACTAGACAACACAGAATGAAAGGAATGGTGGGTGAAATTAGGGCATATAGGCTCGATGGAACATAAGGGGGGTCAGAAAGGGGTGGGGGTAAAATGGGGTTTTCCATATAAATGGATATAATTAACGGCGTTAGGCCACGTGTGCGACATGTCGGACGCCGTTAAGAGCAGACCTAACGGAAGATACATTTGAAGTAACGGCCCTACATGGGTTTACTGTACGATACGTTTCAGGTGACGGGATAAATCGGAAAAATGGGGTATAGTGCATGATATATTTGCTAATCAGGCCTTTTTGACATTGTTATTTTATGTTTTAAGAAAATGTTAATCGGGTCGGGTCGGGTCAATCATGAAATTGAATTTTACCCCCAAATTGATAGAACCAAGAACCCTAAAACTAGTGCTTTTTTTTGTCCTTGTCTGTGACTACCCACCCCTCCAACTGCATTGTTCCCGTCGGAAGATCGCAATGAGGAAGCTGAAATTCCACGAGAAGAAGCTCCTGAAGAAGGTCGACTTCCTCGAATGGAATTGGGAGAAGAGCCACCGGGAGGCCATGGTCATGCGCCGCTACCACGTCACTGGCCGGGACGACTACAAGAAGTAAGGGTTCCCTGTCCAGAAAGTTGGTCTTTTGACGCGGTTGATGGGTTCATTGGGGTCTGTGATGAGTTGGGTCGTGATCGTATTCGGCGCTGGTTGTAGAGGTACTCGGGTTTGTGTGGGATGGTGCAGAAGCTGGTGAATATCCTAAAGCAGATGGACTCTAGGGATCTGTTTGGGATTGAGAAGACGGAATCGTTGCTTGAGAAGCTGTGAGTTTTTCAAGGCTTTTAGCATTGCTATTTCTTTTGATGTGTAATCAATGCAGAAAGGAAGGAAAAGAGATGAGGTAGTCGCTATGAAGGAGAATTAGATGAAGCTGGGCTGATGATCAGCGAAAGGATTTGCAGAAGAGGGCCAATTCTCTGACTGTGATATCAATCCATTTAGTTGATAATTTAGTCAATGTAAAGCCCAAATAAAAGGGCAAAGTCGTAAAAGAACAATTACGATTAGTTAGAGAGGGAGAATATGTATGCTGCAGAGGGTGCATGGAGGTTGGTTCTTTTAGATTCTTATCCCCTCCAAAAATGGTTTTCGGGTTCTGAAGATGAATCCGATGAAGTTTTGAGGTTTTCTGGAAATTTATGGAATGAATTATTAGCAGTTCTCAGAGAACTTAGAGTTTAATGACCTTTGTCCCTGTGCGAGTGTGGAAAATGTGAGTGTAGTTGGATGAAAAAGTTGTTGGAACAAGAGCAGAAGGATATGGTGTTTAAATTTCTCGTTGGACCAAGTGATGAATACTCCCATCTTAGGACGTAAATTTTACTATGGAAGCCCTTTCCGACACTTGGGGAAGCTTACAACGTCGTGCAGAGAGAGGAAGTGCAGAAAAATCAAAAGATTGGAGGAGTTTTTGGTGGTTAAGCACCTGTTATGACCGCGACACTCCAAGTGCAGAAGGAAGAGCAAAATTCCAAGATTATGTTAGTAGACAACTGGGCTGAAAGACAAGAGTGGATATGTGAGTATTGTGGAAAGAGAGGTCACTTTAAGGACAAGTGTTTTTATTTGGTTGGTTTTCTCCCGAGTACTAGATCAGGAAGATGAAGGTTTAACTTTCCTGGAAGAGGAAGATTTCTTGAAAGAGGACGTTTTGGTGGAGGATATGGTGGAAGGTTCAATAATGTGCATGGAAGGAGGAATGTAAACATGCTGAGTATGGGAATAGAAGAAAGTAAAGCAGAAACAGTGGCAGCACATCTTGGTCTTTCAAGGCAGCAGGCTCAAAGGCTCTTATCAATGCTCGATGTGGATCCCTCTAGCAAGGGAGTTTCTGAGGTTCACCAAGGACATGACAAAGACTATCAACCTGCTGTTCATGATATTTCCTTGTCTCATTCTTTATCTGGTAAACTTTTTCATCATCATATCTTGTCTGCATTAAATCTGAAATCATCAAACCATCAGAAAACATGTTGGTATCTTGACACAGGAGCTACTGTTCATGTAGTTTCTGATCTGACTTTATATGATTCATTCACTCAGCTTCGGCCACCTTTACAAATACACCTTCCCAATAACTACAAAGTCCTTTCTACACATGCTGGAAGGGTAACTCTTAACAACAGTTTGATTTTGTCTGATGTTTTATTTGTTCCGTCTTTCCAATTCAATTTGATCTATGTCAGCAAATTAACCTCAGAAAAGCAACTTTGCCTCATTTTCTTACAAGGTTACTGCCTTATTCAAGACTCAGAGACTTGGAAGACGATTGGACATTCTGAGACAAAAGATGGGCTGTTTCAAATAGTAGAGATGCCAACATATGAAGGTTCTTCTCCTTAGATTAGAAAGCTGAATGCTATAGATAAAGAAGTTAGACATCAATTGAACATAGCAGGAGTTTTACCACCAAAACAAACCTTAGATAAGTTTGATTTGTGGCACTTGAGCCTAGGGCAAGATTTTACAAATCATAGACCCTTCTATCAAACTTTTACAGCATAATACTTGTTCTGTCTGTCATCACACAAAACAGAAGAGGTTACCTTTTCCTTCAAGTGTTAGTAATGCTAAACAAGTTTTTGATTTGATACATTGTGACATTTGGGGTATTCACAATCTGCTATAGGGGGTTTCGTTACTTCCTAACTATAGTGGATGATCATACACAAGTTACTTGGGTCTATCTTATGTAGCATAAGTCAGAAACCAGAAAACAGATTCAACAGTTTTGTAGTTTTGTTAAAACACACTTTAAGTATCAAGTAAAAACCATAAGAAGTGATAATTATTTGGAGTTCTTGCAACCAGATTACTATGGCATCAATGGAATAATCCATCAAAAGAACATGTGTGGAGAGTCCTCAATAAAATGGCTTAGTTGAAAGAAAACATCAACACTTGTTGCAAGTAACTAGATCACTATTGTTTCAGGCCAACTTACCATTATAGGTTTGGGGATATGCTTTGCTTAATGCAGCGTTTCTCATTAATAGACTGCCAACAAAAACCCTTTCTAATAAATCACCATATGAGAGTCTATTCCAAAAACCACCTGTATATCATAGTTTGCAAGTTTTTGGGTCTCTTTGTTTTGCTTGTACCTTGACACAGAACAGAAGAAAAATGGACACGAGGGCGCGAAAATGTATCTTCATGGGTTACCCTTTTGGTGTTAAAGGTTACTACTTATATGATCTTCAGTTTCATGAAGTCTTTATATCTAGAGATGTTATTTTTTATGAAGCAATCTTCCCATTACGACTTACAAATAAAACATCTGTCGAGTGCCCTCTAGTTTTACCTATCCCACCACCAGATGTAGATTTTTCAGTGGGTAGTACAGAATCAGTTTTACATCCTTTTCAGTTACATGAAGATACACATCCCAGTTCACACTTTGCTTCTAGTAGTGATACAACTACATCACAGTCACATGATATAGAACCAGTTGATGCATCCCTTACTAACTTGAGGAGAAGCACCCGAGTAAAGAAGTCACCTGGCTATCTGCATGATTATCATCACAGCCTATCTGTTGTCATAGCAGGCCAATCCTCTTCTGTGGTTTCTTCCAGGTATGTTTCTCATCCACACACTCCACATACCACACCTTTGTATCCGATTGAACCTTACATTTCTTATCAGAATCTTTCTCCCTCTTTTAAAGTCTTTTTACTGTCCTTGGAAGCTAACTATGAACCTCGGACGTACAACCAAGCAAAAGGGGTTCCACATAGGGAGGAGGCTATGGCTATTGAGCTTGCGGCTTTAAAAGACAATCACACGTGGGATATAGTTTCTCTGCCACCTGGAAAATGTGCAATTGGATGTAAACGGGTTTATAAGGTCAAACTCAAGGCTGATGGCAGTGTAGAGAGATATAAAGCAAGATTAGTTGCCAAATGATACACACAATGTGAAGGTATTGATTTTCATGATACCTTTAGTCCAGTCGCAAAGCATACTTCGGTTAGGACTTTCTTTGCGCTTGCAAGGGCTGGATATTATGATAGTTTGACATTCACAATGCTTTCCTCAGTGGGGTGCTACAAGAAGAGGTTTATATGACTAACCAGGTGTTTTGTTTCAGGGGGAGTGTGAGAAGAGAAACTTGGTTTGTCGGCTTAGAAAGTCTTTATATGGCATCAACCAAGCATCAAGGCAATGGAATCAAAAGTTAACAGAATGTTTGTTATCTGGTGGATTATTCATTGTTTACTAAGTGTAATGATGATGGATTTGTAGCTATCTTGATATATGTTGATGATTGCATGTGGCTGGATCAAATGTGAGAGTTATAACAAGTTTGAATACATATGTGCAGCAACATTTTAAAGTTAGAGATCTTGGTGTTTTAAGATTCTTTCTTGGTTTGGAAATCACAAGGTCAAGGAAAGGGATTTTCATTTCATAGAGAGGGTACGCATTAAGGTTGTTGGAGGAGCTAGGGAAGCTTGCTTCTAAACCGAGCTGTGTGCTAATGATACCTAACCACAAGCTAAGCAGAATGGGAGAAACGGAGGAAGTGAATGCGACTGTTTACAGGCAACTGGTAGGAAGGCTGATTTATCTGGGTTACACTAGACCAGATATAGCTTATACGGTTCATGTCCTTTCGCAATCCATGGAAAAGCCAAGAATGGAACATTGGCATGTGGCTTGCTATGTGCTTAGATATCTGAAGGGCACACCAGGTCAGGGAATTCTATTTTCTATTGGTTCGCAATTATCCTTACAAGGATATGCTGATAGTGATTGGGGAGGCTGTATAAACACTAGAAAATCCACGACTGGTTTTTGCATCTTTATTGGTGACTCGCTTACTAGTTGGAAGTCTAACAGGCAAGCCACAGTGTCGAGAATTTCGACCGAGGCAGAGTATCGGTGAACAACCACTAAATTGATTTGGGCGATTGCTCTGTTGAAAGACTTTAAGGTGTTTTTGGAATGTCCAGTTGACCTATATTGTGACAATAAGTATGCTATACACTTCAGCAAGAATTCTGTCTTCCACGAGAGGACTAAACACCTGGAGATTGATTTGCATTTCATACGAGAGAAGGTTATGGACAAGACAATGGACGTGAGGCACATAAGAACAGAGTTTAGCTGGCAGACTTATTTACTAAAGCGTTGCATCCTAGTAGGTTTCAATTTGTTTTAAGCAAGATGGGAGTAAATGATATATTTACTTCCCATCTTGAGAGGGAGTGTCGGATATCAATGCAGAAAGGAAGGAAAGGAGATGAGGAAGTCACTAAGAAAGAGAAGTAGATGAAGCTGGGCTGGTGATCAGTGGAAGGATTTGTAGAAGAGGGCCAATTATCTGACTGGGATTGCACTCCATTTAGTTAATAAATTAGTCAATGTAAAGCCCAAATAAAAGGGCAAAGTCGTAAAAGAACAATTACGATTGGTTAGAAAGGGGGAATATGTATGCGTGCAGAGGGTGCGCGGATGTTGGTTTTTTTAGATTCTTATCCCCTCCAAAAATGGTTTCTGGGTTCTGAAGATGAATGCGATTAGGTTGAGGTTTTCTGGAAATTTATGGAAAATTCCTTCAAAGCATTGCTATTTCTTTTGATGTGTAGAACCCATGGTGTTGTGGCATCAATGGGACTGTCAGCTTGCATTGTCGGATATCTTATATTATGTGTTAGGATGGGAGGATTGTGATCCTGGGCTGTTGATTCGTCATTGGCAATGTTTAATCGGACAATTCAAAGGGTGGTAGTGAGGAGCTTGGGTTGATTATGTTTTCATGCTACAGTTTTTGGTTTTGCTCTGTCAATGGGACCTGTGCATAGCACTTTTACTGGGACAATTACTTGATAAGTTCGCCCGAGTTAATATAAATTTGCTTTGCTGTTTCTCCCTGGATGATGCATTGTTATCTGGCCAACAATTTCATTGCTTTCATTTCATAGCCTCCGATTCTTTGATTAGCTAATGGGACTGTTTCTTTGTATGGCAGGTACAACCTGGGGGGTGATTCCAACCAAGAAAAGTTTGGCATTGTGCGATAAGTTAACTGTTTCGACCTTTTTCAGGTGTGGTTTTAACATAACATACTGCTATTATATCTGCCTCACGCCTATAACATTGTGAATTTGGCCTGAATGTGACATTGGTATGGGGAAGTATCTATTTTCTGTGGCCACGGCTTTCTAAGCCTCCCTGCTTTGTCCTTTATAGGCATAGACTGTCGACGGTGCTGGTGCAGTTGAAATTCGCGGAGCATTTGAAGGAAGCCGTGATATACATTGAGCAGGGTCACATCCGAGTAGGTCAGGAAACAGTCACTGACCCCGTGTTCCTCGCCACTTGGAACAATGAAGAATTCGTCACCTGGGTGGATTCCTCGAAGATCAAGACGAAGGTTATCCAATACAATGACAAGCTGGACAATTATGACATGATGCAGTAATGCTTCAGTTGGTTCTCATCATTAGTAGTAACACTTGCGTGTGCTGCTGTCATGTTACATCAAACATTTTTCATGAGAATGATTGAAGTGTCAGAAATTAGAAACTGTAAGGAATTGTTTGACCCGTGAACTGATATCGAAAAAGTTACATTAAATATTCATTCTTGCATCGCTGTTCAAACGAAGAAGTTAATAAAAAGGCGGTGGAGCGAACGTCGACCTTCAGCTCATAAAACCAATGCTAAAAGGGAACCACCGAGACTGAATTTCCAAAACAATGTCTATATCGGTAAACAGAGGTTATTACAAAAGTAGAAGCAGAATAACATAATACCCAAGATAAAACTATATGCATCTTACTCAATACCAACATGTGGGATGAGTCGGAGGTGGGAATGCCAATATTCCCCTTTCCCCTTCCTGCATTTCTCCATCAACTCCTCTGTACATCCACAAATGTAGAAATGTACCAGGGAGTCAGGGAGGCCGTCGTCTGTAAACACTTCAGCCTCTCACACTCATCAATAAACAAAGATCGAAGGGAAGTGAGGTGGTGTCTAAGTCCCCCACCCACCCTCTCCAACTTCTTCATACGTATAATAGACAAATCGACGAGGGATGAAGGGAGGAGGCGACTCCAATCTCCATCATCATCAGTGGGAGGTGGAAAACACTCCGTCTCATCCATGCATTCCATCTCTCCGAAGATGTCCAATCCTCGTAAGCCCGTGAGACCCCTCAACCCCAACTCCTCAATTCGTTGATTCAGATTTCGAAGTGTAATCGAAAGAAATTCCCGGTTGGGAGGCAGACCTCTCGTGATGCCTTGCCAGCTACAAATAGATAGTGTTTTGAGGGATGTGAGGTGGTACATGTTATAAGGCAAAGACTTCACCTTTGGACATCTGGCAAGGTCAAACCTGGACAGGTTGCAGGGGAGTGAAGGGAATATCTCCATCTCTAATGCTGTCAAATCGAAGAGATTAAGATTAGAGAGTGCGGACAGGTGTTGCAAGCTGTCCGTCAAAGTTGCGAGGCATCTGCAATCCTGAATTTCCAATTTCCGCAAAGACCGAGAGAGGGGACTACCAACACCAACTAATTCCGTAATCGACACGAGTCCCTCCAGATTCCATAGAGTAAGCTCCTCGAGATAATCCAGAAGTCTGATGCTAATCAGCTGGGACTGCAGTAGAATTGGGCAGTCTTCAAGGTTCAATCTTCTTAACGAAGAAGGCAATCCCCCACTAGGAAAGGAAAACAGCTTCTCACAATCGACAACCACCATCTCACTAAGGGATATAACTCCATATAAATCATCCGGCAGCTTCTCTAACACTCCACAACCTTCAATTTCAAGAACCTTTAGATTAGGTGGAACTTGTTTCCCTCCATCCCCTTTTACGAAGGACTTAAATTGAGGACACTTCACAATTTTCATCTCTTCCAGCACGACACAAGAGGTTGCCAAACGCCCCTCAAAGTGAACCAGCTCCGGTATTTCCCTAATTTCCATCTTGGTTATCGACGTAAGGCCTGCCAGACATTTCAAAAATCTCCCATCGCAGCCATCAATATTAATTTCGACGAGGGATGGAAGACTAAGAGCGCACCCTCCTTTCAGTTTGGGACACTTCTTCACGATTAGCTGGCGGAGACAGGGGAATGGCTGGCCGTTCTCATCCCCTCCATTGTACAACCACTTCTCCCAGGCACCCATGTCCTCGAAGCTCAACTTCTTCAATGACTGAAAAAATGGCCCTTTAAACCCGTAAAACTCAAGACCTATGGAAGATATCCCTTCAAGACCGCTCATTTCCAAACTTTCCAGCAAGGGAAGTTGTCCAAAGGGTGGCAATGAATCCACATTTCTACAACCTCTCAGGGTTATGCTCCTGACATAATTCAAACTGTATTGATTATCAAACCATTTTGGAAATCTTCTGGCCCCATAGCTACATATTTCAAGTGATTCAATCTTTCTCGGAGGTTGCAGATGGTCGAGGAGCTTGAATTGATGGTCATCCTTACGTGAAATTTCAGAACGCCATCCCCAATCCAAAATTAATTTGAGAACCGCTTCCTTTCGGGATAGATTAGCAATCCTCGCATCCTCGATGTCATCTACATTGAGCAAATTATGAACGTTCAGCTCTCGTTGAAGGTGGACGAGTGGTCCCAGTTGCTTCAAATCCTGACCGACTTCTTCTCCCACGACAAAGTCTGAGAGTATCTCGAGTTTCGTTAGATCGCCGATACGTGGTGGCATCTTCTCCTGCAAGACTTTTGTCCCGGTTATGTCGAGGTGGAGAAGATTGGACAACTTGTGAATGTTTCTCGGCAACTTTTGAAGCTCCTCACACCCTCGGAGCAGTAGAGATTGCAACTCCACCATGTCACAAATGGAATCCGACAGCACTTGGATATCTGAATGAGAAAAATCTACGGAACGTAATAGTTTCAGCTCTCCAATTCGGTCTGGCACATGCTTAATATTAAAGAAGCGTAACGACAACATCCTCGGATTCTTCATATCCACGATCAAGTCTTGTATCACATCATCAGAAACATAAGCTAATCGCTCTCGCTCTTCTGAGATTTGAAATGGCATAAATGTTCTCAGCTTCTTCATTGAGCGGAATGCCTCAAATCTCTTCGAGCGACAACGTTCATAAGACAGTGTAACCATTGCTGTATGACGAACTTTGTCAGGAAAAAACATTTCGCAAGAGGTGGAGCCTTCTTTAAACTCATCAGAGCCGAAATATGAGTGGGCATCGACTGATTTCGCGAGGTCATTGATAAGATCATGCATCGAATAGAAATTCTTATCATCCCTTGTTCTTCGAAGGAATGACAAGGCCTCCAACCGATAGAGATTCTCCATCCCCACCTCTCGGAGAGTTCGAGCAGTCCCTTTTTGCAGCAAACCCTGTATGATCCACAATCGAATTAACTCGTCATGGTCGAATACGTAATCCTTGGGGAATAATGCACAAGCTGCGAAACATCTCTTCAAGTGAATGGGAAGATGAACGTAGCTCAACTTCTGAAAATGTTTGCTGGGACTAGCTAAGAAGGGTTTGAAGAAGAAAAGGAAGAAGCAGAAGGGAAGAAAGATGAAGAGGAGGAAGAAGAAGGTGGAGGAAAAATATCATTCTTTCTGTTATGGCTACCTCCTGTACACCCAGTAGCTATTACAACCACAGTGGCGCATAACTGATTGAGAATTTACTTCCAACACCACCAAATGCTTAATTATTACACACCAGTGCCATTTGCTTCTTCTCCTTGGGCTTTCTTTTCGTTTTCTTCTTCTTGGGCTTAGTTCCAACACTTCCCCGCAAATTGGACTACTTCAAGTCTCCTCTTACGTCTTGTAGATGTTGCCGCACTTCCCCGCAACCTGGACACCCAGGTGCTATTTCATCAGGAACATCTTGAACTTCACGCATATCCTCAACTTCATTCTTACTTGCCACTCCAGGTTGCTTAGAAACTGTGAGTTGGCTACGAGCAGTAAGGAACCGCTGGAGGGATATTACTTTAGTGAGCATATCTGCTAGTTGATCCTCTGACCCAACATGGAGGAGTTTTAACTGGCCATTCATCACCTTCTCCCGCACAAAGTGAAAATCAATTTCTACGTGCTTGGTCCGCGCATGAAGAACTGGGTTTGCAGCCAGTTGGATGGTGCTCAGATTGTCACAGTACAAGACAGGGGTGGAAGCAGAGGAGCCTGTTGAGAATGGTACTTGCAGTTCGTTTAGAAATCCCTGTAACCACAGGACCTCAGCTACTCCATCGGCAAGTGCTCTATACTCTGCTTCTGTACTCGATCGCGAAACCACCCGCTGTTTGTGTGATGCCCAGGAGATTAAATTAGAGCCCAGAAAAACGCAGTAACCTCCAGTACTTTTCCTATCATCAGGACACCCAGCCCAATCGGCATCAGTAAAACAGACTATTTCTGGCGTGCCTCCGGGTGTAATATGTAACCCATGATGCATAGTGCCCTTTAAGTATCGAATAATGCGCTTCACAGCTTGAAAATGAGTCGTGGTAGGGTGCTGCAGATATTGACAGACCTTGTTCACAGAGTAACAAATATCTGGGCGTGTATTTGTGCAGTATTGGAGTGCACCTACCAGACTACGGTATAGAGAGGGATCAGACAGTTCATCGCCTTCATATTTAGATAGAGTCCCGACAGTGGTCATTGGGGTTGGAACTGGCTTGCAATCACTCAGCCCAGCTCTATCGAGCAAGTCCAGAATATACTTGCCTTGACTAAGATGAAGTCCATCATCCTGCTTTGTTACCTGAAAGCCAAGGAAGTATGACAGATCACCAAGGTCCTTCAGAGAGAATGCATGGTGCAGCTGTGGTAGTAGAACTGCAATGCCTTCTACATCTGACCCTGTAACTATGATGTCGTCGACATAGACCAATAAAATTATAATCCCAGCTTCTGTATGACGATAGAATAGGGAAGCATCAGCTTTGGAGTTGACAAGACCCAACTGAGCTAGGAAACCACTCAGTTTCATGTACCACGCCCGCGGGCTCTGTTTGAGACCATACAATGCTTTCTTCAAGAGACAAACATGTGTCGGGTGATTAGAGTCTTCGAAACCTGGAGGCTGCTGCATATAGACTGTTTCTGTCAAGTCGCCATTAAGAAAGGCGTTATGGACATCTAATTGCTTCAATGGCCAGCCATAAGTCACAGCGAGGCTTAAAACTGCTCTAATGGTCTGATGTCGAACCACAGGGCTGAAAGTTTCAGCGTAATCCAGTCCGGGTGTTGGATGAAATCCCTTTGCAACCAGTCTAGCTTTGCACCGTTCAAGGGAGCCATCCGACTTCAACTTCACTTTAAATACCCACTTACATCTGATCACCTTATGACTTTGATCCACAGGAACTAGAATCCAGGTATTATTCCGCAACAATGCCTCAAATTCAGCTCTCATAGCAGTGTTCCAGATAGGGGTGGTAAGAGCCTCAGTCATGGAAGTGGGTTCTGTAGGAAGGGTAGGTAGAGGTGTGATAGCTGTAGGAAAGGCTTTTGGCTTAAATATTCCAGCTTTAGATCGGGTTACCATAGGATGAACATTCCCAGGGATTAGAGCAGGTATAGAATGGTACTCCTCTGTTTGTATTGGCTGTTCTGGCACTGGGTCTGATCCAGGGGTAGGCCTTGCCAACGAATCAAGTGTTAAAGGAGGAGAAGCAAGTGGTAGGAAAGAATCAGGAGTAGATGGACTGGAAGATGCCACTGGAATGGAAGAACTGGAAGCCGACAGAGGAGAACTGGAAGAGGACAGAGGTTGCAGAAATAGAGGAAGGCAGGAAGTATGGGAAGATTGTTCCTGCTGTGACTCTCTGGTTGTTTTAAAGGGAAATGTATTTTCGTCAAAGAGGACATCCCTCGAGACATAGATTTTGCCTGAGGACAGATCAGAACAAATGTAACCTTTGTGGGAGGAGCTACGTCCTAACAGAAGGCAGGGAGTAGAGCGGGGTTCTAGTTTGTGAGCAGTGTATGGGCGCAAACAGGGAAAGCAAAGGCACCCAAATACCCTAAGGAGGTGATAAGAAGGAGTGGTTTTGGTTAGAAGAAAAGTTGGAGTTTGAAACTGAAGAGGACTAGATGGTAGCATGTTAATGAGGTCGACAGCAGTGTGAAAAGCATACACCCAGTATGACAGGGGAACTCCTCCATGAGTCAAGAGGGCTAAGCCAACTTCCACTATGTGTCGATTCTTTCTTTCCACTCTACCATTTTGTTGGGGTGTATATGGACATGAAATTTGATGAGATATACCATGTGTAGTGAGATAAGAGTGAAGGGAACGAAATTCGCCCCCCCAGTCTGAGCGAACTGTGATAATGGGAACTTGAAATTGATTTTTGACCATGGCATGAAATTGTACAAAGGCTCGGACAGCCTGAGATTTCTCACGGAGAAAATAGATCCATGAAAATCTTGTGGCATCATCTACTATGAGCAGAAAATAGCGATGCCCAGTGATGGACTTGACAGGGGATGGACCCCACAGATCGGTATGGAGTAATTGAAACGGGGCCGAGGCATGAGAGGAAGATAATTGAAAGGGCAAACGATGGTGTTTACTTAAGGCACATGTTTGACAAAATGACAAAGGTTCTGGCGGTAGTGACTCACTACATTCACCAAGTACTTTAGATAAAACCACGGAATTCGGATGGCCTAAACGCTGATGCCATTTAGTTCGATCAGCAGAGAGTGCAGTAGAGTATGAGACTGTTCTATCAGTATTTGGAGGAGTCTTGAAGGCGTGTATGGACAAGTGAGGAGAGACTGGAGCATGGTGGACAGAGGGGTTGGTGGGTTTAGTTGGTGGTGCTTGGGGTTGAAGTTTGTACAGCCCTTGATGCATCAGTCCCTTGAGTAGTATATGGTTTGTGGTCTTGTCCTTGACAAAGAATGCATCAGAATTAAACTCAACTATGACATTGTTATCTTGACAAAGCTTGGAAACACTAATAAGGTTCTGTGAAACAAGAGGAGTATGAAGGATGCGAGTTAAGTGTAGTACACCTGACATAGTGGGCAAGGAACACTCCCCAGTATGATGTATGTCCAGTTTGGTGCCGTTGCCAATGGTAACAGAGGAAGTACCGTGATAAGGGTTTAGATTAGAGAGGCCAGAGGTATTGGGTGTAACGTGATGAGTGGCTCCAGAGTCAAACAGCCACTCATCAGCTGTATGGGCAATTGGATGAACAGAGTGGTGACTGGTGTCCTGAGAGAAAGGTGGCTGATAGGTATATGAGGGAGTGAAATGTGTCTGGGGTTGAGGGTGAATAGCTTGTGGGACAGGACGTGGTGTATAGGCTGGAGTGGAGTTAAAAGAAGGCTGATAGGAGGAGTTTAAGCGATGGTAGCAGTTCATAGCAGTGTGCCCAACTTTAAAACAGATTTGGCACCGCGGTTTGGGTTTGAAGAAAGGTCTGGAAAAAGAGGGTCGAAATGGTGGTCTACCAAGTAGACTGGTCTCTGAAGGAGGTCAAATGGGAGGTCGAGAAAAGGGTGACTGAGACTTTACACCACCAGAATCCAGAGATGTTAAGGGAGAGAGATGAACCTGAGGGATTGTGCAGTCTGCTACCTGTCTTCGTTCCATTCGCAGATCGAAGTTCAGCAGCAGATTTTGTACTTCCTCCACCGTGGGTAGATCTGACCTGCCGTATATGGCCATCACAATAGCGTCGTACTCAGACGGGAGGCCTTCCAGCATATACCACAGGTAGTCTCTGTTTCCAACAGGTTCACCAACTGCAGAAAGTTGGTGTGAAAGTGTTCTTAAGGAATCCAGGTACTGTTGCATGGTTCTTCCCTCCTTCTTCATTTGTTGCATTTGCATCTTCAGATTTATCACCCTCGACGGCGACGTTGACTCATATCGACGGCGCAGAGCCTCCCAGACTTCACACGAGTTGCTGCAGCCAACTACTATACTCAACGGCTCGGAGGTCAGGGATGAGAATAATAGACTCATGACTGCTTTGTCAGTTCTCTGCCACACGCTATAGTTAGGATTCCTTACAAGACTCTCATCATCCAAGAACTGGGCTGGAGAAGCAGTTAATCCATATATAAAATCATCAAAACCTGCTGCCGTAATTGCAGCAAGTATCTGCCCTTTCCACAGCAAATAATTCTTGTCATCCAACTTCACTAAGGATGCAAAAATACCAGGAGGGATTTGCACCGGTGGCTGATTCGAGAAAGAACTGTGTTCCGAAATTCCAGAACCAGAAACGGGATTCTGTGCTGCGGATGCTGGCGTCATTGGGGGGTTAGCGGAATGGTCACCCATTTTGTTATCAGGATCTTCTGGTTGTGGCGTTTAAGCTCCTCGCGGGCTCTGATACCATGAAAATGTTTGCTGGGACTAGCTTAAGAAGGGTTTGAAGAAGAAAAGGAAGAAGCAGAAGGGAAGAAAGATGAAGAGGAGGAAGAAGAAGGTGGAGGAAAAATATCATTCTTTCTGTTATGGCTACCTCCTGTACACCCAGTAGCTATTACAACCACAGTGGCGCATAACTGATTGAGAATTTACTTCCAACACCACCAAATGCTTAATTATTACACACCAGTGCCATTTGCTTCTTCTCCTTGGGCTTTTTTTTCGTTTTCTTCTTCTTGGGCTTAGTTCCAACAACTTCAAAGCTGGAGGGATCTTTCCCCCCTCTCTGTCCCAAGAACCATGAGTTAACACTTGCTTCCACTACTCATCGTCATTTTTGAAACGCAGCATACCTCCGATCGCCTTAATAGAAAGAGGCAGACCCTTACACTTTTTAGTCAATCTAGTAATTTGCCCTTTAAATTCTTTTGTAATATTGATTTGATGGAGAGTTGTTGCAGTGAGTCTTTCCCCAGAAAATTATTAGATTTTTTTCTCAGAGAGCCTAACGATTTTTCCGGGTGAGTCAGTCGAATTTTCTGGCAGATTGCGGCGAGTGCTCGCCAGCGTTTCCAACAAAGGGAGGCTTTGGTCGTCTTGCGTGAAGCTGAGAAGGAACTATAGTCCCTGCCTTTGAAGAGCAGCTCGTTGGAGCTGCTGGTATGGAGTTGTTGTTGATTAAATCGGCTGCTGGTGTGGCTTGAGCTACACCAGGAAAGTGCTGAGGTTGAGGCGAGTCAAGACCGAGAACTGTAGAAGATGGAGGCTCGGACATATCTGTTTCTGGAGGGAAGAAGAGTTAGCCTCCGTCCTTGGGGAAGGATAGCATGACGGAGGGAGCTGTCTTGTTGAAATCAAAGTGGATCAAGAGGGGATGCCTTGGATCCTGAGGGAAAAAATCGAAGAAAGACCGAGCTTGAGATCCGAATGAAGAAACTGAAGAAGAAGGCCACGGGCTTCCCCTGCTCCACCTCTTTTGCAGCCAATTAAAATAAGAGGGGGGAAGATGGTCTATCTCTGATGTTGCCGTCGGGACTGATTAAAAGCAGTTACAAATTCGTGTGTGTGACATTTCTCTAATGTTAGATGGGGATCAATTTTTTCCATTTTCTTTTTGTTGACATATGTGAATTGTGAAATGGAGGGTTATAATTAATTAATTGTATTGGTTGTGATTGAGCCCTTAGCTGATCTGCTCCGCCTTGTTTTACTCTCCCCCCCTAGCTTTGGTAAAGGGAATCACGTCATCATTAACACCTTATAAAAAATAGAAAGAGAAATTAATCGCATGAAAATAGAGATATGATTCATTCAAGCTTTATGCGTCTCCACATTCTTATGTAGTGACATTCAATTCCGGGATGAGTCGGAGGTGGGAATGCCAATACTCTCCTTTCCCCTTCCTGCATTTCTTCTCCAACTCATCCCTACATCCGCTGATGAAGAAACCTTCTAGGGAGTCAGGGAGGCCGTCGTCTGGTAACCACCTCAGCCTCTCACACTCAATAATAAACAAAGATTGAAGGGAGGTGAGGTGGTGTCTGAGTCCCCCACCCACCCTCTCCAACTTCTTCATACTCCCAATAGACAAACTAATGAGGGATGAAGGGAGGAAACGACTCCAGTCTCCATCATCAACAGTGGGAGGAGGAAAACACTCCATCTCATCCACACACTCCATCTCTCCCCGGATGATCAATCTTTGTAAGGAGGTGAGACCCCTCAACCCCCACTCCTCAAGTCGCTGATTCAGATTTTTACATTGCTCTATGTAGAGGTACCCCAGATTGGGAGGCAGGCCTCCTCTCGATGATAAGCTCGTGATGCCTTCACACTCCTCAATCGATAGTGATTTGAGGGATGTGAGTTGGTGCATGTTATAAGGCAAAGACTTCACCTTTGGACAATTGTCAAGCCTAAACCTGGACAGGTTGCAGGGGAGTGAAGGGAATATCTCCATCTCTAATGCTGGGCAATTCGTGAGATTAAGATCAGAGAGTGCGGACAGGTGTTGCAAGCTGTCCGTCAAAGTCGAAAGGCTTTCACAATGCTCAATTTCCAATTTCTGCAGAGACTGAGAGAGAGGACTACCAACATCAACTAATTTCGTAATGGACACCAACCCCTCCAGATTGTCTAGTCTAACCTCCACGAGAGAATACGAATGTCTTATGCTAATAAGCTGGGACTGCGGCATTTTCGGGCAGCCTTGAACCTCCAATTTTCTCAATGAAGCAGGCAGTCCCCCGCTGGGGAAGGAACATAACTTCTCCCAACCTTCAATACTCATCTCATTAAGAGATGTAAGTTCAGATAACTCTTCCGGCAGCTTCTCGAACTCTCCGCAACTTGTTATTTTAAGAACCTTTAGATTAGGTGGAACTTGTTTCCCTCCATCCCCTCCCAAGATGGACTTAAATTGAGGACATCTCTCAATCCTCATCTCTTCGAGCGCAGTCCAAGAGGTCGACAAACTCCCCTCAAAGTGAACCAGCTCCTGGACATTCCAAATTACCATCTTGTTCATCGAAGTAAGGCCTGCCAGACATTTCAAAAATCTCCCATCGCAGCCATCAATCTTAATTTTGACGAGGGATGGAAGGTTAAGAGTGCACCCTCCTTTCAGTTTGGGACACCGCTCTATGATTAGTTGTCGGAGACAAGGGAAAGGTGAGTCGTTGTCCTCCTCTCCGTTGTACAACCACTTCTCCCAGCCACCCATGCCCCTGAAGCTCAAGCTCTTCAATGACCGAAAAAATGGCCTTCTGGAACCATAAAACTCGGGACCTATGGAAGAGACCATTTGAAGACCACAAATGTCCAAACTTTCCAGCAGGGGAAGTTGTCCCAAAGGTGGCAAGGAATCCAAGCTTTTACAACCTGTCAGGGTTATGCTCGTGACACTATTCATACTGTAATGATTATCAATCCATCTTGGAAATGTTTTTGCCCCATAGTGACAAATTTCAAGTGATTCAATCTTCCTCGGAGGTCGCAGATAGTCGAGGAGCTTGAATTCATGGCTATCATCACGTGAAATTTCAGAGCACGATCCCCAATCCAAGCTTAATTCGATAACCGCTTCCTTTCCAGATATATTAGCAATCCTCGCGTCTTCGACGTCATCTACATTCAACAAGTTACGAATGTGCAACTCTCGTTGAAGGCGTTCTAGTGGTCCCAGTTGCTTCAACTCCTGACCGACTTCTTTTCCCACGGCAAAGTCAGAGAGTATCTCGAGATTTTTTAGATCGCCGATATGCGGCGGCATTTCCTGCAAGACTTCTGTGCCGGTTATGTCGAGGTGGAGAAGATTAGCCAACTTGTGAATGTTTCTCGGCAACTTTTGAAGAAATAGACACCCTCGGAGCAGTAGAGATTGCAACTCCACAAGGTCACAAATGGATTCCGGCAGCACCTCGATAGCCGTATGAGAAAAATCTACGGAACGTAGCAGTTTCAACTGTCCAATTCGGTCCGGCACTTGTTTAATTTGAAAGAAGCGTAGCGACAACATTCTCACATTCTTCATGTCCACGATCAAGTCTTGTATCACATCCTCGGAGACAAAGGCAATTCGCTCTCCCCATTCTGAGATTTGAAAATGCATAAATGTTCTTAGCTTCTTCATTGAGCGAAACGCCTCAAATCTCTTCGAGCGACAACATTCAAAATATTGAGTGACCATTGCTGCATGACGAACTTTGTCAAGAAACGACACTTCACAAGAGGTTGAGCCTTCTTTAAACTCATCAGAGCTAAAATATGAGCTTTCATCGACTGATTTCGCGAGGTCATTGATAAGATCATGCATTGAATATAAATTCTTATCATCCCTTGTTCTCTGAAGGAATGACAAGGCCTCCAACCGACGGAGATTCTCCATCCCCGCCTCTCTGAGAGTTCGGGCAGTCCCTTTTTGCAGCAAACCCTGTATGATCCACAATCGAATTAACTCGTCTTGGTCGAATACGTAATCCTTTGGGAACAATGCACAAGTTGCGAAACATCTCTTCAAGTGAATGGGAAGATGAACGTAGCTCAACTTCAAAGCTGGAGGGATCTTTCCCCCCTCTTTGTCCCAAGAACCATGAGTTAACACTTTCTCCCACTGTTCTTCGTCAGTTTCGAAACGCAGCATACTTCCAATCGCCTTAATAGAAAGAGGCAGACCCTTACATTTTTTAGCCAATTGAACGGAAATCTCTTGAAGATTTGGGTGGCCTTCAAAGTTTCTCTCACCTATGGAGTGATAGGCAAGCAGAGACAAGCACTCCTCCAACGACATTAATTCCAGCTGCTTTGGATCAGGATCCCTCATCATTCTAGCAACCACAAAGTTTCTTGTTGTGAGCAGAATCCTGCTTCCTTTACTCCCGGAATATAAGGGCTTCAGCAGGGAATCGAGCTCTTCATACTCATCGTTCCAGACATCGTCCAAAACAAGGAAGAACTTCTTTCCAGATAACTTGTCTCTCAGAGAACTCTGAAGCTGATTAAGATCCTTCTTCTCACAGGACGAAGACGGGGGTACCTGGTCCAGTATGCTTTTGGTGATGGCGGCCATGTCAAAGACTTCGGAGACACAGACCCAGGCTTTGACTGCGAAGTCCGCAGTTTCCAAGGACTCGTGATTATACAACTCTTGTGCGAGGGTAGTTTTACCGAGTCCTCCCATCCCCACGATCGAAACGACTGTAAAGGGTTGGACGGAGCCCTGGGTTGCTTCAGATCTGGTCAATCGAGAGAGCAGCTCCTCCATTTGCTTCTCCCTGCCCACGAACTTTGGCTCGGGCAGGGATGTGGTTTCGAAACGGGGCTGGTAGCTGTGACGGACTCTCCTCGAGTTCTGGACTAATTGGAGCGAGGGAATTTCTTCATAGACATCCTTTAATCTTCGGTCGATGTCATCGATCTCATTGGCCGTATGATGGCCAGAGATCAGGGGGCGCGGGCGGAAAGGAGAGCAGCAAGCGATGAGGCAGTGTGGGAGTTTGGAGGACTGGGCCTTGGACTCGTCCCGCTTGGCTTCGACAGAGAAGTGGTCGAGCAGGTCCTCCATGTCGTAGGCCACGTCCCTGAGGTCAGCGAGCCACCGGGCAGTAGCACGGTCATCGTCGTACATCTGCTTTTCCTCGGCAGAATCCAGCACGTCTTGGATCCGGGGCAGCTTCTTAGCCCATGTGTTGAGCTTGTCGGAGATGCCGTGGATCCGTGCATACTGGGCGATGAGTTGAGAGCCGATGAGGTTGAGGGCGGGGGTGAGGAAATCCATATTCTCTCTCTATCTCTCTGTGTCTTTTGGAATAGTGTGTCTTCCTTCACAGAGGCATATTATTATTATTAAACCAACTGAACCAAAGACTTTGAACACTCCCACGAGTCTTCTTTGCTCATCCATCCATCTTACAGAAACAGACAAACATGGGTCGTTTCGTGTCGGCCAAATAAAAGAATGAAAGGATGGACTCCGGACAATATCTACATGGCCCGCCACTAGATATTTTAAATTTCATCTCCATATTTACAAATATTTTATCAGATCGACAGTTTGCAAAGAATTAACTTGAGCTTTTTCGACTAATCACATTTGGGAGCATAACTCCGACAAAACACAACCCATAACCGAGAGGAACTTTCAATTCTCGAACTAAAAAAGGATTGGATTTAATAAAATTTAGGAATTCGAAAAAAATAAAAATAGGAAGGCAAAATAAATAAATATTCACAAGATAAAAACTAGAGAAATGAAAAGGACAGAGAAAAAGTAAAAAAAATATTGAGGCCATGTGACTGAACATAGCATAGACCGACAAGTCTCTTCCTTTTTTGCTTTTGGTGGGTAAAAAACACCTGACCCAAGGCTTTGCCCATATTCCCACGAGTCTTGCCATCATCCCACTTACGCAAACGGACAAGCAAAGGTTTGGTAAATATAATTAGTTCTAGTATAGTCGAATTTTCTTTTGTATCTATAATTTTCTTTACTATATAAAAAACGTCAACAACTTTGTATTGTATACTTCTTTTACCAATTTTTGACGATATTATCCTTTCACGACGTCCTACGTAGGTAGTTGAGGTAATAATGCTATGCGAAAGAAAAAAGAAAAATATATGTTTATAGCCCTAAGTATGATCAAACTTTTTTTCTGTCAACATTTTACTTTGTTATATGAAAAAGTCCACAACTATGTATTATATATTTTTCCAATTCGTAAAGGCGTTACGCCTTACCATGACGTGGCAGTAATGGAGTCCCACGTGTATCTTGATTTGGCAATTTTACCTAGACAAAAAATCACAACTTATGACGCTGTCGCAACCACATCAGACTCCGAGATAACGCTTTCACGAATTGGCTAGAAATAACATACAATACAAAATTGCGAACGCTTTTATACAGCAAAAAAATGTAAACAAAAAAAAAATTCGACCATACTTAAGATTAAAAACGCATAGTTTACCTTATAATTATTTTAAGGAAAGGCTGATGATGGAAGAAGACTTCCCACCCACCCCAAAACGACCTCTCTGCATCGATCGTACTGTTGATATGGGCCCCCCACTCACGTGAATTTCCCTACTGGTACTGTCTGTCCCCCAAACGAAATAACTCCAAATTTCTTCTTCCATGTCTGTCTGCCCGATTGTCCGTCAATAAAGCTTTCTCCCGCGCAAACTATTTACTTACCTGTAGATACTCGTACAACATCTCCTATTCATAGATCTGCACCCGAGTTTATACAGTTAGATACAAAATTATCTATTTTTGAAACAAGAATCAAAGTTGTAGATCTTTTAGCTCCTTACCGGCGTGGAGGAAAAATAGGACTATTCGGAGGGGCTGGAGTGGAGAAAACCGTGCTCATTATGGAATTGATCAACAACATTGCGTAAGCTCATGGGGGTGTATCCGTATTTGGAGAAGTAGGTGAACGTACTCGTAAAGAAAATGATCTTTACATGGAAATGAAAGAATCCGGAGTAATTAATGAACAAAATATTGCAGAATCAAAAGTGGCTCTAGTCTACGGTCAGATGAATGAGCCCCGGAGCTCGTATGAGAGTTGGTTTGACAGCTCTAACGATGGCGGAATATTTCCGAGATGTTAATGAACACGATGTACTTCTATTTATCGACAACATCTTCCGTTTTGTCCAAGCAGGATCTGAAGTCTCCGCCTTATTGGGTCAAATGCCTTTCTTAGAAATCATTGGCTACTGCAGAAAACTCGTCATCATCAGTAATTATTATCTCCTGTTTCGCTCTAGAGAAGTAGGCGGGAATGAGACATGTGTCATAAGTTTAAACCAGAATGCTTCAACTAGTTAATTTAAAACACATTGGCAGCCTCACCATATTCAAGAGTGTGAATAAAATTACACAGCACAGCACTAACTTTCAAAAAGTGTGCTATCGTAGAAAACGAAAATTAACAAATCATCGAAAAAGTAATACAAAGGAAAAAGAGAAACGCAACTTTGAGGTATGTATTTGGGAGGACCACATCACCACTTTATCAAGATTCAACTTTTGTTATTATTGTCGACATAGAATAAAGAGACGCCATGAAGTGAGACTCTATGATAATATAAATATAACAACTGTGAATGGGTACATAGCTTTGATGCTGGATATGCAAAATGAAAGAAAACGGTTTCTTACTAGGGGTATTTCAGCAACATGAAATCCAACAGGCGAAGTAAGTTTTGCATCGTCGTCAAGCACCTCAAGAGAGTAGAGTATCTCAAGTGCCCGAATAATTGATTCTGGCGAAGGAGAAGCTGGCCAGTTAAAGCCTAGTATATTATCTATTCCAAGAGCTTTCAACTGTAAGATGAAAAAGAAGAAAAAGGTAAAAACCTCTTTCCTACATAAAAAATAATGCCTTAGCCGATTATTTCACGAATTAATTTCCATCATTTGAGATCACTAACTAAAACGTTCGAAGAAGGCAATGGCATTTATGTGTGCTCCATTTGGACCACAATTGAAAGCACTTCTTTCTCCCTCGAAAACTCACAAACAACAGCCTGATTGGCTGAAATACGATCAGACTAATGCCAGCAGTACCTGAATTACGCATGAAACGAGGTTTGATCTCTGAATATCTGGAATACCGTGAGCAGCCATCTCCTTGAGAAAATATTCTTCTATGTACAACCTGGATTGGAAGTAAAAAAGCAAGCAGCAGCTTCTTCAGGAGGAAGGCTTTTCCGAATAAAATATATTTGGGAGATCAAACATCATTTCATACGTCAAACTTCCCACAATCACCTGTAACATTTTCCAGGACGAACTCTTCTGGCCCTACCAGCTCTCTGTCTAGCAGATGCCTGAGATATAGGTGCCACCACAAGGTTCTCGATGTCTGTAATCTGCAGATTAAGCATAGAAAAGTAATAACGGTCAACTACATTTGTAGATACATTTGCTACGCCAGCAGCTGGATTAATCACATCCTACACTTGGCAAGAAACATTCATGTGATGTATAATCCCTAGATATGAGATAAAAAAAACTGGGAAAAATTGGCGAATTCTCTGCATATTGGTACGGAATCATTCAACAACTACAATCGGCAATTGGACAGTATGATGTCTTAGTCTCTCCAACATAAATCTGACACGGAAGAAGATTGAGTTACCGGATTATAAAATTGTTGTTTGGAGAACCCACTGTCAATGACATACACAACACCCTACATAGAACAGGAAAAAGAAAGGTGAATTAACTTGCCCAAAGGCTTAGGAAAATATCGTTGCCAGACAAAAAAGTAAACTAACCTCCAATGTCAAAGATGTCTCCGCTACATTTGTTGATATCACCAATTTTCTCTTGCCTCGAGGAGTAGGGGAAAATATTAAATCCTAGAAGAGGAAAAAATTAAGCAAGACACTTGTTTCGGTATAAGCCTTCCATAAAAGCAACAACTTGTTAATCAGTCACCTGTTTAGCCTGCGGAAGCCCCGAGTACAAAGGTAAAACAATTAGTCCTGAGGAACAGAGATAATCGCGTCAACATGCTGGCAAGCTTATTTGGCTGACAAATCAGCCAAGATACGATGAAAAGAGAAAACATTGGTCAGCTGCTTGAGATGTAATAGGCAAACAAAGATGGGATATTACCATCATGGCACTTAAGATTCAAAATCATTCTCATGTTCAACATTAGCGAACGAATCCATTTTGAATTTGATAAATGTATAGCTCGTGAAGTATGTGTTCGTGTATGTCCTATAGTTATATACATTCTCATTATGAGAAGGGGTCATTCGAGCGTATCTAAATAGATACTATGTTTACATCTTAATTAGTTACCAGAAGAAATTTCTCTGTCCTGAATGTCATCTGTCAGTTGCTTTACAGCAGCCTCAATGGCCTCCTCACCAGTAAGGAAGACCAATATGTCACCAAATGGCTCCTGACAAAGAATAAAAAGTTGCAAGTTATTGGTTCTCATATGGTTCCATTATTCAAAGAAAATAAAGGACAAGAAAATAGAGCAAAATCATGTGTTTTTCTTCGAGAATCCATCCGAAAATAGCAAAAAAAAAAAAAAAACAATCACCAAAAAATATCTTTGGCACCTGAATAACTTTTCTTTTGAAACTCAAAGAAGAATAGGAAGAAGAAGCAAAAATCTCATCTTACACTCCCAATTAAAAGGTTAGAACAATAGTTGATATCATGATACCATGCTAATTGAAATCCAAAATACTTGGACTCAAGACTTGGCACTCCAGCACCTCATTATAGAAGCAGGGCAGCAAGCAAGGGGCAGGGAAATATGGCATAAAGTCAGCTCAAAGGTAAGTACCTTATCGTGAATAAGCAATACGGTTGAAACAGCAGCCCTCACATAGTCTGATACAGGTTCCTCCAAATAGTGAATTTGGACATTGAAACCTCTACCCTGAAAAAGTAAATGGTCTATGATCACAATTTAACAAACATAACATTGTCATCTAAGTTTTATAATAATTGTAACATGCTAGAGCATTCAAAATGTTATTGATAAAAGTCTTTGTTAACACCTCAACAGATAGGATCGCCGGTTCCATTTTCAATCCAGGTTCCACACTTTCTGAACCTCTATATCTTCTGCTGCTGCACAATAAATTAAGATGTGTGCATAAGTAATTTTTTATCAAAGTGGTCTGAACATGTACTATTACAATGGACAGCAACTAAATCAACACAACGAGCGAACATCATTTTTCCATTGAGCGCTTTCAACAAAGAACAAAAGGAAAGATTTAGACTGGATTCATTGGGTTTTATTTCTAGCTTTGATTTTTTTATTTTATTTCTGAAATCATTCCTAAAGTGAGAAAATTTATCTTTGAAGAGGAGGCGTATTTTATCATGGGTTGTACTTATATAGTACAAATTCATTAAAGCAATAAAACCAAAAGCTGATTATTCAGATGAAATTGACTGTCATATGAAAAGAATCATCATAGAAAACCTAAATAATAAAGGTCAGTTAGAGTCGTTCTTAGACTATGGAAAACAGTCCACGCTCAGTCAATGAGACCAACCGACTAACGCCAGAAACTAGTACATTAGTGCCAAAAATTGTCCAGGATTATCAGTCAATTCTCTGTTTTCAGTGACAGCCGAATCTGCATCACTTGGTAGACATCTCAAGAAACTCAAAATTTCCCAAGACATCACTTTGTAGACATCTCACATTGAAAGGGTACCTGGGTTGGAAGAAATCAGACATGGATTTTGCTTCAGTAGTAGCAGAGGATATTATGAGACGCAAGTCAGATTGCCGGCATTGGATCTGACCAAAAATACAAAAGATCAAAAGAAAGCCATTAAATGAGAGCCTTAGTTCATTTAATTTCTTTGTGAAGGAAGAAATCGTGCTATTTAACTAGAAATACACCTTCTTAAGAAGTCCAAGCACAATATCAGTCGAAATAGACCGCTCGTGAGCCTCATCCACCATGACGACACTGATGATATTACAATGGAGAAAAGGTCACTGACATTGTATAACACTTGAAAAATAACAAAGCGCCACAAGTGCAGAGACCGTAATGATCACATGAACAACCCCATCAATTTTTAGGTGTTATGACTAGAAACAATGGAGGCTGATAATCACAGTAAGCTCGTGCACAAGTGATAGCAATGTTAATAACTATATTTAGTCAACAGAGGATCATCCATCATCTCACACAGTAATACACCATCAGTAAGAAACTTGATCATTGTAGTTCCCTGTAGCAGAAAAATTCAGTTGCCACAAGGGAAAAACAGCGGGTGGGTCTCGCATTTAGTTGTCTATATCATGGTTTGATGATAAGTTGAGAAAATATTACATGCTGAAGACACAGAACGTACAGGATTTGTAGCATCTTCAAATCTTATGGTGTAGCCAACTTCCTCTCCAAGCTTAACTCCCATCTCTTCAGCAACTCTGGAAGCCACTGCCTGCATTTTCTTCTTATAAGTCAAGAACGCAGAAAATATCGGCATGCAATAGCAGCTAGGTCCTTGGAAAACTCATTTCTGTGCATTAGAAGCTGGACACAAAAAAATCCACGAAACAATTGAACCATTTATATCACATCTAGCCTTTTCCTCACGTGTCAAATCATTCCAATTTCCAGCACAAGGAACAGAAAAGTTATTTTCCACCAAAAAAAAAACGACAGGGGCAACCAGAATGGATGTTGAAATCAGAATGATCACACTTGTAGTCAGATATGGACGACAAAAATACTTATAAAAAAATCAGAATGATCATGACAGCCAATGAATCTATTCTCCTCAAACTTTGAAAAGAAATGAGACAACTTCTCTAATTGCCCAAACCAAAATGTCAGGATTTCAGAGAAACAAGAGGCACGAAATTAAATATTACCAATTCCTAACCTGAACTGCGAGCCTCCTTGGTTGTGTGAAAGCTATAACACGACCGCCCTCGGCCCAACCTGCTTCTTTGAGGTACTGAAATTTCAAAAGCCAGGGATCACCTTTTCTATTGAATTAAAATCACATGAACCATGAACACACTTAGACAATAACGGCACACTCAGTCATGAACCAAAAAATTGATCAAGCTTAACCATGGTCCAGCAATTTCATTACTTTTACGGTACATAACAAATAGACTTCACTTCCACAACATTAAAGTTTGCAGACTTCATACAAACAAAAGACAAAATGAGGCCGTCAAGATCTCGTTGAAACAATGATTACTTTGTCAAATTTAAAAGGCAGTTACCAATTCCGTTAGCCTAGAGCCTTCCAACAAAACTATAACCCTCAACTCTACCCGTGCAGTCATTTAATATGAAACTGCTGGGACAATAGTTAAGAACTTCCTATCCACAGACCCAATCATTGTTGTAAATCTCAACCAACTATACATGTGGCTACTTTCCGATGATGATCACCCTGTGGAAAAAGCTGGGGGGAATTCCTCTCCACTAATTCAAGTCAGGAACTTTCCTTCCTCTTATCTTTCCCGACATTCTGCACCTCCCAAAAAAAAAAACAAACAAACAAAATCACACCATCTGCCTACTCTGTCATGAAACTTTGTATACAAACTGCATGACACAATGTCAAATTGCCAAACCCTTATAATTCAAACATTTTTCTCCCACCACCGACACCCCACCCAACAGACTCCACCGACTCCAACAATCACCACGCCCGTTGAGCAGAAACATCACGCTCCGTATTTTTTACTCATTACTGGCGGACGACTCACAAATCAGACAATCAAATCAAACCAAAAGAAAACAAATAACCCAAAGAACCTGGGGAATCTGGGTGGTCTTGCCACTGCCCGTCTCCCCGACAACGATGGTGGTAGCATGACTCTCGACCAGATAAAGTATCGCAGTCCTGTACTTGTAAACGGGAAGTCGCTGCCTCTGCTTCTCGATGCTGGCGTACCCATACCTGCTACCCCAACCAACCCACAAGAAAAGATCGCACCTTTGGGTGAATTGAGCTCGACCCACCAAGCGACGAGAGAGGAATACCAAAACAAGAGGGAGAGGGGTACCCGGAAGAGGAGGATGAAGTGAGGAAGAGGACGCCGCCTTCCTCGTCGACGAGTCGGGGCTTCTCCGTACCTGGCTTTCGTAATTGTAAAATTATTACAGTAATCGTTTACGAAAAAGAGGTGGTATTTTTTTTTGCAAAATATCGGATTTTGGCCTTAATTATAGGGCTATTTTCATATGCGGCCACAACTTTATTTTTTTTTATTTATGTCCATAACTATGATATTGATTTATTTTGTGGCCGCGTTGTAACGTCGTTACCTACGTGGATTAACGGCTGAACTCGTGGCAACAAACGTGGCCATCCTGTCTTTTAGAAAAAAGACAAAATATCGGATTTTGGCCCCAATTATCGGGCTATTTTCATCTGCGACCCAAACTTTATGGCCATAACTATGACTTTATTTTAAAATTGCCACGCAGGATGGCCACGTTCGCACACTCCTTCAGCCGTTAGTCCACGTAGGCAACGACGTTACGACGCGGCCACAAAATAAAATGAAGTCATAGTTATGGCCACAAATAAAAAAAAACAAAGTTGTGGACACATATGAAAATGTGCCGATAATTGGGGCCAAATTCCGATATTTTGCCTTTATTCTTTTAAGTAAGTGTTACGAAAAATTCAAATGTTCAAGTTTAGTATATGTTTACTAAACTTTTTTAAAAATATTATCATTCGATTTACTATTTTTTATTTCATAATTTTTATTAAAAATGTATTATTCATATTTAGTAAAAAGTATTACTTAGTAAAAGTTCAATTTTCAGTAACTCTTTCGATTAGCTTTTGAATGAAATTAGTAAATTAGAAAAATTAATAAAATACCGTTGAACATGGTAAAATTATTTAAAAATTACTAAAAATAAATTTTGGTTTTGTAATTTTTTACTAATTTTTGTGTGAAATTTTAATAAAATTTGATAAAATATTATAAAATATTTTAGTAATTTACAAAGCTAAACGGTAAATTCCAAACCAAATTACTAACATATTATTATTGTGAAATTACCAATTTACCTCGAGTAAAATTTACAAAATGCTTTACCAACTCGGGGGGTCATATTCTCAGCATTGGAAATGAGCCGTCGTTCCAATTTGGAATGATTGGAATGAGTCGATCTCATGTGGGTCTCTTAATGAAATATGCAAAATTTAATTTAATTTTTATAATAAACAACTCCATTATTCTGAAGTACAAAATTACAGAAGATGTGGTGGCTACAAATAAAACTACACGGTATTATGAATTTTTATATGGGCTCGAGGCCCAAAGGGCCATAGCCCAGAAGGTGGGCCCAACTTCTTGGAATGGGCTTATTATTAGAACGGCAGTCTATCCAAGCCTTAAACGTAAGTTTAACGTTGCACAATTTATATTTTATTTCACGTGACAATGGAAGGAAGCCTCAATTTGATGTATGTGTGTGATGGCGGGTCACCTTTTTTAATTTTTTAATTCTAAATTTTTTAATTCTTTCATATTTGCGCCCTGGTCCGAACTTTGATATTGTTGCACAGCTATAACGATCGTATTACGTTGACTTTTTTTTATTTTTACCTTAGGCCCCATGATTTTGCCAAAGCTTTGCTTCAAATCTAAGTTTTCCAAGGCCTTCGCTTTCCTCTGTCTTTTCGACACAAATCCGCCCCTGAGATTTCTTGTGCTGTCCCTTTGAATTTGATCTCCGCAAGCATCACTCGATATCTGCCATGAAAAGAGGGGAATGATTGATGCTGAGATGTCATGGAGAAGGATTGATGTTCACATTTTGCCGTGGGGTCCTTTTTGTCTATAACCGTGTTCCTTCCTAGATAATATATATATGTAAGAAATAGTGGAGCCTTCTTTTCAAAAAGAGTAGTTCCACTAATCACGGCACGATTCCTCGTCACTTACCACAGGGTTTTGGTAACTAAGACCCCCCCCCCCCCATATAATAAATGATGATTAAATTATTGGGGAAGCGAAATGAGAAGAATACATATAGACTAGATATCTTTTGAAAATACGGGATCACACTTTGTTTAGTATATTGTACGAAACGGTGTTTATTGTTTTGTACATTTCGGGTCCTCGTAACCGTGCCGTTAGGTTTCATAAACTCTTCATACAAATTGCATGAAGAGTTTATGAAGCCCAATAATAGTTACGAAATGGGAAAAAAAATGTATAAAACGGTGACATTATTCCGTAAAAATATACTTAATAATGTGTTATTGTTTGGTACATTCATAACATGCCCGTCGCGTCCCGACAATACATCTTCAGATTAGATCGGCTTTCCTGGTATTCTTTTTAAAAGACGGACTTAAAGAGAGTATTTCTGGAATAGTTTTGTTATCCGGGTAAGTTAACCTTTATTTTATTATGAAAGGGTCTTTAGTTACTTTTCTTATAGTGAAAAAAAACAAAAAAAAAAAAACCTAAAAAATGTTTGGGTCAAAGATCAAGAAGACTGTGCATGCATTGTTTGTCTCGATAAAATACAATAAACTAGTCTTGACCGAATTAATTAATGTGTAGTGGACTAGATGTATATGATAAGTTACAATAATAATTTGGATTATATAAGTAATACTTTCGTTTTATTCTTAACCATGAAGTCATAATGATCTAATAATTTTTCCCATAAATATTTTTTTCCTAATCCATAAGTTATGTCACTTTTGATTTAGAAAAAAATCTTTTTAATCCTGGGTTTAGGGTAAGAGCTGCCAACTATTGACTTCTAACCAGTGACAACTAACGACAACTCTTGGTTGGTCATGGTGACTGTGAGATAAGAGAGAATTTCAATTTTCACCCACTTTTGTTGGAATTGGGTCACAATGCCATTTATCTCTGTGTTGTTTGTAAATAGTGTGTCGCCCACAAAATCCAATCCAATCCATCCCCCAAAATTTAATGCCCTAGCGACTTAGCTCAACTATCGATGCGTACCCTCTACAAGGCAACAAGGCATCAGATTTTCCGGATGGTTCTACAATGAATTTATTATGTTATGGTCTTTTATAAAATAATAACAAATGAGTCTCGATTCCAATCGAATTAATTAATCCGTAACGAGTTGAATGCTCCGCTAATTGCTAGAAGTTTCTAAAGGCACATGACGCAATCTTGAGCCTTCTCTAACTTAGGGGGGTTAATTACTTCATCACCTGCCCTATTCCCTATCTACCCAACTCAATTTATTGAATTAGATTAAGCCCCTAATTGGGGGGGGGGGGGGAGAGTGTTTCTTGGTCACCCAATTGAATAAAGTTGTTGAACAAGAGCAAGAAACAGTGGTACTTCCTTGGACAAGTTCTCTTCCCTTTGGACCAAATAAAAGTTAACCTAGTCATTGATAATTCACTTCCCCATTGGTAAGTAGACCTAAGAGGTTCATTGTTCCTAGCGTGTGTCGCTACCCGATATAATAACTGAGGGGACCTACCGAGGGTGTTGTACGGTTCCTTCGGTCCGACACGATGGTCGTGGGGACCGTGGTACAGTTTCTGCTGGCATGAAAGGTAAAGGTTGGTTTAACACCAGCCTTGCCTGCATGAGCAAACAAAGAGACACCCGACGGATGAGGATGGCAGAGAGAGTGAGATGGGAAAAAGGGTTTGAAAGGGAGAAAGTAAAGCACATGATGAGGGTTCCATATGAATGAATGCCCTTTGTTTCTTGCGTGCCCCACCTAAAACTCACTCCTCGATCCACGCATAATTAACACTTCTAATTTGCATTAGTTATTTAAGAATCAAGTAAGGAGAATTTACAATTTTCCGTTTCAAAGTACGTTAAAATATTATTATTTGACCTACAAGCTTAATCTGTCAGACGAAGTTTGATTTATGTTTATGAGCTTAATCTTCCATGTAACTTTCCCATTCAATTTCCCAAAAGTTGAGACTTAAGTGACTTGAACATTAGTTGCCCAAATGGACCGTCATTTCCCTTTCAATATTTGACAATTCTCTTACTCTCCCTACAATCCCATGACTATAGTTTCTTTATTTAGCATTAGAAAAATACCATAAGATCGGTCTGTCGATCATATTCCCACTACCCTTCAATCTAAATCCTCAATTGGCGGAGACTACTTTGGAAAATGAAAAGACGGAAGAAATAGGTAATTCAATTTATTTATTTTCCAAAAATATATGAAAAAAAATTGGAATTCATATCAAGAAAAATAAATAAGAGGTTGGGACTAGGAGTTAGCATAAATTCTAGGTAAAACTCAAAACTAGTCAAAATCGGTATTATAGAATCGGTATCAGTATAAGTTCTCGAATAGATCAAGTAGGTTCTAGGTTCTAGATTTTTAAAAACCGACAATACCAAGTATTGTTTCAAGTTCTTACCTCATAATCAACCTGAAGAACTTAAAACTTAACATAATATATTTCAATATAATTTATATAATTTGTATAATATTTTGTATAATCTATATTCTCCATTTGTATAAATAATTATTATTATAAAATTGTAAATATTTTTTGTTTATATTTAGCATTTTTGCGTACGACATATGTATTATATTGGAAAGGCTGATGATGGAAGAAGACCTTCCAACCCACACTCTACATCGATCGCACTATTGGTATGAGCCCCCACCCACGTGAATTTCCCTACTTCCATGATGGTACTGTCCCAACCAAATAACTCCAAATTTCGGGAAAACACCGTCACGAATTGACTAAAAAAATGTACAATACAAAATTACGGATATTTTTATATAACAAACAAAAATATAAACACAAAAAAATATTCGACTATACTTAAAATTAAAAATGTATATTTTGCTATATAATTATTTGAAGGGAAGGCTGATGATGGAAGAAGACCTGTTGGTATGGCCCCCACCCACGTGAATTTCCCTTCTTCCATGATGGGGATGGAAGGTCACGATCGATCTCTCTCTTTGGGTTGTCCTCCGGGGAAGTACCAGCTGAAGTTCGACGCGGAGGCGACTTGCTACCTCGTGAAAGGGAAGGTGAAGGTTTACCCTAAGGGGCCGTCGTCGTCACGGGCGGTCGAGTTCGTGGCAGGGGATCTAGTGACCTTCCCATAGGGGCTAAGCTGCACATGGGATGTGTCCGTCGCCGCGATAAGTATTACATATTCGAGTCAAATTCGGGCTCATCTTCTTCTCCATCGTGAACATAGCCGAGTCTAGTTCCTTTTTACAGCAAGTAGGAAAAATATTTTGTCTTTTAGGGTGTGAGTTTGGGAAATTCCCAATTTACGGCACTCCACAATTTTGTCTTTTTCCAAAGATCAATTAAACCCAAAACTTTGAAGGAATTTTCAATTAAGTCCTTGAAATGTCGGGAGAAGGAAAACCAACAGGTAATCCCTCCAGAGCTCCTCAAAGGATGGAGCTCGTTAATGAGTCTAGAATGACTCCGTATGGCATCAGCAGGAGTATAAACGAATTGTTAACTCAGCTGACTAGGCCAGGAGGTTTTGATAATCAAGAGAGCCGACACCTTGCTGAAGAGGTAGGTTCGATTGTCAATAAAATGCTGGATTCATTAGAACACGAAAGAGGTTTAAAAAGGCCTGAGACAGAGGCGACTTCTGGACTGGCAAGTACAACAGGAAAGCCAGTTGAAAGGTTGAATCTGGGAGGAAGGAATTCTAACCAGAAGCAAGGCAAAGGCGTAGAAGACATGTATAAGGAGTCAGTAGCCCCTTATATCTTGGATCCGCATAAGTGACAGGCCAATATGTCCACTCAGAGCGGGGAATTGGCGAAAGATCTAAGGAAATCCTTAGGTTTGGCAGACGACACACCAGTTCATTTGGACAATAGAACGTTCAATGAACTAGTTGCTGCGAAAAGGGAGATATACAGGCCGGACTATCCTCATAGAACCAAATCTGAGTTCATTCCGAGAGATAATGTCCTTAAGCCGATAGTCACTCACAGTCTACGAATTATGTGTGGCAGCCCTCATGGGTACAGCGCAGAAATACTGGAAAACCTTGGTGGCACACACAGACATCAGGGAAAAGATAGATCAGGCGCTAACGGTTGACGGTGTGTTGGCAATTATAGCCGACGCCCTTAAACGTGAGTTCTGTGGTTTTTCCTTGTCTACGGAGACAGTGGAAAAAGAGCAGTCCATGACAGCTCTGGTAAAACTACAGATCTGCGATATGTGTCTGTTCGACAACTACGTATGTGAATTCCAGAAATATTATTACAATCTAGATGTAGTATCGTAACAGTTCATATTGGGAACCTTTTTTGCAAAACTCCCCGAACCATGGCCGGATGTTGCGCAAAAGGCCTACAAATTACTTCTAGCCAAGGATAAAATTGTTCATGGATTAGGAGGTAAGATTCAGGCGGTAAAGTACGCGATGAGGAAGGCGTGTACTGAGCTCCAGGTGAAAGAGGCGGCTAAAAAGCTACCTTACCTAAACAAGAGCTGTTGTTCTCAGATAGAGTATGTGCCGGGAAGGTATGGATGCGATACTCGCAGTACAACCGGTGATTCTCTGAAGAGAAGGAACTTTCCTCGTAAAACAAGGAAGTTCGTTGGGTACAACAAAAGAAAAGTTTGGCCCAAGAGAGATCTCCAGCGCAAGCAGAAAGGAGGTCCTGATTACAAACCAAGAAGGTTTGTAAGGAGAAGGGATAACCTAAAGGATAAAGATAGGATCGATGCCTTTAAGCGTAAGCATGGCAGGGAGCCTAAATGTCCTAAAGGTAAACCTTTGAGCATCTGTAATTGCTGCTGGTTTTGTGGTTCGAAAGACCACAAGGCGGATAGTTGTCCAAAGAAGAACCAAAGGAGGGAAAGACTCCGAATGGTCTTCCTAGAGGACAAGAGTCATGAGGAACAAGTTCTTGCTTACGAACCTATCAATGAGCAGGACATTTCCGACTTAGACTCGGAAGTAGAATCCATCTATGAGGTAGTGTCTAATTATGATACAGACTCAGATGATGATTCTGATCTCTGGACCGAACATCTGTTCATGATGCGAGCAGAGAGGGAAGGAGATGGTGATGAGTTGGTTCCTTTAGAAACAACAAATCAGATACTGGAGGAAACCCACCAGTATGAAGATCCATCCCAGTCAATTTTGGAATGGAGGTTGCCAAATGTCAATGCTAGGGAAGTTTATGAAGTATCGAGATTTAGGTTCCGATCGACCATAGATATCTCGCAGACAGAAGTAACGGCTCAAGTCACAAGCACTGAGCTTGAGACTTTGGATATCCCACTCTTGAATGTACAACGCATAAGAGATACCATGCGTAACGCAAGAGGTGTATATAACTATATACACATTGGGTTGATCCAGATAGGATTAGTCCCGTTGTTTCATTTACCAGCGGATAGTCCTGTGGTAGCAGCAGTAATTGATAAACGTTGGCGAGAGTTTAGAGATCAGCTGATATCAGGTGTACAGGCCAACCTTGCACATGGTCCTGTATGGTTCCAAGTCCATCCAAACTTTATGATGGCTTTGAACGATCGATGTTTGGGGACTTCATTGACCTTAAGAATCAAGTCGATGAATATGGATCGTATGAATCCCCAGGCCAAGTTTTTGGCGTATCACACTAGGGTAATTTGTCGATGGGTAAATACCACTAGTCCTGGTGTGAGGAACATTTCAAAACTTACAGAATTGTTCGAGGAAGGTCATAGCAACTACCAACAGTTCCATAGGCGTGAGGTAAATCCATTGGAATTAACCTGGACAAGGAGTTGGGTTATGACTGAACCTGGCAGTAGCTCTAGACCCATTAGCGCGGCTAATATCCGACAAAGGGGTAATGAAATTACTCTCATGTTAGGAGATCCGTCAAGGGTTAATGAAAGAGCTGATAGGCATTTGCCTATGCTTAGCGATAGAGCTGACAGGCATTTGCCTGTGAGGATGCCAATCCTGAGAGAGCCGCTCAATAGAGCACCCTCTGAAGTCTCTTCAAGAGCTAGTGATGTGGGAGAAGACATAATAGTCTCTCGACCTGATGTTGCAAGCGCACCTCCACTAATAGAAGAGATGTCTCGAAGATCCGTTGATTCGAGAGCCCCGTCGCAACATACAGGTAGAATCGTAGGGTATAGACAGGTATCATTACCAGTTTATGAAGACCATGTAGATCAGCCGAGAGAGGAGTCTATATGGATGTTAAGAGTTACCAGTATGGAAAACTCTTTATCTAAGATTCCTAAAGTCTGTGAGGTTATCGAGCAGATAGCCAAGCAAAGGTCTATTGCGATAGACGATATCTGGAGGATGATAGAACCATCCCAGAAGGTACCTGAGAATATTGGGTTTAGTATTAGGAAGGAAGACCTGAGCACGTATGTAGCTCTAATTTTCAAATTTCCTGGATACTATGAGTATTCTCTGGATACTTTGATAGACACTGGGTGTAGTACAACTTGTGCTAGACTCAATGCTCTACCAGATGAGTGGTGGGAACCACTGCAGAAACCCATCCATATGGTGAACGTCGATGGTATGGCCACAATGGTTGGTCATAACGCAAGCAACGTGCCTGTCTTTATTGGTGGACAAAAGTTCATCATTAAAGAGATTCTTGCACATCCTTTACTAGAGGCCGACATCATTATTGGTAATGCCTTGTTAAAGGGTCAGAAGGAAAACCTTCCTTTTGTGCAAAATGAAAACGATGTTTCTATCAGTGGTGTAAAGATAAGTATTCTACAAGAGCCTAGACTGCAGTTAAAATTTGGCTTTTATCCGGTAAAACGGACAGAATACTGTGGCGATATCCCATGTGAAAGAGCTTTCAGAGTGCGAGCTCAACGTGGTGATATACGGTTGGATGAGAACGAAACATGGGTACAAACCCTATTTTCTCCAACGAGTACCAGTAATCGTAGCTGGTATGATGACCTGTTTACCAATCCAAAACAGGAAGTGTGTATGACTGTAAAGTTAACAGGGATGAAATGGGATAAGTTCCTGATAAAACTGGCCGATAACTTTAGTGAAGATCCGCTGAAGTTATGGACTCGAAATGGCCTAAAGGCTAAATTAGAGTTGAAAGATCCCGGAACCATTATAAGAGCCAGAAACATTACGTATACGGCTGAGATGGTTGAGGAGTTTGATAAACAAATTCCTGAGTTGCTTGGAAAAGGCTTGATTAGGGACAGCTACAGTCCACATTCTAGTCCTGCCTTTATGGTAATTAACCATGCCGAGCAGGTGCGAGGTAAAGCACGAATGGTTATAGATTATCGTCAGCTTAACAAAGGTACAAAGGACGATGGCTATAAGATTCCAACGGCGGGTGATCTTATTGATAGGATTAGTTTGAGTCAACCAAAATACTTTTCTAAATTTGACTTGAAAAGTGGATACTGGCAAGTTAAAATGGAAGAAGAATCGGTTCCTCTAACTGCCTTCAATGCTCCGCGAGGAATGTTTGAATGGTTGGTTATGCCATTCGGTCTGAAGAATGCTCCAGGCGTATTTCAGCGCAAAATGGATAATGCTTTTAAGCAGGTCCGAAAATTTTGTGCGGTCTATATTGACGATGTGCTAATCTACAGTCAGTCTGAAGATGAACACATGAGACACCTTGATCAGGTGACTGATATCTTCCGACGGGAATGTATGATTCTATCAGAGAAAAAGATAGAATAGTTTAAGGAATCAGTTAACTTTCTAGGCATGGAGATTGAGCAGGGAAAAATTAAACTGCAAAATCATATTGCTGAGAAAATAGTTAATTTTCCTGACAGACTTGAGGATAAGAAGCAAGTCCAAAGATTTTGTGGATGCGCTAACTATGCGAGAAAGTTTGTGAAAGATCTTTCCCGAGACCTGAGTAGGATTTCGAAGAAAACCTCTTCTACAAATCCTTGGAAATGGGAAGACGAGGACACTCAGTCCATTAGAAGGATTAAAGCAAAGGTGAAAAATTTACCACAATTAGCTTTACCCTCTGATAAAGACGAGTTAGTCTTGGAAGTTGATGCTTCTGAAGAATTTTGGGGAGCAGTCCTCAAAATTAGAGGACGAAAACCAGAACCGGTATGCAAATACTGGTCAGGAAGCTTCAAGGGGTACGAATTACGGTACCCGATACATGAAAAAGAAGTATTAGCCTTAAAATATGGAATAAAGGCTTTTTACATCTTTTTGGCACCGAAAGCATTTTTAGTGCGCTCTGACTCGACCTATGTAAAGAGGTTTATGAGTCTGAACCTTAAAGAGGCTAGGCAAACTAGACTCTTAAGGTTGCAGGAACTGCTGAGCTATTATAAATACGAGGCAAATACATTAAGTCCGACCACAACATAATAGCCGACTCTCTCTCTAGAAAACTTGCGAAATCCTCTCTTTCTAAAAACTCTGCAGATGGATCCTGCTGTAAAGAGAAAGATATGCTGGGGGTGCAAGAAGGAGGGACATTCCAGAAAGGTATGTCCTAACAAAGGAGATGGTGAGCATAGTGATGCTCGTTCCGTTTCAGGAACGAAGGCGGCAGTGCTCTGCTGGCAGTGTAAGCAACTAGGGCATAGCTCTTATGAGTGTCCCAAGAAGCTGAAAACTGCGGATTCCCAGAAGGGGAAGGCTGAACTTAAGGAGAAAGCAAAAGCTGACTCCAAGAGTGAAGCGAAACTGGATCTCCAGAAGGAGATGACTAATTCCAAAGAGGCTGAGGCCAGATCTAAGGGAAAGGCGAAAGAATCCCAGAAGGGGATGGCTGGTTCCAAGGGAAAGGCAAGAGCCAATCCCAAGGAAAAAGCGGAATTTTCCCAGAAAGGGAAGGCAGATCTGATGGAGAAGGGTAACACCAACTCTGGAAGAGATGTGAAGAAAGATCTTCAAAAGAAGATGACAGATCTGAAGGAGGAAAGCTCCAGAAGAGATGTGGAAATGGCAGATCTGAAAGATGAGGCAAGAGCCGAGTCAAAGGAGAAAGTCAGGAAGAAGAGGAAGGCCAAGAGGCTTGGGTCTTCTGGTCCCAAGGGGGATGAATCTGTAAAGGATGGTCCTAAGAAGGACGGTAAGGTTGAAGAACCTTGGTGGTCTCCTTTGACTATGGAGCAGTTTAATTACTGCCGAAACCACTTAGCCAAAGAGCAGAAGATTTCCATTAATCAAGCTGTAAAATCCTACAAAGCTTTATTAAAGAGCAAGGAGGAACAGAAAGATAAGATGGAAACACAATATGCTGAGGAAGAGGCTAAGTTCAAAGCCATAATTGGCAAGCCAATTCAAGTGGTCGACCCTGAACCCAGGGCAGAACCAGAAGAAGAGGCTGCAATGGAGTGTGAGCAATACTTCGACTTCGGGAGTGCTTACGCGGCATTGGAGGGTAATCTTGAAAAAAGAGAAAACCTTGAGGAAGCAATTCCTGTGAAAGACTCAGTTGAGGAGTCTGGTGAAAATGTTCACGGTGACACAGACCAAGAGGATCTGCAAGGATCCTGGTTTTTTGATGAAGACTCGTTTGAAGATGAGTCCCTAAGTTGGGATGCATCTGTTGTCTGTGAAGGACTCATGGGAGGCGTCAAACATGATGACAAACGCCAGATTGAGTTTTTCGCAAGAAAGACAGTGGAGTACATCAAAGACCTGGAGTTTAAGCTATCGATTATGGCTTCAGGTGAGGAGGAGCTGTCCCGAGTGGAAAAGGAGAGACAGCAGATATTCTCCACAACGATGTCGATAATACCGTGGGAAGTCAAAGATTATGAGGTCCCAAAGATAGCGGTAGACATGAGTGAGTCTTCGCTTGAAGAAAACACTGTACTTCAACCGTATCTACACTGGATATCGGGGAAGTGGCCGTCTCTGAGAATTCACTCAGATATGGTGGGAGTAGCAGCGCCTTACGTGTATGCTGGGTTTGTGGACATACTGGAGATCGACAGATCAGAACCAGAATGTATGGAACCACTACCTACGTTGGTGAGGTATGTACTCGGATGCCTAGGCTACGGACCAAAGTATGCCACGGCATTAATTACTAGCACAATCATGGAGGAAGAAGACCATCCGCAGTACGGGAAGGTGATCCTTCAAAATCTGCAGGTATGGGATATCCATCCTTGTGAAAGTAGACGTCTGACGGAACCCCAACGACAGGACCTCGATCAGAGAGGTTTATGGCGGAAGTATTCCAAGGACAAGACGGTCCGAAAAGCCATAAAGGTTGAGTTCCTTAAGGACGTGTTGGAGCATGTTTTAGCCTGCAAGGACGAGTATTACGTGCTCTGTGACGGTCTAATCACCGTTACGATTCTTCGGTCAAATCTGAGCCTTATAGACGAACAAGCAGGAGACCGGGGATGGCAGAGGATGCTTGACCTTCTGGATAGCTTCTGGAGGCGAGAGAACTCTGAGCTGCACCTCCGAACCGACACCTTCAAGGTTTGGAGCAAGATCGTTGATTTCACCGACAAGACCCTAAATCAGCAGATCGAGTATGATGAGAGAGCCCAACAGATCTTGAAAGCGGTCCAAGACCCATCGGGACTCTCAGAGAAAGAAGGAGTTGGCGAGACTTCAAGCGCCAACCATCAGGAAGGAGTCTCCCAAGAAAGCGTACAGATGCAGTCGAGAGAAAACAATTGTGTAAAGTTAGACTATGACATTTTGTCGGTCGTTAGGACCCCACTAACTTTTGCAATAGTTTAGATTTCTTTTACTTTTGAGCTGGCAAACAGTGCATAGGCACCAGCTCCTTTGTGTATATATTCACAAGCCCTCTACCTCATTTGGGGAGGTGATCTGAATAGAGAATTATCTCTCACATCTCTCTGAGTAAGAAATTCTTTGATCGTCCTCCGGGAACACCAATAGGTAATCCGAATAACACCTTAAGGAATCAAGAGTAAGGTTGTTAGAATTAACCAGACTTGGTTAAAGACTAACGGAAGGTCAGATCGTTAGATCAGAACCTTGGAAGGATTGAAGCCTACGGGCCAAAACCTTTGGATGAGGAGTGTCTATATAAGACCCTCGAGGTAAGGGCATGCGGTGTGACACAGAAGAGCCTCTCCACGCAATTCCCCAAATTTGAGGAATTCTTCACTCTTGATGGGCGGAAGCTTGGTGAACCCTTTGAGATGTCCTATCGATTAAGGTATGATAAACATCCTTTGAGTTGTTTATGTTTTTCTTTCTTGAAAAGAGAATATGAGAGAAGTGCAAGTGCACGAGTCATTCGTATGACTGATTGTCCTAACCCAGAGTTACTCCATTTGGATAACGGGGTTGGCAAGGATTCGGCTACAGGATTATTAAATACTGTAGTAGATCGATTGGCAAGCATATCAGCGCAAATATCGCAGCTGACTGAGCTTGTGGAAAGCTATTCTAAGAAATTGGAAGAGCTGACTCTCTTGCAGGGTGAATTCGAGGAGTATTTCCTTGAAGGTAGATCCAATCTTGGGTTTGCGGCAAGTTCGAGGTACTCAAACGAGTATTCGAGGTTGGCAGAACGCCGGCGACAAAGACAATTAAGGAAATCCTCTTAAGTTCGGTCTTGGTTATTAGAATTGGTATCAGAGCCCGCTTAAGATTATTTTCAGAAAAATTGTCTTGAGGTACTAAGTTGTTAGAACGGAAGAAGTTTTGGAGAAAAATTGTAGAGAAAAAGAAGTAAATAGTGAAACTGCCGTAAATCCGTAATTTTGAAACTCGCAACCATAAAAGTCAAAATTTTTTGAAAACTAGTGGTAAAACGGTACAAAGCTCGAACATAGCCACCCCCCAAACCTAACGCAACTTCGTCTTTTCTTAAAGCCATGAATGGGCCTGGTCAAACTAATTTTTCTTTTTTGGTCTGGGCACTCCTTTGCATAATGCGAAGATAAGATCGAATGGGGTTATGTTATTATCATGATACTTATTATTCTAAGTGACAGTTCGTCCGTTCGACTATTTGATGATATCGCTCCAGGCAAATTGCATCTGCATCTGTTCTTCTGCTTGTTATTTTTGTTCTTACTAAGAAATTACAGTCTTTGTGTCCTAAAAGATACACTCGGACACGCCTTCGGTGGTCAAAAGGGGAGGTGTAGACTGGTCCATTTCTTATTCTTTCTCCTTTTAAGATGATATGAGAAAAAAAAGGCCAAATTGACAAATATATCCTGTACTATTTCAAAATTGACAGATCTATCCTATCATCTAAAATTACACCTCCCACAACCCCATCTGACGCCGTTATTGCAAATCCATCCTCCGTTATCGGACTCCTCCGTTATTGCAAAATGGATTCACACGTGGCGTAACGCCGTTTATTCGTTGCCGTTATAGTGGTGACTTTCCCAAATTACCCACGATGTTCACTGAAAAACCGATAATACCCCCACCCCTAAGCCTTCCAGGGAGACGATCATTCACCCCCCTTTCCTCGGTTGCGAACCGAACCCTAATCAAAATCACCCCCTTTTATCAGAATCGATTTCTCCCCTTTTCATACCCTAACTGGTCCCCTCTGTTCCCCTTTGTTCCCCAGTCCTCCCATCGGCCGTCCCGAACGAGTGGCCTTCATTCCCCATCCTCCCGTCCTCCCTTCGTGCTTCCCCCTGCGGTCCCCGACCTCTCATGGTTCCCCGAGGCCCTCGTCTGTCCCTTTCGTTCCTCGTCAGCTCCGTGGTGGTGATTTTCAGTTATCGTTCCTCGTCAGCCCGTTAGGTGTTTCCTCACACAGTTATTGTTCCACCTCGTTTTAATTTTTTTCAGTGAATAAGCAGTATAGTGTGTCCCCTTTTGTGTTGTGATTTTCAGTAGAAGTGTAATGGGTTTTTTCCATAAGTTCTTCGTGTAGAAGCTCGAACAATACTGTATTGAGTGGTCGACATGTTTTTTGTCAATGTGGTGTAGAATGTAATTTGGATAACTGGATAACAATAGGAAAATCAATTTCAAAATGATTTGGATAACTGAACCCATGGTTTGAAGGCATCATCAGTGACTAAAACATAAACAACTACAGAAAAGCCGCACATTTGCAATGGTTTGATAACAAAACATAATTCTTCAACGCTTCAAAAGACAACTGCAGACCAACAGCAGACCACCAACAGTAAACCAACTTCATCACATGCTTCCTGCATTGATAGCATTTCCAGAAGTGAAACTTGGTCCAACTATTGCAGATTCTTGGGTTGCACTCGTCCCCAGATTGTAGCTACTCTGCGGCGGCTCCATATTGTTGCTACTTTACAGCGGCTCGAAATTGCTGTCCATTCTTCCCCTGCCACTGCTCCTGCCTGCACTGCCCCTGCCCCTGCTCCTGCCCCTGCCTCTCCCTCTGTTTGTTGTGTCAGTGGTGGTTCCATATTCCTGTAAATGAATAAACAAGCATAAATGACCAAAATATGTGAACATGGCCTGAATGACATATTATATTACCCCTGTCCTACCAAAAGTATAAGAGCATTTTCTTGTTGCTCCGATCGAACAGACAGGTCAGAAGTGGAGGCTGCAGGTCGTGCTTTGCAGGACCTTTTGTTGTGGCCATATCCCATACATCTTCTGCATTGCATTTGGAGTCCTATCCTTGGTAGCTTGTTGAGGTTCTTCAGTCCTCATCTGGACCCTTCTTCCTGGCCTTTTTGGGTCGTCCTGGTCTTACCTTAAAAGGTGGAGGTAAGATGGGCTCCCCTTCAGGAGCTAGCCAAGCGACTTCTCCCTCCAACGGCTTCAGCGAGTACTTGTATGCTCTCAGGTAAGTGTCTTTCTTGAACCAGTGACTCACATAGGCCTCAATATCATGTTTCATGAAGTTAATGCATGCAACTCCATGAGAACAAGGAATTCCATTCAAGTCCCACACTCTACATGTACAAGATGACCTAAGCAAGTTCACCACAAACTTCTCTGTCCTATAAACAACCTCAAACAGTTGACCAACGCATGGTTTGGGGACCCATTTTCCTGCATATATCTTGATTTTTTCAACCTTGGATCTAATTTCAGGACATAGGATATCAGTCCTCTCATCAAACATTCTACTCTTAGTATACATCCTTTGCATAAGAGCTGACCTAATTTCATCTAGCATGTCAACAATAGGTCTACTCCTAGGCAATGCAATGTAACTATTAAACGTCTCGCATATGTTATTATCCGTTGCATCACATTTGACATTAGTGTTAAAATACACCTGTAATGAACAATTAAACTAATAAAGCTCGTAATCTGACAAAAAGTTACCAAAATCTAGCAGTGATTGAAAAGTTGAATGAAATCAGATGCCTAAAATGAAAAGAGACCACATTACCTAAAATGACAAAAAATGACAGTAGAAAGTAATTACCTTGCAAAAATGCTCCGGACCTTGCTTCAGAAAATCTTCTGCCGCTGCTACGGAGAACTGTCTCATGTTCAAGAGAGCCTTTTGGTAAGCTGCCTCGTGCGTTGCCTTAACACAAGCCCAAAAACTCTTCTTCAGGAACTGACCACGATGGGTGGATTTCCAGTTGGCATAGATGTGCCTTGCACAATTCCGGTGTTCGGCAAGAGGGGCCAACTCCGTAACAGCATGCATCAATCCCTAAAATGACAGCCTTACGTTACAAAACTGAATATTTAAGTAAACTGAATGAAGCAAATGGAAAAACCAGTTTAGAGCAAACCTTCTGCTTGTCAGTGATAAAAGTCCACCCATTACCATCATTCACTCCTAGATCAGCAAATAGGATTAACAAAAACCACATCCAAGATAAAGTATTCTCTCCTTCAACCACTGCCCATGCTATTGGGAACATATGATTGTTACCGTCACGACCCACAGCACACAAAAGAATACCTCCTGCAAGATGCTTCAGAAAGGTCCCATCAAACCCAACCACGTTCCTGCATCCTTCTCTGAACCCCTTCCTAATTTCATCAAACCCCACATACAGACGCTTGAAAGTATTAAATAATCCCGCACTTGGCGTAAATTCCGTCTCAAGCTTGAATGTACTGTTCGGGGACATCTTACTGAGGTATGCCACATAACTCCTTAATTTCTTGTAATGCACCTCAAGTGTCCCATGCAATAGCTTCTGAGCATGCCACTTGGCACGGTACACTTGCCATTTGTCTACCTGAATGGAATATTTTTCCATCAAATCCACCATGATGTCACTCGCTGTCACTGTTTCAATAGGCCGATTATTCTTAATGAACTCACGAGCCAACCAATCAATACTAGCCTGACGATTTTTCAATGATCTAGTACATTTGTATTCGGTGTTGCACGACTTAACTACAACAGTTTACTCCCGTTGCAACCACCCAACATAAACCCGCCAAGGACAGCGCTCAGAACATGCCATCTCCATCCGTTTCTTATCACTTCTAACCCAATGAATGTTCACACCATTATAAATGGCATAATCCTGGACACCATATCTAAATTGCTCTAAGCTTTCAAATGTCAATCCAATATCAAATACTAACTCCCCATGATCACAACCTGAATCATACATCCTTGACTTCACCCCACTGGCTGCTAATTGTCCTTGATTCTCAATCAACCCATCATCGGACAACTCATCCTGAGACCCAACGTAATCTGATTTTTTTTCACTGTCTAAATCAACATCCAAGTCCATCTCACTCTGTAATCCCTCGGGCACCTCATTCTCAACCAATGGCTCTTCATTTTCCAGATGCTCATTTTCCAAATTGTAAGTTTCCAAATGCTCATTATCCAAATCCTCATCTATTTCCTCCATATCAGGAACACTTCTCTCATCACCGTCAATATATATATGGATATATTTCGCTTCTAACAAGAATGAGACCATTTCACCTACTTCACTATCTGTGTACATTTCTCTCAAACCTTTAGATAAACTATGGCGAGGCTTGACAAACCACATTTTACTAGGTTCGTACCCAGACTTTCTAGCCAAGTTCAATATCGTAAAATACCCAATCTTATCAACATCAACGTCCTCAAACTTGCTTAATTTTCCCCCAATATACCTAACACGGCCTGACCGACTTAGCTTCCCTCCCACATAGAAAATCAGATCTCCCCTTAGTACATCCATCACAACCTAAACACTATACAAAATCAGTTTTACTAGACCTAGGAACCAATACTTAGCAGAAAAATGAAGAAGGAAAACAACGAAACACTTACGAGAAGGAGTCTTGAGAAGCACGAATATGGAGGGTTCTAAAGTTTCTTCAAATTGGGACTTCCTGAAATGAGAAAAACATTAGGGAGAATGGAAAGAGCTGTCTTATTCTGACAATGTTTCACTAATTAAACTATACAGAGAAAACATCCCGACCGTCTAAGACAACATATGCTAACATACTGACGAAACTAAGGATCGGGGACGGATGATTTTGGCATTTTTAGCACTCGGGGGCCAGCTCCCTTCCACCCGTAATTACTTCCTTTGCTCTTGGGCCTCTCTAACCGGTGAAAAGTGGTGGGTGTCCACGAAAGAAAAATGTCGGATAGTCAAAGCTTTCGTGTGAATCCACGTAGGATTCCGTTAGTGAGTCCGATAACGGAGTATGGATTTGCAATAACGGCGTCAGATGGGGTTGTGGGAGGTGTAATTTTAGACGATAGGATAGATCTGTCAATTTTGAAATAGTACAGGATATATTTATCAATTTGGCCAAAAAAAAAGATGCCTTTGACCGGTCAGTCTTTTTAGGGATATTATTTTCTTTACTTGTGCTTTCTTCTAAGAAAACTGCGTCCACCTCACTCATAATTTAAAGCAAAGGAAAGGAAAGATGATATCCACCTCACTCATTAATTACTAGCGAAAAACTTTACCTTTAATAATTAAATAAAAACTTTAGGGTTTGTGTTTGGCTTGGTAGTAGAGAGTGATGTGATGTTCCCCCCCCCAACAAACAACAAATGGTCTATCACTTCTATATGTTTAAGGTATTTATATATTTCTCTGTAAATAAAACAAAGGCAGGGCAACACGATTTGGCATTGTTTGCGTTCAATATGAAGTGCTCTTGCACCATGCCCCCGCCCCCCCCCCCCCCCCCCCGGAAATAAATAAATTATCCATTCACCATCTTTTCTCGGGGGTACGATCGAATAAAAAAGATTGGTTCTATTTTCCACGTTCCACATGAGATAACCCATGTGGCTTTTCCTTGAACAAGGAATACTAAAATATGAACAACATGCGGTTTATAACTGCGTCAATGGTGGTCAAAGCAAGGTAAAGTCGCAGTTAGGAATAACTTTATGTTATACATCTGAAGTCTTCGTTCAGAATTGAGATATTAGCATTCTTGCGAAGTTGCGGTTACTAGCAACATTTTTCTTTAGAAAAAAATTCACAACTTAAGAATAATGATGTTATGATGTCGGATGATCCGAAATGACTAGTACGGGGTACTTGAAATTTCGCAAGTCTTTACAATTTAAGACCACGAGCTTGGGCTAAAAGCCTAAAACGCTATTTGGAAGACCAACAGCCACTTGGCCCACTTGGTCGGAAACCACGATATCTTCAGAAAGCCATGATCCCAAACGGTGATGACTTGCATAATGTCACTTCCACCAAAAGCGAGGCTTGCTTGAGAAATAACCATAAAAAATTCAATTCGATGCCTCGTAAATGTATCTTACCATATAATTCTTCAAACAATTGTCATCGGCAAAGACGGTTTCTAATCGTGTTGTTGGTTCTTTAGAAACAGGTCTAAATATGGAACAGACAACGGGGCATACTAAATATTATATTCTTTTTTCAGCTTATTAAGGAAGGCCATTTCGACGAAAGATCCATGCCTAAATTCCATAGCCTTGGGTGGGGAGCTAATTGAAGTATTGTCCTGTCACAAAATGACCGTCAACAGTGTGAGCCGGAACCCTCTGAAGCCTTGGATATTAGCTTCGGCAAGCAATGATCCTATGATTCGTATATGGGCTCAGTGGTCATAGAGCCACAGAGGACGAGCGGCCGAGTACCATGAACAACAGTTTTTCCGGGCGACTATTTTAGTAGATAGCCTTTTGGTACATATAGCGTGTTCATAGCTTTTGTGCATGTCCCTTAAGTTTCATATACCGAAAAACAATTATTATGGTGGGTGATGTACTCATGGGCAGCAATTTCTATTGAAATTGAAAATATACAGTATGTCAGGCTTTCACTTACAAGTTCGAGCTTTTAAGATAATTGGCGTTGGCTATATCATGCTTTCACCTACAAGGCACTAATTAGGTGTTTCGTTTCCAGTTAGTATATCAGCTAATGCACGACAAGCTCACTGTCAACCAAAACCTCCCTCCAAATAATGGATGGCGCCCTCCCTCATCCATGACGGCTCTATAAAATGGTTGTTTTTTCTTAACCTAAGTAAGCCATTACGAAGTCACCACCGACTTACTGTTAGAACTGTTTAAGTCAGAAAAACAATTGGTTCGGGGATTCCTAATTAGTAGCTCTTACATCTAAACATGCGAAGATGTGGCGTTTGCTCCAAAAGTTTGCTTTTGGTTAATGGGCGATGCACCCCATCTGGACTTGACTCCAGACTCATGTCATTGTTCTACGGGCTTCGAAACTGATTCAGGCGTTGGACCCGAACTTATGCTTATTAATTCACACAAACATGCTAGTATTAATCTTAAGTTGCCTAACAATATGTGTACAAGCACAAGCAATTATTAAGATAAAAGGAGATGAGAAAAGATGGTGACTACGGGCCTATACACTTTATATTATTCTTTTAACTTTATTTCCACTTCTATGTTTACAAAACTATTAGGCAAATTATCGATTTATGGCCTCAACTATAGGCCAACTTTCTTTTGTGGCCCAACGTTAAAAAAGTTTTTGATTTGGCAAAATCTGAGATTTTATTTCATATTCGGCCTAATAGACGACGGCCGTTAAGCGGAGTCGACGTGGATTTGACGGACATTTACCAAATCCTACGTGGCTTCATCTTTTTTCAGGGAAAATGCACGTGGTAAAAATTAAAAAAAAATTGGTTTTCGTTTAGCATACAAATGTTTTAATTCATTCAACCATACAAATGGGACAAGCATACGTTTGGTAAAATATATAATTATTTAAAGGAATGACGATGTTGGTATTTTCTTATATATTAAAAGTTAATAAATGGAGAGAAAAAGAGATAATTGCATTACAATAAAATAATAATTGCATTACAGAGACTTAACCTGCCAATTCTTCAGGACATCACATCGCGGGAAAAGAAGAACAAATCGTCTTTGGCGCACCTTCTGTGAAGGGCCGTCGTTCGAGGCGATGGGGTGAGTGCCTCCTATGTCTGCATGGCTGCTGAAGGGCACTTGATAGATGTATCTACTTCAACGCCAAATTCTTGTGTGTGACATTTCTCTAATGTTTGCTTGGGATCATTTTTTTCTTTTTTTCTTTTGTTATCATATGTGGAAATTAATAAATTGATTTGTTTGTGTTAGTTGTGATTGAGCCCTTAGCTGATCTGCTCCGCCTTGTTTTACTCTCCCTCCCTAGCTTTGGTAAAGGGAATCACGTCATCATTAGCATTGGTAAATTAACACAACCCATTAACCTTATAAAAAAATAGAAAGAGAAATTAATCGCAAGAAAATAGAGATATGATTCATTCAAGCTTTATGCGTCTCCACATTCTTCTGTAATGACATTCAATTCCTCACTTATTAAATAAAATTAGTAGATGCTATAACAAACGGGATGAGTCGGAGGTGGGAATGCCAATACTCTCCTTTCCCCTTCCTGCATTTCTTCTCCAACTCATCCCTACATCCTTTAATGAAGAAAAATTCTAGGGAGTCAGGGAGGCCGTCGTCTGGTAACCACCTCAGTCTCGGACAGTTATTAATAAACAAAGATTGAAGGGAGGTGAGGTGGTGTCTGAGTCCCCCACCCACCCTCTCCAACTTCTTCGTACCAATAATAGATAACCATTGGAGGGATGAAGGGAGGAAACGACTCCAGTCTCCATCATCAACAGTGGGAGGAGGAAAACACTCCATCTCATCCACACACTCCATCTCTCCCCTGATCCTCAATATTTGTAAGGCGGTGAGACCCCTCAACCCCCACTCCTCAAGTGGCTGATTCAGATTTCTGCATTGCTCTATGTAGAGGTCCTCCAGATTGGGAGGCAGACCTCCACTCGATGATAAGCTCGTGATGCCTTGACAGCCCTTAATCGATAGTGATTTGAGGGATGTGAGGTGGTGCATGTCATGAGGCAAAGACTTCACCTTGGGACATCTGGCAAGCTTAAACCAGGACAGGTTGCAGGGGAGTGAAGGGAATATCTCCATCTCTAATGCTGGGCAATCCGAGAGCTTAAGATCAGAGAGGGCGGACAGGTGTTGCAAGCTGTCCGTCAAAGTCGCGAGGCTTTCACAATGCTCAATTTCCAATTTCTGCAGAGACTGAGAGAGAGGACTACCAACATCAACTAATTTCGTAATGGACACCAACCCCTCCAGATTCGATAGAGTAAGCTCCTCGAGATACTCCAGAAGCCTGATGCTAATCAGTTGAGACTGCGGCAGAAGTGGGCTGCCGTGAATGTTCAATATTCTTAACGAAGAAGGCAATCCCCCACTAGGAAAGGAACACATCTTCATACAAGAACCAACACTCATCTCATTAAGAGATGTAAGTTCAGATAACTCTTCCGGCAGCTTCTCGAACTCTCCGCAATCTACTATTTGAAGCACTTTTAGATTAGGTGAGTGCCTCCTTGGTCTGCATGGCTGCTGAAGGGCACTTGATAGATGTATCTACTTAAACGCCAAATTCATGTGTGTGTGACATTTCTCTAATGTTAATGTTGACAATTAATTAATTGTATTGCTTGTGTTTGAGCCCTTATCTGATCTGCTCCGCCTTGTTTTACTCTCCCCCTAGCTTTGGTAAAAGGAATCAGGTGATGATTAGCTTTAATCATATATTATTTGTTAATAACATATCATCTCATGCATGTCCACATTCTGCTGTAATGACATTCATCACGTCTAATTGTCAAGCCAGTAGACTATTTTTGCGATTCTAGAAATAAAATTAGATATCCAACTCGTGATAAGACAAAAAAGTGCATGCTCAATTGCCATGTGGGAAAAAAAAGAATATGGAATTAACCGAAAATGGACTTGTTAAATAACGGGATGATTCGGAGGTGGGAATGCCAATACTCTCCTTTCCCCTTCATGCATTTCTTCTCCAACTCATCCCTACATCCTTCAATGCGGCAAAGTTCTAGGGAGTCAGGGAGGCCGTCGTCTGGTAACCACCTCAGTCTCGGACAGTCCCAAATATTCAAAGAATGAAGGGAGGTGAGGTGGTGTCTGAGTCCCCCACCCACCCTCTCCAACTTCTTCATGTTCCAAATAGATAAACTGACGAGGGATGAAGGGAGGAAACGACTCCAGTCTCCATCATCAACACTAGGAGGAAAACACTCCATCTCATCCACACACTCCATCTCTCCCCATATGCTCAAACCTCGTAAGGCGGTGAGACCCCTCAATCCCCACTCCTCAAGTGGCTGATTCAAATTTTTACATCGCTCTATGTAGAGGTACTCCAGATTGGGAGGCAGGCCTCCTCTCAATGATAAGCTCGTGATACCTTCACAATTATCAATATGTAGTGTTTTGAGGGATGTGAGTTGGTGCATGTTATAAGGCAAAAACTTCACCTTTGGACAACTGGCAAGGTCAAACCTGGACAGGTTGCAAGGGAGTGAAGGGAATATCTCCATCTCTAATGCTGGGCAACCCGAGAGATTAAGATCAGAGAGTGCGGACAGGTGTTGCAAGCTGTCCGTCAAAGTCGCGAGGCTTTCGCAATAATTAATTTCCAATTTCTGCAGAGACCGAGAGAGAGGACTACCAACATCAACTAATTTCGTAATCGACACCAACCCCTCTAGATTGTATAGGCTAAGCTCCACGAGAGAATACGAAAGTCTTATGCTAATAAGCTGGGACTGCGGCATTTTCGGGCATGCTTGAACCTCCAATTTTCTCAACGAAGCAGGCAGTTTTCCCCCGCTGGGGAAGGAACATAACTTCTCGCAACCTGTAATTTTCATCTCATTAAGAGATGCAAGTTCAGATAACTCTTCCGGCAGCTTCTCGAACTCTCCGCAATCTACTATTTTAAGAACCTTTAGATTAGGTGGAACTCGTTTCCCTCCATCCCCTCCCAAGATGAACTTAAATTGAGGACATCTCTCAATCCTCATCTCTTCGAGCGCAGTCCAAGAGGTCGACGAACTCCCCTCAAAGTGAACCAGCTCCTCAAACTCTCCGCAATCTACTATTTGAAGAACCTTTAGATTAGGTGGAACTTGTTTCCCTCCATCCCCTCCCATGATGAACTTAAATTGAGGACATCTCTTAATCCTCATCTCTTCGAGCGCAGTCCAAGAGGTCGACAAACTCCCCTCAAAGTGAACCAGCTCCTGGATTTCCCTAATTACCATCTCGTTCATCGAAGTAAGGCCTGCCAGACATTTCAAAAATCTGCCATCGCAGCCATCAATATTAATTTCGACGAGGGATGGAAGGTTAAGAGTGCACCCTCCTTTTAGTTTGGGACACCCCTTAACGATTAGCTGTCGGAGACAAGGAAATGGCGAGTCGTTCTCCTCCTCTCCGTTGTACAACCACTTCTCCCAGGCACCCATGTCCTTGAAACTCAAGCTCTTTAATGACCGAAAAAATGGCCTTCTGGACCCATAAAACTCGGGACCTATGGAAGAGACCATTTGAAGACCACAAATGTCCAAACTTTCCAGCAGGGGAAGTTGTCCCAAAGGTGGCAGGGAATCCAAGCTTTTACAACCTGTCAGGGTTATGCTCATGACATTATTCATTCTGTCATGATTATCAAACCATTTTGGAAATCTTTTTGCCCCATAGTGACATATTTCAAGTGATTCAATCTTCCTTGGAGGTTGCAGATAGTCGAGGAGCTTGAATTCATGGCTATCGTCACGTGAAATTTCAGAGCACGATCCCCAATCCAAGCTTAATTTGAGAACCGCTTCCTTTCCTGATATATTAGCAATCCTCGCATCTTCGACGTCATCTACATTAAACAAATTACTAACTCGCAACTCTCGTTGAAGGCGTTCTAGTGGTCCCAGTTGCTTCAACTCTTGACCGACTTCTTTTCCCACAGCAAAGTCTGAGAGTATCTCGAGATTTTTTAGATCGCCGATATGCGGCGGCATCTCCTGCAAACTTTCTGTATCGGTTATGTCGAGGTGGAGAAGATTGGCCAACTTGTGAATGTTTCTCGGCAACTTTTGAAGCTCCTTACACCCTCGGAGCAGTAGAGATTGCAACTCCACAAGGTCACAAATGGAATCCGGCAGCACTTCGATATTTGTATAGGAAAAATCCACGGAACGCAGGAGTTTCAACTCTCCAATTCGGTCTGGCACCTGCTCAATTCTAAAGAAGCGTAACGACAACATTCTCAGATTCTTCATATCCACGATCAAGTCTTGTATCACATCCTCGGAGACAAAGGCACTTCGCGTTCGCCCTTCTGAGATTTGAAATGGCATAAATGTTCTCAGCTTCTTCATTGAGCGAAAAGCCTCAAATCTCTTCGAGCGACACTTTTCATAAAACTGTGTAACCATTGCCGCATGACGAACAAGGAACAACACTTCACAAGAGGAGGAGCCTTCTTTAAACTCATCAGAGCTGAAATATGAGCGGGCATCGACTGATTTCGCGAGGTCATTGATAAGATCATGCATTGAATATAAATTCTTATCATCCCTTGTTCTCTGAAGGAATGACAAGGCCTCCAACCGACGGAGATTCTCCATCCCCGCCTCTCGGAAAGTTCGGGCAGTCCCTTTTTGCAGCAAACCCTGTATGATCCACAATCGAATTAACTCGTCTTGGTCGAATACGTAATCCTTTGGGAACAATGCACAAGCTGCGAAACATCTCTTCAAGTGAATGGGAAGATGAACGTAGCTCAACTTCAAAGCTGGAGGGATCTTTCCCCCCTCTCTATCCCAAGAACCATGAGTTAACACTTGCTTCCACTGTTCATCGTCAATTTTGAAACGCAGCATACCTCCGATCGCCTTAATAGAAAGAGGCAGACCCTTACACTTTTTAGCCAATTGAACGGAAATCTCTTGAAGATGTGGGTGGCCTTCAAAGTTTTTCGCACCTATGGAGTGATAGGCAAGCAGAGACAAGCACTCCTCCAACGACATTAATTCCAATTGCTTCGGATCAGGATCCCCCATCAGTCTGGCGACCTCAGAGTTTCTTGTTGTGAGAAGAATCCTGCTTCCTTCTCTCCCGGAATACAAGGGCTTCAGCAGGGACTCGAGCTCTTCATACTTATCGTTCCAGACATCGTCCAAAACAAGAAGGAACTTCTTTACAGATAACTTCTCTCTCAGAGAACTCTGAAGCTGATTAAGATCCTTCTTCTCACTGCACGAAGACGGGTCTACCTGGTCCAGTATGCTTTTGGTGATGGCGGCCATGTCAAAGACTTCGGAGACACAGACCCAGGCTTTGACTTCGAAGTCCGCAGTTTTCAAGGACTCGTGATTATACAACTCTTGTGCGAGGGTAGTTTTACCGAGTCCTCCCATCCCCACGATCGAAACAACTGTAAAGGGTTGGACGGAGCCTTGGGTTGCTTCAGATCTGGTCAATCGAGCGAGCAGCTCCACCATTTGCTTCTCCCTTCCCACGAACTTTGGCTCGGGCAGGCATGTGGTTTCGAAACGGGGCTGGTAGCTGTGACGGTCTCTCCTCGAGTTCCGGACTAATTGGAGCCAGGGAATGTGGTCATAGACAACCTTTAATCTTCGGTCGATGTCATCGATCTCATTGGCCAAATGATGGCCAGAGATCAGGGCGCGCGGGCGGAGAGGAGAGCTCCTAGCGATGAGGCAGTGAGGACGTTTCGACGACTGTGCCTTGGACTCGGCCCGCTTGGCTTCGCCAGAGAAGTGGTCCAGCAGGTCCTCCATGTCGTAGGCGACGTCCTTGAGGTCAGCGAGCCACCGGGCAGTAGCACGGTCATCGTCGTACATCTGCTTTTCCTCGGCAGAATCCAGCACATCTTGGATCCAATGCAGCTTCTCACCGCATGAGTTGAGCTTGTCGGAGATGCCGTGAATCCGGGCATACTCCGCGATGAGTTGAGAGCCGACCAGGTTGAGGACGGGGGAGATGAAATCCATATTCTCTCTCTATCTGTCTTTTGGAATAGTGTGTCTTCCTTCATAGAGGCATATTATTATTAAACCAACTGAACCAAAGACTTTGAACACTCCCACGAGTCTTCTTTGCTCATCCATCAATCTTACAGAAAAAGACAAACATGGGTCGTTTCGTGTCGGCCAAATAAAAGAATGAAAGGATGGACTCCGGACAATATCTACATGGCCCGCCACTAGATATTTTAAATTTCATCTCCATATTTACAAATATTTTATCAGATCGACAGTTTGCAAAGAATTAACTTGAGCTTTTTCGACTAATCACATTTGGGAGCATAACTCCGACAAAACACAACCCATAACCGAGAGGAACTTTCAATTCTCGAACTAAAAAAGGATTGGATTTAATAAAATTTAGGAATTCGAAAAAAATAAAAATAGGAAGGCCAAATAAATAAATATTCACAGATAAAAACTAGAGAAAGGAAAAGGACAGAGAAAATAAAAAAAGTAAAAAAAAAATATTGAGGCCATGTGACTGAACATAGCAAAAGTCATGTGACTGAACATAGCAAAAGTCTCTTCCTTTTGCTTTTGGTGTGTAAAAAGCAACTGACCCAAGGCAAAAGTCTTTGCCTGCCCCTATTCCCACGAGTCTTGCCATCATCCCACTTACGCAAACGGACAAGCAAAGGTTTGGTAAATATAATTAGTTCTAGTACTAAGTATCGTCGAATTTTTTTTATATTTATAATTTTCTTTATTATATAAAGAACGTCAATAATTTTGTATTGTACATTTTTTTACCAACTTTTGATGGTATTATCCTTTGACGACGTCATACGTAGGTAGTTGAGGTAATAATGCTATGTAAAAATATATATATATATATATATATATATATATATATATATATATATATATATATATATATATATATATATATATATATATATATATGTTTGTTGCCTTAAGTATGATCAAACTTTTTTTTTCTGTCAACATTTTAATTTGTTATATGAAAATGTCTACAACTATGTATTATATATGTTTCCAATTCGTAAAAGCGTTACGCCTTACCATGACGTGGCAGTAACGGAGTCCCACGTGTATCTTGATGTGGCAATTCTACCTAGACAAAAAATAACAACTTATGATGCTGTCGCAACCACATCAGACTCTGGGATAACGCTTTCACGAATTGACTAGAAAAAACATACAATACAAAGTTACGAACGTTTTTATACAGCAAAAAAAAATGTAAACACAAAAATATTCGACCATACTTAAAATTAAAAACGCATATTTTACCTTATAATTATTTTAAGGAAAGGCTGATGGAAGAAGACTTCCCACCCACCCCAAAACCACCTCTCTACTTCGATCGTACTGTTGATAATAACTCCAAATTTCCCTACTGGTACTGTTTGTCCCCCAACGAAATAACTCCAAATTTCTTCTTCCATGTCTGTCTGTCCGATTGTCCGTCAATTAAGCTTTCTCCGGCGCAAACTATTTACTTACTGAAGTAATAAAGCCTTTGAAATCATTGGCTACTGCAGAAAACTTGTCATCATCAGTAATTATTACCTCCTGTTTCGATCTAGAGAAGTAGGCGGGAAGGAGACATGTGTCGTAAGTTTAAACTAGAATGCTTCAACTTGTTAATTTAAAACACATTGGCAGCCTCACCATATTCAAGAGTGTGAATAAAATTACACATCGCAGCACTAACTTTCAAAAAGTGTGCTATCGTAGAAAACGAAAATTAACAAATCATCGAAAAAGAAATACAAAAGAAAAACGAAACTTTGAGGTAAGTATTTGGGAGGACCACATCACCACTTTATCAAGATTCAACTTCTGTTATTATTGTCGACATAGAATAAAGAGACGTCATGAAGCGAGACTCTATGATAATATAAATATAACAACTGTGAATGGGTACATAGCTTTGATGCAGGATATGCAAAATGAAAGAAAACGGTTTCATACCAGGGGTATTTCAGCAACATGAAATCCAACGGGCGAAGTAAGCTTTGCATCGTCGTCAAGCACCTCAAGAGATAGGAGTATCTCAAGTGCCCGAATCATTGATTCTGGCAATGGAGAAGCTGGCCAGTCAAAGCCCAGTATATTATCTATCCCAAGAGCTTTCAACTGTAAGATGAAAAAGAAAAAAATGGTAAAAACCTCTTTCCTACATAAAAAATAAGGCCTTAGCTGATTATTTTACCAATTAATTTTCATCATTTGAGATCACTAACTAAAACGTTCAAAGAAGGCAATGGCATTTCTGTGTGCTCCATTTGGGCCACAATTGAAAGCACTTCTTTCTCCCTCGAAAACTCACAAACAACAGTCTGATTGACTGAAATACGATCAGACTAATGCCAGCAGTACCTGAATTACGCATGAAATGAGGTTTGATCTCTGAATCTCTGGAATACCGTGAGCAGCCATCTCCTTGAGAAAATACTCTTCTGTGTACAACCTGGATTGGAAGTAAAAAAGCAAGCAGCAGATTCTTCAGGAGGAAGGCTTTTTCGAATAAAATATATTTGGGAGATCAAACATCATTTCATACGTCAAACTTCCCACAATCACCTGTAACATTTTCCAGGACGAACTCTTCCGGCCCTGAGATATAAGTGCCACCACAAGGTTCTCGATGTCTGTAATCTGCAGATTAAGCATAGAAAAGTAACAACGGTGAACTACATTTGTAGATGCATGTGCTACGCCAGCAGCTGGATTAATCACATCCTACACTGGGCAAGAACCATTTATGTGATGTATAATCCCTAGATATGAGATAAAAATAACTGGAAAAATTGGCGAATTCTCTGCAGATTGGTACGGAATCATTCCAACAACTACAATCGGCAATTGGACAGTATGATGTCTTAGTCTCTCAAAAATAAATCTGACATAGAAAGAAGATTGAGTTACCGGATTATAAAATTGTTGTTTGGAGAACCCGCTGTCAATGACATACACAACACCCTACATAGAACAGGAAACAGAAAGGTGAATTAACTTGCCCAAATGCTTGGGAAAATATCGTTGCCAAACAAAAAAGTAAAATAACCTCCAATGTCAAAGATGTCTCCGCTATATTTGTTGATATCACCACTTTTCTCTTGCCTCGAGGAGTAGGGGAAAATATTAAATCCTAGAAGAGGAAAAAATTAAGCAAGAAACTTGTTTCGGTATAAGCCTTCCATAAAAGCAACAACTTGTTAATCAGTCACCTATTCAGCCTGCGGAAGCCCCGAGTACAAAGGTAAAACAATTAGTCCTGAGGAACAGAGATAATCGTATCAACATGCTAGCAAGCTTATTTGGCTGACAAATCAGCCAAGATACGATGAAAAGAGAAAACATTGGTCAGCTGCTTGAGATGTAATAGGCAAACAAAGATGGGATATTACCATCATGGCACTTAAGATTCAAAATCATTCTCATGTTCAACATTAGCAGACAAATCCATTTTGAATTTGATAAATGTATAGCTCGTGAAGTATGTGTTCGTGTATTTCCTATAGTTATATACATTCTCATTATGAGAGGGGGTCATTCGAGCGTATCTAAATAGATAGTGTGTTTATATCTTAACTAGTTACCAGATGAAATTTTTATGTCCTGAATGTCATTTGTCAGTTGCTTTATAGCAGCCTCAATGTCCTCCTCACCAGTAAGAAAAACCAATATGTCGCCAAATGGCTCCTGAGAAAGAATAAAAAGTTGCAAGTTCTTGGTTCTCATATGGTTCCATTATTCAAGGAAAATAAAGGACAAGAAAATAGAGAGCAAAATCATGTGTTTTCCTTTGAGAATCCATCTGAAAAAAAGCAAAAAAAAAAAAACCAATCACCAAAAAATACCTTTGGCACCTGAATAACTTTTCGTTTGAAACTCAAAGAAGAATGGGAAGTAGAAGCAAAAATCTCATCTTGCACTCCCAATTAAAAGGTTAGAACAATAGTTGATATCATGATACCATGCTAATTGAAATCCAAAATAATTGATATAATGACTTGGCACTCCACCACCTCATTATAGAAGCAGGGCAGCAAGCAAGTGGCAGGGAAATATGGCATAAAGTCAGCTCAAAGGTAAGTACCTTATCGTGAATAAGCAATACGGTTGAAACAGCAGCCCTCACATAGTCTGATAGTGAATTTGCACATTGAAACCTCTACCCTGAAAAGTAAATGGTCTATGATCACAATTTAACGAACATAACATTTCATCTAATCTTTATAATAATTGTAACATGCTAGAGCATTCAAAATGTTATTGATAAAAGTCTTTGTTAACACCTCAACTGATAGGATCGCCGGTTCCATTTTCAATCCAGGATCCACACTTTCTGAACCTCTGTATCTTCTGTTGCTGAACAATAAATTAAGATGTGTGCATAAGCAAATTTTTATCAAAGTGGTCTGAACATATACTAAATTACAATGGACAGCAACTAAATCAACACAATGAGCGAAGATCAATTTTCCATTGAGCGCTTTCAACAAAGAACAAAACGAAAGATTTAGATTGGATTCATTGGGTTTTATTTCTAGCTTTGAATTTTTCTTTTATTTCTGAAATCATTCCTAAAGTGAGAAAATTTATCTTCGAAGAGTAGGCGTATTTATCATGGGTTTGTACTTATATAGTACAAATTCATTAAAGCAATAAAACCAAAAACTGATTATTCGGATGAAATTGACTTTCATATGAAAACAATCATCACAGAAAACCTAAATAATAAAGGTCAGTTTGAGAGTCGTTCTTAGACTATGGAAAACAGTCCATGCTCAGTCAATGAGACCAACCAACTAACGCCAGAAAATAGTACATTAGTGCCAAAAATTGTCCAGGATTATCAGTCAATTCTCTGTTTTCAGTGACGGCCGAAGCTGCATCACTTGGTAGACATCTCAAGAAACTCAAAATTTCCCAAGACATCAATTTGTAGACATCACACATTGAAAGGGTACCTGGATTGGAAGAAATCAGACATGGATTTCGCTTCAATAGTAGCAGAGGATATTATGAAACGCAAGTCAGATCGCCGGCGTTGGATCTTACCAAATATACAAAGATCAAAAGAAAGCCATTAAATGAGAGCCTTAGTTCATTTAATTTCTTTGTGAAGGAAGAAATCATGCTATTTAATTCGAAAGACACCTTCTTAAGAAGTCCAAGCACAATATCAGTCGAAATAGACCGCTCGCGAGCCTCATCCACCATGACGACACTGATGATATTACAATGGAGAAAAGGTCATTGACATTGTATAACACTTGAAAAATAACAAAGCGCCACAAGTGCAGAGACCGTAATGATCACATGAACAACCCCATCAACTTTTAGGTGTTATGACTAGAAACAATTGGGGTGATAGTCACAGTAAGCTCATGCAAAAAGGAAAGCAATGTTAATACCTATATTTAGTCATCAGAGGATCATCCATCATCTCACGCAGTAGTGCACCATCAGTAAGAAACTTGATCATTGTAGTTCCCTGTAGCAGAAAAATTCAGTTGCCGCAAGGGAAAAACAGCGGGTGGCTCTCGCATTTAATTGTCTATATCATGATTTGATGATATGTTGAGAAAATATTGCATGCTGAAGATACAGAACGTACAGGATTTGTAGCATCTTCAAAGCTTATGGTGTAGCCAACTTGCTCTCCAAGCTTAACTCCCATCTCTTCAGCAACTTTGGAAGCCACTGCCTGCATTTTCTTCTTATAAGTCAAGAACGCAGAAAATATCTGTATGCAATAGCAGCTAGATCCTCGGAAAACTCATTTGTGTGCATTAGAAGCTGGACACGAAAAAATCCACGAAACAATTGCACCATTTATATCACATCTAGCCTTTTCCTCACATGTCAAATCATTCCAATTTCCAGCACAAGGATCAGAAAAGTTATTTTCCACAAAAAAAAAGACAGGAGCAACCAGAATGGATGTTGAAATCAGAATGACCACACTTGTAGTCAGATATGGACGATAAATATACTTATAAAAAAATCAGAATGATCATGACAGCCAATGAATTTATTCTCCTCAAACTTTGAAAAGGAATGAGACAACTTCTCTAATTGCCCAAACCAAAATGTCAGGATTTCAGAGCCTCCTTGGTTGTGTGCAACCTATAACACGACCGCCCTCAGCCCAACCTGCTTCTTTGAGGTACTGAAATTTCAAAAGCCAGGGATCACCTTTTCTGTTGAATTAAAATCACATGAACATACTTATACAATAATGGCACACTCAGTCATGAACCATAAAATTGATCAAACTTAACGATGGTCCAGCAATTTCCTTACTTTTACGGTGCATAACAAATAAACTTGACTTCCACAACATTAAAGTTTGCAGACTTCATACAAACAAAAGAAAAAATGAGGCCATTAAGATCTCGTTAAAACTATGATTACTTTGTCAAATTTAAAGGCAGTTACCAATTCTGCTAGCCTAGAGCCTTCCAACAAAACTATAACCCCCGTGCAGTAATTTAATATGAAACTGCTAGGACAATAGTTAAGAACTTCCGATCCACAGACCCAATAATTGTTGTAAATCAACCAACTATACATGTGGCTACTTTCCGATGATGATCACCCTGTGGAAAAAGCTGGGGGGAATACCTCTCCACTAATTCAAGTCAGGAACTTTCCTTCCTCTTATCTTTCCCCTCATTCTGCACCATCCCAAAAAAAAAAAAACAAAATCACACCATCTGCCTACTCCGTCATGCTCCTCAAATTCTGCACTAATTGGAGACTGGGGATGCGGCTGAGGACTCGCTCCAATCTTCGGTCTATGTCCTTGATCTCATTGGCCATATGATGACCTGAGATCAGGGTGCGTGGGCGGAAACGAGAGCAGCAAGCGATCAGGCAGCGAGGAAGTTTGCACGACCATGACCTGGCCTGCACCTTGAACGAATCCAGCTTGGCATCGACAGCAAACATGTTGAGCAGGTCTTTCATGTCATAGGCCATGTCCCTGAGGTCAGCAAGCCACAGGATAGTAGCAGAGTAATCATCGTACATCTGTTTTTCCTCGGCAGAGTCCAGCACGACTGTGATCGTCGGCAGCTTCTCACCCCATGACTTGAGCTTGTCGGAAATGCCGTTGATCCGTGCATACTCAGCGATGAGTTGGGAGCCGATGAGTTTGAGGACTGGAGAAAGGAAATCCATCCTCTAAGGAAATTTTTGCAGTTTTTTTCGTAATCTTTAGTTTCTGGTAGTCTAAGGCTTCTTTTTACTCTTTAAACCGATGAAGGAATAAACTTTTCCATGGAAACAGAGTCATCGGTCGAGTCCTCTTTATCTCATTTCTTTCTTTGCTTTGCTTTCACGGATATATATCCAAAGCACAAAAGTCTCTCTTCAAGGTAAGAAGATTCCTAACTTATTTTCTCCGAGAGAATAAATTCGAATGTTCATTGAGGAGTAGAAAGGTTGTCGTTAAGCTCGAGCACGCATCTGAAAACAAGGCTGCAGCCGTTGCTGCTAGCGGCATGATTTATATTGATCTAATGCACCTTCCGGTGCGTAGGAATTTGTTGATCGCTGCCATGAAGACCCCGTCGGCGTTCTAGAGGACATGTTATTCCAGAGGAGATTAAGGTTGCTCTCAAACTCATCGATAAATGCGAGCGTTTAGATCTGACTCTCATTCACTCTTTGATCAAAAGTACTCAGACTTAGCAACCGCTACTAAAGGAGTGATGAGTGCCGCAAATCGTGATAAAGAGGTGGCGTCGATCAGAAGTTGTCTCGTTGAAGCCGAAGCTGAAAAGAAAGGTATCATGATGGAGAAGACCAACATAAAGAGCCAGATTGCTGAAGATGAGATTCGGATTGAAGAGCTCCAATGACAATTATTTGATTGTATTAAGGCCAAGGCGGATCGAGAGGACATTCTCAAAGAGGTCATAACAAAGGCTGATGATGCGGCTGCTAAAGTTGAGGGTTTGAAGAAATCAATACGTGCTTTGGAGGGAGCAACGTGGTTCAAGACGAAGATCTTCAGTCTTTAGAAGAGCTTCGCGAGTTGATCGAAACCTCACGCGAGGAGATTGCACAATTTACTCTGGAACCTTGAGCGCCCCCTTTTTTTCTCTATTTAATTTATGTTTTTGACTTTGATTCCCCCATGTTATATCGGACTATAATAATCATTTTGCTTTAATAAAATGGTTCCAGGCTTGTGTGGACCAGGATTATTTCATAATCTTTTTATTATGCCGTTCACATTTTATATTCATGCGGGCTAGGAGTATTACATTTTATTTAGCCGTTCACTGTTTATACTCGTGTGGACCAGGAGTATTACATTTTATTTAGCCGTTCACAATTTATACTCGTACAGGCCATGAGTATTACATGAAGATTTTTTTTTATATATACATTTTTTTTGCCTTTTTTTTTTATTTTTATGTAGTGCATTTTAGGCTCATACGACACGGATCATTATTCTTCAGGCATAGTATCGCTTTAGGAACTTTCCGTTGATCGGTCCGACTCATACTCCATCTTGATCAACTATCTTGTAAGCGCCCCCGGTGTAAGCCTCTTGGACTACGTATGAACCATCCCACTTGGATGTGAATTTGCTTCCGGTCTTATGTGTGATGATTATGGATCTTCGCACCGCCAATACAATGTCACCTACTTGAAAGGATCGAGGTCGTACTTTTTTGTTGAATGACTTTGACATCCTTGCCTGATAGCATTCAATCCGTTGCCGGGCTTCAAGACGTTTCTCATCCGAAGCTTCTAGTTCCTGTAAGAGTAGTCGCGCATTATCCACTTGACGAAGTCCCTTTTGTGTGGCTATTCGCAGCGACGGTATTTGTCGTTCAAGTGCAAAGACCGCTTCAACACAATAGACCAACGAGTGTGGCGTCATTTGAGTCGCAGTTCTATACGTCGTACGATATGCCCATAGAGCTTCTCCGACTCGTTCATGCCAATATTCTAGCTTTATCGACCACCTTCTTTAGAAGATTGCATTGCATTTTGTTGAATGCCTCTGCCAACCCGTTCGCAGCCGCATAATACATGGAAGAGTTATATTGTTTGAAACCAAATTGCTCGCAAAATTTATCCATGGCCTTATTAGAGAAATTCTGGCCATTTTCAGTAATGATATAGCGAGGCACGCCATAACGAAAAATGATATTATTCCTAATGAAGGTGCTCATTGTTTCCTTCTTTACTCCTCGAAAAGATGCGGCTTCAGCCCATTTGGAGAAGTAGTCGGTCGCCGTCAGAATATATGAGTGACCCCCTGATGATTTGAGTGTAATGGGCCCTACAACATCTAGCCCCTAGGCTTCAAACGGCCAAGATGCTATAGTTGGATGAAGTGGCTCAGGCGATTGATGGATGAAGTTAGCGTGAAATTGACATGTTTTACACTTCTTTGCATATTCCTTACAATCCTTTACCATTGTTGGCCAGTAATAACCCATTCTCTTCAATTGGAAGTGAAGTTTAGGACCAGATTGATGAGCTCCCCAAACTCCAGAATGCGCCTCTTCTAGCACTCTCATGGCTTCCTCAACTCCAAGACATCGCAAGAACACTCCTTCAAAGGATCGTCGATAGAGATCATTGTATGCAAGCTTCCCTTGAAGGCTCGTTAACTCAAGTATATTCCTTGGCCCTGGCATCTTCGTAATTGCATCTATCTTTGATTGATCGACTTCATTGCCTTGATGTCGAACGATAAATCCAAGAAACTTTGCTAAAGTGACCCCGAATGCACACTTCAACGGGTTCATCTTCAGTTGATATTTTCGTAATCTGTCAAATACTTTTCTAAGGTCATTAATATGGTCGTGCCTTTGTCTGGATTTGACAACCAGATCGTCCACGTAACACTCTACATTGTTGTGAAGAATATCATCAAAGATCCATTACATGGCTCGTTGATAAATTGCTCCCGCATTCTTCAACCCAAAAGGCATCACTTTATAATAGTATATCCCTTTTGGTGTACGAAAAGCTATCATTTCCTCATCCTTCGGATCCATTCGGATTTGATTGTATCCCTATGATCCATCCATAAAATTGAGGGCTCCATAGCCCGTGGTCGCATCTACCATTATCTCAGTAATCGGAAGAGGAAAATCATCCTTGGGACATGCATTATTGAGATCACGAAAATCAATGCAAACTCGGAGTTGACCATTCTTCTTTCTAGTAGGTACAATATTTGCAATTCATGTTGGATACTTTACCTCCCGAATGAATCCAGCTTCGATAAGCTTGTTGACTTCGGCTTCTATCAATGGGATCAGCTCTGGGCGAAAACGTCATTGAGCTTCTTTATGGGTCGAACTCCATGCTTAGCAGCTAACTTATGGACTGCTATCTTTGGATTAAGGTCGGGCATTTCTCTATAGCTCCATATGAAGACATCTTTGTATTCCTTCAATAATTGGATGTATAACTCCTCTTCTTTGGGGGTTAAACGTGCGCTAAGGAATGTAGTATGATGATCCCCTTCCTTGCCAAGATCGACTTCCTTCAATTCATCGACAGTAGACTTTTTCTTGTCCTCGAATACTTCTAGAGCATCTTCTACATCATCCTCTTTAGGAGAAGTGTTTTCATCAGCTTCAGTAATTGTGACGTGGTGGGAAGCGACAACATCATTTCCATTATCACCATGAGACAATTCCCCTTTGTTATTGGTAGATATCCATGTTTTCGTCTTTATTTTCAGTATTTCGCTGGTAGTTACTTCAACAACTGTTCGACGCTTCAGTCGAGAGGGAACTTTGCTAAGAAGATTCTTTGTATCTTCTATGATAATTGGGATATCCTCTTTTTTATCAACTCTCTTCCACACCATTCGACTTCTTGGAGCTTGACTCAATCTTATTCGTGCCGACCTTCGAGCATCAATCTCTTCTTTATGAGTGCCAAGTCTATCAAAGACTGATCTTCGTTTAGACGGGACTCCAAGTCGATCAAATACTAAAGTTCTAGTTGATTCGGCCGTACTTTCATCATCAGGTTCAATGTATTGAATTGAAGCATTCTTAGCCAGAGGGTTGACGGGCTTAGGAGTGACATATCCAAGACCAGATTTCAATTTCTGATTATCATTTCCTGGATTAGCTTCCTTTGAGGCATCCCCAAGTGTCTTCATGTCCTCAGTGTAGCCAGCTGCGGAGATTAACCTAAATGCATTTGGATCAAACCCATTGGTGCGCCTGTCAGACAATGAATCTGGATAGATAATTGCCCCCTATTTAGGTCGAACAAAACCTTTTAAAGGCGTACTTGTTTAAGCTATTGTCATCATTTTCATCACCTGCCAATTGTGTTTTTTTGGCACCACTATGTCTTTGGCATGGCTACTCACGAAAGGTGGGCCGGCCTTTCGGAAGGCTCTCGGGATATAGTGCAGGAATGACACATTCTATTTAGGCTTATCATCCGTCCTTTCATTTTTAACTTTGGGATTAACTGAAGGTACCTCTTGTTGAATAGGAGAAACTTCTATGTCCGATTTCTTCATGATTTCCCTCTCAACCCGTGCAATCTTCGAGACTTTTTCTTCAGCATCGATACCCTTATTAAAGTAAAATTTGGCATCGGTGAAGTATGACTCCGCTTCCGTAAAGGGTTTTGCATCTGCCCATATTGTGTGAGTTACCCCATCTTTCACAAATTTAAAGCATTGATGGAGCGTGAATGCAACAACTCCGTATTCATGCAGTCATGGTCGACCCAACAACATATTATAGGTGGTGTTGGAATCAAAATTGTAAAACATCGCTCCAACTTCCATATCTCCTACAGTGAGGGTGAGAGAGATCTTTCCAATGGCTCGTTCTCCCCCCTAGTTGAATCCTTAGATTATCAGCCGGCTACTTGATAAATTCTTCAACCCCTAGCCCAATCTCCTTTAGGGATTTCAGTGACAAGATATTGACTGCTGAACCTAGGTCGACCAATATGTGATTGACCTTCGTGCCATAAGCATATCCTGATACAAATAGCGGCCAATTGTGAGATTTGTGTCCTATAAGGAGATCTTCATCAAAAAACGTAAATGTTGCGCCATCTTCTCGTGATTTCACAACATTCATCACTGCGGGTTCTTCCGGTGTGTCCACCTTCCCGGCCGCCACTTCTTTGTCTGCATCAATGGGGTGACAACTCCTAGATAGATTTACAAGTTTTCGAAAACGTTCCGGAAAGAAATCTCATAACGTAGGCGAGGTTGGTTTCTTCAATGACCGGTCATCTAAGCGAACTCTCTTCTTTCACCATCTTCCTGGAATACTTTTTTATTGGTGACCTCCTCGCAATCTTTGCTCGCATAGGAAACATTTTCTTCATTGGCTTAGAAGACTTCTTCTGGTTCCTTTTGTGAGTCACCAAAGTCCAGCCTTCTTCGGTTGATGCTTCTTCGGAGCTAACCACCCAACTTGACACCTTGGTCATATATTGTTGCATTATCTCCAGACTTGGTAGGCCAAGTATCTCAACAGGATCGATAGTCCCGAATATGATGTTTGGAGTATCATTGTTTGCGACACTGATCATATTTGAAGGTGCAATATAGGCTCCTAAATCGATCTTGTTGTTGCGTACAAGCTCCATGACCTTCTCTTTGAAGACGAAACATCTCTCAATTGGATGGCCTAAAACACGATGGTACTCGTAGAAGTTGGGATTGCCAGCTAGATTCGCTTGGTTCGGTTGCTTTGATGGCGGAAGCTCGATCATTTTAGAAGACAACAGATAGTCAAATATTTTTGCAACATCTTCATAGAGAAAAGGATATTTCATATTTTGCCTTTCCTCAAGAGTTGGACGTTGCCTCTCCATCCTGGGTGCTTCTGCAAGTGATTGTCCATCTGGCGGAACTTTTCCTTTTGTAACTAGCACTTTGATAGGAGCTGCATCTGTAGTCATTACCTCCTTATTGGTATCCTTGAAAGCGGGCTCACCCCCAGTTCTGTTTCCTGGTCTTCATGTCCCTCTAGGTGGCCCGGGTATTGGGATGTTACTTATGTTAGTCCCAACAAAGCTTAATTCCATGTCATGAGCCTTTGTGGCCAACTCCTCGAATGATCATGGTTTTAGCCCCTGTAGAATATATTCGAATCCTCCAGAGCATGCCTTGAATACACATGTCGATAGACGTTTTTTCTGATAGATGATCCCTACAGTTCAGGCTTAGATTCCTCCATCGTTGGATATAGTCGACGATGGGCTCTTCCTCCCATTGGCGAGTATTAGTTAGCTCAATCATGCTCACCACGAGCCGCGTGCTATAGAAACGATTCAGAAACTCCCTTTCCAATTGTTCCCAACTATAATGGTGCCTGGCTTGAGGTCAATGTACCAATCAAAAGCATTTCCCTTTAGAGAGCGGACAAACTGCTTAACCATCCAATCCCCATCCGTGCCTGCATTGTTGCAAGTTTCAACAAAATGGGCCACATGTTGACGGGGATTCCCTTTTTTCCATCGAACTGTTGGAAGTATGGAGGCTGATATCCCACGGGCATCTTGAAGCCTTCGATTCTTCGACTGTAACGCTTATAATATGCCAAAGATGATGACGATTTGCCATCAAGCTCCCTCTTTACCATTTCTTTTATGAATTCCATCATCGCTTTTGTCGGAACTGGGTCATCAACAACAGAAGCATGCTTTGCTAAATTATCAACATCCATGACCCCCTTTTCCTTATCTGGGTGCGCGAACCCTCCTCCATAGACGTTTTGTCAGCGTCTTTACTCTCCAGCCTTTTGACAATGTAATCCATTTGCTGCTCTCTTTCTTTCATGAAGAGCATCATAGCATCCACAGTTTTTGTGAGAGCGACGACCTGATCTTCAAGTGAAGGAGTATCCGCCCTCATCACTGGTATGACTTCGAAGCCTTTAGTTGAATCCGCTTCTGGGGAAGAATCCGACGGAGAGTCACTTGACGAGATATTTTCAAAATTTATCTGTGGCATAAGAGACACCTGAACCTTGTCGAAGGGATTGTCATCAGCAGTTGGTTGAGATGACTTAGGAGAAATTGCGCTAAACATTCCCTTTATCTCCTCAGTCTATTTGCGAGTTTTGGCGACAAATTGGGCATATGTCCATTTTGGAGAGCCTCCCTGGTTAAGAACATCCTTGTAAGATGGGGAAGCCTTAGGGGAGATAGACTTGAGCATTTCTTCTATCTCTTCAGCGTGTTTGCGCGTCAGGGCCATAGACTGGACATAAGTCCACTTTGGAGAGTCCCCGTCATCGAAAGTATTCTTTTCAGCGATATCCTTGTAAGCTGGGGATGCCTTGGGGGAGACGGACTTGAGTAATTCTTCAGTCTCCTAGCTTTTAGAGATAATTGAATTTGACCCTCCAAAACCATTGGATAGCTCAATTCGGCCAGGCTTTGCCGCTGAGCTTAGCTACATTTTGGCGGCCGAAAGCAAGGTCAAGTACGTAGCGTACTACACACGCTGTAAATACAATGGAAGTAAAAAGAAACAAAATTGAACTGACTTCCACTGGTTAGATTGTTGTCCGACATCTTTGATCACTACAAAAGTTAAAAAAAAACCTTCTCACTATATATAATAAATTTTATTTCTCGAATTATAAATTCTTAAATGGTTGAGTCGCTTGACAATTAGGCATGATGAGGAAATTTCGCATATATTATGGTAAAACAAAGTGGACGTGTCAAGAGAGAGGAACAGGACGACGACACAAGTTGACTCCTTTAAATATATAAAAAGACACGGCGAAATCCATTGTTTGGACGATAGAGCTTGCTTGAATCATATCTCTATGTTCTTGCGAATAAACATTACCTGTGACGACGAATCAACAGCCCAGAATCACAATCCTCCCCTCCAAACACATAATGTAAGCAGAAGCACTGAATGTCATCAACTATACTTTCGGAAGGAGAAAGAACGTAGGAGCACATGATGCTGGTACGCTGAAAAGCTTGTGTAGACATTAAATTTTTGTCTACTATAATAATAAGGTTTCATACAAAGCCTAGTGGGTGTTAACCAATTTTATGGTTTATAAATGGCTATAAAACAACCCATAAAGAAATTAAAATGGGTCATAATCTCAAGCCCACAAAGATACATATTGGTTATAAATTAAAGGTACAAGCCCTACCCAAATAAAAGTATATTGGGACAAACTAAGCCCAAGTTCAAGCCCGGCCCATGGTCCGACTCACGAAAAGTTGCCTAATATGCAATTACTAGCTTCCTAATTTAAATCGACCCTGGAGTCGTATAAATAGGAGGCCTCCTCATTCATTCGAGGGACACACGTGACACACATCGGTGGAGAGAAGGAGCTCTCGAAGACTCTCGCCGCCCTGCTCGCCAAAGCTCTGCCGACGTCTATCGCCTGGTGTTCTTCTGCCGGATCACGCCCAAATGCCTCGACGACTTCATCAAGATATCGAAGCTCTATCGAATCACGCCCATAGGCCCCGACGACTTCATCAATATTTCATCCCGAAATTCTGCTGAAATTCTGCCAGAGCTCATGATCACCACCCATCAACGTTATTCTTCAAAGATCGAATCAGAGGAATCATGTGTTTCATCCGTGACTAGAGATAGAGCCTGCTACATATTTTCATACAACAATTTGTATGCCGATATTTCCACACTAGATTTTAGTGTTCACAAATTTCTGGCACGCCCAGTGGGACCATCTCTACCTCTCATCTCTTTACTTTGAGGAATTCATATGGTACCAAAGATGATTAACGTCAAGAATGCGGTCGCGTACAATCAACTTGCTGCTTTTCCTTCACTCTCATCCGGGGGCTCATGATCTGCTGAGTTTCCATGGTTGGTCAAGGTTAGAACCATTGTTGAACTATAGGGCCATGTTTATCGGTCAAGGCTAAATTTCCGTACCCATGAGTTCAGACATGTAACCGTCGATATTGGTAACTGTTCATACACGTCGGAGATTCTATTCAGACATGTGCGTCCTTTTTTATACATGTCGTTTTACTATTCAGACATGTGTACATGCTTTCATACTATGTCTAAATTCACGAGATTCCTAGACACGGGATTTTACCATTGACCCATGTTTACCTCCTGTCCCCGTGGCTCCACCACCACTGGTTATGCTCTTCTTCATGATAGGAAGGCAGTGGTGTTGATGCAGTGGAATAAGCACGGATTTTTTCATTGCCCGGCTAAGATTTGGTTATGTGATTAACGCAGACTTCTTGCCGGTGTACGATGAATAGCATCCAGGTATGGTGGCGTTGTTTGAGTTTGCATCAAGCGTTGGTAGCCTGCTGCTTCGGACTTTTTGTCACCCATGCCACAAAAGCCAGAAATATGGTCGCAGGGAGGTGCCTGCAATTCCGCGTGTCATCAACCAAAGAAACCGTTTGGAAATTGAAAAGTGCAAGATTTGGTCTGCTGCTCGAAAAGCATCTCACGACCGGACCGCGCTCCTGACCTTTGTATGTGAATTAGGTTCCGATTTTAGTTGGTGGGGCGTTTTCTCTTGCTGACCGGGCTTGGGCTTGGGCTTTCGTCCCTTGTCTCCTGGAAACATTATCGGGCTTGTAGATTGGCTTGGGTTTTCGAATGTGTTGCATACGTACATGCTTATAATCCATCTCGTTAACATTTACCATGAATGCTTATCAAAAGCAGATGGACTCCAGGGATCTGTTTAGGATTGAGATGACGGAATCATTGCTTGAGAAGCTATGAGTTATTTTTCACGGCTTTCTGCATTGCCCATCTCTGTTGATGTATAGAACCCATGGTGTTGTGGCATCAATGGGACCTTCTGCTTGCATTGTCTTGTTTTACTTTTTTCTTAGAATTTACCCATTAACACCTTATAAAAAAATAGAAAGAGAAATGAATCGCAAGAACATAGATATATGATTCATTCAAGCTGAAATTAATCGTCCAAACAATGGATTGTTATTATTTGTTCATGGCGCATCCACTTTGTTTTACCTTAATATATATATGTGCGTGTCCACGTTCTCTTGAAACATTAACTACTGGGATGAGTCGGAGGTGGGAATGCAAATATTCCCCTTTCCCCTTCTTGCATTTCTCCACCAACTCCTCCTCCGTACATCCCCGAATGTTCAGCCATTCCAGTGAGTCAGGGAGGCCGTCGTCTGGTAAACACCTCAGCCTCAGACAGTCAGAAATGCTCAAAGATCGAAGGGAGGTGAGGTGGTGTCTGAGTCCTCCACCCACCCTCTCCAACTTCTTCATTCCCTCAATAATCAAACTGAAGAGGGATGAAGGGAGGTGGCGACTCCAGTCTCCATCATAAACACTAGGAGGAAAACACTCCATCTCATCCGTACACTCTACTGAGATCTTCAATAATCGTAAGGTGGTGAAACCCCTCAACCCCAACTCCTCAATTTGTTGATTTAGATTTCGAAGTTTAATTGAAAGAAATTCCAGGTTGGGAGGCAGACCTCTCATGATGCCTTCATAGTTATAAATAGCTAGTGTGTTGAGGGATGTGAGGTGGTGCATGTTATAAGGCAAAGACTTCACCTTTGGACATCCGGCAAACCCAAACTTGGACAGGTTGCGGGAGAGTGAAGGGAATATATCCATCTCTAATGCGGGGCGATTCGAGAGAGTAAATTCAGAGAGTGCGGACATGTGTTGCATGCTGTCCGTCAAGGTCATAAGACTTCTACAATTCTCAATTTCAATTTCCGCAGACCGAGAGAGGAGACTACCAACACCAACTAATTCCGTAATCGACACCAGTCCCTCCAGATTCAAAAGAGTAAGCTCCCCGAGATAATCCAGAAGTCTTCTGCTAATCAGCTGGGATTGCGGCAGAATTGGGCAGCCGCTAAGCGGTGTTACTACAGTAGCAGGCGTAAGCGGTGAGGGACCACCAACTTTCTGTAGTTGGTTATTTATTTGTCTGTTTGTTTGCAGCAGGTGTGCATTGGTGAAGTCACTCCGTAGGTGTCGTTGGCTATGAATTCGAAGGGCTTGGCCGGGGAAGCTGTCCGTAACGCCAGGTGGGCATACAGCAGATCCAAGAGAAGGTTTCTGCAGCAGGCATAAGTGATGAGTGACTGCCGCCTCTATTTTATTTGTTTTGCAAATTAAACCAAAAATACAAAAAAAAGAAGCCCACCAAAAGACTAATTCACCCCCTCTTAGTCACAATCAAAGGGCTAATAGCTTTGCGTTCCCAGCTATTCATCCAAAGCACGAAAGTCTGTCATTGTTCTTTATTTCCTCAGATAGAGAACAAAATGGAAGTTATCCATGCGTAGTACAAACCTAAGAAAACAAATGCACAACGCGTTACCCAAACAGAGGATTTCCCGAGTTCACGTCGACTGCACATCTGCTTACAGACAAAACGGCAGTGCAGCCCTTGAAAAAGAGTCATCGTCGTGTCCCTCGTGACGGCCTCTTTATTACATTTCATTCGTTGCTTTGCTTTACTTTCACGTCTATATGTCCAAAGCACAAAAAGTATCTCTTAAAAAAAAGAACATGCCTAACTTATATTTGAGACGAAAATTCGGAAGTTCTTGAAGGAGTACAAAGGATGGTCGTTAAGCTCGCTCTCGAGCCATTTTAACAATCATAATCGCTGTTAGCAGCATAGCATGGTTTATCGATCTACGCTGATGACCTCATCTGTTGTAGATGATGATGAGGAGGAAAGATCATTTCAGTATCTTTCCACGTCGGCCAAACTCAATGATCTAACGAATCATACCGCCACCAAATAGTCATATCTTAAAAATCAATCAATCATGTATTAGTATTTGTTTCAACATGATCAAGTAAAACTTTCAAATAATTAAAACTTAAAATTTTGAGATATCGTTTGTTTTCATAGTTAAAGGATGATGTTGAGATAACAAAATCGGTAGTAGTTTTAATTTTGTTCTCTCTCATAACTCCAACAACAACAGCAAGCTTCTATTACTACTTTTAGTTATTTTCGTAAATCGGTAGCAGTTGCGGCAAGGGAACACACCAGCACAGGCGGACGAATTTCGATTCCATCCACTCTGTCGGCACCACCAGCGAGAGCCTGTGCTACTCAGACCCAACCCTCGTCCATTGTGACGCCGGAGCATGCTGGTCCTACTAACACCACTCGGGAACAGCTCTAATGTTTTCGATTCACTTGAGCAGGTCAATTCAAGATCGGAAGAGTTCGCTGAGAAGTGCAAAACAGCCTTAACCAAAAATCTTCATCTCCTTAAAACCCCACTGAAGTCCAGAACATCATCTTTACTATTGATTCCGAAGTATTTTCTACAATTGCATTCATCGGACATATTTAGGGTCGCATTGTTCTTTAATTCCACAAAATTGGGATTGCCAGATTAGATGTCAACTTCCTATAATTCATTCTTAATGTAGGAAATATTTCTCCAAAACTAACAAAAATTTAAAGAACGGATTGCCGACGTTGAAATATTTAATACGTAATTACGAAGAAATATTTCGTACAATACGAATTAATTGTAAAAAGTTGACATTAACCAACTACTCCGTCAATTTGATTTCAACATCCTTTTATGTCCGAATCCATTGAAATATAATTGTTTGACAAAGAAAAAGTTTCATAAAATCTTCTTCGAATCTTTCTAGATTTGGTGGATCTTTTAGAAAAATTTTTAGATAACCTTTTGATTTGACTTAGATCTGGCAACTTCATATAATTAAATAGTACCGTATAGAAAATCTGTTACACTTTACGAAATATACTCATTTTAGTACTTAACAGTAATGAACACATTTTTCGTGAAGTAAAACAAAAAAATTTATGATGAAATTGACCTTTCTATTTTATAGAAAAGATTTGAACAATAGTACTAAGAATATGTAAGTAAATTAAATAACTTCGTATGATAGATTTTTGTGTGATTTACGAAACAGAATTAAAGAAATACAACTATTTATGTTCGTCCCAGTACAAGGAAAAGTACATATATAAAAAAATATCACTCTATTTTTGGTTCTTTTAAGCATAAAAAAATTGTAGTAGCATACATATAATTTGTACATTATAATTTAGCTTAGTTCACCAGTAGCTTTGTAAAGAAATTCAAAAATTTTTGCAACAACAAAATAAATGTATACATAACATTCATTCTATCCGCAGCAAATGTTCTAATATTTTCATGAAGATTTACAAAAGTTTTGCAATATAAGAAAACGTTGTCCATCCCAGATTTATTTGTGAGTATAGAATAGGGGGATTTACTTATATTTCTTTTTTGAAATGAAAAAAGAATATGGAATTAATTGAAAGGGATAAATTATGTGTTTGGAATGGAAATAAATTCATTAGTGTGCAAATCATGTTTGAGATTTTATCAACATCAAATTAATTACTGAGATGAGTCAGTGAATCGTGGAGTTGTACCATTATTATCTTAATACAGAGGATACAAAAATAAAAGCAAAAACACACATAATAATACCCCCCTAATATCAAATCTTACGACTTACTTAAATATCAACTCGTGGGATGAGTCGGAGGTGGGAATGCCAATATTCCCCTTTCCCCTTCCTGCATTTCTCCATCAACTCCTCCTCCGTACATCGACTAATGTAGAGAGATTCCAGGGAGTCAGGGAGGCCGTCGTCCGGTAAACACCTCATCCTCTCACACACATCAATACTCAAAGATTGAAGGGAGGTGAGGTGGTGTCTGATTCCCCCACCCACCCTCTCCAACTTCTTCATACGCCCAATAGACAAACTGACGAGGGATGAAGGGAGGAATCGACTCCAGTCTCCATCGACAGTAGTAGTCGGAGAAATTCTACACTTATCTACCCGTTTTCCGTGGGATTGCCGCATTTGGCCCAAATTCGGTTATCATATTGAGAACGGATTGCCGACAGATAAATGTAGAAGTATTTAGTACGTAATTTTTGTTATTTTTTTTTAGTAAAAATGGAGAAATATTTCGTACAATACGAATTAATTGTAAAAGGTTGACATTAACCAACTGCCCCATCAATTTGTTTTTTACCGATAGAGGATGAGATTACTGGTAGAGGGCTTGAACTGGCAATCCTTTTCCATCAGGATTGCTCAATTCGTATTTAATGCAACAATCCTTTTAAGTCCGAATCCATTTGAAAAATAATTGTTTGACAAAGAAAAAAAAATCTTGCTTAGAAAAAGCCATTTAAAAAAAAAGTTCGATCGAATCTTTGTAGATTTGATGGATCTTTTAGAAAGCTTTTTAAATAACCTTTTGATTTGACGTAGATGTGACAACTTCGTACAATTAAAAAGTATCGTACAAAAAATATGTTCTACTCTACTAAATATACCCATTTTAATACTAAATAGTAATGAACACATTTTCCGTAAAGTAAACCAAAAATTTATAATGAACTTTTCTATTTTATACAAAAAAATTAGAACAACAGCACTAAGAATATGTAAATAACTTTAGTATTACATAACTATTCTTTCATATGATAGGTTTTTGTCGTGATTTACGAAATAGAATTAAAGAAATACAACTATTTACGTTGGTTCTTGTAAGCATAAAAATTTAGTAGCATGCATATAATTTGTACATTATAATTTAGCATACTTCACCAGTATCTTTCTAAAGAAATTCAAAAAATTTGCAACAACAAAATAATATAGAAAAATAAAAAAAAAATCTCAAAATTTCGTAAATGTATACATAACATTCATTCTATCCACAATAAATGTTCTAATTTATGAACATTGACAGCACAATGAAGGCCGAACATGATGCGCTCCTTCACAATCAGCGTGGCATTTGGTTCCCCCATCATCAGCCCAAAATGTCATTGGCTGCAAATGGCTCTTCAAGAATAAATATCTTCCCGATGGTTCCATCAATAAATACAAGGCGCGACTAGTTGCAAAAGGTTTTCGGCAATGGCCAGACATTGATTACAATGACACATTTAGCCCATTAGTTAAACCAGCCATGATCCGCTTTGTCCTCTTATTAGCGATTTCAAATCGGTGGCACATTCGAGAACTTGATGTCAGCAATGCTTTCTTACATGGAACTCTCTATGAGCTAGTCTTCATGAAGCTACCTCCGGGCTTCAAAGATAATCACTACCCACACCATGTGTATTGTTTGGTCAAATCTCTCTACGGGCTCAAACAAGCTCCTCGTATCTGTTTTCGAGCTTTCCGATAAGCGCTTATTTCTCTGGGATTACGGCAATGTATCTCCGATACATCTCTATTCACTCTTCGACAAGGTCAGTGGGTTCTTCTCCTTTTATTGTATGTCGATGATATCTTGATGGAAGGATCTGATGATGTTCTCCTCACCAGCGTTATACAATAGCTCAGTTTCCAACAGCAATGTCTTCCCTAATCCAACCATTTTTTGCGAAATCATGGGTGCTCTTTAATATGTCACTCTGACACGTCCAGACATCGCATTTTCAGTAAACTATCTAAAGTCAGTTCTTACAACAGCCGACATCAGTGAACCTTCATCAAGCCAAGCGACTACTGCGGTATCTCAAAGGCTCTCTCAACTCAGGATTGCCAATTTGTCCTACCAATACATTGTAACTTACTACCTATGCGGATGCTGATTGGGAAAGCTGTCCAACGACACGTCGCTCGACCACTGGCTATGCAATTTTTCATAGTCACAACCTCATCTCTTGGCGCTCCAAGAAGCAAGCCATGCTCTCTCGAAGTTCTACGGAAACTGAATATAGGGCTCTTGCTTACACCATTGCTAAGGTTACCTGACTGTCATCTCTTGCTTGCGAGCTACGTGTTCATCTCTCGCGTCCTCTTTTGATTTGCTACGACAATTTGGGAGCTACGTACCTCGCTGCAAATCCTATTCAACATCAACGTACTAAGCATGTTGATATTGATATCATTTTGTCCGGGAACAGGTCCAATCCGGTTCGATTGTCATCAAATATATTCCGACATGTGATCAGAAAACTGATATTTTTACCAAGACCCTAGGTGGGCGATTCATTCATTGAGCAACACAACAATCTCCCGCTGATTGGGGGTGATAACGTAAAGCTAGAAACGAGCAGGTTTAGATATTATTTGATTAGTATTGAGATATTTGTCATGAAATCCTCATGATTATTGGAGCTAAATATCCTCAATATCCCTTTTAATAGTGATGTATTGTAATTACGTTATTAATCAATTGAGATCTGTCATTTGATCTCCATCACCCTCCATCCCCTTCCACACGGACGACTTAAATTGAGGACAACTAATAATCCTCATCTCTTCGAGCACAGTCCAAGAGGTCGACAAACTCCCTTCAAAGTGAACCAGCTCCTGGATTTCCCTAGTTGCCATCTTGGTCATCGAAGTAAGCTCTGCCAGACATTTCAGAAATCCCTCATTGCAACAATGAATATTAATCTCCACGAGAATGCTCGCCTGGAGACTCCATTATGCACACTCAACATACACGTTAAAACACCATAATAAGGTTGCAAGAGTGTCAAGACTTACCTCCATGCCAAAACCTTCTCAATCGACATTTTAAAATATTTTTGGATTTTTCTTTTATAAAGCAATTCTGACATTCTATTATTTAGGAAATTTATTTTACTAAACGACCAGATGCATTCTCATATTGAATAAATCATTTGGGAATAATCTTTGATTGATTTCATATCAATTGGATTCTCTTATATCAAGATAACAGAAGGTTGGAACCGATCAACAACCTTCTATAGTTGGAAAGAAATAATATTTCACCCCAACTCGAGAAATCTGATCATGGGCTAGTGCATTTATCCATTGGGGACTATCCAAAATTAATTTTGTATTAATTAGATATTTTAATGCCACGATAGCGCATTACAGAAGGTTCGATCAGAACAGTCAAGCAACCTTCTATACGAGGATATAATCAATCAATTATTTTCAAAATGAAATAATTCATTCCAGATTAGTTTGTCATTGTATCTGGACAAAATTCACATTAAAAATTTTGATTATTAGATATTTCTTATTAATGTAATCTTCTATAATAGGAAAATTCCAATTTTAGTAATATAATTTTCATACATCGAAAAAATATTTTATTTTTGACTCTTATGGTTTGTCTTAAGTAAACAATTTAATATTAATTCAAATAATATTCCTAAGAATATTCATGTTTTGAATTAATAAATTAATTAAGACATGTAATAATTAATTATTGAAATATCTAATTTGAAAATATTATCTAATCACGTCATATGATCTGAAATGCCCATTGGAGGTTGTAGAAAATATTTTCGTGATATTTTTTCTTTATTAGGAACTATATCATTGTTATAGGATGTTACCGCTTCTGTAAAGTCATAGCAGGTGAAATCTGCAAACCTTATTAAAAATCATGTGCACGTTTTTTCGTACATGTTTTTTTACTGTTTAGACATGTCTATCTACTTTTATATTATGTCTGAACTTACAAGAGTCCCGACACAAAATTTTAGCCTTGACCGGGGTTGCACAAAGTGATGAGTTAATATAAAGTGAAAATACCATCTATATGTCCAAAGCACAAAAAGTATCTCTTAAAAAAAAGAAGATGCCTAACTTATATTTGAGACGAAAATTCGGAAGTTCTTGAAGGAGTACAAAGGATGGTCGTTAAGCTCGCTCTCGAGCCATTTTAACAATCATAATCGCTGTTAGCAGCAAAGCATGGTTTATTGATCTACGCTGAAGACCTTGTCTGTTGTAGATGATGAGGAGGAAGAAAGATCATTTTAGTATCTTTCCACGTCGGCCAAACTCAATGATGTAACAAATCATACCGCCACCAAATAGTCATATCTTAAAAATCAATCATTCAGGTATTAGTATTTGTTTCAACATGATCATGTAAAACTTTCAAATAATTAAAACTTCAAATTTTGAGATATCGTTTGTTTTCATAGTTAAAGGACGATGTTGAGATAACAATCGGTAGTAATTTTATTTTTGTTCTCTTTCATAACTCCTTCAACAACAGCAAGCTTCTATTAATACTTTTAGTTATTTTCGTAAATCGGTAGCAGTTGCTGCAAGGGAACATACCAGCACAGACAGACGAATTTCGATTCCATCCACTCTGTCGGCACCACCAGCGAGAGCCTGTGCTACTCAGACCCAACCCTCGTCCATTGTGACGCCGGAGCATGCTGGTCCGACTAACACCACTCGGCAACAGCTCTAATGTTTTCGATTCACTTGAGCAGATCAATTCAAGATCGGAGAAGTTTGCTGAGAAGTGCAGAACAGCCTTAACCAAAAATCTTCATCTCCTTATAATATGACCATAAAAGGAAGAAACTTGATTGCCAAAAGTTATCGGTGTTTGTAGCAATATCAATTTTTTACAATTGATTCCGTAGTATTTTCTACGGTGACATTCATCGGACTTACATATGACATCAAATCGAATTGGGAGTACGTCAGTTTTGTAGAAAAAAGAAGATGTCATATATAGTTAAATGTCTCAACCTTTAATTGAGTGTTCTTTGAAGTTTTACCGTGTGATTATTAATGTGTTGACCATTATCATAATATGCATGTAATGTTTTGTGACACAAATCGTCAACAACTCCTTCGAAGTGATGAAGGAACTGATGCTCCAAGTTCGCTGACACAAGATAGTAAAATGACATAAAACAGAGAGTTTTCGATTACTATTTCGTCGTAGGTTGCCTTAGTCCTCCTCAGAGTCAATCTTTCCACTTACGGGGTACTCTAATGAGGCACAATCCCCTTTTGGTACGAAATCCTTACGTTAACCATGATGATATTCTTAGTGTAGGAAATATTTCTCCAAAACTAACAAATTAAATATTTCTACACTTATTTGCGCGTTCTCAATAGGGTCGCCGCATTTGGCCCAAATTCGGTAATCATATTGAGAACGGATTATCGACAGATAAATGTAGAAATATTTAGTACGTAATTTTTGTTAGTTTTTTAGTAAAAGTGGAGAAATATTTCGTACAATATGAATTAATTGTAAAAAGACCAACTACCCCATCAATTTGATTTTTACGGATAGAGGATGAGATTACTGACAGAGGGCTTGAACTGGCAATCCTTTTTCATCAGGATTGCTCAATTTGTATTAATGCAACAAATATTCTAAGTCCAAATCCATTTGAAAAATAATTGTTTAACAAAGAAAAAAATCTTGCTTTGAAAAAGCCATTTAAAAAAAGTTTCATCAGATCTTAGATTTGATGGATCGTTTAGAAAACTTTTTAGATAACCTTTTGATTTGACTTAAATGTGACAACTTCATATAATTAAATAGTATCATGCAAAAAACATGTTCTACTTTACGAAATATACCCATTTTAATACTAAACAGTAATGAACACATTTTCCGTGAAGTAAAATAAAACATTTATAATAAAATTGACGTTTCTATTTTATACAAAAGATTTGGACAATAGTACTAAGAATATGTACGTAACTTTTAGTATTAAATAACGATTCTTTCGTATGATAGATTTTTGTCATGATTTACGAAAAAGAATTAAAGAAATACAACTATTTATGTTGGTCCTAGTACAAAGAAATGTAACATTATAAAAAAAATGTCACTCTATTTTTGGTTCTTGTAAGCATAAAAATTGTAGTAGCATGCATATAATTTGTACATTATAATTTAGCTTAGTTCACCAGTATCTTTGTAAAGAAATTCAAAAATTTTGCAACAACAAAATAAATGTATACATAAAACAACATTCATTCTATCCGCAGTAAATTTTCGAATTTATGAACAAATCGACTGGAAATAATTCTACAATATTTTCACAAAGATTTACAAAAGTATTGCAATATAAGAAAACAGTGTCCATCCCAGTTTTCAATACGAATTCATTGTGATGATAAAATTTGTCACATAAAATGTGCACAAAAGAAGGAAAAAATGTAAAGTTAAGCAAATAAATTGCAATGCGAACAATAGTGGTTATGAACAAAAAATTGGTAGTATGACATTTTTTTAGCATATTTCGTATTTCATAGCAGTTATTTTTTATATAGTAGCATAAATATTATTATAAAATGATCGGCGTCAAATACGAAATATACTTTATACAGAATATTTGAAAATTATGTTTAAGAAGTTTTTTCATTTTTTCCATGACTAACTTTCGTATGATACATTTTTTTGTTGTGTGAACAGTAATAGCAAAAGAAAATAAAACGAAACTAACTCTACGAATAACGAATTCTTTGTTTAGTTTTACAAGAAAAATGTATTGCGCGAAATAATTGATATAACTCGTTAAATACGTCTAAATTGCTAAAATACATGAAATTTTTGCTTTGACGCTACAAGACAAAATATCATGCAACAATTTCATATTATATGAAATAATTATAGATCTTTACGAAGAATTGTTCTACAAAAAAAGTTGAATCCACGAAACTTCCGTGAATGGCATTTACAAGGCTCCTTGGCAATGCTGGCATCGGATAATGGTATTTGGGTTTAAGGAGGCATTTTTATTTGGCTTTTCAATTACGAAAATATTATATTCGACAGCCCCTTGAAACGAAAAGGTTAGCGCCTAGATCCTCGGGTGATGGAGGCCTTCTTGCCTTGATGGCACTTTAGCGCCTTTACAACACTGTTCGAAACCGTGATTTTAAAAAACTTAAAAAGAATAAGATATTTAAAGTTTTCCAAAATCGCGATTTTGAATCCCGACTTTCTTTAATTGTCATGGCTCAAAACCAAGATATTAAAAACTTAGAAAATATTTTACGATTGTTGCGGCTCAGAACAACACTTCCCAGAAAAACTTCTACTCACCGAAAATTTCTTAGTCGTGGGATTATAGATCCTGTAACCCATGGTATTCAACCCATATCCGATAAAAATAAATTTTCCAGCTCGATGGTAAAGCTTGTCTCTCTTTTGTTCCGGAATATGAGCATAACAAATACTTCCGAAAACTCTTAAATGATCCACCGAGCATTTTTTCCCAAACCAAGCTTCATACAGAGTAGAATTTTTCAAAGTTTTGGTTGGTAGTAAATTTAGCAGATAAGCCAAGCATTTTTTTCCCAAACCAAGCTTCATACAGAGTAGAATTTTTCAAAGTTTTGGTTGGTAGCAAATTTAGCAGATAAGCCGAAGTGTTCGCCGCTTCAGCCTAAAACTCCTTCGGCAATCCCTTTTCAAATATCAAACACCTTGACATATCCATTATAGATCTGTTTTTCCGTTCACTAACCCTGTTTTGCTTCGGAGAATACGACACCGTGAACTATTGAAATGATCCCGGTTTGCGCACAAAATTTTTTGAACTCCCTAGAAGTATATTCACTTCCGTTGTCCGATCTCAACGCTTTAATTTTACAACCACACTGATTTTCGGCCAGCTGCTTAAACTTGACAAAATTTTACAATCTCGCCCCAATCATTCAGCCCCATCTTGCCTTGCCTTAGTCCTCCTCAGAGTCAATCTTTCCACTTACGGGGTACTCTAATGAGGCACAATCCCCTTTTGGTACGAAATCCTTACGTTAACCATGATGATATTCTTAGTGTAGGAAATATTTCTCCAAAACTAACCAAAAATTACGTATTTCTACACTTATCTGTCCGTTTTCCGTGGGATTGCCGCATTTGGCCCAAATTCGGTAATCATATTGAGAACGGATTACGGATAGAGGGCTTGAACTGGCAATCCTTTTCCATCAGGATTGCTCAATTTGTATTTAATGCAACAATCCTTTTAAGTCCGAATCCATTTGAAAAATAATTGTTTGACAAAGGAAAAAAATCTTGCTTTGGAAAAGCCATTTAAGAAAAACTTCCATCAAATCTTCATCTAATCATTGTAGATTTGATGGATCTTTTCGAAAACTTTTTAGATAACCTTTTAAATTGACTTTAATGTGACAACTTCATACAATTAAATAGATTCTTACAAAGAATATGTTCTACTCTACTACATACACGTTAAAACACCATAATAAGGTTGCAAGAGTGTCAAGACTTACCTCCATGCCAGAACCTTCTCAATCGACTTTTTACAATATTTTTGGATTTTTCTTTTATAAAGCAATTCTGACGTTCTATTATTTAGGAAATTTATTTTACTAAACGACTAGATGCATTGTTTTTCATCTCAATCAAATTCTCTTATATCAAGATATCGCATTATTAGAGTAAGAATGATCAATAACCTTCTATAGTTGGAAAGAAATAATATTCCCAAACTCGAGAAATCTAATCATGGGCTAGTGCATTCAGGGGACTATGATACAACACTAGGTTGACCAGAACAGTCAAGCAACCTTCTATATAACGAAATAATCGATAATTTATTTCCAAAATAAAATAATTTATTCCAGATTAGTTTGTCATTGTATCTGGACGAAATTCACCTGAAAATTTTGATTATTGGATATTTCTAATTAATGTAACCTTCTTAAATTTTAGTAATATAATTTCCATACATAGAGAAATATATTATTTTTGAATTTTATGGTAAGTCTTACTAGGTAAACAGTTTAATATTAATTCAAATAATATTCCTAAGAATATTGTTATTTTGAATTAATATATTAATTAAGATAAGCAATAATTAATTATTGAAATATCTAACTATGGAAATATTATCTAATCACATCATTTGATCTGAAATGCCCATTGGAAGTTGTAGAAAATATTTTCGTGATATTAATCTAGTCAACAATTTCATTGGTTTCATTTCATAACCTACTATTCTTTGATTACCTAATGAGACTGTTTCGAGTGGATGACAGACAGGTGATTTCAACAATGAAAGGTTTGGCATTATGCGATAAGTAATCTGTTCCATCCTTTTGCAGGTGGCATACTGCTATTATATCTGCCTCACACCTATAACGTTGTGAATTTGGCCCTAATTTTTTATTGGTATGGGGAAGTTTCTGTTTGCTGTGGCCACGGCCTCGTATGCCTCCCTGCTTTGTCCTTTATAGACATAGACTGTGCTGGTGCAGCTGAAATTCGCGGAGCATTTGAAATCCCACGAAGTCTCGACGAGGAAGGTTTATTTGTATTAATCTTCTTCCCCATCCCCTTTTCAATTTTTACATACTACAATTGTAAATTCTTCTTCTTATAAGACTCTCCCGCGAAGTATACAACAATCTCAGTCTACTTTCGCAGGATCAAAAGAATTGTAATTGAAAATAATGGATGAGTGAACATGATAAAAATCTTAGCTTAGAACGATGTCTTCGAGACAGATGGGAGTCATCTTGTTGCTGGTGCGAGGTGTCCTGCTGCTGATGTGAGCCAACCATGCTGGGACAGTTGGGAATGTCGGGGCAGCAGCTGGAATGTGGATCGTTGATGAAGAGGATTTTGTCAACCGAGCCATGGGAGTCTGGAAAACGCTGCTGTTGTAGCCGGAGTTGTCGCGTGTCTGCATTCCAAGGGCGTCGAGTTGGGGCTGCTACATTGCTTGGGATTTGCTGCATCCATCACGGCGGAAACAAAGAGGATGGCATATGGTTTGATCGACCTCGCAATAACAAGATGTATTGGGTTAGAAGAATAGTTAAAAAACAGATAAATTGACCAAAAGAATGATATTACACGGAATTGATGGAGGAGCATATGGGAGTCGCGACGAGGAATAATCTGAGCCTACTGCTGCGTCGGTGACCAAAGGAATGCTCGGCCCTCTGAGATATCACCTGATGCAATTTTTATCGAAAAACCAGAAGAGAATACTACCTTTTATAACGTTGAAGTGTAGATTTTCTCTGGAAAGCGTTTCTTCCTCCTCTCCCAGCCTTTAAGATCACATCTTTGATTTTTATTAAGATTTTATTGGTTCCTTTTACAGATTGTTAAATTTTTTAGAATATGGAACTAAATATTCTTACGTGATTTTATCTTATTTTTTGTGATTTTATATTTTGGAAAAAATTGGCCGTCAACAATTAGAAACTCTAAGCAACTTGTTTGACCCATGAACTGATATCGAAAAAGTTACACATAAAAATTCCTTCTTGCATCGCTGTCCGAACGAAGAAGTTAAGAGGCGGTGGCTCGAACGGCGACCTTCGGCTCATAAGACCGACGCTACAAAGACCCTCCTATACTAATTTTCTAAAACAATGTCGATATTGGTAAATTATGATTGCCTTGTTTTACTCTTTTCCTAGAATTTATTCACAAATTAATGGAACTTTCCTCTATCCATTAACAGCTTATAAAAAATAGAAAGAGAAATTAATCACAAGAACATAGAGATATGATTCATTCAAGCTGAAATAAATCGTCCAAACTATGGATTGTGTCGTGGTCATGACGCATCCACTTTGTTTTACCTTAATATATATGCGAGTCGACTATTTGAGATTCTAGAATTCGAGAAATAAAATTATGTATCCAACTCGTGTTAAGAGAAAAAAAAAGTATGCTAAATTGCTCATGTTGGGAAAAAAAAATAGAATACCAAATTAATTGAAAGGCATCTCTTACAAAATCATATGCATCTTACTTAAATATCAACCAATGGGATGAGTCGGAGATGGGAATGCCAATATTCCCCTTTCCCCTCCCTGCATTTCTCCACCAACTCCTGCGTACATTCCCAAATGCGGAGATATTCTAGGGAGTCAGGGATGCCGTCGTCTGGCAAAAACCTCAACCTCTCACACTTATAAATATTCAAAGTTCGAAGGGAAGTGAGGTGGTGTCTGAGTCCCCCACCCACCCTCTCCAACTTCTTCAAGTTCTCAATAGTCAATTCCAAGAGGGATGAAGGGAGAAGGCGACTCCAGTCTCCATCAACAGTAGGTGGAGGAAAGCACTCCATCTCATCCACACACTCCATCTCTCCCTCGATGCACAATTCTCGTATTGTGGTGAGACTCCTCAACCCCCACTCCTCAAGTGGCTGATTCAGATTTTTACATCCCATAATAAAAAGAGAATCCATATTGGGAGGCAGACCTCCACTCGATGATAAGCTCGTGATGCCTTGACAGAACTTAATCAATAGCGATTTTAGGGATGTGAGGTGGTGCATGTTATGAGGCAAACACTTCACCTTTGGACACCTGCCAAGCTGAAAGGAGGACAAGTTGCAAGGGAGTGAAGGGAATATCTCCATCTCTAATACTGGTAAATCATTGAGATTAAGATGGGTGAGTGCGGACATGTGTTGCAAGCTGTTCGTCAAAGTGGTGAGGCTTCTGCATTTCCAAATTATCAATTTCCGCAGAGACTGAGAAAGGGGACTACCAACGTCAACTAATTCCGTAATCGACACCAACCCCTCCAGATTTTGTAGTACAAGCTCCACGAGAGAATACGAAAGTCTTCTGCTATTCAGTTGGAACTGCAGCATTTTCGGGCAGTCTTCAAGCCACAATCTTCTCAACGAAGCAGGCAGTCCCCCGCTGGGGAAGGAACATAACATCTCGCAACTATGAATATTCATCTCATTAAGAGATGTAAGTTCAGATAACTCTTCCGGTAGCTTCTCTAACTCTCCGCAACTTTTTATTTCAAGTACCTTCAGATTAGGTGGAACTGGTTTCCCTCCATCCCTACCCACGATGGACTTAAATTGAGGACATCTCTCAATCGTCATCTCTTCGAGCGCAGTCCAAGAGGTCGACAAACCCCCCTCAAAGTGAATCAGCTCTTGGATTTCCTGAATTCCCATCTTGGTCATTGAAATAAGCTCTGCCAAACATTTCAAAAATCCCGCATCGCAACAACGAACATTGGCCTCGACGAGGGATGGAAGGCTAAGAGTGCACCCTCCTTTCAGGTTGGGACAATTCCACACGGTTAACTGTCGGAGACAAGGGAATGGCGAGTCGTTCTCCTCCTCTCCGTCGTACAACCACTTCTCCCAGGCACCCATGTCCTGGAAGTTCAAGCTCTGCAATGACCGAAAAAATGGCCTTCTAGACCCATAAAACTCGGGACCTATGGAAGAGACCATTTGAAGACCACAAATGTTCAAACTTTTCAGTCGGGGAAGTTGTCCCAAAGGAGGCAGGGAATCCAACCTTTCACAACCTCTCAGGGTTATGCTCATGACATAATTCATGCTGTATTTATTGTCAAACCATTTTGGAAATCTTTTGGCCCCATAGTGACATATTTCAAGTGATCTCTGAATTATGCATGAAACGAGGTTTGATCTCTGAATCTCTGGAATACCCTGAGCAGACATCTCCTTGTGAAAATACTCTTCTGTGTACAACTTGGATTGAAAATAAAAAAAAGCAAGCAGCAACTTCTTCAGGAGGAAGGCTTTTCCGAATAAAGTACATTTGGGAGATCAAACATCATTTCATACGCCAAACTTCCCACAATCACCTGTAACATTTTCCAGGAAGAACTCTTCCGGCCCTACCAGCTCTCTGTCTAGCAGATGCCTGAGATATAGGTGCCACCATAAGGTTCTCGATGTCTGCAATCTGCAGATTAAGCATAGAAAAGTAATAACAGTCAACTACATTTGTAGATACATGTAATACGCCAGCAGCTGGATTAATCAAATCCAACACTGGGCAAGAACCATTCATGTGATATATAATCCCTAGATAGGAGATAAAAATAACTGGGAAAAATTGGTGAATTCAATCTTCCTCGGAGGTTGCAGATAGTCGAGGAGCTTTAATTGATGGTCATCTTCATGTGTAATTTCAGAGCACAATCCCCAATCCAAGCTTAATTCGAGAACCGCTTCCTTTCCAGATATATTAGCAATCCTCGCGTCTTCGACGTCTTCTACATTAAACAAATTACGAACGTGCAACTCTCGTTGAATGTGTTCTAGTGCTCCCAGTTGCTTCAACTCCTGACCGACTTCTTTTCCCATGATAAAGTCTGAGAGTATCTCGAGATTTTTTAGATCGCTGATACGCGGTGGCATCTCCAGCAAGTCTGTTGTGCCAGTTATGTCGAGGTGGAGAAGATTGGCCAACTTGTGAATGTTTCTCGGCAACTTTTGAAGATTCTCACACCCTCGAAGCAGTAGAGATTGCAACTCCACAAGGTCACAAATGGATTCCGGCAGCACTTTGATATATGTATAGGAAAAATCCACGGAACGCAGGAGTTTCAACTCTCCAATTCGGTCTGGCACCTGCTTAATTTCAAAGAAGCGTAACGACAACATTCTCAGATTCTTCATATCCACGATCAAGTCTTGTATCACATCCTCGGAGACTGTGACATTTGGCATTGAAGATTTTGAGATTTGGAATGGCATAAACGTTCTTAGTTTCTTCATAGAGCGAAACACATCAAATCTCTTCGATAGACAAAATTCACAAAATTGAGTGACCATTGTTGCATGACGAACCAGGAACAACACTTCGCAAGAGGTGGAGCCTTCTTTAAACTCATCAAAGCTGAAATATGAGCGGGCATCGACTGATTTCGCGAGGTCATTGATAAGATCATGCATTGAATAGAAATTCTTATCATCCCTCGTTCTCTGAAGGAATGACAAGGCCTCCAACCGACGGAGATTCTCCATCCCCACCTCTCGGAGAGTTCGGGCAGTCCCTTTTTGCAGCAAACCCTGTATGATCCACAATCGAATTAACTCGTCTTGGTCGAATTCATAATCCTTGGGGAATATTGCACAAGTTTACTTTCATCGGCATGTCGGTCCTCAACGGTCTCGCGGAAACGGTGTAGGACGGCGTCCAGAAACCATACGGATCAAGATCTACGATCAATACTATGATGCTTAATAACGACGATTCACACGTCCTACAACTCGAGCACGAGTCGTTCGTGTAGCAAAATGGGACGTGAATGTGTCGTATAGAACATTGAAAGGTTGGACTTAGATGTATAGTTTTCAAAGATTTGAGTAAGTATAAAGAAATTAGGGGAATCCCAAATTGACAAGGTAGAGATAATATTAAAATTAAAAAAAAACATGGTGGAGTTAGAAATTTTTAATGCCAAGAATAATATTTCATGATTAGTGTCGGTTACAGCCCGAGGAATCTGCCCAACAGTCCTAATGATTAGTTTTGTCGAGTTATTAATAAAAAAATAGGTTAATTATTATTCATGGTTTAATTTCATAATATTATTATTTATGTTTCTTAATTTTACCCTATGTAATTAATGATAAGCAACTGCTTCGGATAAAATCTTGAATGGTTAAAATGGGTATCATACGTAAGTATGAAGACATGTACTTGGATAAATGGGGAATGTTTCTAATATTTATAAATTAATTCTAATATATAAATTATCTTTAAATTATAATTTATAATAATAACTGTTAAATTCATGATTTTTCAAAAGAACAAAAACTTTTTTTTTAATATTATGACTTATAATGTTCATTTTTATGCATTTCTTTTTTAGTACAAAGATTTCCAACTCTCCCGTCTAAACTACTTTATTGAGTCCACAACTCGGTTTAACTAGTGATTTGAAATAATGTTTTAAAAGGACTATCGAATAAAAACATCAGGTAAATTCGCGTGAACAAGTAGGTAGGTTCGGTTTTTTGATTCATATAATAGGTTATAAGTTCTAAAAATATAGAAATATGGATTATTTTATAAAAAAGAATGGTGTTTTTTATTTTAAAAATTCCATGGAATATTTTATTATTTCTACTATTAGAAAAAGTGTTTGATTGCCAAATAAATAAAACTTATAAAGCGTTAATATATAAATGCACAAATTACGAACGCGCAACTCTCGTTGAAGGCATTCTAGAGGTCCCAGTTGCTTCAACTCTTGATGGACTTCTTTTCCCACAATAAAGTCTGAGGGTATCTCGAGATTTTTTAGATCGCCGATACATGGCGGCATTACCTGCAAGACTTTTGTGCCGGTTATGTCGACGTGGTGAACATTGGCCAACTTGTGAAAGTTTCTCAGCAACTTTTGAAGCTTCTCACACCCTTGGAGAAGTAGAGATTGCAACGAGGTCACAAATGGATTCCGGCAGTACTTGAATATCTGTATGAGAAAAATCGACGGAACGTAACAGTTTTATCTCTCCAATTCAATCTGGCACTTGCTTAATTAAAGAAGCGTAGCGACAACATTCTCACCAAATGCACAACACATTCCCTAAAAAAAGCATTTGGTTGAGTTCATGTTGACCGCACGCGCATCTGTTTACCAGACAAAACAGCTGTGCAGCCCTTGAAAAAGTGTCGTCGTCGGACGAAAATTCGGAAGTTCTTAAAGGAGTACAAAGGGTGGTCGTTAAGCTCACTCTCTAGCCATTTTGGCAATCATAATCGCTGTTAGCAGCATAGCATGGTTTATCGATCTACGCTGAAGTCCTCATCTGTTGGAGATGACGAGGAGGAGGAAAGATCAATTTAGTATCTTTCCACGTAGGCCAAACTCAATGATTAACAAATCATGCCACACCACCAAACAGATGGAGCCGCGGCTCGGTTGATTGTTCCCGACCCTCAATATACTTTCTTTCTCATCCAACGGATCCCTCCAGCTGGCCGGGGTTATGTTTGCATGAAGTTGTCTCCTCCTGAATAGGAGTGGAGAGAAGCAGATGACTCCCCACGTCTATGGTAAATCATATTGTTTAGCAACAGAAATTCTGAGCCACAGGATGTCATCTATGAATTAATGGTTTAGAATACATGCTCGAAGTACGAGAAGCCTGGTAAGAAAGTAGTTGTGAAAACATACCGGGCGAAGGCTTGCGGACCAAGCAGTTGTCAAGCAAAGAGGGTCGACGAGGTGATCAAGCGACACTCAACTGGACGAGCGGGAAAACTCTGCGGCGAAGGCTAGTAGGCGATCCGGTCGATCAATAGCTGTTATGGAAAGATTTCGGACTGTCAGTAGCATAAATATTGTTATAAAATTATCGGTATCAAATACGAAATATTTGAAAATTATGTTTTAGAGGTTTTTTCATTTTTCCAAGACTAGCTTTATTATGAATACATTTTCTTTTGTGAACAGTTATAGCAAAAGAAAATAAAACGAAATTAACTCTACGAATAACGAATTCTTTGCTTAGTTTCACAAGAAAAATGTATACACGGAATAATTGATATAACTCATTAAATATGTCTAAATTGCTAAAATATACGAATATTTGGCTTTGACACTACAGGACAAAATATCCTGCAACCATTTTGTATTATACGAAATAATTATAGATCTTTACGAAAAATTTTTCTACAGAAAAAGTTGAGTCCACGAAGCTTTCGTGAAGCTCTTAATGACATATTGAAGCTCTTAATGACGATGTTCTTTAGATAACTCCTCGGTGTTCTTCATGTGGAAGATTTGGTGAATCATCAACTATAGCATTGGATCAAATTTGTTCCAAACATTTTGTGAGTATAGAATAGGGGGATTTACTTATATTTGTTTTTTGAAATGGAAAAAAAGAATACAAAATTAATTGAAAGGGATAAATTATGTGTTTGCAATGGAAATGAATTCATTCGTGTGCAAATCATGTTTGAGATTTTATCAACATCAAATTAATTACTGAGATGAGTCGGTGGATCGTGGAGTTGTATTGTTATTATCTTAAAACAGAGGATACAAAAGTAGAAGTAAAAACCCACATAATAATACCCGTGGGATGAGTCGGAGGTGGGAATGCCAATATTCCCCTTTCCCCTTCCTGCATTTCTCCACCAACTCAGCCGTACATGGGCAAATCCAGAGACGTTCCAGGGAGTCAGGGAGGCCGTCGTCTGGTAAACACCTCAGCCTCCCACAATTAATAATAGACAAATATTGAAGGGAGGTGAGGTGGTGTCTGAGTCCCCCACCCACCCTCTCCAACTTCTTCATGTTCCCAATAGTCAAACGGACGAGGGATGAAGGGAGGAAACGACTCCAGTCTCCATCATCAACAGTGGGAGGAGGAAAACACTCCATCTCATCCACAAACTCCATCTCTCCCTGGATGATCAATACTTGTAAGGAGGTTAGACCCCTCAACCCCCACTCCTCAAGTGGCTGATTCAAATTTTTACATTCCGCTATGTAGAGTTCCTCCAGATTGGGAGGCAGACCTCCACTCGATGATAAGCTCGTGATGCCTTGACAGTGGTTAATCCATAGTGTTTTCAGGGATGTGAGGTGGTGCATGTCATGAGGCAAAGACTTCACCTTTGGACATCTGTCAAGCACAAAACTGGACAGGTTGCAGGGGAGTGAAGGGAATATCTCCATCTCTAATGCTGCGCAATCCCAGAACGTAAGATTGGAGAGTAAATGAAGAACCTTTAGATTAGGTGGAACTTGTTTCCCTCCATCCCCTCCCACGATGGACTTAAACTGAGGACATCTCTCAATTCTCATCTCTTCGAGCGCAGTCCAAGAGGTCGACAAACCCCCCTCAAAGTGAATCAGCTCTTGGATTTCCTCAATTACCATCTTGGTCATCGAAATAAGCTCCGCCAGACATTTCAAAAATCCCGCATTGCAACAATGAATATTAGTCTCGACGAGGGATGGAAGGCTAAGAGTACACCCTCCTTTCAGTTTGGGACAATTCGTCACGATTAGCAGTCGAAGACAAGGGAATGGCGAGTCGTTCTCCTCCTCTCCGTCGTACAACCACTTCTCCCAGGCATCCATGTCCTCGAAGCGCAATCTCTTCAATGACCGAAAAAATGGCCTTCTGGATCCATAAAACTCGGAACCTATGGAAGAGACCATTTGAAGACCACAAATGTCCAAACTTTCCAGCAGGGGAAGTTGTCCCAAAGGTGGGAGGGAATCCAAGTTTTCACAACCTGTCAGGGTTATGCTCATGACATAATTCATAGTGTATTGATTATCAAACCATTTTGGAAACGTTTTGGCCCCATAGCGACATATTTCAAGTGATTCAATCTTCCTCGGAGGTCGCAGATGGTCGAGGAGCTTGAATTGATGGTCATCTTCATGTGTAATTTTAGAACACGATCCCCAGTCCAAGCGTAATTTGATAACCGCTTCCTTTCCAGATATATTAGCAATCCTTGCGTCTTCGACATCGTCTACATTCAACAAATTACGAACGTGCAACTCTCGTTGAAGGTGTTCTAGTGCTCTCAGTTGCTTCAACTCCTGACCGACTTCTTTTCCCACGATAAAGTTTGAGAGTATCTCGAGATATTTTAGATCGCTGATACGCGGTGGCATCTCCAGCAAGTCTGTTGTGCCAGTTATGTCGAGGTGGAGAAGATTGGCCAACTTGTGAATGTTTCTCGGCAACTTTTGAAGCTTCTTACACCCTCGGAGTAGTAGAGATTGCAACTCCACAAGGTCACAAATGGATTCCGGCAGCACTTCGATATTTGTATAGGAAAAATCCACGGAACGTAGGAGTTTCAACTCTCCAATTCGGTCTGGCACCTGCTTAATTATAAAGAAGCGTAACGACAACATTCTCAGATTCTTCATATCCACGATCAAGTTTTGTATCACATCCTCGGAGACTCCGACATTTGGCATTGAAGTTTTTGAGATTTGGAATGGCATAACCGTTCTTAGTTTCTTCATAGAGCGAAACACATCAAATCTCTTCGATAGACAAAATTCATAAAATTGAGTGACCATTGTTGCATGACGAACAAGGAACAACACTTCGCAAGAGGTGGAGCCTTCTTTAAACTCATCAGAGCTGAAATATGAACGGGCATCGACTGATTTCGCGAGGTCATTGATAAGATCATGCATTGAATATAAATTCTTATCATCCCTTGTTCTCTGAAGGAATGACAAGGTCTCCAACCGACGGAGATTCTCCATCCCGGCCTCTTGGAGAGTTCGGGCAGTCCCTTTTTGTAGCAAACCCTGTATGATCCACAATCGAATTAACTCGTCTTGGTCGAATACATAATCCTTCGGGAACAATGCACAAGCTGCGAAACATCTCTTCAAGTAATTGGGAAGATGAACGTAGCTCAACTTCAAAGCTGGAGGGATCTTTCCCCCCTCTCTGTCCCAAGAACCATGAGTTAACACTTGCTTCCACTGTTCATCGTCAGTTTTGAAACGCAGCATACCACCGATCGCCTTAATCGAAAGAGGCAGACCCTTACACTTTCTAGCCAATTGAACTGAAATCTCTTGAAGATGTGGGTGGCCTTCAAAGTTTTTCTCACCTTTGGAGTGATAGGCAAGCAGAGACAAGGACTCCTCCTCTGACAACAGCTCCAACTGCTTCGTATCAGGATCCCCCATCAGTCGAGCGACCTCCAAGTTTCTTGTTGTGAGTAGAATCCTGCTTCCTTTACTCCCGGAATATAAGGGCTTCAGCAGGGACTCGAGTTCTTCATACTTGTCGTTCCAGACATCGTCCAACACAAGAAGGAACTTCTTTCCAGACAACTTCTCACTCAGAGAACTCTGAAGCCTATCCAGATCTTTATCTGCACCGGATGAAGATGGGGCTACCTTGTCCAGGATGCACTTGGTGATGGCGGCCATGTCAAAGACTTCGGAGACACAGACCCAGGCTTTGACTGCGAAGTCCGCATTTTTCAAGGACTTGTGATTATACAACTCTTGAGCAAGGGACGTTTTACCGAGTCCTCCCATCCCCACGATTGAAACGACTGTAAAGGGTTGGACGGAGTTGCCAGTTGCTGCTTCGGATCCGGTCAATCGAGCGAGCAGCTTCTCCATTTGCTTCTCCCTGCCCACGAACATTGGCTCGGGCAGGGATGTGGTTTTGAAACGGGGCTGGTAGTTGCGATGCTCGCTCCTCAAGTTCTGGACTAACTGGAGGTCGGTAATTCTTTCATAGACATCCTTTAATCTTCGGTCGACATCCTCGATGTCATTGGCCATATGATGGCGAGAGATCAGGGTGCGCGGGCGGAAACGAGAGCAGCAAGCGATGAGGCAGTGAGGGAGTTTCGACGACTGGGACAGGGCCTGCAACTTGGGTGCCTCCCGTTTCGCCTCGACAGAGAAGTGGTCGAGCAGGTCCTCCATGTCGTAGGCGACGTCCCTGAGGTCAGCGAGCCACCGGGCAGTAGCACGGTCATCGTTGTACATCTGCTTTTCCTCGGCAGAATCCAGCACGTCTTGGATCGACGGAAGCTTCTTCCCCCACGACTGGAGCTTGTCGGAGATGCCGTGGATCTGGGCATACTCTGAGATGAGTTGAGAGCCGACCAGGTTGAGGATGGGGGAGATGAAATCCATATTCTCTCTCTCTCTCTTGGAATGGTTTGTCTTCCTCAAAACACTTTACACAGAGGAAAGGCAATTATTCCCACGAGTCTTGCCTTAATTCATCCTACAGAAACGGACAAGCATTGGTTTGTTTGGTAAATATAATTATTTCAAGGAAATGCTGATAATGGACGAAGGCCTTCCCCCACCCCAACCCAAACACGACCTCTCTACATCCATCGATCTTACTGTTGGTGTGGCCCCCATACCCACGTGAATTTCCCTTCTTTCTTCCATGATTGTACTGTCTGTCCCCCAACGATTCCACGATTCAACGATAGTTGTAATAAATTTGGAAATTTCTTAATTAGGATAAAAAAATTAAAACCATAAAAAAATGACCATTTTTAAATTTAAAAAAGATAATTACTGTTCGAAATTTGATGATTTAAACACCAATTTTCATTTTTTAATTTTGAAAAATAAAGCTCATGTAAGGCCGAATTTTTTAAATTAATCAAATAATTTCGAGAATGTATGTATTTAATGAAATAATATAATAATTTTTAAAAGAACTAGTCTTTGTTCCCTCCGTTAAAAGTGGGCCTAAAATTAAGATTGGTATAATCGAGTCCTTGCTTAAAACAACAAATAAAAAATTGTTGTTGTACGTAAATAATGGTTATTATTAGTCGACATGAATATTTCCTTCATTCTTAAAAAATTAGCAACATTTATTAATATCATCAGTTCATCCCATTTAAAACACGATGTGAAGTGAGACTCTATGATAATATAAATATAACAGCTGCCAATGGGCACATAGCTTTGATGCTGGATATGCAAAATGAAAGAAAAGGGTTTCATACCATTGGGGTATTTCAATTTGTTTATTACACCGATAGAGGATGAGATTACGGGTAGAGGGCTTGAACTGGCAATCCTTTTCCATCAGGATTGCTCAATTCGTATTTAATGCAACAATCCTTTTAAGTCCGAATCCATTTGAAAAATAATTGTTTGACAAAGAAAAAAAAATCTTGCTTAGAAAAAGCCATTTAAAAAAAAAAGTTCCATCAAATCTTCATCTAATCTTTGTAGATTCGATGGATCTTTTAGAAAACCTTTTAGATAACCTTTTGATTTGACTTAAATGTTACAATCTCATACTATTAAATAGTTTCTTACAAAAAATATGTTCTACTTTACGAAATATACTCATTTTAATACTAATTAGTAATGAACACATTTTTCGTAAAGTAAAACAAAAATTTATAATGAAATTGACTTTTCTATTTTATACAAAAAAATTTATGTAAATAACTTTAGTATTACATAACTATTCTTTCTTATGATAAGAAATACAACTATTTATGTTGGTTCTTGTAAGCATAAAAATTTTAGTAGCATGCATATAATTTGTACATTATAATTTAGCATAATTCACTGGTATCTTTGTAAAGAAATTAAAAAATTCTGCAACGATAAAATAATATAGAAAAATTAGAAAAAGAGGATCTCAAAATTTCGTAAATGTATACATAACATTCATTCCATCCGCAGTAGAACATTTACAGCACAATGAAGGCCGAACTTGATGCGCTCCTTCACAATCAGACATGACATTTCGTTCCCCCATCATTCATTTAACCATCCACCCTACACAAACGGACAAGCATAGGCTGATGATGGGCCAAACTCAAACCACCCCAACACGACCATCGTACTGTTGGTATGGCCCCACCCACGTGATTTCCCCCCACTGTAAAAGTTAATAACGGAGGGGAGGAATTTCCGAGTTTTCTTATTGGTTACTGTCTGTCCCAAGTTTCTTCTTCCATGTCTGTCTGTCCAACCGTCGGTCATTAAAGCTTTCTTCAGCATTTAAAATATGTAAATTCCAAACATCGCTTCCCTTAAAACGATTGGAATTTAATAATGTAAATATCGATTTTCATATTTACGGGAGTAGATGACCCAGCACAAATAAAAACCAAAGAGCAGTGGTAGGAGAAGAGGATCGGATTGAGAAGGTCAGAAGAACCAATGAGAGGAAGGAGATGAAGAAGCACCAGAGAAAAACCAATTTTCTGTTAGAGAAACCTCAGTACACGGCACAACAGCCCTAGCCCTGTCTACTTCTTATACCAGAAAACCCCACTACACACTGTAACAACTCTTTTGGCTGTAGTTACTAAATTATCCTCCTTTACACAGACAATGGCAATGTCGATCGAGATGACGTTGCGCATGGATCGCTGGTCAGTTGAAACGATAGTTTGATACAGAACCTCAGATATGAAACTCAGTAATAGAAAGACATATCCACATCTAATACGAAACTCAGAGTCAATCCTAGGAGAGGAATGAACGGAGTAGTCGTAGTGCTGACGGATATGCATTCAACCAAATATATTTTTTGTTGGATGGATATGATGTGCTCACCTAAATAACACCGATGATGGGTGGATGTAAACTTCCTGAGATGCTCTTAGTCTCTTGTACATCCCTGTGACTGTATGGCTTTTCGTTACATAAGCCCAACACAAGAAGCAACAGTATTTCTAGCGATTAGATCCAAAAGGTTGTAAACCAGAGGTTGCGAAAAGCCAATTGAAGGAACTCACTTCAAGACGACATGCATTGGCGAAGAACCCAGCAGTCACCGCCTTCCTTACGGCCTGCTAGATGAAATAAAAATTAATGGGCGAAACAGCCAGCTAAGCTACCATTTCTATTGAACAATGAAACTAAAACAAAATAGAAGTTCTTGCATGGGTCTGCAGAAGTTAACCAGCAAATTTCCTTCACAAGATTTAAGGTCTATGCCTAACCTCTGGGCTATTCTTTGAACAACGACTTTTTTCTGCACAACACAAGCAACAACATTAAAAATATAACAGCATACTCACGGGTTGAAAATTGAGCTCATACATACCATGGCGTGGTAATTAATATAATTCTTGTAACACCAATTGGATGATTTCCCAGATTCAAGGAATCCTTTGTAGACGTTTAGGAATGTCACATGGTCACCCTGCAAGAAAGAAGAAGCTTGGCCTTCAGGCTCTTGCAAAAAGTAGTTAAAACAAAAATTAGATATAAACTTCTGTAAGGAAAGAGATATCTACATAGGGAAGAGCACAAAGAGGTTGTCCCAACTATAAACAAAATGATATAACGTTCTGGCCGAGTTGTGCATGAGAGTGCGGATATATTAAACATGTACCTCAGCTGCAGCATAACGCATTTTGGCCTCAACGAATTCCTTGCGTACTCCACGACCAGTGACCCAAAGAGACTACCAAGACATAATTTGAACAGTTTGCAAAAAGCTTACTGAAATTGTTTCCAAATGAACTCCATGCATTTACATCTCATCTGAAAGGTCAGAAGGGTTTACTTGAACATATAGTACTGCCGAGATTGTGAGAATCTCCTCTGAACAGCCTAGCTGGTTGGAAGACAATATCATCTTCGAAATCATTGGCTCCTAGAGAAAATTGTCATTAGTAATTATGACCTCCGGCTTCACTTAGAGAAGCAGGTGGGAAGGAGACAAGTTGAAACCAGAATGCTTCAGCTAGTTAACTTCCCAACATCTGGCAGCTAGTTAACTATTATGATCTAATCTCATTTCTACCAAATACAAATCACATTGGCAGCCTCACCGTATTCAAGAGTGCGAACAAATTTACACAGCACAGCACTAACTTACAAAAAGTGTGCTACTGTAGAAAATGAAAACTAACAAAATCATCGAAAAGAAATACAAAAGAAAAAGGGAAACTGAACTTTGAGACAAGTATTTGGGAGCACCAAATCACCACTTTATCAAGATTCAACTATCTCTTATTATTATCAACATAGAATAAAGAGACGCCATGAAGTGAGACTCTATGATAATATAACTATAACAACTGCGAATGGGCTAGCTTTTGATTCTGGATATGCAAAATGAAAGAAAAGGGTTTCATACCAGGGGTATTTCAGCAACATGAAATCCAACAGGTGAAATAAGTTTTGCATCGTCGTCAAGCACCTCAAGAGAGTAGAGTATCTCAAGTGCCCGAATCATTGATTCTGGCGATGGAGAAGCTGGCCGGTCAAAGCCTAGTATACCAGTCAAAGCCTAGTATATTAATTTCCAGGATTTGAGATCACCAACCAAAACGTTCAAAGGCAATGGCATTTCTGTGTGCTTTCATTTGGACCACAATTGAAAGGACTTCTTTCTCCCTCAAAAACTCACAAACAACAGCCTGATTGGCTGAAATATGATCATACTAAGGCCATCAGTACCTGAATTATGCATGAAACGAGGTTTGATCTCTGAATCTCTGGAATACCCTGAGCAGACATCTCCTTGTGAAAATACTCTTCTGTGTACAACCTGGATTGAAAATAAAAAAAAGCAAGCAGCAACTTCTTCAGGAGGAAGGCTTTTCCGAATAAAGTACATTTGGGAGATCAAACATCATTTCATACGCCAAACTTCCCACAATCACCTGTAACATTTTCCAGGACGAACTCTTCCGGCCCTACCAGCTCTCTGTCTAGCAGATGCCTGAGATATAGGTGCCACCATAAGGTTCTCGATGTCTGCAATCTGCAGATTAAGCATAGAAAAGTAATAACAGTCAACTACATTTGTAGATACATGTAATACGCCAGCAGCTGGATTAATCAAATCCAACACTGGGCAAGAACCATTCATGTGATATATAATCCCTAGATAGGAGATAAAAATAACTGGGAAAAATTGGTGAATTCTCTGCAGATTGGTACAGAATCATTCCAACGTGAAACTAAAATCAGCAATTGGACAGTATGATGTCTTAGTCTCTCAAAAATAAATCTGACACAGAAAGAAGATTGAGTTACAGGATTATAAAATTGTTGTTTGGAGAACCCGCTGTCAACGACATACACAACATCCTACATAGAACAGCAAATAGAAAGGTGAATTAACTTGCCCCAAGGCTTGGGACAATATTGTTGCCAGACAAAAAGTAAGATAACCTCCAATGTCAAAGATGTCTCTGACATGGCCAACTTAGCACATGGCCCTGTATGGTTCCAAGTCCATCCAAATTTCATGATGGCCTTGAACGATCGCTGTTTGGGGACTTCATTGACCTTGAGGATCAAGTCGATGAACATGGATCGTATGAATCCCAGGCCAAGTTTTTGGCGTATCATACTAGGGTTATGTACCGATTGGTGAATACAACCAGCCCTGGTGTGAGGAACATCTCGAGGCTGACCGAGTTGTTCGAGGAAGGTCATAACAACTACCAACAGTTCCATAGGCGTGGGGTGAATCCGTTGGAATTAACCTGGCCAAGGAGTTGGGTTATGACTGAGCCTGGTAGTAGCTTTAGGCCCATTAGTGCGGCAAATATCCGACAACGAGGTAATGAGATTACTCTTATGTTGGGTGAACCGTCAAGGGTTAATGAGAGAGCTGATAGGCACTTGCCTATGCTTAGCGAGAGAGGTGACAGGCAGTTGCCTGTGAGGATGCCAATCCTGAGAGAACCGAGGAATCACTCGTTCTCTGTAGTCTCTTCAAGAGCTAGTGATGTGGGAGAGGATGTAATAGTTTCTCGACTAGAGGTTGCATCTGCACCTCCGCTAGTTGAAGAGGTGTCTCGAAGATCTGTTGATTCTAGAACCCCGTCACAACATACGGGTAGAATCATTGGGTATAGACATGTATCATTACTAGTTTATGAAGACCCTGTAGATCAACCGAGAGAGGAATCTATAAGGATGTTAAGAGTAACTAATCCAGTTAGCTCTTTATCTGAGATTCCTGAAGTTTGTGAGGTTATCGAGCAGATAGCCAAGCAAAGGTCTATGGAGATAGACGATATCTGGAGGATGATAGAACCATCCCGAGAGGTGACCAGACACAAGAGTTTTAGTGTCCAGAAAGAAGAACTGAGCACATATGTGGCTCTAACCTTCAAGTTTCCGGGTTACTATGAGTACTCCCTGGATACCTTGATAGACACTGGGTGTAGCATAAGCTGTGCTAGACTCAATGCTCTACCAGATGAGTGGTGGGAACCACTGCAAAAATCCATCCATATGGTCAATGTTGACGGTATGGCAACAATTGTTAGCCATCGGGCATTAAACGTGTCGGTCTTTATTGGTGGACAAAAGTTCATCATTAAGGAGATCCTTGCACATCCTTTGTTGGAGGCTGATATCATACTTGGTAACGCCTTCCTTAAGGGACAAAGGGAAAATCTTCCTTTTGTGCAGGATGCAGATGACATCACAATTGGATGTGTTAAGATCAGTATTCTCCCAGATCCTAAATTACGGCTCAAATTTGGGTTTTATCTGATAAAACGGACAGAGTACTGTGGTGATTCACCGTGCGAAAGAGCTTTCAGAGTGCGAGCTCGGCGTGGTGATACACGAATAATGAGCATGAATGGATGCCGGTTGGTAGAACAGGAGCATGATTGGATGCAAACCTTGTTCTCTCCAACGAGTACCAGTAGTTCTGGCTGGTATGACGACCTGTTTGTAAATATAAAACAGGAAGTGTGTATGACTGTTAAGTTAACAGGGACAAAATGGGATAAGTTCCTTATGAAACTGGCCGATAACTTTAGTAACGATCCACTGAAGTTATGGACTCGAAATGGCCTAAAGGCTGATTAGAGTTGAAGGATGTCGTATGAAAACAATCATCACAGGAAACCTAAAGAATAAAGTCCGTTAGAGTCATTCTTAGACTATGGAAAACAGTCCATGCTCAGTCAATGAGACCAACCAACTAATGCCAGAAAATAGTACATTAGTGCCAAAAAAGTGTCCGAATTATCAGTCAATTCTCTGTTTTCAGTGAAGCCGAATTGAATCACCTGGTAGACATCTCAAGAAACTCAAAAGTTGCTTAAGAACGCCCATATAAAAGCTAAAGCATATATCAGAATATTCTCTGAACAGGATGCATTACCTAGGTAGTAGCAATAGGTCACTAAAGGGTACCTGGGCTGGAAGAAATCAGACATGGATTTCGCTTCAATAGTAGCAAAGGATATTATGAGACGCGAGTTAGATCGCCGGCGTTGGATTTGACCAAAAGTACAAAAATCACAAGAAAGCCATTAAATGAAATTCTTAGTTCATTTAATTTCTTTCTGAAGGAAGAAATCATGCTATTTAACTCGAAAGACACCTTCTTAAGAAGTCCAAGCACAATATCAGTTGAAATAGACCGATCGTGAGCCTCATCCACCATGACGACACTGATGATGTTACAATGGAGAAAAGGTCGTTGACATTGTATAACGCTTGAAAAATAACAAAGCGCCACAAGTGTAGAGACTGTACATGAACAACAACCCATCAACTTTTAGGTGTTATGACTAGAAACAATGGAGTGAGATAATCACTGTAAGCTCGTGCAAAAGTGAAAGCAATGTTAATGCCTATATTTAGTCAGCAGAGGATCATCCATCATCTCACGCAGTAGTAACCCATCAGTAAGAAATTTGATCACTGTAGTTCCCTGTAGCAGAAAAATTAGTTGTCGAAGGGAATAAACAGCGAGTGGCTCTCGCATTTAGTTGTCAATATCATGATTTTGATGATATGTTGAGAAAATATTGCATGATGAAGACACAGAACGTACAGGATTTGTAGCATCTTCATATCTTATGGTGTAGCCAACTTCCTCTCCAAGCTTAACTCCCATCTCTTCAGCAACTCTGGAAGCCATTGCCTGCATTTTCTTCCTAGATAAGTCAAGAACGCAGAAAATATCGGTATGCAATAGCAGCTAGGTCCTTGGAAACTCATTCTCCCACTTGGGCTATGATCAATTACAAAGCTTTTAAAAACATTTTAGTTTTGAAAATGACTCTCAGGATATATACAATATGGCCATAGCAAAAAACACAATATACGAGACAACATTTCAAAAACAACCCCAACCATCCATGCTACTAACACTGAACCATAGCCGTCGTTGCACCATTTTAACGGTGTTGAACAGTCATGATCATAAGCGCCAGCAAACACTAACGTCAGTGGGTCAACGTGGTGGTGTAGCCGAAAATGACATCCCTGAACGTAATCTGAATGATGTAATGATGTTATTTTCGGCCGACCTATGAATTGATCAACCAACAAAATTAGGTTTGTTAGAATCGAGTCTTTTGCTTAAAATAATGGGACGAGTATGAGACAGTGGTTTATCACTCACCTCAGCTAACGGAAGCCTCTAGAGACGTTCGGTCCAAGTCCATCGCAATCCTTCCTAACAGCAGGACTGTACTCCCAAGCCCAACAACATGGTCCACTATCTCAATCCTCCATAGTAGTAGTTGTATCACACTCCCAAGTCCAACAGGTTCCACTCCATAAAAGGCAGATGGACTCCAGGGATCCGTTCAGGATTCAGATGACAGAATCATTGCTGGAGAGATGTTTTTAACGGCTTTCCGCATTGCCTATCTCTCTTGATGTGTAGGACCATCCATTTAGGTGTCGTGGCATCAATTGGGGGCTGTCAGCTTGCACTGACGGACATCTTAGATTATGTGTTTGGATGGGAGGATTGTGATCCTGGGCTGTTGATTCGTCGGCAATGTTTAATCGAACAATTCCAAGGGTAGTAGTGAGAGGAGCTTGAGTTGATTATGTTTTCATGGAGCTACAGTTTTTTTGGTTTTGGTATGAGAATGGGACCTGTGCATAGATAGCAACTTTTTACTGGGACAATTAATTACTCGATAAGTTGGCCTCCTTTTCCAGTTCTTACTTCCAATGAGTTATTATAAATTTGCTTTGCTGATTCTCCCTGGATGATGCATTTTTTATCTCATTGCTTTCAATTTCATAGCCTCCTATTCTTCGATTAGCTAATGGGACTGACTGTTTCTTTTGTATGGCAGGTACATCTTAGGGGGCCTGAATTTGACATTGGTATGTGGGAAGTACTTACTTTCTGTCTACATACAATACAAGTTGCACTAAAAAATACATTCAGCTCATAAGACCGATGCTACATACAGGAAGGACCCTCCTAGACTGATTTTCACATAACAATGTTTTATATTTGTAAATTTTTATTTCACAAATTAATTATCTTCAAGTGAGTCAACCGATTTTAAGAATTTATAATTCGATAAATAGAATTACAATTTTTTTTTATGAATGTTTTCCATCGCCCGAAAGAAAAGGACGAATTGAAGAGCTTCCTAATTTGTAAAATTAAACTTCCACCCTATTATATATATTTCATTATCTTTTAATAATTTCCCAATTAATAAAATATCATCTACAACTCTGACAAATCTAAAAAAAGAAAAAGAAAAAGGAATCTGGAAAAGATAATACAGGGATAAGAAAATTAAATTCATCGTGTGTTTGAAAATAAATTCGTTTGTTCGAAATTACTAGGATGAGTCATGATGGAGTTGTATAATTATTATCTTAAAAACAGAGAATACAAAAGTAGAAGCAAAATCACACAGTAATAATACCTCCCAATATCAAATCTTACGCAACGTCATACTTAAATCAAAACTTCTGGGATGAATTAGGGGAGAAATGTGCATTTCTCCTCCAACTCATCCGTACATCTCCAAATGCGGAGCTATTCCAGGGAGTCAAGGAGGCCGTCGTCTGGTAAACACCTCAGCCTCCCACAGTTAATAATATACAAAGATTGAAGGGACGTGAAGTGGTGTCTGAGTCCCCCACCCACCCTCTCCAACTTCTTCATATTCCAAATCTCCAAATGGAGGAGGGATGAAAGGAGGAGTCGACAACAGTCTCCATCATCATTACCATCGGGCGGCAAACACTCCATCTCATCCACATACTCTATCTCTCCCTAGATGCTCAATTCTCGTAAGGTGGTGAGACCCCTCAACCCCCACTCCTCAATTCGTTGATTTAGATTTCGAAGTCCAATAAAAAGAGCATCCTGATTGGGAGGCAGACCTCCACCCAACGATAAGCTTCGAATGGGATGCGTGTCTTGGTTGTCCGTAAGGCACCACCCCGAAATATATTCCTGCATGGTCAGGGAGGAGATGGAGATGCCTGTGGTAAGAAAAGAAAGCTTAGAAAAGATAGGCTTTCCGGGAGTCTTGCTAAGAACTGACTGCTGGAATCAGCATTGAAGTGGGCTGGCGTCGAGGGATGTCAAGCGTGCCATCTTGGGCGTGGCAAAATTAGGGACACCGGGCAGCCGTCATTCATAGCAGGTTGGACTTGAGGGAGTCTTTCGTGGGTATTTTCATCAGCCAACATTCCTGCTATTAGAAGAAAGAACAGTAGACAAAACCCATCAAAAAATTGTGAATTTATAAGTAGAACGATATTGCCATCGCTGGGATTCTACGAGCAACGTCGATGAGGTTGCCTTGTCGACGGCTGCTGTGGCTCAGGCACTATCGGGGTTTTCCGTGTCAACTTCAGAGCGGCTCGAACTGCGATTTGGTGGCAGGGTTGGCATTCTAAAGTGTTGGTGCAGCAAGCTTGAGAATGTTCGAGTGGGACACCGGGAGACTGGTTTTATTTCTACTATGGCTGGCTCGGGAAGACGGCTGCTAAGGCGGGGCCGCTGAGTTAGGTTTGATTGCATAATCGTGATTCCATGATGAAATCCCGCGAAGTCTCGACGAGAAGTTTTATTTGTATTAATCTTCTTCCCCATCCCCTTTTCAATTTTTACATACTACAATTGTTAGATGTTTTAGAATATGGAACTAAATATTCTTACGTGATTTTATCTGAGTTTTTTGTGATTTTATTTTTTGGAAAAAATTGGCTGTCAACAATTAGAAACTGTAAGGAATTTGTTTGACCCGTGAAGTGATATTGAAAAAGTGACACTTAAAAATTCCTTCTTGCATCGCTGTCCGAACGAAGAAGTTAAAAGGCGGTGGCTCGAACGGCGACCTTCGGCTCCTAAGACCGACGCTACAAACACCCTCCGATACTGATTTTCCAAAACAATGTTTATATTGGTAAATTTTTAAATGCCTTGTTTTACTCTTTTCTTAGAATTTATTCACAAATTAATGGAACTTTCCTCTCTCTACCCATTAACACCTTATAAAAAAATAGAAAGAGAAATTAATCGCAAGAACATAGATATATGATTCATTCAAGCTGAAATTAATCGTCCAAGGGGTGAAAATGAGTCGAGTCGAGACCGAGTACTCCCAAGCTCGAGCTCAGCTCGATTAGGAAAAGCTCGAGCTCGAGCTCGGCTCAAGTTCGATCGAGCTCAAATAATTGGAGCTCGAACTCGGCTCGCTCCAATTATGGAGAGCTCGAGCTCGGCTCGAAAGGCTCAAAAGCTCGGCTCGAAAGCTCAAGCTCGATTTCAAAATATACATATATTGACGTTGACTCGAACTCGGCTCGGTTGGCTCGAAAACATATATAATAAAGTTCACTTCAAAAACATAAATATGAACAATGTTGTCAAAATATTTCAACAAAATCATACTTCCAAAACATCTCCAAACTATTCTCCCAAAACATCTCCATAAATATAACCAAATTTCTAAAAACAACCACAAACTACAAGAATCATACTCTTAAAACATCTTCACGATATAACTTCATTAACAATCATAATAATATCACAAGCATCATCACCTGCATATAAAATATTATAAAGAGTATTACAATCACCACAACAATAATAAAGCAATAAATATCTTAAAATTTTGTAAAGTATGTAACGATATTTAGCTTACTTCAAGAAGTTGAATTAGGTAATTTTATTAATTTTTATTAATAAATTATTAAAATTTATTATATAATATTAGGCTCGCGAGCGGCTCGCGATCATTCGAGCTGAGAGTGTTTCGGCTCGAGCTCGGCTCGTTTCGTTAATGAGCAGGAACGAGCCGGCTCGAGCTCGGCTCGAGGTCGGTTAAAGTCGAGCTCGAACCGAGCTTTGACCGAGCTCTCGCGAGCGGCTCGGCTCATTTTTACCCCTAGTCCAAACAATGGATTGTGTCGTTGTCATTGTTATTATTTGTTCATGACGCATCCACTTTGTTTTACCTTAATATATATATGCGTGTCCACGTTCCATTCATCACTTCCAATTGTCAAGCGAGTCGACTATTTGTGATTCTAGAATTCGAGAAATAAAATTATATATCCAACTCATGATAAGAGAAAAAAAAAGTGTGTGCTCAATTGCTCATGTTGGAAAACCGAATTAATTGAAAGGCATCTCATCTAAAATCATATGCATCTTTTTGAATATCAACTACTGAGATGAGTCGGAGGTGGGAATGTCAATATTCCTCTTTTCCCTTCCTGCATTTGTCCGTCAACTCCTTCGTACATCCAGAAATATGGAAAAATTCCAATGAGTCTGGGAGGCCGTCGTCTGCTAAAAATAAACAAAAATTGAAGGGAGGTGAGGTGGTGTCTGAGTCCCCCACCCACCTTCTCCAACTTCTTCATTCTCCAAATAGTCAAATGGATCAGGATCCCCCATCAGTCTAGCGACCTTCAAGTTTCTTGTTGTGAGCAGAATCCTGCTTCCTTTACTCCCGGAATATAAGGGCTTCAGCAGGGACTCGAGCTCTTCATACTTATCGTTCCAGACATCGTCCAAAATAAGAAGGAACTTCTTTCGAGATAACTTCTCTCTCAGAGAACTCTGAAGCCTATCCAGATCCTCCTCTACACTGGATGAAGATGGGGCTACCTTGTCCAGGATGCACTTGGTGATGGCGGCCATGTCAAAGACTTCGGAGACACAGACCCAGGCTTTGACTGCAAAGTTCGCAGTTTTCAAGGACTCGTGATTATACAACTCTTGTGCGAGGGTAGTTTTACCGAGTCCTCCCATCCCCACAATCGAAACGACTGTAAAGGGTTGGACGGAGTCTTGGGTTGCTACAGATCTAGTCAAACGAGCAAGCAGCTCGTCCATTTGCCTCTCCCTGCCCACAAACTTTGGCTCAGGCAGGGATGTGGTGACGAAACGGGACCGGTCGTTGCGAGGGTCTCTCCTTGAGTTCTGGACAAATTGGAGCGAGGGAATTTGGTCATAGACAACCTTTAATCTTCGGTCGACATCCTCGATGTCATTGGCCATATGATGGTGAGAGATCAGGGTGCGCGGACGGAAACGAGAGCTGAAAGCAACGAGGCAGTGGGGGAGTTTCGAGGAGCGTGACAGGGACTCCAACTTGGGTGCCTCCCTCTTCGCCTCGACAGAGAAGTGGTCGAGCAGGTCCTCCATGTCGTAGGCGACGTCCCTGAGGTCAGCAAGCCACCGGGCAATAGCACGGTCATCGTCGTACATCTGCTTTTCCTCGGCAGAATCCAGCACGTCTTGGATCGACGGAAGCTTCTCCCCCCACGACTGGAGCTTGTCGGAGATGCCGTGGATCCGGGCATACTCTGCGATGAGTGGAGAGCCCACCAGTTTGAGGACGGGGGAGATGAAATCCATACTCTCTCTCTCTCTCTCTCTCGGAATGGTTGTCTTCCTCGAACACTTACACAGAGGAAAGGCAATTGTTGACCGACTTTCGGTCAATAAATGGAAAATAATAATTAAAGTAATAAATTTAAAAATTTCTACGTGGTCTTGTCTTATACTTTCTAAACACTGTCTAAGATATATGACTAAAGGAATAACAAAGGAAATAAGCCTTTTCCGAATGCGAAGAAACGATGAGATTGCAAAATTATTACAAGTGTATTCCGAAGTGTGATCCTCTCGCAGAGGAACTCGGGGTTAATGCTAAGATGGCCAGAACAACTCACATGTGCAATTTCATCTGGGACTTCTTTTACTACCCGAAAGATGAACATAAACATAGGCATTGGCTCATTCCGCATTTGTAATATGCACATGATCCGATTTGAGTATTAGGGAGCATAGCATGGAGTGTCAAAGTCCTTGTTTCTGGTAGAAGTGAGGGGCAAATTCAGTCAAACCAAGAAGGCTCGATCGAGATGACGTTGCGCATGTACTGTCGATCAGCTGAAATGATAGTTTGATACATAACCCACTTCGAATTGACTCTGTGTCACAAGAATTGATCAAGTAGCACAAAATTCAGTAAAAAGGAAGATATAAGCCACATCTAATACTAAACTGTGAGTCAATCCTAGGAGAGGAATGAACGGAGTAGTCGTAGTGCTGACGGAATGCATTCAACCAAATATATTTTTTTATTGGATGGATATGATGTGCTTACCTAAATAACACCGACATGGATGGATGTAAACTTCCTGCGATGCTCTGAGTGTCTTGTACATCCCATTGTGACTGTGTGGCTTTCCGTTACATAAGTCCAACACAAGAAGCAACAATATTTCTAGGGATTAGATCCAAATGGTTGTAAACCAGAGGTTACGAAAAGCCAATTGAAGGAACTCACTTCAAGACGACAGGCATTGGCGAAGAAGCCAGCAATCACCGCCTTCCTTACGGCCTGCGAGATAAAATAAAAATTAATGGGCGGAACGGCTAGCTAAGCTACCATTTCTATTGAGGTTATACCAACAATAAACAAATTGACATGTTACTACAGTAGGAGGCGTAAGCGGTGAGGGATCACCAACTTTCACTAATTGGTTATTTTATTTGTCTCTTTGTTTGCAGCAGGTGTGCATTGGTGAAGCCACTCCGTAGGTGTCGTTGGTTGTGAATATGACGGAATGCATTCAACCAAATATATTTTTTTTATTGGATGGATATGATGTGCTCACCTAAATAACACCGACGATGGATGGATGTAAACTTTTCTCCATCCAATCATAATCGGGCACGTGACCGTGTGACATCTTTTCTCCATCGCAACAATATATAGAAGGATGGAATCTCTTCACTCCGTTATTATTCAGGACAGATAGCGTGTGGCAGCAACGTATTTCCATTCCTGCTTTATCATAGATAATGTCAAAATTTCACTATTTCGTCCGCAATTATTCACGAGAAACGAATTAAAGTATAATACATGTTTTATAGAGTTTGAAGCCTTCCCATCGCTAACAGACAACTAATGAGGATCCTTACCAAGCATTATCTTTTCCAAGATTTCCGATCCATCAATACTTGAGTACATGTGGAATCGCCAATTATATTTGCCTGATCAGAACTAGCATGAACCAAGGTGAATAAGCAATGATAGGACTCCTCACAACGTGACCTTTGTCCGACCATACGAGCAACGAGGACAGGACTTCCCCTTGCTTAGGGGGGCACCCCGGAGACGGAGACCGAGTAATTAATTTTTTTTTCTGGATGATATGAAGTGAAAGTGATGCAGCCAGAAAAACTTATCAGAAATTCTCCGGCCACTCACTACAACCGTCGTACACCTCCCCGACAGCCCAAGCTCCACACACTCCGTCTACCCCCCGTAACAACCTCTGCTGCGTTTGTTACCTCCTCCCTCTCTCTCCTCCAACCCACACACAACAATGCTAACTGATTCTATCCGTTCCCCCGTGTCCCCCTTTAACCGACTCAGCCCGACTTGGGCCAAGTTCGCTATGGGCTTATTAACAACGGCCTAGCCCGTAACCTCTTTTCTATAGGAATAGCGACTTCCACTAGTAACAGCTGCGATTTCTTCTTCTCGAAACTCCGCTGCGACTGACTCCCGGCCTCCACGTCACTTCATGATTCTGTGTCGCATCAAGTGCCCCTCCTTAAGAACACTTGTCCTCAAGTGGACAGCCTGGAAAGCGACGCTCAATGTCATATAAAAACTCCCACGAGGCATCAGCTACCGAACCCGGTTCCCACTGCACCAAAACCTTGGTGGCTGCGCGATTGCCACGTTTCACCAATTTGCGAGCCAGAATGGCCACCGGAACTGGTGACAGAGAACCCACAGCATTGGGAAGATCAGTTGAGGCGCGAGTGGAGTCTGGAATGCTGCCACGGATTTTAGAAACATGAAACACAGGATGAATGGAGGATCCCTCGGGCAGAGCCACCTTGTATGCTGTCTGACCAATCTTGTCCACCACTTGATACGGGCCGTAGAACAGTGGTGATAGCTTCTGGTTGCCACGACGGTGCACACTCGTCTGACGATACGCCTGCAACTTAATGTAAACCATATCGCCTATAGCAAATTGTCTCTCGGAACGATGTTTATCAGCTAATTGGCGCATCCGGTGTTGAGCCCGATCCATATGGAAGCGAAGCAGCTGAATAAGTTCCTCTTTGTTCCGCAATTCCAGGTCAACCTCCGCTGCAACATTATCTGCAGGAAAGTAAGGAATGTGGAGAGGTGGTGCATACCCGTAAAGCGCTTCGAACGGCGACATTTTGATGGTGGAATGGTGGGTACTGTTGTACCACCACTCTGCCATGGCTAACCATTTACTCCAATCTTGGGGTCGATCACTCGTCATACATCGTAAGTAAGTCTCGAGACACCTATTGACCACCTCGGTCTGGCCATCCGTCTGCGGATGGTACGCTGAAGAGAGATGCAACTCGACCCCTTGCAACCGAAATAGCTCCTGCCAAAAACGACTGAGGAAAATGGCGTCTCTATCACTCACTATGGTCAATGGTAAGCCGTGCAGCTTAAAGATATTATCAAAGAAGACTTGGGCCACTGATTTTGCTGTATACGGGTGGGACAGGGCCAGGAAGTGGCTATATTTTGTTAAACGATCCACCACCACTAAGATAGCCTCTTTGCCCTGCGACCGGGGCAACCCTTCCACGAAATCGATAGATATATCCTGCCAAATTCCAGCTGGGATCGGCAAGGGTTGCAGCAGTCCGGGAGACGCAACATTCTCGTACTTGCACCTTAAACACACATCGCAATCCCTGACGAAATTCCGGACATCTCGATCCAGCCCCCTCCAGAAGAAGTATCTGCCGATCCGTTTCGCTGTAGACAGGATTCCTGAATGTCCCCCCACCGAACCACAATGAAAGATCTTGATTATCTTGAGTCTAACAGCAGGATCGTTACCAACTACAATTCGGGATCCTCGTTTAAGCAACCCCTGATGCCACTTATACAGAGAAGAAGAGAAGCTGCCATCCTGTAACCCCACAAGTAGCTTCTGCAAATTGCTGTCAGTTTGCCAAGTCTGCTTAATTTCGCCCAGAAGAGTCGGGCAATCATCCAGGACAATCATAGAGAGAAGGGAAGAACCAGTAACACGGGACAGAGCATCGGCAACCAAATTGTCTTTACCCTGCTTATACAATATATCATAGTCGTAACCCATCAGCTTGGATAGCCATTTAAACTGACTCTCGGTGTGTAAACGTTGCTCCAGCAAGTACTTAAGGCTTTTGTGGTCCGTTTTAATCACAAAATGCCGGCCACTCAGGTAATGATGCCACTTGCTTACAGCGTGGACAATAGAGAGGAGTTCCTTTTCATATACGGACAAAGCTTGGTGTTTTGCTGATAAGGCTTTGCTGAGGTACGCAATGGGATGATTTTGCTGCATGAGGACTGCGCCAATTCCTGTTGAGCAAGCGTCCGTTTCCACAACGAAGTCAGAAGAAAAATCAGGAAGAGCAAGTATGGGAGCAGACGTTAACATGGTCTTGAGCTGATTAAAAGCGTCCTGAGCTTCCGAATCCCATTGAAAGGCCTCCTTCTTCAATAAGTTGGTGAGTGGACGACATATAACGCCATATCCTCGAATAAATCTTCTATAATACCCGCTTAAACCCAGAAAGCCACGTAGTTGTTTCACATTCGTGGGAGCCGGCCAGTCACGGACAGCCTGAATTTTCTTGGGATCCGTCGAAACTCCTTGCTTATCAATGTAATGGCCAAGATACTCCACTCTAGCACAGCCAAATGTACACTTGGATCGTTTAGCAAAGAGTGTATTCTGTCTCAATACCTCTAGTGCTTTCTGCAGATGCTCCACATGGTCTGCCAGACTTGCGCTGTATACTAGGATGTCGTCGAAGAATACCAAGATGAACTTACGTAGGTATGGTCGGAATATGGAGTTCATCAGCCCTTGAAACGTGGATGGCGCATTGGTAAGCCCAAAGGGCATGACCAAGAACTCATAATGCCCTTCGTGAGTCCGAAATGCTGTCTTGTGAACATCTTCCGGGGTCATGCGGATCTGGTGATACCCGGCACGCAAGTCTATCTTAGAATAGATCACGGAACCATAGAGCTCGTCGAGTAGTTCCTCAATTATAGGAATTGGATACTTGTCTTTGATAGTGAGCTGATTGAGCTGCCGATAATCGATGCACATACGCCATGATCCGTCTTTCTTTTTTACCAACACAACCGGAGAGGAGAAGGAACTGTGGCTGTTCTGTATCACCCCTGATTCCAACATTTCCGTCACCATGCGCTCAATAACATCCTTCTGAGTCGAGGAGTGTTTGTAGGGCCGAACACTGACACCGTGTACACCATCCTTCAGAGTAATGGAGTGATCATGTCCACGGAAGGGAGGTAACCCCTGAGGTTCACTGAAAACCTCCCGGTATGCGTCTAAAACAGCAGCTACAGCAGGTTCCACTTCCCCCTCAGTCTGCAACTGGAACAAGACAAGCGGTTCTGGGCTCCACAACATGGTAGTCAGTTGATTAAAAGATATCTTGCTTAAACTCTTCCCACTCACCATCTGACAGATAGTGCTTGTCGATTCAGCAACATTACCTTGTAAAACCACCTCCCGATCTGCCCATTGGAAAGTCATTCTGCATGACTGAAAATTCCACACGATGTCCCCAAGTTGTGCTAACCAATGCACCCCCAGAATCATCTCACATCCCTGTAGAGGTAAGATGTAAAAATCTGCTGCAAACGTGTGGCCCTGCATATGCCATCCGAAATTCCTCATCATCCGGCGGCTTGTTAGACTTCTACCATCAGCCACTAAAACTTGCACAGGATTAATAGGAGTAGCTGCGATATTCATTCCCTTCAACACGCCGTCATCCACAAAGTTGTGGGTGCTACCAGAATCAATTAGGATGTGTAAAGGTCGCTTGCCATAGTGTCCAGTAATCCGCATGGTCTGGGATCCTTGATTACTCATCTCTCCGTTCAATGCATGTAATGTAACCTTCACTTCCTCGCTCGCTGCTTCCTCATAACGGTTTGTGAGCTCCTGGTCTTCTGCCGACTCGTTCTCCATCTCCACCTCTTCTACTATTAAAGAGAAGAGTTGACGTTTAGAGCATCTATGATTTCGGTTAAATGGCTCGTTGCAACAAAAACACAAGCCCTTAAGTCTTCGTTCTTCTATTTCCTCCTGGCTCAACCTTCTCCGAACCCCACCAGCAGCAATGCCCCCCGTTTCTTGTGATCTGCTAACAGATTGATTCATTCCTCCACCCTTCACGAACAGCTGGTTTTTGTTTGTATTATTTATGACAGCAGGCGAGTGCTGCATTATAGGAAGTGGCCTATTAAGACCTCCCACTCCCCCCAAAGCGGCGGGAATTTGTCTGGCCGTTCCTCTGTTCCATCTACTCGGTCCCGCTGTATTTGCTTCTGGTGGTGCATCCCTGCTCAGAATCCGGGCGTTGGCCTGCGCACTCAACAAATCTGTGGGTTTAAGCAACCAGAGGGTACTCCGGTATTCTTCTTTGAGGCCGTTGATAAACAGACTAACTTGGAATGAGACGGGCAGATCCACCTTCTCTAAAACTCTCCGTAGGCAACTATCGAACTCTTCCATATACACATACAAGTTAGATAACTCTCCCTCCTGCTTCAAGTGCTTCATTCTTCCCATCGGGTCCTCGAACACATCTTTTCCGAACCTCTTTGACAGCGCCGAGACGTATTCTTCCCAAGTTAAGATAGTTTCCTGACTGCGATTCCTGATGAAAGTGTAGTGCCATTGAAGGGCCGCACCAAACATATACAACGAGGCGAGCTTCACCTTCTTGACTTCCGGAACCCTCTCGAGCTCGAAATAGCGATTACTTTTGCAAAGCCAATCCTCCATGTTGGTACCATCGAAATCCGGAAACTCCACCTTAGGCATTGCGAATTGATATGCACTATCAGTCTGTGACAATGCCATTTCTCCCAGACCTGGTCGCATGCTTACGGGTCTCGCCGTAACCACTTCAGTCTCCGCTTCCCGTCCCCCCTGCGAACTTCTCTCCAGAGTCTTCAAGTGTTCCTGTACCATTTCCCACTTCGAATCCGACTGGGTCTGCATCTCTTTGATCTGCTTCGTCAACATCTCCATCCGATCAACCAAGCCGCCCACCAGTTCGTTCGTCGCGTCTTGTTCCTTCTTCAGCTCGAGTAATCGTGTGTCCACCATGATCACCAGAGCTGCCGACGCTCTGATACCCTTGATGCAGCCAGAAAAACTTATCAGAAATTCTCCGGCCACTCACTACAACCGTCGTACACCTCCCCGACAGCCCAAGCTCCACACACTCCGTCTACCCCCCGTAACAACCTCGGCTGCGTTTGTTACCTCCTCCCTCTCTCTCCTCCAACCCACACACAACAATGCTAACTGATTCTATCCGTTCCCCCGTGTCCCCCTTTAACCGACTCAGCCCGACTTGGGCCAAGTTCGCTATGGGCTTATTAACAACGGCCTAGCCCGTAACCTCTTTTCTATAGGAATAGCGACTTCCACTAGTAACAGCTGCGATTTCTTCTTCTCGAAACTCCGCTGCGACTGACTCCCGGCCTCCACGTCACTTCATGATTCTGTGTCGCATCAGAAAGGTCTCAGGAAACACAGCGACTTTAACCCCAGGATGAGCAAAGATGGTAACATTGCAAGTCGGGTGCGACGGTCCCACATTCAAGACTGTCCTTGTGACATTGATGGGGAAGGGTTGAGAGACATTGAGCATGCCTGATTTTTCCTTTGTGTCCATGGAAAGCATTAGTTATCCTTTTTATTTCCTGTTTGTCTTGTGTCCAGGAAAAGGGTGAGCAAGGAATATTCGAGCAAGTCCTCCACGGAAATCTCAACTTTTCTTTCGACCCTTGGCCTTTGAGCATGGGACATTAAATTGCCTCTTCGTTCATACTGATCAGTCATTGCTTTCACCACAGATCATCCTTGGGTTGAAAGAAGTAATCCCTCGTGCCATTATTTTATTCATTGTCTGATCAATGTCATGGTCGGTGTGTCACTCTGATTGCTAATAAAAGTTGCCATGCCTGCTTTTCTTTATAGTCCAAAACTTTTCCTTTGGAACGACCAAAGACTTGACCATTATTTCACTTCGTAGGTGTTCGATGCCATTATTTGCGATCCTCCTTATGGGGTTCGAACAGGAGATTTTCTATGCGGCAAGAAATGGGAGTCGTTGATTCCTCTGTAGTTGTCCTTGATAAGGCATGTTGTTCTTGTCGGCGATGAGCGTCAATTACCACCGATGGTGGAAAGCAAGGTAGGCCTGTCATGGTCAAATGCTTAGAGGAAGAGTTTTTCTTTTTTTTTTTAAAATCCTGACGATTTCGAATCGTTCTGTTTTCTCCAGGTCTCCAAACAGGCCAGCTTCGGGAGGAGTTTATTCGAGCGACAGGGCTGTCCCTGTTATTACCGGCACCTCTTGAACATTCAGTACAGGATGCACCGGTCGATTAGGAAATTCCCAACTTTGATTTTCTACCGAAATCAAATATTCGATGTTCCTTGCGTGAAGGAGAGTGGTTTCGATAAACGTTAATTAAGGTGTCCCATGTTCGGCCCTTACTCTTTCATAGACATTGCCTACGGCAGAGAGGAGCTTGACAAAGACAGATGCAGCCAGAGAAACTTCGCGGAGATTGATGTTGTCTTAACGGTTTTGCATAGTCTGCACAAAGGTACATGTTTGCCTCCGTGGGAGAATTGATGAACAACTATCATCTGTGGGATAATGCTTTATAAAATTTATTCTTTAACTACCTTATACATCATTTACGGATGTAAAAACGGTGCGCATATATCTCGAATTTCTTGTATAATAAAACCACAATGTATGCACTTAATTCCGATTTCTTCATCCAACCTCCCATCATGGTCTCCTCGGCGACACGGATCAGGTTGGTACTCCTCGCCGGTGACTTTTCCTTCCTCTCGGTTGATATCCTCAACGCTCTTTTTCTCCGCTTCAACGTCTTCGAGGCATTGGTCGAATTCCTTCCACAAAGCTCCTAGTTCGACTTCTTCCGGAGTCTTCTTGGGAACTACATCATCACCCCATTCAAAAAGCCACTCCGTAATCTTGGGACGATCCTTTTTCTTCGGAACACGTAGTTCTTTTCCCTTTCTCTTTTTTTGAACTCATCTCGCGCCGTATGTTTAGACACACATCTTATTTGTTCCATATATATATATACACTTGAATTCACGTGAAGTGAATAAGTATGAACATAATATATGTAAATATATTCATTCCCCTTTTTCTTCGATTCTCATGGTAATACTATCTCCCGTATATATTGCAGCCAAAAATTGAAATAAGGAACAATCGGGGAATGAAATATGAGGATTTCCAAAGAATAGAAGGAGACTCCGCAAAGATTTCTTTTTGACGAATCTCATACACTTCAAGTTTATTTGGTTGGATCAAGTATATTTCATGAAAGAAGGGCCCATTATATATATAATTTACCGCAGATTTCCTATTACGCTAGGATCATGCTCGCCCTACTGAAGTATCAAAGGTGCGTTCCGCCTGGTGACGTAATGTCGGAGAAGTCATCACCGCAGGGCATAGAGGGGAAGGAAAGTCCTTTTCTTGACTTGGCCTGTGTGCATTATACCTAATCCAAGAATAGCTATAGCAGATCCATTTGTAAAGATCGCCCCCCCCCCCCCCCCCCCCCCCCCCCCGAAGTATAGATAGGGACAAAGGCAATTATTATTATTAAGTAAAAAAAAAAACGAGCAATTGATCCCACGAAAGCAACAGGTATCTCTGCAAAGATTTCTACTTGCCCATCGAACTACTATGCATTTACTCATATACTGGAAGTGTACGAGATTCGTCAGCACAACAATCCTTCTCCCGTTAAAATTTTTACCAACGCAAGTCACGGATTATTATGGGAACTTATTCGAAACATTCCATTTATCCAACCAATGTCAACCAAGGACAGCTCGTCATTCTCATATCTGTATCCTCATGAGCAGATCAGGCGAAAATTTTCCAAAATACTGTAATATCATCGCTTTAAACGTTCCCCGAATAACACGGATACGGTATAAATGATTCCTTACACCGATTGATTTTTAGGATTAGAATCCCTCGATCGTACGACAACTAGAAAAATCTCTAGGAATCCAAATCATCACATAATCCCTCGTCTTCACAAAAGGAAACATGAATATTGAGATTGAAAAATCTTCGGCAAATGTTTATCAAAGAGGGATCATTTTTTTTTTAAATGATGCTCACCGTTCATTCTTATCCCTCTAAACGATTTCCGTAATTAGTAATTTTGATTAATTTCCATAAGCAAGAGACATCCAGATTCATCCCCCCACGATACTATAAATAGAGGTGCGAAGAGCTCGAGATTTTACTTTCCGCATTTCATGTTCTTATGAGCAAACCTCTCTGCCACTCATTATTCTTTTCATCTGGCATCTGGCCATTTCTTATCCTCCAAGAGAGTATTCGATCGTGCACCTCTAAGAACTTCAGCCCCTGCTATTATTGGTACTGAGAAAGGTTCAACAAACGCCAGCTCATCAGTGGCAGTGAGAGGGTGCGAAGACGAGTATGCTCTTTTTGCAATATCTTCTCTTCCTCCTTGACCTTCTTCTGTTGGGAAGCAGCTTCAGCAGCCAACTGGTGTTCCTCTTCTTTCCTCTTCTTTCATTCTTCAGCAAGTCTCGCAGCTTCTTCTTGCAACTTTTCTGCAAGGAGCTTAGCCCCTTTCCTTTTTTTTACCAAATTTTATTTTATTATTATTATTATTATTATTAAAACCTGTGCGTTCCTGTTTCAGGACAATGGCAACGTAACGAGGAATTCCTCGCCCAGCCATTAGGCCTCACAGCAAATAATCCCGTCACATATCTTCCAGCAACGAGACCTTGAGTTTGTACAGCGGCCTCTTTGGAGGGTCTTTGTCCTCTTAGATCATGTCATTTAGCACCTTGTCCCCAGTCGTCCGAATTCAAGTCTATTTTCATCCTCAAAAATTCTTCTGAAGACTCAACTCATTCTCCGTGAGCAAGGAGTTTGGAACGGTAGAAGATCAAAACGACAAAACCGCCTCCTCTTTCTCATCTGTTGCAGCATTTTATTTGAATGATTTCATGTTTTACTAACATCCTGTAAAATGCTGAGTTTTAATTTTTTTGTTTACAGAGTGTGGGTCGCCTAGCAAGATTGCAATTTCTTCAATTGGAACAATATTGCTTACGTCATAATCCCCGTATGTGACTTTACATTATTATTTCATACTTTCGTCCACAATGATCCTTCGTTTTTTTTTTAACATTTCTTTTATAACTCATATGTTTCTCACAATAATTCTTTCCATTGACTTTCCCTGCAGGATATGGTTTATTTCTTGGAAAAAATCGTCTCTGGTCGCAGGCTTCTTTGCGTTTTGGAGAATAAAGACCACTATGAGGAGGGCACACTACAACTACTGTCGCTTCGATCGATTCATACTTATGTCCCGGCACGGCTTAAATTTATCGACCGTCGAGATTGTCCAAGTCAATTATTAGAGAAAGTCCTTGCAGATTCTCCTTTATCAAACGCCTGGATGCTGAAACCACCGTCATACTTGCGTCCCCCAACGTCCATTCCTCCACCGCTGGGTAGGAACATTATCACAGGGAAATTATATTGGAGCTCCGTATTTCGTGTATGACATATTCCTAGATATTGGGAGTGGATCGAGGATGTTCTATCTCGCTATAAGGCAATGCTCATGGAGGCGGGAATTTTAAATTCCCTTTATTGTTCACGTTACAGCTATGATCGGGATCCGGATATAATCCGCACATTTATTGAGGCATGGAATCCAGAATTGAATGCCTTAGAAGCATCCCGTGATACTATTTCGATTTCCCTATGGGATTTATATAGGCTTGTTGGATTATCTGTTCATGGAGAGTGCTACGAAGAAGTAATTCCAGCCTTGGATGAATTCAATATTCTCCCTAAGAGCTGTCAACATCTCTTTAAGGCATTTTTACGTCTCCACGAATCAAAGCATGGTAAAAAGAATGTGCGAGCCAAGACTTGGATTGACTTCTGGTATAGAGGTGCTGTAAGGTATTGTTGGCCGAAGCGTTCGTCTAAAAAACAGTCTTACGATAATACAACTCGGAATCCTGAAGGACCACTTCCAGAAGCGTTTCCGTGGGGTGATGTCACACAGGGGATATGTGAAGACTTAAAAATTAAGGCCGAAGAATTGTCTTCAGTATACCTTGCGGCCCTTATTTCTTGTTGGCTATGCATTTTCGTATTTCCGAACAAAGATGCACTCATACATGCCGAGACGTTCAAAGTATCCAGCTTAATAGCCACCGGAAAATGTTTCAACATGGCGATTCCTGTACTAGCAACTATACATCGGGGCTTAAATGAAATCTCCAAGAAGGCTGAAACTTCTAAAGTACGTGTTGGAAAAGGTTTTGATGATGAGCCAGACCTCTGTGCCACAGAAGGTCGAACATTCTTGGCTTTGTTGATGAGCCTGACCCTCTGTACTACAGAAGGTCGAACATTCTATTCTACAGAAGCTTCTATTATTAAGGACTTCTTGTAAGAATTATTTTTGTAATTAAATGATTAGTTTTCAATTATTTAATTACGAAATATGCTTAATTTGATTAAGATATTTATCTGATCAAATTACCACGATTTGGTTTCCAAATAATCATATTGGAGATAATATTTCTTATAGAAGGAAATAAGATCTATATTTATGGAAAGGTTCTGTCTACAGGCTTCTGTAAGCTTAATTGACCACTATACGACCGTTATTTGCAAACCTATCACTACCACCTGTCTAGATACTTCCTCCTACGTATCTTTAACAGGATGGAACGAATTATTAACCTAATGGAAATAAATCTTCGATTATTTCCATCAGGAGAAGGTTATTGAGCAGAACCTTCTGCGATACCTTCTGTGCTGCACTATTTAGGGAAACTATCATATTCTTATTTTATTTTGATATGATTATCGTCCTTGCTGAATGTATGCACGTGTATATCATTTTGTCTATTTTGTAAACTAGCTTTTAATTTCTTGTTTTGCAGATTTCGTTTTTATCTTTTCCCATTTATATTTTCTTCTTAGGCTTTGTGTATAAAAGGCCATGCTCTCTCCCATTCACAATACATCAAAACAACATCACAAAAACACAGACAATTCTTTTCTCCCATTCTATTCTGTCCAGAGAGAGCGTGTGCTTGAGCTTGCTTTAGTTCTTTCATTCGTTCGAGTTAGTCACACGAGGAGCACTACCGGCGGAAGTTGCATCGTTGGTGAAGCCTTTTGGGAAAGTGACTCGGGGGCTCGAGGGACTCGGTTGGAAGCTGCAGGATACGTTGTTGGAAGCGTTGTGTACGTGGGCAACGTGCAGCGGGCCGGAGAGAAGGGCTGAACCTCGGGAGCACAGAAGGTGAGGGACTAACCAGCTTCTGTTGTGTAGAGCTCTGTGTGCAGGCACCTCAGGACAAGGGGAACGTTGTCACCTCAGGACAAGGGGAACGTTGTCACCTCAGGACAAGAGGAAGGTTGTCACCTCAGGACAGGAGGAAGGCTGTCACCCCAGAACAGAGGGAACGCTGTTCAACCTCAGGACAGGAGGAAGGCTGTCACCCTAGGACAGAGGGCACGCTGTTCATCCTAGGACAAAGGATACGTTGTCCCCCCTAAGACAAAGGGAACGTTGTCTACTTGCGTAGGGTTCGCTACGTCTCGCGTGGGGTACGCCACGAAGTCGTTATCCTTGAGGGATTGCGCATTTGCTACCTTGTTAGTCACGTTAACGCGTGCAACCTCCTGTAGTGCAGAATCTTCGGATCTGTACAACTCTCTGTAGTACAGAACCCTACGGGTCTGTGCATACAGTTTACTTGTCACTTTTACTACAGAACCTCACGGTCTGTTCAGTAGAAGGTCGACTACCCTTGGTACAGAATCTTTTAGATCTGTGCTTCTCAACTAAGTCATTTTCCTATACATAACCTTCTGTTGTGGATTGACATACTCGGTACAGAACCTTACGGTCTGTGCTATACCTTCTGTGATACAGAATCCTTGGATCTGTTCTATAGAAGGTTGACGTCTCTAGTACAGAATCACTTGATCTGTGCTATAGAAGGTTAACATATTCGACACAGAACCTTCAGTGTTGTGCCTACATTCTTCGACACAGAACCTTCTGGTCTGTGTTGTGCCTAAGTCTCTTCGACACAGAACCTTCTGGTCTGTGTTGTGCCTTACCCTCTACGATACAGAACCTTCTGGTCTGTATTGAGCCTAAGTTACTATAGTACAGAACCTTCGGGTTTGTGCTACATAACGAGCCTCTACGGCACAGAACCTTCTGGTCTGTGTTCTGCCACTCAAGCCTCTATTGTACAGAACCCTACGGGTTTGCTTTTAGTTGCTATCACTTGTGTAACTTGTACTGAGATACATTTGAGTGGAAACCATCCAAATATCTGGGTGAAGAGTGGACGTAAGCAATTTGCTGAACCACTATAAAAATCCTTGTGTCCATCAAACAAATTTGCGTACACAATCAAACGTTCTGTCTTACAGAAACTTACAGGCTCTGTTTAACAGAAGCTTTTCATTCCGCTGCGGGGTAAAACGAAAAAGGGTTAAAATCCAATTTTGGAGATTAACACTAATTCACCCCCCCTCTTAGTGTAACAGTATGCTTCCCGATTCACTATGTATATGCATGGTTGGCACTTTACTTTCGAACTCATCACGCAGTTCTCAATTTGCCTCGTGGACCTCCCATGGTGGGATACTCTGGCGAAGGGCGCGCACGTTGTTATAACAAGCACGAAGCTTGAAAATATAGTCATAGCGGAGCGAATATTTATTGGCGTAGCAATCTCCTCATCAAGAAGGGAGATCTTCTATTGAGATACGTCTCCGAATTAAAGGATCCGATCTTGAGCTTTTTCCTAAGCATTCGCTTTTGTTACCTGAAGATCATTTTATTGCAGAGCCATATAATCCCGCTAACTTTAGCAGTCAATTTGGCTTTTGTCAAGACATCCCTCGCGTCCCGAAAGACAGCATTCGATCATTTTCCTTAGAAGAAGGCTTGGCACTTTGGAATCATTCTATGCAATTCAGAAACGGCTCCCAACTCTATATTCCTATGGCACCCACCGAACCGTGGAATTATATGACCACACAATTTCAAGAATGGTGGGAATTAAATCATGGTGGCTATCTCTTACGTGGACTTGAAGCACTCGTCACCAAAAGTCGTCCTCGCCCACAAACAGACAGTGATACTCGTGAGACATCAACTCAGAAAGAATCCATTTATATAGCTTCGCCAAAAGAATTAGTGGCACTCGGTATATAGAGTCCATTTTCACTCATTTTTATTTATTGTTATTACTACTCTATAACCGCTGTTTCTTCTCCTTTTTTAGAAGATTCCTTCGATGGGTCGGATAAAACTTATTTCAAGCAGAAAAGACGTCGTCAAGATGTATCCGACAATGCTACGGCAACTTCCAAGCCATCGGTGAATATTTAGTTTTTTCAGCTTCCTTCAATATCATTACTTATGCTCTTTTTTTTTTTTGCAGTCTCCGATACTCGGGATAAAAGATGAAGACAAGAAGATGCCTCTGAAGCAGGATAACTCAGCTTGTGAAGGGCTCCTAACAGACTCTTCTATTCGCACGACCTCTCGCGTTCATCAAAAATGTGCTATTAATATGTGGGAAGAAGTTAAGGAGATGATTACCCAAACACCGCTCGAGAAGGGCCAGACAATTATTGCCGAAGCAAAGGAGGTGCTTAACCTTTTTGATGGACTTATCTCGGTGGACACTTCCCATGCTCGTGCGTTAATCACGAAGTATATAGAGGAAGTTTCTGGCTCTCCTGTTTCAATAGTAGCTGATGAAAGAGCGCTCTCGAATACGGCTGAGGAGATTTCGCTGGCGGAAGCTCGTCTTACTCAAGCTAAGGAAAGTGTCAAATCTATTATTGCACATAGGGCTACTTTGTCTAAACAAATGGCAGATGTTACAGACAAAATCTCCGTACTTCGAAAAGAGCTCGCCGAATGTATCGAAGCTGAATCCTTACTGAAGACTTTATTCCATGAGTGCTCCAACCAAGTCGATGAAGCAAAAGCTGAAGTTCTCAACTTGAGTGAAATCGTATCGACTCTTGAAGCGATGAAAGCAGTCAGCGAAGCCAAGTCCTTGTCATCTCAAGAGTCTCATGCCCGACTGATGAAGATTCGCCAGGACATTAGGGATTTTAGTTGGAAATTTAGATTTATCATTGCTCCTCTTTTCTTTTACTGTCTATTTCTTTTCTTGTAATGAAATTTACCACGTCTTTGGAATAAATTTCTTTCACATTTTCCCCTTCTATTTTTTGGATTGCTCCTTGCATCGAGATTTGGTTGATGTCGTCATAGTCGCGGATGATCAAGAAATCGTGGAGGCAATGAGACTTTGTTATGAGATACTGAAAGTGACAGTAGAACCAAGTGGTGCTATTGGCCTTGCAGCTGTTTTGTGAGAGAGTTTCCAGAACAATCCTGCATGGAAGGACTGTAAACATATAGGCATTGTTCTATCAGGGGGTAACGTTGATTTGGGAATGGTGCGGAATTCTTATAAGATCTAATCATAAGGCCTTTACATTTACCTGGGGCTTCTTCTTGTAAACTGCGAATGTTGGCAGCTTTGATTCTTGTTGTCTGGACAGAACTATATTTCGTCCTAAACAATTGTACAAGTTATATTTGTCTCCTATAATGCAAGGACAATGCTGTTTTTTCGGACAAGTCAAAGCCAATTTACAGTACCACACAGAAAAAAAAAACAGGAAATGGGATTTTTCCAGGAAGCAATCCTATCTGATATGATTTACATTCGATAGCGTGAACTGCTCCGAGAGTGTGTACTCTGCGCAAGCCCAAGGAGATGTCTTGAGCTCTGCAGATATTGACGTGTCAATTCAGCCTCGCAAGATCTGCCACCTCCCGCCGGAAGTAAAGATCAAGATATCCCGTCCACTGTTCTTGCCGAGAAATATGACAGCAATCTCAGGACCTCCAGTTAGGGTCCCCTTGTAAACCAAACTATCAGGTGAAGAGCCAATTATGTTGCTGAAGTCTTCAAGCTTCTTTGAATTCTTGTCGACTAAATCTAGTCACGTCCTTCAAGATCTCGATATCCAAGTACAGCATCACATTTTCCCTGTCGCTGGATGATTTCTTCCATGGTATAATTTTTGAAGTTTGCGTTACATCTCCTGAAAGCAGTGAACAAAGCACAACAAGCAGAGGTCCTAAAAATGTTCCAGACACAACCTTCAAGGCTAATAACCAGGTTGGTTTTGAATTGGATGATTTATCACGCCCCGCTACTTCATGAGCAGGCTTTCGCTTCACTGCGACATCCTGTTGGATTTTAAGGGATGCAGGAAAACCTTGACGACGTAACCAGAAACGTTAGGCCGTGGGCATGGTTCTAGCACATCGACCGCTGCGAGAAGCTCCTGGGTTCAATTCTCATAGCCTTGGCAAACAATTGCAATCCCTCTAATAAATTCAAATCAGTATAAAATGGGTCCACATCTTTTAAATGGTGAACGAAAATGAAAGGCGCAATTGGGATCGGTGAATTTGGGGAAGTCTATGCTGGGATATTACCAGACAGGTCAAAAGTCACAATTAAAAGAGGGAACCCAACTTCTCATCAAGGTTTCAACGAATTCCAGACAGAGATACAGATGTTATCCGGAATTCGGCATCGCCACCTCGTGTCGCTTAACAGGTACTGTGACGAGAACTTGGAAATGATCCTGGTGTATGAGTACATGGCCCTCTCCGAAATCACCTGCGGTACTGTTAACTCGATCTCCTTTTGCTTTGAAAAGGGGTGTTGCCTAGCTATTTATGGTAAATCTGTCTAATAAACAGGGTGTTGTCTGGTTGGTCCAGAAAACATGGACATCTGTTTCTAGGAGACAGAGTGCATAAGAATTGATGCAAAAATAAACAAATCCATCACCGAACTAATAATGGGTTTCATTTTTACGGAAAAGAGACCTCGTGGTGGACCATGACTATCTTGCGGTTGCCATTATTTAAATCAATAATGGGTTTCAATATTCCTGATGTTGAGAATTGCCACTTCTTGACGCGATCATCTTCTGTCTTACGATTTTACAACAGAGTGAAGAGTCCTCTTTTCATTGTTGCTAAGGTTGGACAAGTTAGCTCTCTCAAAGCCGTCAATCATGCCGAATTTTCTGAGTTGCCTTGTATGAATACTTCTCCATTAGTGACTTGCTCATCTAATTCAGACTTCAACTTGTCTTTAAAAGACTGGCTTAAATTAAGCTTAGGTGACGAGCACATATAATTATCCTGTCATTCTTTTTACCTGTTTACTCAAATAATCATATCGTCTCTCCACGAGTGGAGAAACCAGGACTAATGTGCCACGGCGAGCATTACAAAATTAATAGGATGGCGTTTCGATTCTCATAACTCCTTCCCATAGTATGGTCTCTGCTTCTAATGAAGGTCATCATATTTAAACATGTAAACGGTATCTCTTCTTCAGAATCGAGGCACAACCGAACTAACTCAACGCCAAGCAAAATGCTTATTCTTAGTTAAAATAATATCCACCGACACATAATCCCTGAAGAATTCGATATATTATGAGAATGGGCTGCCACAACTCTCTGATTTTTTTTAAGGGATCAAATTCGCATATCCAAATGGTCATTTGTGTTTCAACACCGAGTCCCCTCATAATCTTTCGAGGGTCATTCACGTAAAGACTGGAGATCCATGTCCGTCGCATGTCGATAAAATGCTCATAAGATAAAAGTGTAACAACATCACACAATTTTATACCAAAGGGAAAAAATCCTCATAAAGCTTCTAGAGACGAGAAGATAAAAATCATTGTGTCTGCTTGTATAAAGACCACCACGGATATCTTCATCACGTTACTTCATTAAGCTTTTTGGCTGGTGTTCAGATGTTCATCTTTGTGAAACTAGTAGAGAAATATGATTATTATTATTTTTTTTATTAAGCCGTTCACAGTTTATACTCGTGCGGGCCAGGAGTATTACATTACTGCTCTTTTTTTTTATATACATATATACATATATGTCGTGCAGTTTAGGCTCGTGCGACACGGAGCATTATTCTTCAGGCATAGTATCGCTTTAGGAACTTTCCGTTGATCGGTCCGACTCACACCCCATCTTGATCAACTATCTTGTAGGTGCCCCCAATGTAAGCCTCTTGGACTACGTATGGACCATTCCACTTTGATGTGAATTTGCTTTCGGTCTTATGCGTGACGATTATGGGTCTTCGCACCGCTAATACAAGGTCGCCTACTTGAAAGGAGCGATGCTGTACTTTTTTGTTAAAAGACTTCGACATCCTTGCCTGATAGCATTCAATCCGCTGCTGGGCTTCGAGACGTTTCTCATCCAAAGCTTTTAGTTCCTATAAGCATAATCGCGCATTATCCTCTTGACAAAGTCCTTCTTGTATGGCTATTTGCAGCGACGGTATTTGTCGTTCAAGTGGAAGGACGACTTCAACACCATAGACCAATGAGTATGGCGTCATTTGAGTCGCAGTTCTGTACGTAGTACGATACGCCCATAAAGGTTCTCCAACTCGTTCATGCCAATCTCTTCTAGCTTTATCGACCACCTTCTTTAGGAGATTGCACAGCGTCTTATTGAACGCTTCTGCTAACCCGTTTGCAGCCGCATAATACATGGAAGAGTTATATTGTTTGAAACCAAATTGCTCGCAAAATTTAACCATGGCCTTATTAGAGAAATTTCGGCCATTATCCGTAATGATATAGCGAGGCACGCCATAACGAAAAATAATATTATTCTTAATGAAGGTGATCACGGTTTCCTTCTTCACTTCCCGAAATGATGCAGCTTCCGCCCATTTTGAAAAATAGTCTGTCGCTGCCAGGATATACGAATGGCCCCCAGACGATTTAGGAGTTATGGGCACTACAACGTCTAACTCCCAGGCTTCAAATGGCCAAGATGCTACAGTTGGATGAAGTGGCTCGGGCGATTGATGAATGAAGTTAGCGTGAAACCGACAAGCTTGACACTTCTTTGCATATTCCATACAATCTTTTACCATTGTTGGCCAATAGTAGCCCATTTTCTTCAATTGGAAGTGAAGTTTAGGGCCTGATTGATGAGCTCCACAAACACCAGAATGCGCCTCTTCTAGCGCTCTCATAGCTTCCTTTCCAAGGCATCGCAAGAACACTCCTTCAAAGGATCGTCGATAGAGATTATTCTTAAAATATATGAATCGAGGCGCTCTTCTCCCCACATCCACTTTTTGTCGCGGGTCATTGGGTAGCTTTCCATGCTCGAGAAAGTCGATGAGTGGTTTTCTCCAATCTTGGTCCTCAATGTTATAGACGGATATGACATTAACTTCGTCCATTTCCTCATCATCATGAATTGGTGGAGCCGCCAATGCTTGACATAATCGGATGCCGACCTCCTTAGTCACCGAAGTAAGTGCAGAGGCTAGAGATGCTAGGGCATCTGCTTGTGCATTTTTCTTTCTCGGTATATGACTTATTGTAATGTCTGGGAACCACCTTGCGAGTTTAAAGGCATAGTCATGATAAGGCAAGAGCTCTGGCTCGCGAACCTCGTATGCGGATAAAAGTTGATTAATCACAAGCTTGGAATCTCCATATACCCTCAAACTATATACTTTGTTATCCATGGCCATTTCTAACCCGAGTATGAGAGCTTGATACTCAGCCATATTGTTTGAACATAACTGAGTGAGGGTATATGCATAAGGAATGATATCTCCATCGGATGTGAAGACAACTCCAGCTCTCGCGCCTCTTTGTGTAGCCGACCATCAAAGAACATTTTCCATGGAGGGTGAACATCAACCATCATTACTTCTTCATCGGGCAGTTCTTTCGATATTTTCCAATTATCTGGTATAGGATGATCTGCCAAGAAGTCGGCTAAAGCTTGTCCTTTCATAACCTTTTGAGGTACATATAGGATCTCAAACTCTTGAAGCATAAGTGCCCATTTCGCGAGACGACCAAATAAAACCGGCCTTGACATTATATACTTGAGAAGATCTGCCCGTGATATGAGACGAACAGAGTGTACCTGCAAATAATGTCACAACTTTTGTATAGCAAACATTAAAGCAAGACAGGTCTTCTCAATTGGAGAGTAATTCAATTCCGCTCCAGTTAAAGTCCTGCTCAAATAATACATGGCATTTTCTTTTCCACTATCATTCTCCTGAGCTAGCAAAACTCCTAAGGAAGTTTCTTGTGCTGCTATATAAAGTATGAGAGGTCTTCCTTAGATAGGTGCATTAAGGACTGGTGGCTTTGACAAATAAGCCTTTATGCTGTTGAATGCATTTTCACACGCTTCATCCCATTCAAAAGGAGTACCTTCCTTCATCAATCTATGAAAGGGGTGGCATCGTCCGGCCAAGTTTGATATAAACCTTCGAATGTATGCAAGCTTCCCTTGAAGGCTTTTCAACTCATGTATATTCCTTGGTCCTGGCATCTTTGTAATTGCATCTATCTTCGATTGATCGACTTCAATGCCTCGATGTCGAACGATAAATCCAAGGAACTTTCCCGAAGTGACCCTGAATGCACACTTCAACGGGTTCATTTTTAGTTGATATTTGCACAATCTGTCAAATACTTTTCTAAGGTCATTAATATGTTCGTGCCTTTGTCTGGATTTGACAACTAGATCATCCACGTAACACTCTAAATTCTCTTGGAGAATATCATCAAAGATTCGTTGCATGGCCCGTTGATAAGTTGCTCCCGCATTCTTCAACCCAAAAGGCATCACCTTATAACAATATATTCCTTTTGGAGTCCGAAAAGCTGTCATTTCCTCATCCTTTGGATCCATTCGGATTTGATTATATCCCAATGATCCATCAATAAAACTGAGGGCTTCATAGCCGGTGGTCGCGTCTACCATTATCTTAGTGATTGGAAGAGGAAAATCGTCCTTAGGACATGCATTATTGAGATCACGAAAATCAACGCAAACTCGAAGTTGACTGTTCTTCTTCCTAACAGGTACAATATTTGCAATCCATGTTGGATATTTCACCTTCCGAATAAATCCAGCTTTGATAAGTTTGTTGACTTCGGGTTCTATCAATGGGATCAGCTCTGGGCGAAAACGCCGTTGAACTTGCTTTATTGGTCGAACTCCGTGCTTAACAGCTAACTTATGAACCGCTATCTTTGGGTCAAGGCTAGGCATTTCTTTGTAGCTCCATGCGAATATATCTTTATATTCCTTCAACAGTTGGATGTATAACTCCTCTTCTTTAAGGGTTAAACTTGCGCTAAGGAATGTAGGGCGATGATCCCCTTCCTCCCCAAGATCGACTTCTTTCAATTCATCAACGGTAGACTTCTTTCGGTCCTCGAATACTTCTGAAGCATCTTCTGCATCATCCTCTTTAGGATAAGTGTTTTCATCAGCTTCAGTAATTGCGACGTGATGGGAAGCGACAACATCATTTCCATTATCACCATGAGACGATTCCCCTTTGCTATTGGTAGATACCCATGTTTTCGTTTTCGTTTTCAGTATTTCGCAGGTAGTTACTTCAATAACCGTTCGACGCTTCATTCGAGAGGGAACTTTGCTGCGAAGATCCTTTGTATCTTCTATGATAATTGGGATATCCTCTCTTTTATCAACTCCCTTCCACACCATTCGACTTTTTGGAGCTTGACTCAATCTTAATCGTGCCGACCTTTGAGCATAAATCTCTTTTTTTTGAGTGCCAAGTCTATCAAATACGGATCTTCGCTCAGACGGGACTCCAAGTCGATGAAATACTGAAGTTCTAGTTGATTCAGCCGTACTTTCGTCATCAGCTTCGATGCATTGAATTGAAGCATTCTTCGCCGGATGGTTAGGAGTGATATATCCAAGACCAGATTTCGATTTCTGATTATCATTTCCTGGATTAGTTCCTTTTGAGGTATCCCCAAGTGTCTTAAAGTCCTCAGTATAGCCAGCTGCGGAGATTAACCTAAATGCATTTGGATCAAACCCGTTGGTGTGCCTATCAGGCAATGAATCTGGATAGATAATTGCCCCCTGTTTAGGTCTAACAAAACCTTTTAAAGGCGTACTCATTTGAGCTATTGTCGTCATTTTCGTCACTGGCCAGTTGAGTTCTTTTGGCACCACTATGTCTTCAGCATGGCTACTCACGAAAGGTGGTTCTCCGGCTTTTCGAAGGGCTTTTGGAATATAGCGCAAGATCGGCACATTCTGTTTTGACTTATCGTCTGTCTTTTCATTTTTAATTGTCGGATTAACTGAAGGTACCCCTTGTTAAATAGGTAAAACTTCTACGTCCGACTTCTTCGCGATATCCCTCACAATTGGTGCTGGCTTTGGGATTTCTTCAGCATCGGTACCCTTATTAAAATAAAATTTGGCATCAGCAAAGTATGACTCCGCTTCCGTAAAGGGTTTTGCATTTGCCCATACTGTGTGGGTTACCCCATCCTTCACAAATTTGAAGCATTGATGGAGCGTGGATGCAACAACTCCATATTCATGCAACCATGGTCGACCCAACAACATATTATAGGTGGTGTTAGCATCGATGACGTAGAATGTCGCTCCAGCTTCCATATCTCCTATAGTAAGGGTGAGACAGATCTTCCCAACGGCTCGTTTTCCTCCCTGGTTGAATCCTTGGATTATTAGCCTGCTACTTGATAAATTGTCAACCCCTAGCCCGATCTCTTTCAAGGCTTTCAGTGACAAGATATTTACCGCCAATCCTGGATCGACCAAGATGCGATTGACCTTCGTATCATAAGCATATCTTGATACAAATAGCGGCCGATTATGAGATTTGTGACCTATAAGGAGATCTTCATCAGAAAACGTAATTGTTGCGCCATTTTCTTGTGATTTCACCACATTCATCACTGCGGGATCTTCTGGAGTGTCAACCTTCATGGCTGCCACTTCTTTATCTGCATCAATGAGGTGACAACTCCTAAACAGGTCTGCAAGTTTTCAAAAAAGTTCCGAAAAGAAATCCCATAACATAGCCGATGTTGGCTTCTTCACGGACTGGCTATCTGAAGAACTCTCCTTTTTCGTCGTTTTCCTGAAATCCTTTTTTATTGGTGACCTCCTTGTAATCTTTGCTCGCATAGGAAGCGTTTTCTTCAAGGGCTTAGAAGACTTTTTCCGATTCCTTTTGTGAGTCACCAAAGTCCAGCCTTCTTCGGTTGATGCTTCTTCAGAGCTAACCACACAACTTGACATCTTGGTCATATATTGATGCATTATCCCCGGGCTTCGTAGGCCAATTAGCTCAGCTGGATCAATAGTCCCGAATATGATATTTGGAGTATCATTGTTTGCGACACTGATCATATTTGAAGGTGCAATATAGGCTCCTAAATCGATCATGTTGTCGCGTACAAGCTCCATGACCTTCTCCTTAAGGACGAAACATTTCTCAATTGGACGGCCTAAGACACGATGGTACTTGCATAAGTTGGGATTGTCAGCTAGATTTGCATGGTTCGGTCGCTTTGATGGCGGAAGTTCGATCATTTTAGAAGACAATAGATAGTCAAATATTTCTGCAACATCTTCATCGGGAAAAGGATATTTCTTATTTTACCTTTCCCCAAGAGTTGGGCGTCGGCTCTGCATCCGGGGTGCTTCTACAGGTGATTGTCCATTTGGCGGGACTTTTCCTTTTACAAATGGCACTTTGACAGGAACTGCATTTATAGTCATTACCTGCTTCTTGGCGTCCTTGAAAGCAGACTTGCCCCCAGTTCTGTTCCCTGGTCTTCCTGTCCCTCTGGGTGGCTCGGGTATCGGGATGTTACTTATGTTAGTCCCAAAAAAGCTCAACTCCATGTCATGAGCCTTTGTCGCCAACTCCTCGAACGATCGTGGTTTGAGCCCCTGTAAAATATATCGAATCCTCCAGAGCATGCCTTGAATGCACATGTCGATAGATGTTTCCTATGATAGATGATCCCTACAGTTCAAGCTTAGATTCCTCCATCGTTGGATATAGTTGACGACGGGCACTTCTTCCCATTGGCGAGTATTAGTTAGCTCGATGATAGATGACCACGCGTCGCGTGTTGTAGAAGCGATTCAGAAATTCCCTTTCTAATTGTTCCCAACTATCAATGGTGCCTGGCTTGAGGTCAACGTACCAGTCAAAAGCGTTTCCCTTTAGAGCGCGAACAAACTGCTTAACCATCCAATCTCCATCTGTGCCTGCATTGTTGCAAGTTTCAATGAAATGGGCCACCTGTTGACGTGGATTACCCTTCCCATCGAACTATTGGAAGTATGGAGGCTGATATCCCACGGGCATCTTGAGGCCTTCAATTCTCCGGCTGTAAGGCTTATAATATGCTGAAGATGATGATGATTTGCCCTCAAGCTCGCTCTTCACCGTTTTATTCATTAATTTCAGCATTGCTTTCGCTGGAATAGGATCTTCAGCAACAGACATGTGTTTTGCCAAATCATCGACATTCATAACCCCCTTTCCTTTATCAACTTGGGTACGCGAACTCTCCTCCATAGACGTTTTGTCAGCGTCTTTACTCTCCAGCCTCTTGATAATGTAGTCCATTTGCTGCTCTCTTTCTTTCATGAAGAGCATCATAGCATCTACAGTTTTTGTGAGAGTGGCGACCTAATCTTCAAGTGAAGGAGTATCCGCAACCATTACTGGCATGACTTCGAAGCCTTTAGTTGAATCCGCTTCTGGGGAAGAATCCAATGGAGAGTCGCTTGAGATATTTTCAAAATTTATCTGCGGCATAGGAGACACCGGAACCTTGTCGAAGGGATTGTCACCAGCAGTTGGTTGAGATGACATAGGGGAAATTGCTTTAAGCATTCCCTCTATCTCCTCAGTCTGTTTGCGAGTTTTGACCACAGATTGGGCATACGTCCACTTTGGAGAATCTCCTTGGTTAAGAACATCCTTGTAAGATGGGGAAGCCTTAGGGGAGATAGACTTGAGCATTTCTTCTATCTCTTCAGCTTGTTTTCGCGTCATAGCCACAGACTGGGCATAAGTCCATTTTGGAGAGTCCCCGTCATTGAGAGTATTCTTTTCAGTGACATCCTTGAAAGATGGGGATGCCTTGGGGGAGACGGACTTGAGCAATTCTTTAGTCTCCTTATATAGTTCAGCAATGGTCCTAGCATTGACCAACCTTGGAAACTCAGCAGATGAAGAGCCCCTGGATGAGAGTGAAGGAAAAGCAGCAAGTCAATTGTATGCGATCGCATTCTTGACGTTAATCATCTTGGGCGCCATGTGAATTCCTCAAAGTAAAGAGATGAGAGGTAGAGATGGTCCCACTGGGCGTGCTAGAAATTTGTTAACACTAAAATTTCGCGAGGAAATATCAGCGTACAAATTATCGTATGAAAAATGTAGCGAGTTATGTCTCTAGTCACGAATGAAACACGTGATTCCTCTGATTCGATCTTTGAAGAATAACAGTTGTGGATGGTGATCTTGAAGCTCTGGCAGAATTTCGACAGAATTTCGGGATGAAACATTGATGAAGTCGTCGGTGCCTATGGGCGTGATCCGACAGAGCTTCGGTAGCTTGGTGAAGTCGTCGGGGCCTTTGGGCGTGATCCGGCAGAGCTTCGGTAGCTTGAGGAAGTCGTCGGGGCCTTTGGGCGTGATCCGGCAGAACCTCAGGGCGCGTTGCAGAAGAACATCGGGCGATGGACGTCGGCAGAGCTTCGGCGAGTAGGAGGCGGCGAGAGTCTTCTAGAGCTCCTTCTCTCTTTGTGTGTAGTGTGTATTATGTTGTGTGTTGAATGAATGAAAATGGCTCTATTTATAGGCCTCCATGGCCGATTTATATTAGGAAGTTGGTCATCCCATATTAGGCAACCTTCAGTGGGCCGGATCATGGGCCGGGCTTGAACTTGGGCTTAATTTGGCCCAGCATACTTTTGTTTGAGCTGGGCTTGTGCCTTTAATTTATAACCCAATATATATCTTTGTGTGCTTGAGATTATGATCCATTTTAATTTCTTTATGGGTTGGGTTTATAGCCTATTTATAAACCATAAAATTGGTTAACATTCATTAGGCCTTATTATTATAGTAGACAAAAAATTTGATGTCTACAGATGGCATATAGTTTGATCGACCTCGCAATAACAAGAGGTCTTGGGTTATAAGAATAGTTAAAAAAAGGCTTAATTATCAAATATATCCTCAACTTTACTCGTTTTTTCTGATTTATCCCGGAGTTTAAACTGTATCTCTTGGTAGCCTGTACTTTCGACTTGTTTCAAGTTTATCCTTTTTATTTTAGTACCTAAGTTTATCTCAGACAATAAGAAAATTAATTATTCTTAAGCGGCTTTGATACCAATTACAATACACCAAAACCGAACTTAAGAAGATTTAGTTAATTGTCTCTGTCGTCGGTGTTCTACCAACCTCGAATACTCGTTTGAGTATCACGAACTAGCCTCAAACCCAAGATTAGATTTACCTTCAAGGAAATTCTCCTCGAATTCACTCTGTAATAGAGTCAGCTCTTCCAATTTCTTAGAATAGCTATCCACAAGCTTAGTCAGCTGCTGTATTTGCTCTGAAATACCTGCCAATCGATCTACTACCGTGTTTAGGAGCCCAATAGCAGAATCCTTGCCCACACCGTGATCCAAATGTAGGAGTTCGGGGTTTGGACAATCAGTCATAAGACTCGTGCTTGCGCAACAGTCGTGCTTTTGCACCACCTTCACAATCTTATTAGATCACGAAGATTGTCATAAACAGCTGAAAGTTTATCATACCTTAATCCATTAGGTTGCTCAGGGTTCACCAAGCTTCCGCAATGATAGAGACCCAAGAGTATCACAATTCTCAAGCTAGAGAATTCAGCGAACATATCCACAAACTGGAGAGGCTCTTCTGTGTCGTTCCAATGCCCTTACACTGAGGGTCTTATATAGACACTCCTCATCCAAGGTTTCAGCCCAAGGCTATACTCCCTGCAAGGTTCTTAATCTTTCGACCAGATCTTCCGTTAGTCTTAACCAATGTTGATTAATTCTAACCACCTTACTCTTGGTTCCTTAAGGTATTCTTCGAAGAACAATCAGAGAAAACTTCAACTCTGATTTGAGATTGAAGTTTTTCGTTTTAGATTTTCTTCTGGAGGACAATCAAAGATTTCTTACTCAAGTTTTTGAGAGAGAAAATTCTCTATTCAGATTGCCTCCCCTCAATGAGGTAGAGAGCTTGTGAATATATATACAAAGGAGCTGGTGTCTATGCACTGTTTGCCAGCTCAAAAGGAATCTAAACTGTTACAAAAGTTAGTGGGGTCCTAATGATTGACAAAAAATGTCATAGTCTAACTTTATACAGTTGTCTTCTCCCGTCTGTATTGGTGCGCTGTCCTGGGAGATTCCTTCTTTGTTGTTGGCGCTTGAAGACTTGCCAACTCCTTCTTTTTCTGAGAGTCCCGGTGGGTCTTGAACCGCCTTAAGAATTTGTTGGGCTCTCTCATCATATTCGATTTACTGATTTAGGGTCTTCTCTGTGAAATCAGCAATCTTACTCCAAACCTCGAAGGTGTCGGTTCGGAGGTGCAACTCAGAGTTCTCTCGCCTCCAAAAACTATCTAGAAGTTCGAGCATTCTCTGCCATCCTCGGTCTCCTGGTTGTTCGTCTGTAAGGCTTAGATTTGACCGAAGAATCGTGACAGTAATTATACCATCACAGAGCACGTAATATTCGTCCTTACGGGCTAACACATGCTCCAACACGTCCTTAAGAAATTCAACTTTTATGGCCTTCAAGACTGTTTTCTCCTTGTAGTATTTTTGCCATAAACCCCTCTGATCGAGGTCCTGTCGTTGAGGTTCCACCAGACGTCTACTCTCACAATGGTGGATGTCCCATACTTGCAGATTTTGAAATATCACCTTCCCATATTACGGATGGTCTTCTTCCTCCCTTAACGTGCTAGTAATCAATGCCGTGGCATACTTTGGTCCATAGCCTAGGCATCCGAGTACGTACCTTACCAACATAAGCAGTGGTTCCATACACTCTGGCTCAGATCTGTCGATCTCCAGGATGTCTACGAATCCAGCATATACGTAAGGTGCTGCTACTCCCACCATACGGTTGAAGTACAGTGTTTTCCTCGAGCGAGAATTCACTCATGTCTATTACTACCTTTGGGACTTCATAATCTCTGACTTCCCCAGGTATGATTGACATAGTGGTGGAGAAAATCTGCTGTCTCTCTTTTTCAACTCGGGACAGCTCCTCCTCACCTGAAGCCATAATCGATAGCTTATACTCCAGGTTTTTGATATACTCAACTGTTTTTTTTGTGAAGAACTCAATCTGGCGCTTGTCATCATGTTTGATGCCACCCATGAGTCCTCCACAGACCACAGACGCATCCCAACTTAGGGATTCATCCTCAAATGAGTCTTGATCAAAAAACCAGGATCCTCCTAGATCCTTTTGGGTTTTCCCAACATGGCCTTTGCCATCGTGATTTTTATCACAGTGAATACTTTCACCAGACTCCTTGACTGTGTCTCTTACAGGAATTGCTTCCTCAAGGTTTTCTTTCTTTTCAAGATTACCTTCCAATGCTGCGTAAGAACTTCCAAAGTCGAAGTATTGCTCACACTCCATTGCAGCCACTTCCTCTGGTTTTGCCCTTGGTTCAGGGTCTACCATTTGAATTGGCTCGCCAATTAAGGCCTTAAACTTAGCCTCTTCTTCAGCATATTGTGTTTCCACCTTTTCTTTCTGTTCCTCCTTGCTTTGTAACAAAGCTTTGTACGATTTCATAGCTTGATTAATGGAAATCTTCTGCTCTTTGGCTAAGTGGTTTCGGCAGTAGTTAAACTGCTCCATTGTCAAAGGAGACCACCAAGGTTCTTCAACCTTTCCGTCCTTCTTAGGATCATCCTTTGCAGAATTATCCCCTTTTTGACCAGAAGACCCAAGCCTCTTGGCTTTCCTCTTCTTTCTGGCTTTCTCCTGAGATTCAGCTTTTGCTTTATCCTCCAGATCTGCCACCTTCTCCTTCCCTTTGGAGCTTCCCTCCTTAAGATCGGCCATCTTCTCTTGAAGATCTTTCCTGTTTCTTTCAGAATCGGTGTAATCCTTCTTCTTCAGATCCACCTTCCTTTTCTGGGAATTTTCCGCTTTCTCCTTAGGATTGGTTATTACCTTTCCTTTAGATCCAGCCATCCCCTTCTGGGATTCTTTCGCCTTTCCCTTAGATCTGGCCTCAGCCTCTTTGGGATTAGCCATCTCCTTCTGGAGATCTTGTTTCGCCTCACTCTCGGAGTCAGCATTTACTTTCTCCTTAAGTTCAGCCTTCCCCTTTTGGGAATCCGCAGTTTTCAGCTTCTTGGGACATTCGTAAGAACGATGTCCTAGTTGCTTTCACTGCCAGCAGAGAACCGCTGCCTTCGTTCCTGAAACGAAACCAGTATCACTATGCTCACCTTCTCCCTTGTTAGGACATACCTTTCGGGAGTGTCCTTCCTTCTTGCATCCCCAACATATCATTCTCTTTGCAGCAGGATCCATCTGCAGAGTTTTTAGAAAGAGAGGTGTTTGCAAGTTCTCTAGAGAGAGAGTCAGCTATTATGTTGTGGTCGGACTGAATGTATTCGACCTCGTATTTATAATAGCTAAACCATTCCTGCAACCTTAAGAGTCTAGTTTGCCTAGCTTCCTTAAGGTTCAGACTCATAAACCTTTTTACATAGGTCGAGTCAGAGTGCACTAAAAACTCTTTCGGTGCCAAAAAGATGTAAAAAGCCTTTATTCCATTTTTTAAGGCTAATACTTCTTTTTCATGTATCGGGTACCGTCGCTCGTACCCCATGAAGCTTCCCGACCAGTATTTGCACACCGGTTCTGGTTTTCATCCTTTAATTTTGAGGACTGCTCCCCAAAATTCTTCAGAAGCATCAACTTCCAAGACTAGCTCGTCCTTGTCAGAAGGTAAAGCTAGTTGTGGTAAATCCTTTACCTTTGCTTTAATCCTTCTAATGGATTGAGTATCTTCATCTTCCCATTTCCAAGGATTTGTAGAAGAGGTTTTCTTCGCAATCCTAATTAAATCTCGGGAAAGATCTTTCACAAACTTTCTTGCATAGTTAGCGCATCCACAAAATCTCTGGACTTGCTTTCTATCCTCAAGTCTGTCAGGAAAATTAATTATTTTCTCAGAAATATGATTTTGCAGTTTAATTTTTCCCTGCTCAATCTCCATGCCTAGAAAATTAACCGATTCCCTAAACCATTATATCTTTTTCTTTGATAGAATCATGCCTTCTTGTCGAAAGACATCAGTCACCTTATCAAGGTGCCTCATGTGATCGTCCTCAGTCTGACTGTAGACTAACACGTCATCAATATAGAACGCACAAAATTTTCGGACTTGCTTGAAAGCATTTAGACCGAACGGCATAACCGGCCATTCAAACATTCCTTGCGGAGCATTGAAGGCAGTTAGAGGAACCGACTCTTCTTCCATCTTGACTTGTCAGTACCCACTTTTCAAGTCAAACTTAGAGAAGAACTTTGGTTGGCTTAGACTTACCCTATCAATTAAATCTCCCGCAGTGGGAATCTTATAGCCATCGTCTTTTGTAGCTTTGTTAAGCTAACGATAGTCTATAACCATTCGTGCTTTACCTCGCACATGCTCGGCATGATTAATAACCATAAAGGCGGGACTAGAATGTGGACTTTAACTGTCCCTAATCAAACCTTTTCCAAGCAACTCAGGAATTTGTTTGTCAAACTCCTCAACCATTTCAGCCGTATACATAATGTTTCTGGCTCTTATAATGGTTCCGGGATCTTTCAACTCTAATCTAGCCTTTAGGCCATTTCGAGTCAATAACTTTAGTGGATCTTCACTAAAATTATCGGCCAGTTTTATTAGGAACTTATCCCATTTTGTTCTTATTAACTTAACAGCTATGCACACTTCTTGTTTGGAAACAAGTCGTCATACCAGTTAGAACTTCTGGTATTCGTTGGAGAAAACAGGGTTTATTCCCATGAGTCGTTCTCATCCAACCGTATATCACTACGTTGAGCTCGCACTCTGAAAGCTCTTTCACATGGAATATCGCCACAGTATTCTGTCCGTTTTACCGGATAAAAGCCAAATTTTAACCGTAGTCTAGGCTCTTGTAGAATACTTATCTTTACACCACCGATGGAAACATCGTTTTCATTCTGCACAAAAGGAAGGTTTTCCTTTTGACCCTTCAAAAAGGCGTTACCAATTATGATGTCGGCCTCTAGTAAGGGATGTGCAAGAATCTCTTTAATGATGAATTTTTGTCCACCAATAAAGACAGGCACGTTGCTTGCCTTATGGCCAACCATTGTGGCCATACCATCGACGTTAACCATGTGGATGGGTTTCTGCAGTGGTTCCCACCACTCATCTGGTAGAGCATTGAGTCTAGCACAAGTTATGCTACACCCTGTGTCTATTAAAGTATCTAGAGAATACTCATAATATCCAGGAAATTTGAAAGTTAGAGCTACATATGTGCTCAAGTCTTCCTTCCTAATACTAAACCCAATATTCTTAGGTACTTTCTGGGATGGTTCTATCATCCTCCAGATATCGTCTATGGGTATAGACCTTTGCTCGGCTATCTGTTCAATAACCTTACAAACTTTAGGAATCTTGGATAAAGAGTTTTCCATACTGGTAACTCTTAACATCCATATAGATTCCTCTCTCGTTTGGTCTACAGGGTCTTCATAGACTGGTAATGATACCTGTCTATACCCTACGATCCTACCCTATATTGCGACGGGGCTCTCGAATCAACAGACCTTCGAGACATCTCTTCTATTAGTGGAGGTGCGCTTGCAACCTCTGGTCGAGAGACTATTATATCTTCTCCCACATCACTAGCTCTTGAAGAGACTTCAGAGGGCGCTCGATTGAGCGATTCTCTCAGGATTGGCATCCTCACAGGCAAATGTCTATCAGCTCTATCGCTAATCATCGGCAGTTGCCTATCAGCTCTCTCATTAACCCTTGACGGATCTCCTAACATGAGAGTAATTTCATTACCTCTTTGTCGGATATTAGCCGCACTAATGGGCCTAGAGTTACTACCAGGTTCAGTCATAACCCAGTTTCTTGGCCAGGTTAACTCCAGTGGGTTTACCTCTCGCCTATGAAATTGTTGGTAGTTATTATGACCTTCTTCGAACAACTCTGTAAGTCTTGAGATGTTCCTCACGCCAGGGCTGGTTGTATTCACCAGTCGGTAAATAACTCTAGTATGATACGCCAAAAACTTGGCCTGGGGATTCATACGATCCATGTTCATAGACTTGATCCTCAAGGTCAATGAAGTCCCCAAACAGCGATCGTTCAAAGCCATCATGAAATTTGGATAGACTTGGAACCATATAGGGCCATGTGCAAGGTTGGCCTGTACACCTGATATCAGCTGATCTCTAAACTCTCGCCATCGTTTATCGATCACAGCTGCTACCACAGGACTATCCGCTGGTAAATGAAACAGCGGGACTAATCCTATCTGGATCAACCCAATGTGTATATAGTTATATACACCTCTCGCGTTACGCATGGTATCTCTTATGCGTTGCACGTTTAAGAGTGGGATATCCAAAGTCTCAAGCTCAGTGCTTGTGACTTGTGCCGTTGCTTCAGACTGCGAGATATCTATGGTCGATCGAAACCTAAATCTCGATACTTCATAAACTTCTCTCGCATTGACATTTGGCAACCTCCATTCCAGAATTGACTAGGATGGATCTTCATACTGGTGGGTTTCTTCTAGTATCTGATTAGTTGTTTCCAGCGGAATCAACTCATCACCATATCCTTCCCTCTCTGCTCACATCATGAACAGATGTTCGGTCCAGAGATTAGAATCATCTTCTGAGTCCGTGTCATAATTAGACACCACCTCATAAATGGATTCTACTTCCGAGTCTAAGTCGGAAATGTCCTGCTCATCGATAGGTTCGTAAGCAAGAACTTGTTCCTCCTGACTCCTCTCCTCTAGGAAGACCATCCGGAGTCTTTCTCTCCTTTGGTTCTTCTTTGGACAACTATCCGCCTTGTGGTCTTTTGAACCACAAAACCAGCAGCAATTACAACCGCTCAAAGGTTTCCCTTTAGGACATTTAGGCTCTCTGCCATGCTTGCGCTTAAAGGCATCGATCCTATCTTTATCTTTCAGGTTATCCCTTCTCTTTACAAACCTCCTTGGTTTGTAAGCAGAACCTCCTCTTTGCTTATGATGGAGATCTCTCTTGGGCCAAACTTTTCTTTTGTTGTACCCAACAAACTTTCTTTTTTTGGAAAGTTTCTTCTCTTCAAAGAGTCACCAGAAGTACTGCGAGTATCGCATCCATATCTTCCCGGCACATACTCTATCTGAGAACAACAGCTCTTGTTCAGGTAAGGTAGCTTCTTAGCTGCCTCTTTCTCCTGGAGCTTAGTACACGCCTTTCTCATCGCGTACTTAGCCGCCTGAATTTTTCCTCCGAGTCCAGAGACAATCTTTTCCTCACTTAGAAGTAATTCATAGGCCTTTTGCGCAACTTCCGGCCAAAGTTCTGGAAGTTTTGCAAAAAAGGTTCCTAATATGAACTGTTGTGATACTACATCCAGATTGTAATAATATTTCTGGAATTCACACACGTAGCTATCAAACCAGCACATATCACAGATCTGTAATTTAACTAGAGCTGTCAATGACTGCTCTTTTTCCACAGTCTCAGTGGATAATGAAAAACCACAAAACTCACGTTTCAGGGCATCAGATATTATTGCTAATACTCCATCAACCGTCAGCGCTTGATCTATCTTTTCCTTAATGTCTGTATGCGCCACTAAGGTTTTCCAATATTTCTGCGCTGTACCCATAAGGGCTGCCACACATAATTCATAAACTACTCCAGGAGGGACTTCTCCTGCAGACGCCATCATCCGAATAAGTGATAACCACTCATCTATCTTTTAAGATACGTGCTTTTCACAATCAATGTCTAGAAAAGCACCAGGGGTAATTATTGGCTTTAAAATATTATCCCTTGGGACAAACTCTTGTTTAGTCCGATGGGGATAATCTGGCCTATAAATTTCCCTCTTCGCTGTTACCAGTTCGTTAAACGTTCTATTGTCCAAATGAACTGGGGTATCTTCTGCCAGACCTAAGGCTTTCCTTAAGTCTTTTGCCAACTCCCCACTTTGGGAGTTTAAGTTTGCACTTCGCCTTTGTGAGTCTAAAATGTAAGGAGCTACTGACTCCTTATACATCTCATCCACACTCTTGCCTTGATTCTGTTTGGAATTTCTTCCTCCCAGATTCAAACTTTCGACTGGTTTTCCCGTAGTACTTTCCAGTCCAGAAGTCGCCTCGGCTTCAGGCCTTTTTAAACCTCTTTCTCTTTCCAAAGCATCTAGCATTGTGTTTACAATGGAGCCTACTTCCTTTGCCATTTGGTTTCGGCTTTCTAGACTTTCATTGCTCCCCTGAATTGTTAGCTGAGTTAAAATATCATTTATACTCTTGCTAATTCCCAAAGGAGACAATCTAGCCTCTGGAACGAACTCCAAACGAGATGGAGTCCCAGAAGGATTTCCCGAAGATTTTCTTTCTCCAGCCATTCAGAAAATCTTATTTTGGAACTTTGATGGATATTTTCGAAACTGGGTCAAAGTTTAGGATATAGAGAGATATTTTCTAAACTTTAGGATAGATTGGAAAAATTTTGTAACTTTGGGATATTTTTGATAAAGTGCCCTTAAAAAAATAGATAAATTGACAAAAAGAATGATATTACTCGGAATTGATGGAGGAGCATATGGGAGACACGACGAGGAATAATCTAAAGCTACTGTTACATCGGTGACCGAGGGAAGGCTCGGGCGTCTGAGATATAACCTGATGTAATTTTTATCGAAAAACCAGAAGAGATTTCTACCTTTCGTAACGATGAGTGTTGATTTCTTCTTGCATCGCTATCCGAACGAAGAAGTTAAAAGGCGGTGGCTCGAACGGCGACCTTCGGCTCATAGGACTGACGCTACAAACACCCTCCTATACTGATTTTCCAAAACAATGTTGTCGTCAGCTGTTGTACTACTTGACTGGGAATAAAAAAGCTTACGTAAAAATAGTGATCTTTGAACGCTACTGCAGATCACCTACTTAACTAGTGGTTGGTAGGTTTGAGTATAACAGGACTTGAACCTGCGACCATTAGGTTAAAAACCCAATCCTCTACCAACTGAGCTATACACCCCAAAAAAGATGTAGTAGTAAATAAGGATTGGTGCGGAGGAGGGCGGCTTTCGATCCCAATCCCCTTGTATAGGTTGGGTGCTTGGTTCCACTCAGTGAAGATTCTATCTACAAAAGAAGGTCAACGAGGGGATACTCAAGTTGTTATTATTTGTTCATGACGCATCCACTTTGTTTTACCTTAATATATATATGCATTTCCACATTCCATTCATCACTTCCAATTGTCAACCGAGTCGACTATTTGAGATTCTAGAATTCAAGAAATAAAATTATATATCCAACTTGTGATAAGAGAAAAAAAAAGGTGTATGCTCAATTGCTCATGTTGGAAAAAAAAATGCCATCTAAAATCATATGCATCTTATTCAATAAGAACTTTTGGGATAAGTCGGAGGTGGTGGGAATGCCAATATTCCCCTTTCTCCTTCCTGCATTTCTCCCTCAACTCCTCTGTACATCCCAAAATATAGAGAGATTCTAGAGAGTCTGGGAGGCCGTCGTCTGGTAAACACCTCAGCCTCGGACAGTTACTAATAAACAAAGATTGAAGGGAGGTGAGGTGTTGTCTAAGTCCCCCACCCACCCTCTCCAACTTCTTCATTCCCCCAATATCCAAAATGACGAGGGATGAAGGGAGGAGTCGACTCCAGTCTCCATCAACAGTAGTAGGAGGAAAGCACTCCATCTCATCCACACACTCCATCTCTCCCCAGATCCTCAATTCTCGTAAGGTGGTGAGACCCCTCAACCCCCACTCCTCAATTCGTTGATTTAGATTTTTACATCCAACAAAGTGAAGCCATTCTAGATTGGGAGGCAGACTTCCTCTCGATGAAAAGCTCGTGATGCCTTCACAGTTATAAATAGGTAGAGATTTGAGGGATGTGAGGTGGTGCATGTCATGAGGCAAACACTTCACCTTTGGACAACTGTGAAGCGCAAAGCTGGACAGGTTGTAGGGGAGTGAAGGGAATATCTCCATCTCTAATGCTGGTAAATCACGGAGTGTAAGATCAGAGAGTGCGGATAGGTGTTGCAAGCTGTCCGTCAAAGTGGTAAGGCTTTTGCAATTCCTAATTTCCAAATCCTGTAGAGACTGAGAAAGGGGACTACCAACACCAACTAATTCCGTAATCGACACCAATCCCTCCATATTGTTTAGTCCAAGCTTCTCGAGATAATCCAGAAGCCTGATGCTAATCAGCTGGGACAGCGGCATTTTCGGGCAGCCTTGAAGCCACAATCTTCTCAATGAAGCAGTTAGTCCCTCCCTGGGAAAGGAATGGAACTTCTTGCAACCAGCAATCCACATCTCACTAAGGGATGTAAGCTCAGATAACTCTTCCGGCAGCTTTTCTAACTCTCCGCAACTTGTTATTTTAAGAACCTTTAGATTAGGTGGAACTTGTTTCCCTCCATCCCCTCCCACGATGGACTTAAATTGAGGACATCTCTCAATCCTCATCTCTTCGAGCGCAGTCCAAAAGGTCGACAAACCCCCCTCAAAGTGAATCAACTCTTGGATTTCCTCAATTACCATCTTGGTCATCGAAATAAGCTCTGCCGGACATTTCAAAAATCCCGCATTGCAACAATGAATATTAGTCTCGACGAGGGATGGAAGGCTAAGAGTACACCCTCCTTTCAGTTTGGGACAATTCCTCACGATTAGCTGTCGGAGACAAGGGAATGGCGAGTCGTTCTCCTCCTCTCCGTCGTACAACCACTTCTCCCAGGCACCCATGTCCTTGAAGTTCAAGCTCTTCAATGACCGAAAAAATGGCCTTCTGGACCCATAAAACTCGGGACCTATGGAAGAGACCATTTGAAGACCACAAATGTCCAAACTTTGCAGCAGGGGAAGTTGTCCCAAAGGTGGCAGGGAATCCAAGCTTTTACAACCAGTCAGGGTTATGCTCATGACATAATTCATACTGTATTGATCATCAAACCATTTTGGAAATCTTTTGGCCCCATAGTGACATATTTCAAGTGATTCAATCTTCCTCGGAGGTCGCATATGGTGGAGGACCTTGAATTGATTGCCATCTTCATGTGCAATTTCAGAACACGATCCCCAGTCCAAGCTTAATTCGATAAGCGCTTCCTTTTCGGATATATTAGCAATCTTGGCGTCTTCGACGTCATCTACATTCAACAAATTACGAACGCGCAACTCTCGTTGAAGGCGTTCTAGTGGTCCCAGTTGCTTCAACTCCTGACCGACTTCTTTTCCCACGATAAAGTCTGAGAGTATCTCGAGAGTTTTTAGATCGCCGATACATGGCGGCATTTCCTGCAAGACTTTTGTGCCGGTTATGTCGAGGTGGAGAAGATTAGCCAACTTGTGAATGTTTCTCGGCAACTTTTGAAGATTCACACACCCTCGGAGCAGTAGAGATTGCAACTCCACAAGGTCACAAATGGATTCCAGCAGCACCTCGATAGCCGTATGAGAAAAATCTACGGAACGTAGCAGTTTCAACTGTCCAATTCGGTCCGGCACCTGCTTAATTTGAAAGAAGCGTAGCGACAACATTCTCACATTCTTCATATCCACGATCAAGTCTTGTATCACATCCTCAGATACAAAGGCAATTCGCGTTTGCCATTCTGAGATTTGAAAAGGCATAAATGTTCGCAACTTCTTCATTGAGCGAAATGCCTCAAATCTTTTCGAGCGACAACGTTCATAATATTGAGTGACCAATGCTGCATGACGAACTTTGTCGAGGAACGACACTTCACAAGAGGTGGAGCCTTCTTTAAACTCATCAGAGCTGAAGTATGAGCGGGCATCGACCGATTTGGCAAGGTCATTGATAAGATCATGCATTGAATAGAAATTCTTATCAGTCCTCGTTCTCTGAAGGAATGACAAGGCCTCCAACCGACGGAGATTCTCCATCCCCACCTCTCGGAGAGTTCGGGTAGTCCCTTTTTGCAACAAACCCTGTATGATCCACAGTCGAATTAACTCGTCTTGGTCGATTACGTAACCCTTCGGGAATAATGCACAAGCTGCGAAACATCTCTTCAAGTGAATGGGAAGGTGGATGTAGCTCAACTTCAAAGCCGGAGGGATCTTTCCCCCCTCTCTGTCCCAAGAATCATGGGTTAACACTTGCTTCCACTGTTCATCGTCAGTTTTGAAACGCAACATACCTCCGATCGCCTTAATAGAAAGAGGTAGACCCTTACACTTTCTCGCCAGTTGAACAGAAATCTCCTGAAGGTGTGGGTGACCATCAAAGTTTTGCTCACCTATGGAGTGATATGCAAGCAGAGACAAGCACTCCTCCAAGGACAATAGCTCCAACTGCTTCGGATCACGATCACCCATCACTCTGGCGACCTCAAAGTTTCTTGTTGTGAGCAGAATCTTGCTTCCTTTACTCCCGGAATATAAGGGCTTCAGCAGGGACTCGAGCTCTTCATACTTGTCATTCCAGACATCATCCAAAACAAGAAGGAACTTCTTTCCAGATAACTTATTTTTCAAAGAACTTTGAAGATGATCCAGATCCATCGCACTGGATGAAGATGGGGCTACCTTGTCCAGAATGCACTTGGTGATGGCGGACATGTCGAAGACTTCGGATACACAGACCCAGGCTTTGACGGCGAAGTCCTCATTTCTCAAGGATTCGTGATTATACAACTCTTGTGCGAGGGTAGTTTTACCGAGTCCTCCCATCCCCACGATCGAAATGACTGTAAAGGGTCGGACGTAGTTGCCAGTTGCTACTTCGGATCCAGTCAAATGAGCAAGCAGCTCCTCCATTTGCCTCTCTCTGCCCACGAACTTTGGCTCAGGCAGGGATGTGGTGACGAAACGGGGCTGGTCCTTGTGAAGCGCTCTCCTTGAGTTCTGGACTAATTGGAGCGAGGGAATTTGGTCACAGACAAGCTTTAATCTTTGGTCGACATCCTCGATGTCATTGGCCATACGATGACGGGAGATCAGGGTGCGCAGGCGGAAAGGAGAGCAGCAAGCGATGAGGCAGTGAGGGAGTTTGGACGACTGTGCCTTGGACTCAGCACGCTTGGCTTCGACAGAGAAGTGGTCGAGCAGGTCCTCCATGTCGTAGGCGACGTCCCTGAGGTCAGCGAGCCACAGGACAGTAGCACGGTCATCGTCGTACATCTGCTTTTCCTCAGCCGAATCCAGAACGGCTTGGATCCCGGGCAGCTTCTCCCGCCACGACAGGAGCTTGTCGGAGATGCCGTGGATCCGGGCATACTCTGCGATGAGTTGAGAGCCTAGCAGGTTGAGGAGGGGGGAGATGAAATCCATATTCTCTCGCTCTCAGTCTTTTGGAATGAATGGTTTGTATTCTCTCTAACATTTTACACAGAGGCAAGGCAATCATTAAACCACATCCATCTGCACAAACGGACAAGCATAGGCTGATGATGGGCCAGGAGACCTTCCCACCCAACACGACCATCGTACTGTTGGTATGGCCCCACCCACGTGATTTTAACCCTGTTTTCTTTACTGTAAAAGTAAATAATGAGGGGAGGAATTTCCAGTTTTCTTATTGATTACTGTTCTGTCCCCCAACGAAATAACTTCGCGTTTCTTCTTCCATGTCTGTCTGTCCGATTTTTCAAGTCAAATGATAATTTGATACAGAACCCACTTCGTATTGACTCCGTGTCACAAAAAATAATCGAGTAGCACAAAATTCAATAAAAAAGAAAGACATAGCCACATCTAGGAGTAGTCGTAGTGCTGACAGATATGCATTCAATCAAATATCTTTTTTGTTGGATGGATATGATGTGCTCACCTAAATAACACCAATGATGGGGTGGATGTAAACTTCCAGCGATGCTTTGAGTGTCTTGTACATCCCATTGTGACTATATGGCTTTTCGTTATATAAGCCCAACACAAGAAGCAACATTATTTCTAGGGATTATATCCAAAAGGTTGTAAACCAGAGGTTGTACTCCACGACCAGTGACCCAAATAGACTACCAAGACATAATTACAGAGATTTTATCAACATCAAATTAATTACAGAGATGAGTCGGTGGATCGTGGAGTTGTACCATTATTATCTTAAAACAGATAATACAAAAGTAGAAGCAAAAACACACATCATAATACCTCCCTAATATCAAATCTTACGCAACGACTTACCTAAAATATTTGAACTTGCGGAATGAGTCGGAGGTGGGAATGCCAATATTCCCGTTTTCCCTTACTGCATTTCTCCCTCAACTCTTCCATACATCCACAAATGAAGAGATATTCTCGGGAGTCAGGGAGGTGAGGTGGTGTCTGAGTCCCCCACCCACCCTCTCCAACTTCTTCATATTCCGAATATCCAAATGGAGGAGGGATGAAGGGAGGAGGCGACTCCAGTCTCCATCAACAGTAGTAGGAGGAAAGCACTCCATCTCACCCACACACTCCATCTCTCCCCAGATGCTCAATTTTCGTAATGAGGTGAGACCCCTCAATCCCCATTCCTCAATTGGTTGATTCAGATTTCTACATCCCCCAACCAAAAGAGAATTCAGATTGGGAGGCAGACCTCCACTCGATGATAAGCTCGTGATGCCTTGATTGTCCTTAATCGATAGTGATTTGAGGGATGTGAGGTGGTGCATGTCATGAGGCAAAGACTTCACCTTTGGACATCTGGCAAGCTCAAACCTGGAGAGGTTGCAGGGGAGTGAAAGGAATATCTCCATCTCTGATGATGGTAAATCATAGAAGATAAGCTCGGAGAGTGTGGACAGGTGTTGTAAGCCGTCCGTTACAGTTGTAAGGCTTCCGCAACCCTGAATTTGCAATTTCCGCAGAGACCGAGACAGGGGACTACCAACACCAACTAATTCCGTAATCGACACGAGTCCCTCTAGATTCAATAGACTAAGCTCCTTGAGATAATCCAGAAGCCTGATGCTAATCAGCTGGGACTGCAGCAGAAGTGGGCAGCCATGAAGGTTCAATATTCTTAACGAAGAAGGCAATCCCCCACTGGGGAAGGAACACAACTTCTCACAATCACCAACACTCCTCTCACTAAGAGATGTAAGCCCAAATAAATCATCAGCCAGCTTCTATAACTCTCCACAACGACTCATTTCAAGAACCTTTAGATCAGGTGGAACTTGTTTCCCTCCATCTCCTTTCACGAAGAACTTAAATTGAGGACACTCCCCAATCTTCATCTCTTCCAGCGCCACCCAAGAGGTTGCCAAACTCCCCTCAAAGCGAACCAGCTCAGGTATTTCCCAAATTTCCATCTTGGTCATCGAAGTAAGGCCTGCCAGACATGTGAACAATCCACCACCGCAGCAATCAATATTAATCTCGACGAGGGACGGAAGGCTAAGAGTGCACCCTCCTTTCAGTTTGGGACACTTCTTCACGATGAGCTGGCGGAGGAAGGGGAATGGTTGGCCGTTCTCATCCCCTCCGTTGTACAACCACTTCTCCCAGGCACCCATCTTCTCGAAGCTCAACTTGTTCAATGACTGAAAAAATGGCCCTTTATACCCGTAAAACTCGGGACCTATGGAAGATATCCCTTCAAGACCTCTCATTTCCAAACTTTCCAGCAAGGGAAGTTATCCAAAGGGTGGCAATGAATCCACATTTCTACAACCTGTCAAGGATATGCTCAAGATGTTTTGCATACAACCCTGATTATTAAACCAGGATGGAAATCTTTTGGCCTCATATCTATTGACACCAGGGGATTCAATCTTCTTCGGAGGTTGCAGATGGTGTAGAAGATTGAATTGATGGTCACCTTCACGAGAAATTTCATTACCCGATCTCCAGTCCAAGCTTAATTCTAGAATCGCTTCCTTCCCGACTACATTAGCAACTTTCGCGTCTTCGACGTCATGTACATACTGCAAATTCCGAACATGCAACTCCCCCTGAAGGCATCCGAGTGGTCCCAGCTGCTTCAACTCTTGACTGACTTCTTTCCCCACAACGAAGTCTGAGAGTATCTCAAGATTGGTTAGTTTACCAATAAGCGGATGCATCTCCTGCAAATGACTTGTGCCTGTTATGTCGAGATGGAGAAGATTCACCAGCTTATGAATGTTTCTCGGCAGCTTCAGAAGGCACCGACACTCTCGAAGTAACAGAGATTGTAATTCCACCAAGTCACAAATCGATTCCGGCATTATTTTGATAGTTGTGTGAGAAAAATCGATCGAACGTAGGAATTTTAATTCTCCAATTCGGTCGGGTACCTGCGTAATCATAAAGTAACGTAACGACAACATCCTGACGCTTTTCATATCCGCAATCAAGTCTTGTATCACATCCTCGGAGACTAAGACATTTTGCTCTGAGAATTCTGAGATTTGGAATGGCATAAGCGTTCTTAGTTTCTTCATAGAGTAAAACACATCAAATCTCTTCGAAAGGCATCTTTCATAACGTTTTGTGACCATTGCGGCATGACGTACTTTGTCTTCATGGAGGGTGGAGCCTCCATTACTCTCATCAGAGCTGAAATATGAGCAGGGATCGATGGATTTTGCGAGGTCATTAATGAGATCATGCATTGAGTAGCTAGTCTTCTTATCACCTGCTTTCTGAAGGAACGACGCGGCCTCCAACCGATGAAGATTTTCCATCCCCACTTCTTGGTAAGTTTTTGCAGTCCCTTTTTGCAACAAACCTTGTATGATCCACAGTCGAATTAACTCGTCTTGGTCGAATATGTAATCCTTCGCGAATAACGCACAAGCTGCGAAACATCTCTTCAAGTGAATGGGGAGGTGGACGTAGCTTAACTTCAATGCAGAAGGAATCTTTCCTTCCAAGTTCCAAATACCATGATGTAAAACTCTTCTCCAATTTTCAGGGTCATTTTCGAAAAGAAGCAGCCCTCCAATCACCTTAATAGAAAGAGGCAGCCCCTTACACTTATTTGCCAATTCAACAGCAATTTCTTAAAGATCGGGATATCCTTCAAAGTTTTCTTCGCCAATGGAGTGATAGGCGAGCAAAGACAAACAGTCCTCCGGCGACAATATGTCTAACTGCTTCGGATTACGGTCTCCGACCTTTCTTGCGACCTCGGCATTTCTTGTGGTAAGCAGAATCCTGCTTCCTTTACTCCCGGAATACAAGGGCTTTAGCAGAGTCTCGATCTCGACGTACTCTTCGTTCCATATGTCATCCAACACAATCAGAAATTTCTTTCCGGACAGTGTCCCTTTTAGGGAGTTTTGAAGTCGATTCAGATCCTTCTCCGTACTGGGCGAAGAAGGGGTTACCTGGTCCAGGATGCTCTTGGTGATGGCAGCCACGTCAAAGACATAAGAAACACAAGCCCAAGCTTTGACACTGAATTTCAAGGACTCGTGATTATACAACTCTTGTGCGAGGGTAGTTTTACCGAGTCCTCCCATTCCCACGATAGAAACGACTGTAAAGGTTTGGACGGGGTTGCCAGTTGCTGCTTCGGATCCGGTCAATCGAGCGAGCAACTCCTCCATTTGCTTCTCCTGCCCACGAACATTGGCTCGGACAGGGATGTGCTTTCGAAATGGGGCTGGTAGCTGCGATGCTCGCTCCTCGAGTTCCGGACTAATTGGAGCGAGGGAATTTTTTCATAGACATCCTTTAATCTTCGGTCGATGTCATCGATCTCATTGGCCATATGATGGCCAGAGATCAGGGCGCGCGGGCGGAAAGGAGAGCAGCAAGCGATGAGGCAGTGAGGGAGTTTGGACGACTGTGCCTTGGACTCGGCCCACTTGGCTTCGACAGAGAAGTGGTCGAGCAGGTCCTCCATGTCGTAGGCGACGTCCCTGAGGTCAGCGAGCCACAGGACAGTAGCAGAGTCATTGTCGTGCATCTGCTTTTCCTCGGCAGAATCCAAAAAGGCTTGGATCCAGGGCAGCTTCTCCCCCCATGAGTTGAGCTTGTCAGAGATGCCGTGGATGCGGGCATACTCGGCTATGAGTTGAGAGCCGACCAGTTTGAGGACGGGGGAGATGAAATCCATTCCTTCACTTTGGAACTTTTTTGCAATGGCCAAAGTTAAATGATGGATGAAGGAAAGTGTAATGACCCGAAATTTTACACTCTTGAAATTAATGTATATGTGATGAGTTTGAGTATGAATGGTGTATGAACGTTTAGACATGTGATGGATTAACGATGGATGCCTTGGCTGCCCAAAAATGAAGGTATGTTAATCAAAGTGGGGTTGTCGCGAAGGGTTAGAGGATGAAAGACGAATGCCCGAAGTGGGCGTTATAATATTAAGGTTTGTCTTAGATTGAACACGAGGAGGGTCGGAGTAGGTCGGCTAAGGGTCAACGGCCACCGACCCCGGGGACGATAGCCATCGACCCCCTAACATGCCCAAGGGGTGATGGATAGACGACCTCGGGCAAGTGTGAGGACAGGGGGGGATCGACCCCATATCGCCTAGGGGGCGAGGGGAGATCGACCCTCGCATTGCCCAAGGGGCGACGGCTTGCGACGGATGAGCGTGTCCGTGTCGCCCAAGGGACAATGGACAGACGTACCATAGGTATATTCCGGGGGCGACCCATGAGCGACGAGTGGGCAATGTGTGAGCATTATATGGATGAAAACAAGGGGGGCTCGGAGGGAATCCATAGGGGTCCAGAGGGGACCCAACGGGGACTCGGAGGGAGTCCAGAGGGGGTCCAGAGGAGACCCAACGGGGATTCGGAGGGAGTCCAGAGGGGACCCAACGGGGGCTCGGAGGGAGTCCAGAGGGGGTCCAGAGGGGGTCCAGAGGGGACCCAACGGGGGAAATCGTGGCCATTGAGTCAAGTTTGACTACTCAACCAAATATATTATTTAAATAATTATGTGGAGAGTCCAAATTATAATCATGGAAATTTGGTCCCTAGTTTGCGAATGGAAGAGGATGAGGGGCCTCATGAGGCGGTGAACCCCTCTTTTGGGGTAGAGTTCGTCTCCTTCCCCACATAACACACACACCCCCACTCTCATACGAACACAAAGGGAAAAAGAGAGGGAGAAACACTTAGAAGAGGGAGAAGAAGAAGCTTCGGCCGAGAGAACGAAGAGGAGAAAGTAGGGTGCTTCGACATGGCAAAGTGGATTCGAGGGCGAGAAGTGTAAGGGCCGAACGAGCGAGAGGCTAAAGGCAAATGGGAGGCTACCTACCCGGGCTGAAGCTGTCCGGCAAAGGGCGGAGCTCACACGGTTGTGTGTTAAAGCAAGTGGAAGGTAACCCCTACATCCCTCCTCCGCTTTTAAGCTTAGTTGTGGTGTATGCTGTTGAGGTTCTTTGGTATGCATGGACTGTGATTTGGGAGGTGTTCGGAGGGGGTTAGAGGGTGGTCGAACCCCCAAGGTGGAGTGGAGCCACCTTAACCCTTCTATGTTTGAGTATGTATATGCGTGTGATTGTTGGCTTACCGAAAGGCTGTGCTTGGGGCGAGCCTTGAGGGGAAAGATTTGCGGTCCTTAGGGGCTGGAAATGAGTGAAGTTAAGGCATGGAATAGGGGAGCGTCGAGCCCCGTGGTGGTTGCGCTTCACCTCGCGCTTTAAGAGCGGAATCGCATGGCTTTGGCTATGGAAATCAAATCGGCTAAGGGCTGGAAATTATGCGGCGTTGTAAGGCCGGAACGGAAGCCTAGAAGGGCTGTCCCCCGTGCTAGAAAAGCACGGAAAAGTTATGCTCGGGGGTGGATGGGAGGTGAGACCGAATGGGGTGACATTCGGTTGAAACGGGCATGAATAATGAGTGTTACTTGAGCTCAAATGAGGGGCTGTAGGAAAAGAGTTATGACGTGAAAATTTGTGGCCACATTCCCACCTTGAAAGGGAGTAGGAATGTGGTAGAAACAAGTTGAAAAAGATGGGGGAAGGTCAAAGCCGAATTGGTTATCATTGGGATGTACAGAAAACGAAAAATGGCCGAAATAATAATTAGACAGGTATATGGTTTCACTAGCCTAAGGGGAAATTTACTTGGAGTTTGGTTTTGAAATTTTAAGGACGTCTTCCTACCTTATCTAAGAGGTGGAAAATGGCAGACACGGAGGGAAATTGATGAGGAATGGTGAAGGCCGAATGGGTTGAAAACTGATGACTATGTTGCACAAAAATTGGTTATTTGAGTATGGTTAGCTTTTGATGGTGTGTACCGTCCTTGTGGTTGTTTGTGGGGGTTAAAATGAAATGAATTCTAGATTTTTGCATGTAGTAGAAGTGTGTTTTGGGCTGCACTTCTTGCAAGAAGAGACATTAACAAGATTTTGAAAAGTTTGTGCGTATAGCTCGCATACATGTAACGAATCTTTTGCTAATCAATGTAAAAGTAATGTTTTTGCGTAAATCAAATTGTTTCGATCCTTTCAAGTGGTATCAGAGCCTAGGATCGTTTTGGAGTGATAAGGGTGGAATTTTAGTTGATTTTTACATTGAAAATGCACTTCGTGCCATGCGCATGCGTATGCAATTGATTGGATTGATTTGGAGTTGATTCGAATGAGTTGGTATTGAGGAAAAAGTGAATGGAGAAGGGTTCGGAATTGCCAAATTATGTGTGTATGAGAACACATGAGTGGGTGTTTGGTTTGGATGGTTTGAGGTTTAAACATCACGGAAGGTGATGGAAACAAGCGCTTGGTGCACTAAAGGTATGGTGCCATGAAGGAATCACCTAGAAAAGGGGTTAATTGAATTTGAAATGTGTGTATTGAGACTGCAAGTGTGCGCCTAAATTGGAATGAATGAGATGTACGACTACGAATGTTGATTTGATAGGGAAATGACGGATGAAGGAGTGCCCATAGCGGTGCGTGAGTTCACCGAAGTGGAAAATTCTCTTCCAGAGAAGAGGAAGGCATACCTTATGGGACAGTATCAAAAGATGGATCCTCCAAGATTTAAAGGGGACGAAGGGCCTGAGTTGGCGGAAGATTTTATCAATGATGTGGAGAAGATCTACGACTCCTTGGTGTGTACACCAGAGGAGAAATTGTGCCTAGCCGAATACTCGCTTCAAAGAGGAGCAGAAGCTTGGTGGAAGACAAGTAAGGGAAGTGCCAAGAGGGGCCAAAGTGAGGATGCTTGGACAATGTTCAATACGGCATTCCTAGACAAGTACTTGCCATTTTCTTATCGGACGGATAAGGCATTGGAGTTTGCTCAACTGAACCAAGAAAATATGTCGGTAGATGAGTATGAGACAAGGTTTACAGTTCTATCTCACTACGGACCTGCCATGGATGAGTTGAGTCGGGCAAGGAAATTCGAATTGGGGTTGGATCCCCATATTAGGATGCAAGTGTCCACGCTTTGTTTGACCACTTATGAGGAAGTGTACAAGAGGGCTCAGAATGCGGAAATGTCATGGAAGGCAGTAAAGGAGAAGGAGGAAGCTGAAAGGGCAAAGAGAAGGGTGGAGGGCGGAATGCCTCCCCCTAAGAGGTTTAGGCCGAGTGGATCCTTCTCGGGTCAGAGAGGATTTGTGTCACGACCTCCGCGTCCTCCTATGCCTATGAGGAGCTTTAACCGAGGGGGAAGCCAACGCTCAAGGATGAGCGGCCCTCCCACTTGTCCTCGATGCAACAAACAACATTTTGGATTCTCATGCGTAACCAATGAGCCATTGTGCTACCAATGCGGAAAACCGGGCCACTTGAGGAGGAATTGCCCTCAAAGCAGTGGAGAGGTGAGCAGCCGAAGGACTGGCATGAGTGCTCCCAGAGGAAGAGGTGGCATGAGACTTGGTCCGACAGTGACGGCCTCCAGAGGATCGGTGAACGGACCAGTGGACAATGCTAGGCTGAATGCGCTTACGGAGGATGAGGCGAATGCCTCACGAGGAGTGATCTCAGGTACGGTTCAACTTCAAGGTGAATTACTACATGCATTGTTTCATACTGGTGCGACACATTCATTTGTGGCACAAAGTTGTGTGGAATTGCATGAATGGCCGGTTGAGAAACTTGAGAAACGAATGCATGTGGTGTTACCTTCGGGAAATGAATTAGAGGTAGAGAAAGCATGTCACGCATGTAAGCTGATGATTGCGGGATTGAGTTTTGTGTTAATCTCATTGTGCTGCAAATAAATGACTTTGATGTGATATTGGGCATGGATTGGTTGGCTTCGAGCCATGCCCAAGTGGATTGCGAATCGAAGCGACTTTTGATCACGGATGGAGAAGGGAAGTCCCGTGAGTACATAGGCCATGGAGGATACGGCCGAATTTTGATGGTATCTGCAGTACGAATGTACAGATGGATGAGGACAGGACATGAAGTGTATCTTGCGTTGGTGCTGAACAAAGAAGCTGAAATTCCGAGATTGGAGCAAATAGAAGTGGTAAAAGACTTCGCGGATGTATTTCCGGAAGAACTACCAGGATTACCACCGGAGCGTGATGTAGAGTTCGAGATCGACCTACTTCCCGGGACAGCTCCTATTTCACGTGCTCCATATCGAATGAGTTTAGTTGAGTTAAAAGAATTGAAAGCACAATTGCAAGAACTTGTAGAAAAGAAGTATGTACGTCCTAGTGTAAGCCCGTGGGGCGCACCTGTACTGTTTGTAAGGAAGAAAGACGGTAGTATGAGATTGTGTATAGACTATCGTTTGTTGAACCAAAGAACGATTAAGAATCGTTATCCTCTACCTCGTATAGACGACTTGTTCGACCAATTACAAGGATCAGTTGTATATTCGAAAATAGATCTCCGGTCGGGATATTATCAGATTGGCGTGAGAGAAGAGGATATTCCTAAGACCGCGTTCAGAACACGTTATGGGCATTATGAATTCAGAGTAATGCCGTTTGGATTGACAAATGCGCCAGCGGTGTTTATGGGATTAATGAACCAAGTGTTTAGACCGTACTTGGATCACTTCGTTGTGGTATTCATAGATGATATCCTCGTATATTCGAAGAGTTGGGAAGAACATAAAGAACACTTAGAGATCGTGTTAAGGATATTGAGAGAAAACAAATTGTATGCCAAATTAAGTAAGTGTGAATTTTGGCTTGAGAAAGTAGCATTCCTTGGCCATGTGATATCCGGTCATAGGAGTGGAAGTGGATCCTTCGAAGATTGAGGCAATAAAAGAGTGGCCACGCCCGAAGAGTGTGTCAGAAGTTCGAAGTTTCTTGGGATTGGCAGGTTATTATCGAAGATTCGTGGAAGGATTTTCGAAAATCGTACCTCCCATAACGAAACTTTTGAGGAAAGAGGTCAAATATGAGTGGTCAGATAAATTTGAAACAAGCTTTGAAGAATTGAAGAAAAGATTGACCAACGCACCAATTTTGACATTACCGACGGGAACGGGTGGTTTCGTGGTATACTGTGATGCTTCGGCACAAGGCCTTGGTGGAGTGTTAATGCAAAATGGAAAGGTCGTAGCCTATGCTTCGAGACAATTAAGGAAGCATGAGGAAAACTACCCTACGAATGATTTGGAATTAGCTGCGGTGGTGTTTGTGTTGAAATTGTGGAGACATTACTTGTATGGAGAGAAATTCGAGATTTATACTGATCATAAGAGTTTAAAGTATTTGTTTACTCAGCAAGAGTTGAATATGAGACAGCGTCGATGGATGGAATTGTTAAAGGATTATGATTGTACAATTATGTATCATCCTGGAAGGGCTAATGTAGTGGCAGATGCACTGAGCAGAAAACACGTAACCCTCATGTACTTGATTGTAGAAGAATCGAGGATGATCGAACAAATGAGCAATTTGGAGATTCGTTTGGAAGAATCTGAGGGAATTCTATATGTAGCCAGGGGGCAAGTGGAACCGGAAGTGATTGGAATGATTAGAGACGCTCAAGTTCATGATGAGTACTTGATGATTGTACGAGAAGGGCTTGGGACAGCACCATATGAGCGGTTCGAGTTAACGACTGATGGATTGCTAAAATCCCAAGGAAAAATCTGTATTCCGGAAGACGGGGTAGTAAAACAAAGGCTTTTGGATGAGGCACATAAGACGGCATATAGTGTACATCTAAGAATAACAAAAATGTACCGGAATTTGAAACAATTTTATTGGTGGCCTAAGATGAAAAGAAATGTCGCCAGATATGTGAACCGGTGTACCGTTTGCCAGATGGTAAAGATTGAACATCAAAAGCCGGGGGGATTGTTGGAGCCACTGCCTGTACCCGAATGGAAGTGGGAGGATATTACAATGGACTTTGTGACGAACCTACCCAAGGGTGGTCGTAATATGGATTCGATATGGGTGGTTGTGGATAGGCTAACGAAGTCAGCCCACTTCATACCAATACAGATAAATTGGTCTCTTGATGCCCTGGCAAAAGTTTACATACGAGAAGTGATAAGGTATCATGGAGTGCCTCACACTATTACTTCAGACAGAGACTCACGGTTTACCTCGAAATTGTGGAGAAGTCTCCAAGGAGCTTTGGACACAAAGCTGTAGATGAGCATAGCTTTTCATCCACAAAGGGATGGGCAAACAGAACGGACAATACAAACGTTGGAAGATATGTGGAGGGTATGTGTATTGGAATGGAAGGGTAGTTGGGTAGACCACCTTCCATTGATTGAATTTACGTATAACAACAGTTATCATACTAGCATTGGAATGGCCCCGTTCGAAGCCTTATATGGGAGGAGTTGTCGATCTCCTTTGTGTAGGATGAAACCGTGTGAGAAAGTATTTGATGGTCCAGAGCTTATCAAAGAAATATCAGAAGTAATTGCGGTGGATCGAGAGAGAATGGGAACGGCTCAAAGTCGACATAAAAGCTATGCGGATCAACGAAGGAGACCTTTGGAATTTAGTATCGGAGATAAAGTATTTCTAAAGCTCTGCCCCATAAAGTCAATGTTCCGGATGGGCAAGGCTCACAAATTGAGTCCGAGGTATATAGGTCCGTATGAGATAATTGAAAGAGTAGGAAAAATGGCGTATCGAATAACTATACCTTAGGAGTTGTCGCATTGCCATGATGTCTTTCATGTGTCCATGTTGAGAAAGTATGAGCCGGATCCGGAGACAAGGGTGGAAACGACCGCAACAATGGTGAATGAGAATTTGAGTGTGACTATGGTACGGCAAGAGTAATCGGGCACAAGGAGCGAACGACTCGAGGGAAGAAAACGCAACTGGTTTTGGTGTTATGGAAGGGAGATGGAATGGAAGATCAATCTTGGGAACTAGAAGAACATATGAAGGAGTTATATCCATTTCATTTTGAGTAAAAATAATTTCGGGTACGAAATTCCTTAAGGGGGGAAGAATGTAATGACCCGAAATTTTACACTCTTGAAATTAATGTATATGTGATGAGTTTGAGTATGAATGGTGTATGAACGTTTAGACATGTGATGGATTAACGATGGATGCCATGGCTGCCCAAAAATGAAGGTATGTGAATCAAAGTGGGGTTGTCGCGAAGGGTTAGAGGATGAAAGACGAATGCCCGAAGTGGGTGTTATAATATTAAGGTTCGTCTTAGATTGAACACGAGGAGGGTCGGAGTAGGTCGGCTAAGGGTCAACGGCCACCGACCCCGGGGACGATAGCCATCGACCCCCTAACATGCCCAAGGGGTGATGGATAGACGACCTCGGGCAAGTGTGAGGACAGGGGAGGATCGATCCCATATCGCCTAGGGGGCGAGGGGAGATCGACCCTCGCATTGCCCAAGGGGCGACGGCTTGCGACGGATGAGCGTGTCCGTGTCGCCCAAGGGACAATGGACAGACGTATCATAGGTATATTCCGGGAGTGACCCATGAGCGACGAGTGGGCAATGCGTGAGCATTATATGGATGAAAACAAGGGGGCCTTGGAGGGAATCCAGAGGGGGTCCAGAGGGGGCCCAACGGGGGCTCAGAGGGAGTCCAGAGGGGGTCCAGAGGGGGCCCAACGGGGGTCCAGAGGGGGTCCAACGGGGGAAATCGTGGCCATTGAGTCAAGTTTGACTAGTCAACCAAATATATTATTTAAATAATTATGTGGAGAGTCCAAATTATAATCATGGTAATTTGGTCCCTAGTTTGCTAATGGAAGAGGATGAGGGGCCTCATGAGGCGGTGAACCCCTCTTGAAAAGGGGTGGAGTTCATCTCCTTCCCCACATAACACACACACCCCCACTCTCATACGAACACAAAGGGAAAAAGAGAGGGAGAAACACTTAGAAGAGGGAGAAGGAGAAGCTTCGGCCGAGAGAAGGAAGAGGAGAAAGTAGGGTGCTTCGACTTGACAAAGTGGATTCGAGGGCGAGAAGTGTAAGGCGCCGAACGAGCGAGAGGCTAAAGGCAAAGGGGAGGCTACCTACACGGGCTGAAGTGGTCCGGCAAAGGGCGGAGCTCACACAGTTGTGTGTTGAAGCAAGTGGAAGGTAACCCCTACATCCCTCCTCCGCTTTTAAGCTTAGTTGTGGTGTATGCTGTTGAGGTTCTTTGATATGTATGGACTGTGATTTGGGAGGTGTTCGGAGGGGGTTAGAGGGTGGTCGAACCCCTAAGGTGGAGGGGAGCCACCTTAACCCTTCTATGTTTGAGTATGTATATGCGTGTGATTGTTGGCTTACCGAAAGGCTGTGCTTGGGGCGAGCCTTGAGGGGAAAGATTTGCGGTCCTTAGGGGCTGGAAATGAGTGAAGTTAAGGCATGGAATAGGGGAGCGTCGAGCCCCGTGGTGGCTGCGCTTCACCTCGCGCTTTAAGAGCGGAATCGCGTGGCTTTGGCCATGGAAATCAAATCGGCTAAGGGCTGGAAATTATGCGGCGTTGTAAGGCCGGAACGGAAGCCTAGAAGGGCTGTCCCCCGTGCTAGAAAAGCATGGAAAAGTTATGCTCGGGGGTGGATGGGAGGTGAGACCGAATGGGGTGACATTCGGTTGAAACGGGCGTGAATAATGAGTGTTACTTGAGCTCAAATGAGGGGCTGTAGGAAAGGAGTTATGACGTGAAAATTTGTGGCCACATTCCCACCTTGAAAGGGAGTAGGAATGTGGTAGAAACAAGTCGAAAAAGATGGGGGAAGGTCAAAGCCGAATTGGTTATCATTGGGATGTATAGAAAACGAAAAATGGCCGAAATAATGATTAGACGGGTATATGGTTTCACTAGCCTAAGGGGAAATGTACTTGGAGTTTGGTTTTGAGATTTTAAGGGCGTCTTCCTACCTTATCTAAGAGGTGGAAAATGGCAGACACGAATGGTAATTGATGAGGAAAGGTGAAGGCCGAATTGGTTGAAAACTGATGACTATGTTGCACAAAAATTGGTTATTTGAGTACGGTTAGCTTTTGATGGTGTGTGCCGTCCTTGTGGTTGTTTGTGGGGGTTAAAATGAAATGAATTCTAGTTTCTTGCAGGTAGTAGAAGTGTGTTTTGAGCTGCGCTTCTTGCAAGAAGAGACATTAACAAGATTTTGAAAAGTTTGAGCGTATAGCTCGCATACATGTAACGAATCTTTTGCTAATCAATGTAAAAGTAATGTTTTTGCGTAAATCAAATTGTTTTGATCCTTTCAGAAAGCCACAATCTCCAATTATATCCTAACAGTATTTTTATAAAAAAAGTTAAATAATAAATTTCTAACATTCCCTCGTTTAGATTATGATTAATTGCAAAACTTTTAAAAATATTTTAATTTTTAAAATGTCTCTCATAATATATATAATATGGCCGTAGCAAAAAATACAATACACGAGACAACGTCTCAAAAACAACCCCGATCATCCATTCTACTAACATTGAACCATAACCGTCGTTACACTATTTAACGGTACTGAACAATCATGATCATAAGGGCCAAACGTCAATAAGTGAATATAATAATATAGTTGAAATTAACACCTCAAAATATAATTTAAATAATATTATTTTCGATCGATCCACGTTATTCTGTATTCTCACGTACGACCTCTTTGCATCGTATTATTGGGGAGGTGTAAAAGTTAAGGGTTTTTTTGAAACTAAGGAAAAGAAAAAAAAAGGAAAATACGAGAAAAATTAAAAATAATAGAGATGGGATTTCCTCTGGAGATGAGTTTTATCATCATTTCCGCCCTTTTACAATCCAAACAAACACAGCATAACAATGGAGGGGAGGAATTTCCAAGTCTTTGTCGTGTTTTGTTAGCTTCTGTCTCCCCCCAAACGAGATAACTCCAAATTTCTTCTTCCCTATCTGTCCGACCGATTGTCGATCAATAAAGCTTTCTCCGGCTCAAAAAATAAGATTGTTAGAACCAAAACACAATCCCTCTCATCATCATCGAACCAACCTTAGCACTCCCTTAGAAACATTTTATATATTTGAAGACAACATCAAACGATGGCAAACAGCAGCTGCAGCCGGCCGGCTGCCACCCACTCTAAGCTGGGCCACTGCACTAGATGCGCATGTAGTCGTAGGAGTCGGCCCAGAGTGCCTCTGTTCTTTACTAAAAGACTACTTCGAATGAATGGGGAATTAACCTCGCTCTTTGCTGGGTGGGTGTGGGGAATGGGGGTTTGAACCTCTCCTGCCATCTGCTCATCCGTTGACGTGACAGAGAGAGAGAGAGAGAGAGAGAGAGGTCTCAAAAGGAGGACATTTATTGCGCTCCCCTTAAAGAAAACCCTGAACGCATGCATCCTAAGAACCAAACGAATTGACCATTCATTCTGTCCCCCCCATCCATCAAACATTAGCCACAAGGGAAACCCACCCCCACTAAAATCAACAAGTAATAACAAATCTCCTAACCCTGACTAAGTAGTAATTCCGCCTCTTTTAACCTCCTAACTATTACTGTTATTATCACTACTTCCCCCCTCCCCCCTCCACCTCTTCCCGGTTAATACGTCCATTCCGACGGCAGGGAGATCACTGCCGGCTGCCCACGACCGCCATCTGTTGATCACACAACACCCACGACAACCATTTAGACCCTTGTGCTAAAACCAAAGAGGAAACCAAAACAACACATATTTTTCTCTCAAACACTTTACACAGAGGCAAGGCAATCATTAAACTCGAGTCTTGCCTTTATTCATTCAACCATCCACCCTACACAAACGGATATGCATAGGCTGATGATGGACCATTCGTTTCTTCTTCCATGTCTGTCTGGCCGATAACGGACTAAAGTAATAAATTTGAAAATTTCTTAATTATGTTAAAAAATCATTCCTTTTAAGACAGGAATTTCTAAATTTAAAAAATGTGAATCCCGAACATCACTTCCTTTAAAGCGATTGGAATTTAATGGTTTAAACATCGATTTCCATATTTTATACTTAAAAAGTCAAATTTTATATAGTTGATTTTTCAAGTGGCTTTGACATCATCGCATTTTCAAACACGATGTTGTTATTGTTAACACATTTCGACCAATTCCATAAATTTGACAATTACTAACCAAAAGATTACGTCGCTCATAGTTTCAAAACACTGTCTAAGATATATGACTTCATCGGGGACTTCTTTTAGTATTAAGGAGCATAGCATGGAGTGTCAAAGTCCTTGTTTCTTGTAGAAGTGAGGGGCAACTTCAGTCAACCAAGAAGGCTCAATTGAGATGACATTGTGCATGTACCGCCGGTCAATTGGAACGATAGTTTCATACAAAACCCACTTCAACTCTATGTCACAAGAAATGATCGAGTAGCACAAAATTCAGTAAAAAGGAAGACATAGCCACATCTAATACTAAACTCAAAGTCAATCCTAGGAGAGGAATGAACGGAGTAGTCGTAATGCAGACGGATATGCATTCAACCAAATATCTTTTTTGTTGGATGGATATGATGTGCTCACCTAAATAACACCGATGATGGGTGGATGTAAACTTCCTGCGATGCTCCGAGTGTCTTGTACATCCCATTGTGACTGTATGGCTTTTCGTTACAACACAAGAAGCAACATTATTTCTAGGGATTAGATCCAAAAGGTTGTAAACCAGAGGTTGCAAAAATCCAATTGAAGGAACTCACTTCAAGACGTCAGGCGTTGGCGAAGAACCCAGCAGTCACGGCCTTCCTTACGGCCTGCGAGATGAAATAAAAATTAATGGGCGAAACAGCCAGCTAAGCTACCATTTCTATTGAACAATGAAACTAAAACAAAATAGAAGTTCTTGCATGGGTCTGCAGAAGTTAACCTGCAAATTTCCTTCACAAGATTTAAGGTCTATGTCTAACCTCTGGGCTATTCTTTGAAGTTGTTCTCTAATTTCAATGACTTTTTTCTGCGCAACACAAGCAACAACATTAAAAATCTAACAGCATACACAGAGGTTGAAAATTGAGCTCATACCATGGCGTGGTAATTAATATAATTCTTGTAGTACCAATTGGATGATTTCGCAGATTCAAGGAATCCTTTGTAGACGTTTAGGAATGTCGCATGGTCACCCTGCAAGAAAGAAGAAGCTTGGCCTTCATGCACTTGCAAAAAGTAGTAAAAAAAAATGGATATAAACTTCTGTAAGGAATGAGATAACTACGTAGGGAAGCGCGCAAAGAGGTTGTCCTAACTATAAACAAAATGATATGATTGATACAGTTGCTAAATATTATTATAACGTTCTGGCCGAGTTGTGCATGATATAAATTAAACACGTACCTCAGCTGCAGCGAAACACATTTTGGCCTCATCGAATTCCTTGCGTACTCCACGACCAGCGACCCAAATAGACTGCCAAGCCATAATTTTATCAATTTGTGAAAAGCTTACTGAAATTGTTTCCAAATGAACTCCATGCGTTCACATCTATTCTGTATGGTCAGAAGGGTTTACTTGAACAGAAAGTACTGCCGAAATTGTGAGAATCTCCTCTGAACAGCCTAGTTGGTTGGAAGACAATATCATCTTCGAAATCATTGGATCCTAGAGAAAATTGTCATTAGTAATTATTAGCTCCGGCTTCACTTAGAGAAGCAGGTGGGAAGGAGACAAGTTTAAACCAGAATGCTTCAGCTAGTTAACTTCCCAACAATCATCTGGCACCTATGGACGAGGAGGAATCTAGCACTATTCAATAGGCAAGCAACCCCCAATAACCTCTTGGAGACTATCTAGCCAGAGCATCAGAAATCCAAGCTGCACTAGGAGGAAGACCAGAAACAAACACAAGCAGCTACGGCAACCCCAGTGAAAACTCTAATTGGGAACCCTCACGCAGCCTACCATACACACTAAACACAGACGTGTCAGCCCACAGAAACTCACCACGAGTAGGACCTGGGGGGGTAATCAGAGACAAAGAGGGAGGCTGGATAGGGGGTTTCTGCAAAAAATCCCCAAACATAAGCAGCCTAGCTGCTGAAACAATGGCACTGCAGGAAGGCATCTTCCTAGCGAAGAGCCTTGGACTGATGTCCCTAGCTGTCCAGACAGACGCTGAAACCCTAGTACAACTACATGAACGGTACCAAACCATGCCCACCATTAATCTCACCAATTGTGGATGCTAGCAGGTTGCAATCAAATGAGTTCGACAGCTTTGATATCACCCACATCTCAAGAGAGAAGAGCAGACTTGCAGACAAACTAGCTAAGGAAGCAAGGCACCAAGAAGAAAACGCTATCACTCTTCTTTTCCCACCGGATTTTGTGATAGACGAACTTCATAGGGATATCCCCTCATTTGAAACCTATGATGGTGTAACCTAAACGCTTCTATTATGATCTAATCTCATTTCTATCAAAAAAAAAAAAAAAACACATTGGCAGCCTCACCGTATTCAAGAGTGCGAACAAATTTACACAGCACATCACTAATTTACAAAAAGTGTGCTACTGTAGAAAATGAAAACTAACAAAATCATCAAAAAGAAATACAAAAGAAAAAGAGAAACCGAACTTTGAGACAAATATTTGGGAGGACCAAATCACCACTTTATCAAGATTCAACTATCTCTAATTATTATCAACATAGAATAAAGAGACGCCATGAAGTGAGACTCTATGATAATATAACTATAACAACTGTGAATGGGCACATAGCTTTGACTCTGGATATGCAAAATGAAAGAAAAGGGTTTTCATACCAGGGGTATTTCAGCAACATGAAATCCAACAGGTGAAATAAGTTTTGCATCGTCGTCAAGCACCTCAAGAGAGTAGAGTATCTCAAGTGCCCGAATCATTGATTCTGGCGATGGAGAAGCTGGCCAGTCAAAGCCTAGTATATTATCTATCCCAACTGCTTTCAACTGTAAAAAGAAAAAAAATTGGTAAAAACATCTTTCCTACATAAAAAATAATGCCTCGCCGATTATTTTACCAATTAATTTCCAGGATTCGAGATCACCAACTAAAACGTTCAAAGGCAATGGCATTTCTGTGTGATTTCATTTGGACCACAATTGAAAGGACTTCTTTCTCCCTCAAAAACTCACAAACAACAGCCTGATTGGCTGAAATATGATCATACTAAGGCCAGCAGTACCTAAATTATGCATGAAACGAGGTTTGATCTCTGAATCTTTGGAATACCCTGAGCAGACATCTCCTTGAGAAAATACTCTTCTGTGTACAACCTGGATTGAAAGTTAAAAAAGCAAGCAGCAACTTCTTCAGGAGGAAGGCTTTTCCGAATAAAATATATTTGGGAGATCAAACATCATTCATACGCCAAACTTCCCACAATCACCTGTAACATTTTCCAGGACGAACTCTTCCGACCCTACCAGCTCTCTGTCTAGGAGATGCCTGAGATATAGGTGCCACCACAAGGTTCTCGATGTCTGTAATATGCAGATTAAGCATAGAAAAGTAATAACAGTCAACTACATTTGTAGATACATGTACTACGCCAACAGCTGGATTAATCACATCCAACACTGGGCAAGAACCATTCATGTGATATATAATCCCTTGCTGAGCGCCAAAAACCATACTGCAAATAGCAGCAGGCTGAGCCCTTCGGTGACCCCTCTAAAAATCCTAGCCCCGGGTTTGAGCACACCTGGATATGCCTAGGAAAGCAGTAAACAAACACAACCATGAGAGCATACAAAGGGCACCGAGCCAAGCAATTACACACGCAAGCAAGAACTCCTCTCTGCATGTGGATTAAAAATGTAAGAGCGTTCGAAAGGAATCCACATGCAGTTTCCCCAGAGGAGTCGCCATCCGGGATGTACGCGCGCCTTCCGGCCTAGCACGCGCGCAGCGGTTCGGACGACCCGAGGATCCGGGCCCGCTCCCCTAGAGTCTTCCGGTCGGCGTCGCGACTCGAGCGTCGAACGCTGTGGAAAAGACCAGGGTCGTCCCTCCTTCGATTCCTGACCGGGTCTGCCCAGACTCTTCGCCGATCGTCTCCATACTCCTTAAGAGGCGACGGGCGAAAAGAAGCGCATGGCCCGAGGAGGAAGCTTCAGGAGATTCCAAGAGCGGCTCGTGTCGTCAGTCCCTCATCCAAAATGACTTCGTAAAAAATGTGTTGTTGTTTAACCTAGGTAAACTATTACGGAGTCGCCACCGACTTAATTTAAAAGCTTGGTTTAAGTCGGAAAACCAGAGTGGATTCGGGGATTCCTAATTATTAACTCTTACATCTAAACTTGCGAAAAGGTGGCGTTTGCTCCAAAAAAAGTTTGTTTCTGATTAACGGGCGTTAGACCCGATTCAGGCTTTTTGGGGGCCCGAACTCATGTTTATTTGTTTTACAAACAGCATGCGACGATAAACCTACGGGCCTAAAGCATGCGAACAATCACAGTCAATTATTGAGATCAAAGGGAGCGGGGAAGGGCGGTGATCGTGAGCCTATGCACTTGGGCTCACGACCCGTTACATGTGGAAATAAAGAAAAGACGGGAAGCCCGCACTTCCCTCATGTACCTGATATGACAGTTGATGATGGTTGATGCCGCTTTATTTCGAAATGACGTTTTTTAGGCCGCGGTAGATCCAACCCGCGCGGTTTGTTACACGCGCCTTCGAATTAGTCTTCGAAGTTTTGGAGTTGATCTTCCGAAATTGCATGCTCAGTGTACATGCAAAATAAAATGTAAGTGTGGTTAGTATTAATTAAGTTTGATAAAATTCAACCAACTAAAAAGGAATGGGTAAGGCATGTCTTACTATTCTAATTTGATAAATCATTTTAATGTTGATTCTCCAAATGTATTGCGTAATTCTAATCATGTTTCATGTAAAAGGAAAAGGAAAGTAACAAACAAAAGCATTCATTCGTAAATAAAAATAAAATGAAAATAGAACTTTTAGGAATAATTTAATGATTTTTACTTATATGAAAAGTCTTGTTGCATAAAAAAAAATTAATATATATGCAGATTAGTATTCGACACAATCAAACAAAAGGGTTAATCAAATGAAATGCATGTATATTTAAATAATGACTGAAATGGAGAAACAATCATTCGTTTAGTAATATTAAACTATTTTTTAAGTGCTCACGTGAACCAAATGTGCAAACAACGAAATTGAATGTCAAACCTCCATAGTAAAAGTCAAAATTGGGGAAAGCCTTTACCTCTGATGTGGCCCACGTGAGGGAAGAGTAAATTGTGACACAGAGATATCGTCTTCTCCTCGGTTCTTCCTCTTCTGGCACGGGTTTATCGAGACTTGGATTCGTCCAGTTTCTACTTCTTCCTCCTTGCATCTTGAAGCTTGGATTTGGGTGTCTCCAGGTGGGTCTGGTTGTGCGAGAGCAGCTAAAATGGAAGTGAACACGGAGGCATCGGAGAGGGAAGGGACGGCCGCTGTGGGAGACGGTGGAGCTCCAAATCCGAGGCGGGGGCGGTCGGGAGTGGCCAGATCCCGTGGCGCCGTTGTCGGGAAGCAGATCCAACCGTGAGAAGGGGCGCCGTGGCCGGATCTGAAGCTGGAGCAGTCGGGTGCTTCGAACGGAGACTGGCCTTTTCTGAACCTAGGCGCGGGACGGCGGGGTTGTGGTCGGGGATGGCCGGATCTGGTTGCGGCATTGTCGGGAGACAGACCCAGCTATGAGAGACGGACCTGGAGCTGCAACGGTCAGGAGCTCAGCAACGTCGGGGATAGGAGGATGCCGAGGGAGGGCGCCGGGAAGGAAGGTTCGCCGGGAGAAAGGTTGGCCGGCGTCGCTGGTCCTGGAGGTCGCCGGGGAAAGCAGGTTCGCCGGGAGATGGGTTGGCTGACCGTCGCCGGGAGGGAAGCTGTTCGGTATTGGGGACGCCGGGGAGGTGATCCTGCCAGACGCGGAGACGCCGGGGAAGACATAGTTGTCACCGTTGTCGGAGGGAAACGCCAGAGAAGACGTTGGTCATCGTTGCCGCTGAACTTTGGAGACGGCTGGGAATGCTGAGCGGATGCTGGGATTCGCTGTTGTTCGTATGGGGGTTGTTCTTGATGACGGAGAGTCGCCAGACCTTGGCTGGTCGGAGAAGATGATGCCGTTAGTCATCTATTGAACCTGCGCAAGTAAAACAAACTATCAAAATCAAAGGAGGCCTCCCGTGACGCAGATGTGCAGTCACGGGAAGCGGAGGTGTCATCTTCCATCGATAGCACGAGAAGATGTTGCATTGGCTGATCTGTCTAAAGGGGACGGTCGTTGTTTCTGCCGCGAGTTTAGGGGGCACCGGAGCTGAAATGAGTCTGTCTCGGAGGAGTTGCGATTTGCCGCTGCTTCTGAGGAAAGGGGAGGTTGTTGGGAGATGTCAGAGGTGGTTCCGTCGTAGATGGATCGGGATCCGCTGCTGGTTTTCGGAGTGTCACTGAAAGCTGGGCGTCAAGAGGGCGTCTGTTGTCTTGATGCCATTGCAGCTGGTCGGCTACTGCAAGTCCTCGGAATGAGAGGAAGAGCTACAAGCCTTGGTGCAGAATGTCGGAGGATGACGGCTGGAGCCTGTGTGTGTGGCCGTGGGAGCGTTTCTCTGTCTGTGTCCTTCGATTTATAGCCATCCTGAATAAAAATTAGCCAAGGGGATATTTTGAGCTAGCCGTGTAACCGATGTAGGTTACGAACTCTTCTTCTCCTTGCAGGAAAACGCTTCCTTGATCAACTGTTACGAGAATTTGAGATATTAAATTTGGGGTATTTACATCCCTAGATAGGAGACAAAAATAACTGGGAAAAATTGGTGAATTCTCTACAGATTGCTACAGAATCATTCCAACGTGAAACTAAAATCGGCAACCGGACAATATGATGTCTTAATCTCTCAAAAATAAACCTAACACAGAAAGAAATTGAGTTACCGGATTATAAAATTGTTGTTTGGAGAATCCGCTGTCATCGACATACACAACACCCTACATAGAACAGGAAACAGAAAGGTGAATTAACTTGCCCCAAGGCTTGGGACAATATTGTTGCCGGACAAAAAGTAAAATAACCTCCAATGTCAAAGATGTCTCTGCTATATTTGTTGAGATCACCACATTTCTCTTGCCACGAGGAGTAGGGGAAAATATTAGATCCTAGAAGAGGAGGAAAAATTTATATAAGAAACTTAATTCAGTATAAGCCTTCCATAAAAGCAACAACTTGTTAATCAGCCACCTGTTCTACCCGTGGAAGCCCCGAATACAAAGGTAAAATAATTAGTCCTGAGGAACAGAGATAATCGCATCAACAATCTAGCAAGCTTATTTGGCCGACAAATCAGCCAAGATACGATGAAAAGAGAAAACATTGGTCAGCTGCTTGAGATGTAATAGGCAAACAAAGAAGGGATATTACTATCATGGCACTTATGATTCCAAATCAACTCATGTTTATCACACTCCTGAAGATTCTATGATTCTAACAGCAGAAAACATTAGCTGCCTAGAAACATTATCGATATCAACATTATCCATCCTTTTTTCCATGTAGCACAGCATCAATAAGAAATTTGATCACTGTAGTTCCCTGTAGCAGAAAAATTAGTTGTCGCAAGGGAAAAAACAGCGGGTGGCACTCGCATTTAGTTGTCTATATCATGATTTTGATGATATGTTGAGAAAATATTGCATGCTGAAGACACAGAACGTACAGGATTTGTAGCATCTTCAAATCTTATGGTGTAGCCAACCTCCTCTCCAAGCTAAACTCCCATCTCTTCAGCAACCCTGGAAGCCACTGCCTGCATTTTCTTCCTAGATAAGTCAAGAACGCAGAAAATATCGGTATGCAATAGCAGCAGCTAGGTCCTTGGAAAACTCATTTCTGTGCATCGGAAAACTGCTAGGACAATAGTTAAGAACTTCCGATCCACAGACCCAATAATTGTTGTAAATCAACCAACTATACATGTGGCTACTTTCCGATGATGATCACCCTGTGGAAAAAGCTGGGGGGAATACCTCTCCACTAATTCAAGTCAGGAACTTTCCTTCCTCTTATCTTTCCCCTCATTCGGCACCATCCCAAAAAAAAAAAAACAAAATCACACCATCTGCCTACTCCGTCATGCTCCTCAAATTCTGCACTAATTGGAGACTGGGATGCGGCTGAAGACTCGCTCCAATCTTCGGTCTGTGTCCTCGATCTCATTGGCCATATGATAACCCGAGATCAGGTGCGTGGGCTGAAACAAGAGCAGCAAGCGATCAGGCAGCGAGGAAGTTTGGACGACCATGACCTGGCCTGCACCTTGGACGAATCCAGCTTGTCATCGACAGCAAACATGTCGAGCAGGTCTTCCATGTCATAGGCCATGTCCCTGAGGTCAGTGAGCCACAGGATAGTAGCAGAGTCATCATCGTACATCTGCTTTTCCTTGGCAGAGTCCAGCACGACTCTGATCGTCGGCAGCTTCTCACCCCATGACTTGAGCTTCTCGGAAATGCCGTTGATCCTTGCATACTCAACGATGAGTTGGGAGCCGATGAGTTTGAGGACTGGAGAAACGAAATCCATCCTCTAAGGAAATTTTTGCAGTTTTTTTCGTGATCTTTAGTTTCTGATAGTCTAAGGCTTCTTTTTACTCTTTAAACCGATGAAGGAATAAATTTTTCCATGGAAACAGAGTCATCGTCGAGTCTGTCCGCTTTATATCATTTATTCTTTGCTTTGCTTTCCCAGCTATACATCCACAAGACAATAGTCTGTAATTTGTACTTGATTTCCTCGAAGTGAGAAGATTATCCAAAATGTGTAGTAGTAAAAAGCTTGAGCATTCATGCAAATGCACAACACGTTCCCTAAACAGAGCATTTGCTTGAGTTCATGTAGACTGCACACACATCTGTTTACCAGACAAAACCGCTGTGCAGCCCTTGAAAAAGAGATGTCGCCGTCGTCGTGTCCCTCGTGACGGCCTCTTTATTACATTTCATTCGTTGTTTTGCTTTACGTTCACGTCTATAAGTCCAAAGCACAAAAGTCTCTCTTAAAAAAAATTGCCTAACTTATATTTGAGACGAAAATCCCGACGGTCTCAAGACATTGAAGAAAATTGTTGCCATAATTGCTCAAATGGAAAGGAGATATTTCATGAAGATCGGTAACAAGGACACGTAATATATGTATAATATTTCATTTTCGTATATACATAAGTCTAGCCTAATATAAATAGTTGTTCTTAGACATTGTATACGCACATCTCCCGAACAAGTAGTCTTTTTATCTTCCAGCATATAAGCGAAGGTATCGTCTATGGCATCCGTAAGTGCTTTTGCTTAAGGGTGTCTGTCCGTTGCTTTCTCCCCTCTTTCTCCATTCATACGGCGAATACACAACGAGCCTCCGAGTACCAGTTACTCGTAGTGTCAGAGATTTCCGACGTGTTTGGATCCGGCTTGTCCAGCGGTCACTTCCAGAGCGAATACATAAAGCATAGAGTCCCCTTAATGTCTTTCAGTTGTAACTAAAGGATAAATCAATCCTCGAGTCTCAAATTTGTTTACCAATCAGAGTTGTCGGATAATGAGGAGTAAACAACTAGTAATCATCGTCCAAGTTCATTTTCTTAAGAAACTGGCTTCGGATTCTGATCTATTGCTTCCTCTTCTCATTGTGGACACAATAAATTAAGTGTAAAGCTCGTCCCTTGGTTTTTTCCCTCCAGCATTGTCTTAAATGTTTTTCTTTTTTACTTTTGTAGTGAGCAAAGAAGTCGGACAACAATCTGGCCAGTGGAAGTCAGTTCAGTTTTGTTTCTTTTTACTTCCATTGTATTTACAGCGTGTGTAGTACGCCGCGTAATTGACCTTGCTTTCGGCCGCCAAAATGTAGCTACGCTCAGCGGAAAAGCCAGGCCGAATTGAGCTATCCAATGGTTTTGGAGGGTCAAATTCAATTATTTTTAAAAGCTACGGGGCCATGTTTACCGGTCACGGCTAAAATTCCGTACCCATGAGTTTGTTAGCTTAGGATCTCACCGATTGCCCAAAGTACACAAGCACAGAAGATCGGAAAGTAAGAATTGAACAAAAAAGCAACTACACCTTCGTTCTGCAAACTGCTTTCAATAAAGATAATAAAAAGGAAACTACCAAAAAGAAAAAAACGCTAACCCACAACAGATCGTGGGATTAGAAAATAAAAAACTAAAAACAAATCATGTCCGGATTGTCTGCTCACGTACTCCCCCTTAATCCTGACATGATTCCAAATCACAAACACCAAGTAATTGACGTGCAGTAGCTAATTTTACTCCAGACAATGTCTTGGTCAATGCATCAGCTCGTTGTTCTCGGGTATTAATGAACTCCACTACTATCTGCCCCCTTGTAAAACATTCTCTTATAAAATGATATCTTGTGTCTATGTGCTTGCTTCGACCATGAAACACCGAATTCTTCATGAGACCAATGGCTGATTTGTTATCAACATACAAAGTTATCGGCTTTAACTCCGTACCGATTAACTCACTAACAAGGCTCCTCAACCATAGTGCTTGGCAAGCCGCAACTGTGGCTGCCATAAACTCGGCCTCACAAGATGAACGTGCCACTGTCTTCTGTTTCTGGGAATTCCAGGACACCAAACTTTCATTCAAATAGAATGCCATTCCACTTGTGTTTCTTCTCCCATCAAGATCACCAGCTAAATCACTATCCGAAAAGCCATATACACAAATTTCCTGATATCCCTTCACATAAATCAATCCAAAATAGGTTGTTCCTTTCAAATACCTGAGAATTTGTTTGACCGCCTTATAATGCAAGATTGTGGGTCTCTCCATATATCTGCTTATGATACCGACGGCATATGAAATGTCCGGCCGAGTGTGCAGTAAATACCTTAGACAACCGACGATACATCTATACTCTGTGGCATCTACCGGGGCCCCTTCCAAGTCTTTGTGCAACTGCGTTTTGGGTTCCATCGGGTACTTCGTGGCATTGCAATCAGCCATCCCAAACTTCGAAAGAATTTTCTTTGCATAGGCTGATTGTCTAAGTAAAATATTACCTTTCTGTTGATCCACTTCAATCCCTAGGTAGTAGGATAGAAGACCCAAATCACTGATCTCAAATTCTGTCATCATTTGTAGCTTAAAGTTCTTGACTTCCTTGGTGCTACTTCCTGTCACTATGAGGTCGTCGACATACACTCCAACAATCACCCTTGATTCTCCGTTCTCTCTTGTGTACACAGCTTGTTCTTGAGTGCATTTTCTAAAACCAAGCTCTTTTATACTTCCCAATTTTGATTTGCGGCGAGAGAAAGAATGACTCAGACGGTGTCAAGTCTTGCAACCGGTGCAAACACCTCTTCAAAATCGATGCCTCGCCTTTGTACATATCCCTTAGCTACCAGTCTTGCTTTGTGCTTGACATCTTTTCCATCTGAATCTTTCTTCAACTTGAATACCCACTTTAAGCCGATGGGTTTATGGCCAGATGGAAGCTCGGTTAGGGTCCATGTGTTGTTCTTCTCGATGGACTCTAACTCCTTCTCCATTGCGTCATACCAGCAAGCTTCGGTCGCAACTTCCTGATAACAAGTTGGCTCTTCGGATATCATCATCATCTCTTCATCCTCTTCTTCATCGACTGTTGCCACTTCTTCAGTGTTGGCCTAAATGTCAGCGATGGACCTAAAACGAATCACCCCGTCGTGAGATTCCGGCGTAGTCGACACCAGAGATTTAGTTGCTCGAGCGTTCGATGACAACATAGGAGGACTCGACGCTTCTGTCATGGGTGGCACACTCACTGTCTCAGCGGCTGCTGTAACATTCGTTTCGTCTGGCATGGGAGATGTCGACGAAGACGGAATGTTTGTCATGACTATCGCAGGTCGTGCCACGACGTTGTCGGAGAAGAGTGTGTCCAAAATAATGAATTCCGGCGACTCTTCTTCATTTCCAGCAGTTGTATTCCATTTCCATTCAAGATTTTCTTGGAAGACAGCATCTCTACTTACATGTAATCTGCCTCGACTCGGATCAAATAAACGATGAGCTTTGCATTCTTCTTCTTCACCCAAGTATACCATAGCTGAACTTCTATCGTCAAGCTTCTTGAGGTGACTTCGCGTACGCTACATAACCAAATACTCTCAAGTGTGACATATGTGGCTTTCTCCCAAACCAAGCTTCAAACGGTGTGCACTCTTGCAGTGCTTTAGTCGGGAGACGATTCAGTAAATAAACCGCATGTCTAACTGCCTCTCCCCAAAACTTTGCAGGCACATGCATACCATTGAGTAATGATCTCGCCATGGCCATTACGGTACGATTTCGACGTTCCACAACGCCATTCTGTTGTGGCGTGTAGGGAGCCGCGAGGTGCCGCTCAATTCCTTCATTTTCACAGAACCGAGTGAACTCTATGGATAGAAACTCGCCACCACGATATGTCCGAAGTGATCTAATTTTTAGCCCAGTCTTGTTCTTCATTAGTGTTTTAAACTTTTTGAATGCATGGAATGCTTCATTTTTCGCTGCCAACACATATACCCACATCCACCGGGTGAAATCATCAACAATTAAAAGAAAATACTTATTACCAGCGAGTGTGCATGGCGAAATTGGCCCGCAAATATCAGCATGGAGAAGCTCTAATGATTTCTTCGCTCTAAAATTTGACTGATGCGAGAACGGTGATCCTGTGTGTTTGGCAATTACACACACCTCGCACGACTTGTTTGGCTGAGATAATAGAGGCACACCAACCACCATCTCCTTCTCCCCCAACAGCTTCAAGTCATGAAAGTTAACATGACCAAGCCTCGCATGCCACAACCATATTGGGTCATCGAGATTAGCTAGGAAGCAAGACAACTTGGATGTCTTTAAAGTTATCTTGTACAACCGATTTTGTGACCGTCTCACTAGCATCAAGAGCTTCCCGCTCCTGTCGAATACTATTGACAAGATTTTGATGATGAGTCAAAAAGCAGGTTTGACCTGCTATGACTTTATAGAAGCTGTAACTCCTGTAACGAAGATATGCTTCGTAATAAAGGAAACAAATCGTGAAAATTTTCTCTTCACCCTTTAATGATCTTATCAGATCAAGAAACGTGATTAGAGAATATCTCTATAATAAGATATTTCAATAATTAATTAATTATTGATTATCTTAATTATATTATTAATTCAAAAAGGGAATATTCTTAAGAATATTATTTGAATTAATATTTATCCGATAAACAAATGTTTGAAAGTCAGAAATAAAATATTTCCCAATCAAGGAACTTATTTTGTTATTTTTGGCAACTTCTATCTAACCTTCTGTAAAATATTAGGTTATTTAGAAAACGTTCTCAAACAATGTTTTCAGACCAATTTCGTCCAGATAAAATGAAAATATTATCTGGAATGAATTATGTCAATTTGGAAATAATTGATTGATTATTTCCTTCTATGGAAGGATAACTTGCTCTGACGAGCTGAACCTTCTATCATGTAATATCTGGGGAATAAAATGTCCAATTAATATAAAATTAATTATGAACGATTCCAAAAGATAAATAAACGTGTTCGTTATCGGATTTCTCGAGTTGGAAATAAAATATTCTTTCTTTCCAACTATAGAAGGTTGCTGACCGAATTAGGCTCTAACCTTCTGTAAGATGAGATCTTACGATTGGATGATCTATTTGATCTGAAATCAATCAGAGATTGTCTCCAAATAATTTATACACGTTGGGGATGAATCTGGTCAAATTTCGTATTTGGTAAAATAAGTTTTCTTCTTCACAGGAGGACGGAACATCTATATAAGAGAAAAACCTAAAAACATTTTAAAATATACATCAGAGCGTAAGTCTTGACATTTGGCAATGTTATTGGTTGTTTAACGTGTGTGTGAGTGTCCAGGACGGGTTCTCCAGGCAAGAGTTCTCGCAGGAGGTAACTACAGCGGGTTGAGCGTGGGTGAAGCCGCTCCGGTGACTTCATTGCGTACGGATTTGAGAGACTCGATCGGAACTTTGTCCCTGCCGTCTGACTGCGTGCATCAGGGCCTGGGGGAAGGGTTCGTTGGTGGCGAGTAGACGTACAGAGTTGCTTGGAGAGAAGGAGTCCGTAGCAGGGGTTTAGTGGTGAGGGACCACCAATCTTCTGTAGTTGGTTATTTTGTTGTTGTGTGTTTGCAGCAGGTGTGCATTGGTGAAGCCACTCCGTAGGCGTCGTTAGCTGTGAATGCGAAGGACTTGACCGGGAAACAGTCCGTGACGTCGGACTGCGTGCACCAGGGCTTGGGAAGGGTTCGTTGGTGGCGAGTAGGCGTACAGCAGGTCTAAGAGAAGGTTCTGCAGCAGGCGTAAGTGGTGAGGGACTGCAACCTACTGTAGACACGTTATCTTTATTTGTTTTGCAGATTAAACCAAAAATACCAAAAGAGAAGCACATCGGAGACGTCCAAACACTTGGAGAAGGCGTTGTTGAATCTGTTCACTGATCCACAGAAGCGACAGTCCGCTACAACGTCACAGAAGGCTGAAGCTTCCAGCCAAGGTTCTGTGCTCGTGCAAGTCTGGTTGATTTCCTTGTGATTTGACCTACACTAATCCTAAACTCAGCAAGAGAGTTTCTTGCACTGGTTAGGCTAGTCTAACCGCACCGTGGTTAAAGAAACTATTTTCTTATACCACATAAGGTTCTACCTTCTACACTGTAATCACTATTTCAAAGCATTAGTGAAAACGACCGAAAGTGGACGTAGGTGCATTCACCGAACCACTATAAAATCCCTTGTGTTTTTCGATTCATTTTGAAGTCCATTTCACAAGTTCTGTGTTACAGCAACTTGCTTCCGCTGTGTGGGTTGTGAAAAAGCGTTTAAGAATTCCTTAATTGGACTTAACACTAATTCATCCCCCCTCTTAGTGTAATCTTTGGGCCAACAAATACCTTCATGACATCTCCTGCCATGTGCACCTCATGCCCGTCCTCCGTCATTTGTCCGAGACTTATGATATTACTACAAAGTTTAGGAATGTAGTAAACCTCTTGGAGAGCCTTCTGATCGCCATTCCTGCAATCAAACAGAACCGTCCCCTTTCCCATTATCTGAACAGTTGATCCATCACCGAACCTAACCCTTCCAGTGACATCTTCATCCAGTTCCTTAAACTTCTCGCGGTGACCAGTCATGTGGTTGCTAGCACCATTGTCAAGGTACCAAACGTCTTCATTTTCTCCCTACTTATCACCAGTAACCATCGCAGGTGTACGCGCGCCTTCCGGCCTAACACGCGCGAGGCGGTTCGAACGACAAGAGGATCCGGGCCCGCTCCCCAAGGCCCAACCGGTCGACGTTACGACTCGAGCGTCGGACGCTGCGGAAGGGAATTGGGTGATCCCTCCCTAGGTTCCTAACTGGGCCAGCTCGAACCCTCCCCGACCGTCTCTGTTTTCCTAAGAGGCGGCGGGCGAAAGGCGGAGCATGATCCGAAAGAGGAACTGTCGGGAGGAATCGGGAGCGGCTCGTGTCGTCAGTCCCTCATCCATGATGGCTCCGTAAGAAAAGGTTGTTGTTGTTTAACCTAGGTAAACTAAACGGAGTCGCCACCGACTTTATTTATGAAAGCTGTTTAAGTCGGAAAAAACAGTTGATTCGGGGATTCCTATTTACTAACTCTTACATTCTAACATGCGAAAAAGGGAGGTGGCGTTTGCACCAAAAGATTTGCTTTTGTTTAACGGGCGTTGGACCCGATCCGGGCATGACTCCGGACTCATGTCAATGTTTTACGGGCGTTGGACCCGATTCAGGCTTTGGACCCGAACTCATGTTTGTTGATAGCAAACAACATGCGACAATAAACCTATGGGCCTAAGGCATGCGGACAAGCACAGGCAATTATTTAGATCAAAGGGGACGGGGAAGGATGGTGACCGTGGGCCTATGCACTTGGGCCCACGGCCCGTTACATGTGGAAATAATAAAAAAAAACGGGAGGCCCGCACCTCCCTCATGTACCTGAGGCCCGCCGGGATGGCTTTACATCGGTCGGGCTCGTCAGTTGAGGCCGCTTTCGAGATGTGCTTCCACCATGAGTTTCCTCGCGCGCTTCCAGTCTTCGAGATTCTTTTTGTCGAACTCTCGTGAAGCTCGATTGTTTTTCATGCAAATCAAACCGGAATACAGTGGTCAGAAAATTCCAATTGAATATTTGAAACAATTAAAATTAACTAAAATAAGTCGGAGTGAGACTTACGGGGTATTGTGTGGCCCGTTGATATTAATCTTCAGTGATGTCTAAAAATGATGTCCCTTGGTGATGAATTCCTTGTTGTTTTACAAAGGAAAGGAGAGAGATGTGCAAAGCCTTAGTATTGATTAAATTTGAACGAAATTCATTACAAACATAAGTAGTTATGCCGTCGAAAGAATAAGGAGCTAATCATTCATATAAGTAACGAGATTAATGACAAGCATGTTTGTCAAATTTGACAAAAAAAAATAATGGTGGGATCCTATTTCACTAGGCAAAGAAAAGTTTAGCTAATCTTCGAACGTTTACTCGAATTGTGACAAAACGAACGATGATTAAAAGAATTCATAACTTGCCGTAAACTTCTCCAAAATTTATGAAAATTTACCAGAAGTTAGAAACCTTGAATATCATCCATCATGTCAAAATTTAAGAAAAAATACCATGTGGTGTGCTGCCAGTAAAGCAATTAATGGGGCTGTTCAAACTGGACATGTTCCAGTCGGACAGCTTACAGGGGTGAGCTTGACCACCATTGACCGTGTATTGAAGTTGCTCAAAATGAGAAATGTAAAACATGAAAGTTGTAAAAGATTTGAATGTTTTAACTTTTCTAATGTTAGTCCATTCTGAGTTCATATGAGCGAGTTATGTCTTCTGGTGCACAGACTACTCATTCTGCCGCTGGAAGGCAAGAGGCAAGGGAGGGCTTTGTCTTCCCTGAATTATTAGACCAACTAGATGAAACCGAAATGTAAAAACTCAAAAGAGGAAAGTTGTAGAAAACTGAAGCATGGTTCTGGAAACACCTATTTCATAAAATTCCAATTCGTGATTTCAAAAATACATATTTTTCTTTGCAACGGTACTTGTCTGCTGCATAGTGCAGTGACATTTTGTGTCCACTGCATTCCACCAACGATTTGACCAGATTTTGTTACTTGAATGAAAATTATCAAAACATGAAAGATTTAGGCCATTAAAAGAGGAACCTAATGCAATAAATGTTAGGTGAAATGGAGCTTTGGTGTTAAAGTTATGTCCAAGAAACAGAAGCAGCAGTACAGCTCCTGAACAGAAACATGTTGTTCTGCAAAGTCAACAAAACCTTAACCGAAATGGCCTCAAATGGAAAAGTTTAAAACATGAAGGTTGTAGATAAGTTGAAGACGGAATGATTCTAAGTAGTTTCAGGTAATTCCAAGCTACATAAACCAAGTTAGGTTCAATGGAATGCAGCTGACTGCTTCGCGGATGCACGAAACAGAGCAGCTTCGCTCTTCAACATTCAACGACCAAAAACTTCACGTAAATGCATTCTTTTGGAAAGGTTGTCAACAGAAGAATTGTTCCTTGATAAAAAAAGAAGCTAAAGAAGTAAAAATCAATTCATTCCGTTCAATGACCAATAAATTATGCATAAAAACATCAAGCAATGACAGCAGCGAAGTTCCAGCACACGTATATCCCAAGAATCAGCCATAACTCAGGCTATACATGCTCGATTCAGACGCATAAGCTATCCACGCGACCAGAAGAGAGAAAGGAAGAGAATGGACCTGACTAAGCTCGATTCCGTCCCTGGACAGAAGAGCAGCGTCCCCAGGAACGGACTGCCGATGTCGAACTTCGCGTTTCCAGCCTCCGATCATTCCGAACTCGTTAATAGCGGTGTGTTCATGCACATTAACACCAAAAGAAGGGATGGACCGAAGGAGGCAGAACGTGGTTAGTATAACAGACATCACAGGTGTCCGTTTAATAAGTTGAACAAGTGAGAGGAGGTCTCACCGAGGTGTTGCCTCGCCTCGGGATGGCCGAGGAAAACTGAGAGGGTTGCGGCTGGTCGGTTGATCGGGAGGCTTTGGCTCGTCAGCACTGGAGAGAAGGAATCATGGGCTCCGATTTCTGTGTGTACGTCGAGAGGAGTTGTCCTCCGGTATTGATGTGTGTGGAGCAGTAGCCGACCTCCGATTCTCAGAGGGAGCCATCAAAACGTCCAGGGAGGGGGGACGTCTGATTTTTTTCTCTGATAATCTGATAATTCTCTGAAGGGGATTGGGAAGCTTTGGCTCTGAGGATTTCAGAGATCCTCTGATGGGGAATCTCTGATTTTTTTACATGTGTGTGATTGTCTGGGAGGAGTGATGTCTCTCCCTGGATCTCTGATCATCTGATTGTCTCAAGAGGAGGGGGAGGATTTGTCTCTCAGGAAGGAGAGGACTCCAGAGATCCTCTGATGGGGATGCCTCTGATCTCCCGACTAGATTTGTGTCTAGGTTCACGATAAAAACGATCGTGTTCCTTTTTTTGGCAATGTTTATCAATCATAGTTATTTGCTTCCTTCATTGCACGATTCCTTTCTTTCTTTTGTTATTTTGATTTGATTGGTGAATAATCTTAATCTACGCAATTTGTCCAATTTGGGGTATTACAGTTGCCCCTCTTTGCGAGATAATCTTGAAAGGATTTTCTCGCAAAGACTTCATTAATGCCCCAAATTGTGGATTGGGGTATCCTTGATAGACCTGTTCTTTGGGGCTTCATCAAGGAACATGTTAGTAATAAATGTATCCCTGTGAAATACGGAGTAATCAAACATGTATCATTAAGATATTCATGTATGACATGCTTTGTTTTGACAAAGTCTATTTGAATGCTTCATAGAAAGGTTGGAGAAGGGCTTATGACTTTTCCCACGGCTCACTCTTGGTTTTGAAAGCTGTCTGGGTGAGATTTCAGAATTCCTTTGACTTGGATGCTCATGTACCGGTCGAAGGAGTCTTTATCTAGGTTGAAATGTAGTTTTGGCGTAAGGCCTTTGGATAGATAATCTGAATTTGTCATTTTGAAGGAATGAGTCTAAGGACCTCATCAGAAGCTGTTGTACCATAGAGGTTCCACCGTCTAATCGAATTCTCTTTCTACCAGACAGCAAGCCCGTTGAGACGCGCCATTGGGGATTGATGGCCGATCCACTAGAGCTCTAGAAATCTGTTTTGGGGAGTGCCTGCTCCTCGTTTTGTCCGAGAGATAGCACCTTTGCTTTTGCGGCCGTTCATGTCGGCCCTGGTGCTTTAATTTGCTCTTTTGTTTTCTTTTTCTTGCGCTCTGCTTTTGAAGACTTTGGTTGTTGCGCTGATTTTGCTTCCTTTTTTTTACGATTTGTAGGAAATTGCCCCACTTTCTGTTCTTGTCGACTTTTGTTGGAGATGCCTTGGACTCCTTGGGGATTTTCGTTGTGTTGATAAAGACAACTATCTTTGAAAACGTCTCGACTGGTGTGCATGTCTCTCGATGGTGCTTCTTCACTTGAAACTTAAGGAAGTGTCGCCTCTATGGTCCATTGCTTCCGGTTTCTTAATACATGAGCTCCATTTACCTCAGTGCGAGGCGGTCCTTAGACTTAGAGGGAGTAGTGTGTGGAGAAACTTCAACTTTGGCTCGAAAGGGTTAGCAATGGTCAATGTTTTGTGTTTGGGATAGAGAATAAATGCTCGATCTCATCCCGGTATGAGCCTCTTTCGTCAAAGGATTCTTTGTCCGCCCAGACGTATGCATGTGAACCCCCATGGTGTTTGCACTCATCTCTTTGGGTCAGTGTTTAGGAATGGGCTTGCCTTCTTCAATTCTCGCCCAGAAGTATCTTTATAATGTGGTAAATGATCATGCAAATGCTTAGGAAATGCATACCTCTGGGTAAACAAACATCTTTGGAGTTTGAACATGTTCAAGTTTTGTAGGGAAGGTGCACGTATTCTTATGCCCCCGTTAGCTTCTTTGAGGTTAGGGTCGAAAACGGCTTCCACCCGACCACCCTCGCCGTTGCCTTGGAGTTTGTGCCATACTGTGGGGATGTTCATGTGCCTACACAGTTGACAACGAATGGAGACAAAGTTAGCTCATGTACTTCAACTCTCGCTTGGGGGGATTATAATAAAATTGGGTATTCGCTAGGGATATGAGATGAATATGCCCATCTCGATGGTCGTTCTGGAAAAATATGCTTGTATATTCTACTCTTGTTGAGGAATGCGGTGTTTGTAACCGACTCCAGCTGGGGAAATGGAGGTATGACTCCGTCTGGGAAATGATAAGAAATTTGTTAGAGAGTAGTGTAGATGATACTTCCTTTCGATATGATCATCCTTGGTGACAACAAAGGCAATCTCGAAGCTTTGGTTCGAAATCTTCCACCCGACCGCCCACGCCTTTGTTCATAATGCAAGATGTTAATGCACCTACACTCGCCAAAGGGGGGACAACAAGTGAGCTCATGTAACTTGTTTCTTTTAAAGTAAGAACGAAGTTTGATCATGTAACTTCATCTATATGAAAGGTGAAGTAGAGCTTTGATACTTCCCTTATTATGTTTCGTCATTGCGTCTTTGTCCGTAGGAATCAAAGGATTGATGAAATCGTTACTCTTGCCTGATGTCTGTTATGTAAGGATGATCATGTACTTATCAAACAAATGGCGAGAAACAAGTAAGTTCATGTGACTTGTTTCTGTTAGAGTAAGAATAAAGTTTGCTCATGTAACTTCATTTGTAAGAAAAGTGAAGTAGAGTTTCGGTACTTCCCTTTTGTATGGTTTCGTCATTGCGTCTTCGTCCAATGGAATCGAAGATTTGACGAAATGGCTACTCTGGTTTTGTATCTGTTGTATAAGATTGCTCATGTACCTATCAAACAGATGACAAGAAAACAAGTGTCTTCGTGCAACTTGATTCTTTTAGAGTAGGAATGAAATTTGCTCATGTAATTTCATTTATAAGAAAGGTGAAGTAGTGTAGGATTTTGGTACTTCCCTTTTGTAAGGTTTCGTCATTGCGTCTTCGTCCGATGGAATCGAAGGTTTGACGAAGTGGCCACTCTAATTTTGTATCCGTTGTATAAGGTTGGTTGTTCATGTACTTATCAAATAGATGACAAGAAAACAAGTGCCTTTTTGCAACTTGATTCTTTTAGAGTGGAAATGAAATTTGCTCATGTAATTTCATTTATAAGAAAGGTGAAGTTGAGCTTCGATACTTCCCTTTGTATAATTTCGTCAATGCATCTTCGTCCGTAGAAATCGAAGGATTTGACGAAATTGCGACAAAACTTTGGCTTGAAGTTTTGGCACCCTGCTACCCTCGCCTTTGTCATAGGAGTTGTGTACCATTCGTGTGAGGAGCTCTTGTACCTGTCCACGAAACAAAGGACGTAAATGAAATCGGCTCATGTAATTCTATTTAGCTTAATGAAGAGAGTAATAATTGTGTGATTCTCCCTTTCATGTTTATTGTCAGTGTTCTTTGCCCCAGTTGATTCCTTGGGGATATAAAGAAGTTTTCTGACGAAGTTTGTTTTAAAGTTCTTGTTTGAAATTCGTTGACTTGTCTTGATTGTCTGTCTATAACACCCATGTACCCCTTGAGATAAGCATGGAGGGCAAAACAAGTAAGCTCATGTAACACGTTTTGCGAAGAAAGCATTAGTCAAGGAATGAATACTCCCTTTCATGTGATTCGTTGGTTTGTCAACGGAGAATTAACCAAGATTTCTCAGTCTTGTCCTAGGATAGTTTGGAGATTTGTCCCAGGATCGCACGGAGATATGTCCATGATCACTAGGAGATTTGCCACAGGTCGGTCGAGGATTTGCCCTACGATCGGTTAGAGATTTGCCCCAGGATCGATCGGGAATTTGCCCTAGGATCGCTCGGAATTTACCCCGGATTGTTCTCGTGTTGTCGTCGTTGTTGTTTTGCTAACGAAGGCTGTTCCGAAACTTTGGCTCGAAACTTTTCCACCCTACCACCCTCGCCTTCGTCGTCTGCCTAGGATGTTCATGTACCTATGAGACAAGCCGAAGGGCAAAACAAGTAAGCTCATGTAACCTGTTCTGCAGAGAAAGTATTAGTTGGGGAACGAATACTCCCTTTCATGTAGATCGTCGTTTTGTTGACAACGAAGGATATTTTGAAGCTTTGGCTCAAAACTGTTTCAAGGCTTTGGCTCGAAACTTTACCACCCTGCCACCACGCCTTCGTCAACATGTGACAAGGGCTAAAATAAGTGAGCTCATGTAACTTATTTTCACAAATAGGAAAGTATTGATCAAGGAACGAATACTCCCTTTCATGTGTAGTAACATTGAAGAGTGTCTGCATTGAGTGCTTGTGACAGTTTTTTTCGTTAAGATGATTGATCTTCGGTTGAATGTCGTGAATGTGCAAAGTTGATAGAGCCATGCGGTGGGCTTGGGTGGGGATTGGCCACTCATGTAGTGGGCCGATGTGCTTGTTTTTCGTCAATGAGTGATGCGGTGACTGACCTTCTCCTCTTTTCTTTGGTGAGAGTCGGTGGTGACTAATGTCGGGATGACCGCTTGGGTGCCGTAGGGAATTCAAAGGGAATTGCCCCAGTAGAAGTATGCGTCGTCGTTTGGTAGACATCATGTTCTTTGGTATTGATAAGCTGTTGTCTGAGCCCCAGAAGAGTCATTTTGTACCTGCGAGGTAAAATAGATGCCTTGGTGTTAGCAGTTTAAATATCGGTAAGTTCATCATGTATGTTTTGAACTGTTGGAAGGCAAATAGAGCGAATGGGAGTTTCTAATGCCAGTTGCGCTATATGTTCGCCGTCGCTTGAAGAATCCGGTCCATGTTCATGTTTTTGTCGTTGGGATGCTATGGATCCAGCGTTCGTCAAGTTCTTGTTGTCGGAGAAACGATTAGATTGAATTAAGTGTTCGTATTTAGGAGTTGATTGCTCGCAGCTATCCTGATCTCGCGATGCCGTTGTGAATGATGGGGTTGTCGGGTCCTTGTGCTGGATTGTGTTGTTGAGTTGTAAGCTGGGGAATTGCCCGTGTTTGGAATGATGTTTATGTTGGTGCCGAAGTTGTGGCGACTGATGACGTAGTGAAATCCCTTCTGTTTCTTTGGAGCGGTTGTCGGGTCAATAGGGGCGTGATGACCCCAGTGTGTCCGATTGTAGCATGTCCGTGAACAGCTCGATGGGCTCGTCTCTGATGTTGACTGCGGTTGGCTGGTGAGCTGTAACCTCCTTGGGGTTTTCATATTGTTATAGATTCGACTTTGAACTTTGGTAGCCGTTGGGTGATCTTTGGTGTTCGTGCTTGGCCTTGTACTTTGGTAGCCGTTGATGACTTTGGGCTCATGTCGTTTGACACACGGCTTTGAACCTTGGTAGCCGTAATGGAAACTTTGGTCTTCATGTTATTAGATGTTTGACTTTGGGCTTTGGTAGTCATCGATAAATCCTTGGCATCTTTGTGCTTGTAGATTTGTAATGTCATGCTTTGTCCCTACTCCTGTTCGAGGAGTCATGTAGGATAATTAAACCTCGGAAGGAAAATAGAGATGTAGTCGATGCATTATAAATTTGTGATGATACTTGATCGCACTCGTATATGCAGAAAAGTATGCAATGTAACTGCAATCGTAAATGAGACGTAGTGATGCAATGGAGTAATTACTGTGAATGACATGATAATGTAACTACTGCAATCGAACAGAAACTCATGTAGTCATGCGAATGTATGAAAGCAGTAAGTAGTAAAATAGGTAGGGATAGGAGAAATGAAGATTGTTGAAATCCATTGTAATAAACTCCACCCAACTGCAAAACGAGCAAAGTTAGTTTTACAGTTATAGTAGACAAAGCGTACCTGACACCTGTCCCTGCACATGTAGCAGTCACTCAATAACAGACAAATGCACATGCGGCGTCTGGTACCTGTAGTGGGCAATCAATTCTAGACTCTCGGATGAAGGCTTCTAAACCTCCCTCGGACTGAGGGAGGCGGGGCCCCGGCCAAAAACCATACCGCAAATAGCAGCAGGCTGAGCCTTTCGGTGACCCCCCTAAAAATCCTAGCCCCGGGTTCGGGCACACCTAGATATGCCTAGGAAAGCAGTAAACAAACACAACCATGAGAGCATACAAAGGGCACCGAGCCAAGCAATTACACACGCAAACAAGAACTCCTCTCCACATGTGGATTACAATGTAAGAGCGTTCGAAAAGAATCCATATGCAGTGTCCCTAGCGGAGTCGCCATCCGGGATGTACGCGCGCCTTCCGGCCTAGCACGCGCGCGGCGGTTCGGACGACCCGAGGATCGGGGCCCGCTCCCCAAAGCCCAACAAGGTTGTTGTTGTTTAACCTAGGTAAACTAAACGGAGTCGCCACCGACTTTATTTATGAAAGCTGTTTAAGTCGGAAAAAACAGTTGGTTCGGGGATTCCTATTTACTAACTCTTACATTCTAACATGCGAAAAAGGGAGGTGGCGTTTGCACCAAAAGATTTGCTTTTGTTTAACGGGCGTTGGACCCGATCCGGGCATGACTCCGGACTCATGTCAATGTTTTACGGGCGTTGCACCCGATTCAGGCTTTGGACCCGAACTCATGTTTGTTGATAGCAAACAACATGCGACAATAAACATATGGGCCTAAGGCATGCGGACAAGCACAGGCAATTATTTAGATCAAAGGGGGCGGGGAAGGATGGTGACCGTGGGCCTATGCACTTGGGCCCACGGCCCGTTACATGTGGAAATAATAAAAAAAAAACGGGAGGCCCGCACCTCCCTCATGTACCTGAGGCCCGCCGGGATGGCTTTACATCGGTCGGGCTCGTCAGTTGAGGCCGCTTTCGAGATGTGCTTCCACCATGAGTTTCCTTGCGCGCTTCCAGTCTTCGAGATTCTTTTTGTCGAACTCTCGTGAAGCTCGATTGTTTTTCATGCAAATCAAACCGGAATACAGTGGTCAGAAAATTCCAATTGAATATTTGAAACAATTAAAATTAACTAAAATAAGTCGGAGTGAGACTTACGGAGTGTTGTGTGGCCCATTGATATTAATCTTCAGTGATGTCTAAAAATGATGTCCCTTGGTGATGAATTCCTCGTTGTTTTACAAAGGAAAGGAGAGAGATGTGCAAAGCCTTAGTATTGATTAAATTTGAACGAAATTCAATACAAACATAAGTAGTTATGCCGTCGAAAGAATAAGGAGCTAATCATTCATATAAGTAACGAGATTAATGACAAGCATGTTTGTCAAATTTGACAAAAAAAAATAATGGTGGGATCCTATTTCACTAGGCAAAGAAAAGTTTAGCTAATCTTCGAACGTTTACTCGAATTGTGACAAAACGAACGATGATTAAAAGAATTCATAACTTGCCGTAAACTTCTCCAAAATTTATGAAAATTTACCAGAAGTTAGAAACCTTGAATATCATCCATCATGTCAAAATTTAAGAAAAAATACCATGTGGTGTGCTGCCAGTAAAGCAATTAATGGGGCTGTTCAAACTGGACATGTTCCAGTCGGACAGCTTACAGGGGTGAGCTTGACCACCATTGACCGTGTATTGAAGTTGCTCAAAATGAGAAATGTAAAACATGAAAGTTGTAAAAGATTTGAATGTTTTAACTTTTCTAATGTTAGTCCATTCTGAGTTCATATGAGCGAGTTATGTCTTCTGGTGCACAGACTACTCATTCTGCCGCTGGAAGGCAAGAGGCAAGGGAGGGCTTTGTCTTCCCTGAATTATTAGACCAACTAGATGAAACCGAATGTAAAAACTCAAAAGAGGAAAGTTGTAGAAAACTGAAGCATGGTTCTGGAAACACCTATTTCATAAAATTCCAATTCGTGATTTCAAAAATACATATTTTTCTTTGCAACGGTACTTGTCTGCTGCATAGTGCAGTGACATTTTGTGTCCACTGCATTCCACCAACGATTTGACCAGATTTTGTTACTTGAATGAAAATTATCAAAACATGAAAGATTTAGGCCATTAAAAGAGGAACCTAATGCAATAAATGTTAGGTGAAATGGAGCTTTGGTGTTAAAGTTATGTCCAAGAAACAGAAGCAGCAGTACAGCTCCTGAACAGAAACATGTTGTTCTGCAAAGTCAACAAAACCTTAACCGAAATGGCCTCAAATGGAAAAGTTTAAAACATGAAGGTTGTAGATAAGTTGAAGACGGAATGATTATAAGTAGTTTCAGGTAATTCCAAGCTACATAAACCAAGTTAGGTTCAATGGAATGCAGCTGACTGCTTCGCGGATGCACGAAACAGAGCAGCTTCGCTCTTCAACATTCAACGACCAAAAACTTCACGTACATGCATTCTTTTGGAAAAGTTGTCAACAGAAGAATTGTTCCTTGATAAAAAAAGAAGCTAAAGAAGTAAAAATCAATTCATTCCGTTCAATGACCAATAAATTATGCATAAAAACATCAATCAATGACAGCAGCGAAGTTCCAGCACACGTATATCCCAAGAATCAGCCATAACTCAGGCTATACATGCTCGATTCAGACGCACAAGCTATCCACGCGACCAGAAGAGAGAAAGGAAGAGAATGGACCTAACTAAGCTCGATTCCGTCGCTGGACAGAAGAGCAGCGTCCCCAGGAACGGACTGCCGATGTCGTACTTCGCGTTTCCAGCCTCCGATCATTCCGAACTCGTTAATAGCGGTGTGTTCATGCACATTAACACCAAAAGAAGGGATGGACCGAAGGAGGCAGAACGTGGTTAGTATAACAGACATCACAGGTGTCCGTTTAATAAGTTGAACAAGTGAGAGGAGGTCTCACCGAGGTGTTGTCTCGCCTCGGGATGGCCCGAGGAAAACTGAGAGGGTTGCGGCTGGTCGGTTGATCGGGAGGCTTTGGCTCGTCAGCACTGGAGAGAAGGAATCATGGGCTCCGATTTCTGTGTGTACGTCGAGAGGAGTTGTCCTCCGGTATTGATGTGTGTGGAGGAGTAGCCGACCTCCGATTCTCAGAGGGAGCCATCAAAACGTCCAGGGAGGGGGGACGTCTGATTTTTTTCTCTGATAATCTGATAATTCTCTGAAGGGGATTGAGAAGCTTTGGCTCTGAGGATTTCAGACATCCTCTGATGGGGAATCTCTGATTTTTTTACATGTGTGTGATTGTCTGGGAGGAGTGATGTCTCTCCCTGGATCTCTGATCATCTGATTGTCTCAAGAGGAGGGGGAGGATTTGTCTCTCAGGAAGGAGAGGACTCCAGAGATCCTCTGATGGGGATGCCTCTGATCTCCCGACTAGATTTGTGTCTAGGTTCACGATAAAAACGATCGTGTTCCTTTTTTTGGCAATGTTTATCAATCATAGTTATTTGCTTCCTTCATTGCACGATTCATTTCTTTCTTTTGTTATTTTGATTTGATTGGTGAATAATCTTAATCTACGCAATTTGTCCAATTTGGGGTATTACAGCAGGTAACAAATTCTCTTCATTGAGCAATACAGTGTCCTGCCCCTGCTGCCCAATGCACGCCTCTTCCCGGGACACGACCATCATAAGTGAGGTTGGCCTCACCTTCATGGTTTTTGTTGCGGCACTCAGATGCGTAATGACCCATTTTACTGCAATTGAAACACTTTATGTGACTCTTGTCTCGAGTGCCACTGTTGGCACTGCTAGTTCCTCCGGCTCTATCTTGTCGCGGTGTCCAACGACCATGTCCACGGCCTCGTCCACACCCTTGAATACGATCATGGTTGTTGAATCTGTGCCCTTTAACTCCTGACGAGATGTCGACACTGTCGCCTCTCTGTCGCGCTTGCCACTCAGCTTGTTTAAGTAGAAACTGATCATCATTGCCGCCGATGTTCCTACGCAACCGCATTGCTCGTTCCTCATATGCCTTCAATCGTCCTATTACCTCCTCAAATGGAATGATCTCGAGATCGTAGAACTGCTCGATCCCAGCGACAATCAGGAAGTACATGTCAGGGACGGAGTCGAGCAACTACTTAACTAGGGTGGAATCCTCGAGTGTGGTACCGAGATTGGAGTATTTGACAGCCATGCCACTGATTTTCCGGGTGAACTCATCAACGGTCTCTGTCTCCTTCATCCGGAGAGCATCAAATTCGATCTTTAGTGTCTATAAGCGTGCCTTTTGCACCCGATCAACACCTAGGTACCTCGTCTTGATACTAATCCGGTGTCTCTTGCCGTCTTCTTCTTCGCGATCTGGAGAAGAATATCTTTGGGGACACATTGTAAAATATAAGCGCGCGCCATCTTATCTTTCTTCTCATCCACTTGTGTTCCTTCCTCTGGCTCCATCGCTTCCCAAACTCCTTGGGCGTCGAGAATCGCCTCCATCTTGATGGCCCACAATGTGTAATTCGAGTGGCTTAACATCGGATAGTGGAACGGCACCCCGCCGCCCTCCTTCGCAGCCTGATGAGGGACAATTGACATTTTATGGAACCGTGGAAACTTGGGCATGCAACGATGCTGCTCTGATACCAGATGTTAGCTTAGGATCTCACCGATTGCCTAAAGTACACAAGCACAGAAGATCGGAAAGCAAGAATTGAACAGAAAAGCAACTACACTTTCGTTCTGCAAACTGCTTACAATAAAGATAGTAAAAAGGAAACTACCAAAAAGAAAAAAAACGGTAACCCACAACAGATCATGGGAATAGAAAATAAAAAACTAAAAATAAATCATGTCCGGATTATCTGCTCACAGAGTTCGTACAAGTAACCGTCGACATTGGCAACTGTTCGGACATGTTGGGGATTCTATTCAGACATGTGTGTGCTTTTTTATACATTTCGTTTTACTGTTCAGACATGTGTACATGCTTCCATACTATGTCTAAACTCACGAGATTTCTAGATACGGGATTTTACCATTGACCCATGTTTACCTCCGGTCCCCGTGGCTCCACCACCACTTGTTATGCTCTTCTTCATGATAGAAAGGCAGTGGTGTTGATGCAGTGGAATAAGCACGGATTTTTTTCATTGCCCGGCTAAGATTTGGTTGTGTGATTAATGCAGACTTCTTGCCGGTGTACGATGAATAGCATCCAGGTATGGTGGCGTTGTTTGAGTTTGCATCAAGCGTTGGTAGCCTGCTGCTTCAGACTTTTTGTCAACCATGCCACAAAGCCAGAAATATGGTCGTGGGGAGGTAACTGCAAAAATCTTCCACGCATCATCAACCAAAGAAACCTTTTGGAAAGTTAAAAGTGCAAGATTTTGTCTGCTGCTCGAAAAGCTTCTCACAACCGGACCGCGCTCCTGACCTTTGTACGCGAAGTAGGTTCCGATTTTAGTTGGTGGGGCGTTTTCTCTGGCAGACCGGGCTTGGGCTTCAGCTTTCGTCCCTTGTCTCCTGGAAACATTATCAGGCTTGTAGATTGGCTTGGGCTTTCGTATGCGTTTCATACGTACATGCTTATAATCCATCTCATTAACATTTACCATGAGTGCTTATAAAAAGCAGATGGACTCCAGGGATCTGTTTAGGATTGAGATGATGGAATCATTGCTTGAGAAGCTATGAGTTATTTTTCACGGCTTTCCGCATTGCCCATCTCTGTTGATGTGTAGAACCCATGGTGTTGTGGCATCATGGGGACCTTCAGCTTGCATTGTCGGATATCTTATAATGTGGAGATATTCCAGGGAGTCAGGAAGGCCGTCCTCTGGTAAACACCTCAGCCTCTCACAGTTAATAATATTCAAAGTTCGAAGGGAAGTGAGGTGGTGTCTGAGTCCCCCACCCACCCTCTCCTACTTCTTCATACCACAAATATACAAACTGACGAGGGATGAAGGGAGGAGGCGACTCCAGTCTCCATCATCAACAGTGGGAGGAGGAAAACACTCCATCTCATCCGCACACTCCATCTCTCCCCGGATGCTCAAATCTCGTAAGGCGGTGAGACCCCTCAACCCCCACTCCTCAAGTGGTGTTGTAGTTGATCCCCGCTTGCCGCTCGTTCTTTTATGGTCTTCGAGATCGATCCTGTGAAATACCTCGGAGTTCTCGTTCAGTTCTTTTTTACAATAAACAAAAATAAGTGGTCAGATTATTCAATTAATGATATTATAATTCGACATGAATGCTTTCGTATGCCATCATATAATTTCTAAAAGAATTGAACAGAATTCATAATTAAAAAAAATTAGTAAATTATCTATGATATCACGAGAGAATGAGGTATTGAAATTTTTATAAAAGAAATGAATTTATTAATATTTTTTAAATGAATTAACTGATAACTAAGTACATCGTTAATTGATATTTAAAGAAAAAATGTACGACGCTTTCAAAACGTTTAATAATAATAACAAATATTTCATTTTTTTAATAAAAATAGATACATGCTTTACAATTAAAAAGTAACGAAATTGTTTTTGTGCTAAAATTGAAAAATCGATGTTAAAACAATGGTCAATAAATCACTTGACATTTTAAATAAAACGAATAATGATAATAAGATAAAAATGAAAAGAAAAGTTATTCAATTTTTACGCTAAGGCAAGATATTTGTTAAAAAAACATGTATTTTAATAATAATAAGGCTTATTTATCAAATATATCCTCAAATTTACTCAATTTATCCGATTTATCCTATCGTTTAAAACGTATCTTCTTATATCCCTAAGTATAGCCCTATTTCTATTTTATCCCCTATCAGATTTGATCATCCGATTAAATCTTCCAGACAATTTAAAGTTTATCTTAAGCGGCTCTGATACCAATTAATTCTCTGAAGATTAGCAAAATAAACTGACTCAAATAAGAGTTAGATATCAGCATGCTAAATGTTCTTCAGAATTGACAGGAATCGAACTTAAGAAGATTTTCCTAATTGTCTTTGTCGTTGGCATTCAACCAACCTCAAATATTCGTTTGAATATTTTGAACTTGCCGTAAATCCTAAATTGGATTTAGCTTCAAGAAAGTATTCCTCAAATTCACTCTGCACTAGAGTCAGTTCTTCTAATTTCTTAGAATAACTCTCTATCTGTTTTGATATTTGAGATATCTATACTGATAGATTCTTAAGTCGATCTACTATAGTATTAAGAAGACCAGTAGTAGACTCCTTGCCCACTCCGTGATCTAGATGTAATAGTTCGGGATTTGGACAATCAGTCATAAGAATGACTCGCGCACTTGCACCACCTTAATTAAGTTGTCTTAATCAAGATCTTCTTTCTAGACTGAAAGAACAGCATAAACAACCTTAAAAATAAAGATGCTTATCATACCTTAATCGAATCGCTTAGAGGGTCCACCAAGCTTCCGCACCAAGAGAACTCAGGAAGTAAAGCTTCAAGAGTCTTCTTCTCAAGAACTTAGAGAAGGTGTTGGAGAGGCTCTTCTGTGCTATCTCAATGCCCATACTTTGCGGGACTTATATAGGCACTCCCCATCCAAGGTTTTAGCCCGAGGGCTTAGCCTTACAAGGTTTAGTCATAATGACTTGTCCTTCAAGGTGTCGATCCGCAGATCTAACCTTTAGTTAGAGTTAATCCTTTCTGATTAATTCTAGCGTTCTTGGTTTCTTAAGGTATTTTTCGGAGAACAATCAGAGAAAACTTCAACTCGGATCTGAGGTCGAGGTTTTCGTTTTAGATTTTCTCCTGAAGGACAATCAAAGATTTCTTACTCAAAGTGTTTTTGAGAGAGAAAATTCTCTATTCAGATTGCCTCCCCAAATGAGGTAGAGGGCTTGTGAATATATACACAAAAGAGCTGGTGCCTATGCACTGTTTGCCAGCTCAAAAGTAAAAGGAATCTAAACTGTTACAAAAGTTAGTGGGGTCCTAATGACCGACAAGAATGTCCTAGTCTAACTTTATACAGTTGTCTTCTCCCGTCTGTATTGGTTCGCTATTCTGGGAGATTCCTTCATTGTTGTTGTTGGCGCTTGAAGACTCGCCAACCCCTTCCTTTTCTGAGAGTCCCGGTGGGTCTTTAACCGCTTCAAGGATCTGTCGGGTTCTTTCATCATATTCAATTTGCTGATTCAGGGTTTTGTCTGTGAAATCAGCAATTTTACTCCAAACCTCGAAAGTGTCGGTTCGGAGGTGCAACTCAGAGTTTTCTTGCCTCCAGAAACTATCCAGAAGTTCGAGCATTCTCTGCCATCCTCGGTCTCCTGCTTGTCCATCTATGAGACTTAGATTAGACCGAAGAATCGTGACGGTAATGATGCCATCACAGAGCACGTAATATTCGTCCTTGCGGGCTAACACATGCTCCAACACATCTTTCAGGAACTCAACCTTTTTGGCCTTTCGGACTGTTTTGTCCTTGTAGTATTTTCGCCATAAACCTCTCTGATCGAGGTCCTGTCGTTGAGGTTCCACCAGACGTCTACTCTCACAAGGGTGTATGTCCCATACTTGCAGATTCTAAAATATTACCTTCCCATACTGCGGATCTGTCGATTTCCAGAATATCTACGAACCCAGCATATACGTAAGGTGCTGCTACTCCCACCATATCTGAGTGTATTCTCAGAGACGGCCACTTCCCCGATATCCAGTGTAGATACGGTTGAAGTACAGTGTTTTCCTCGAGCGAGGATTCACTCATGTCTACTACTACCTTTGGGACTTCATAATTCTTTACTTCCCCTGGTATTATAGACATAGTTGTGGAGAAAATCTGTTGTCTCTCTATTTCAACTCTGGACAGCTCCTCCTCACCTGAAGCCATAATTGATAGCTTATACTCCAGGTCTTTGATGTACTCAACTGTCTTTTTTGCGAAAACTCAACTTGGCACTTGTCATCATGTTTGATGCCACCCATGAGTCCTCCACAGACTACAGACGCATCCCAACTTAGGGATTCATCCTCGAATGAGTCTTGATCAAAAAACCAGGATCCTTTCAGATCCTCTTGGACTATTCCAACATGGCCTTTGCCATTGTGACTTTTATCACCGTGAGCATTCTCACCAGACTCTTTGACCGAGCCTTTTACAGGAATTGCTTCCTCAAGGTTCTCCTTTTTCTCCAGAGTACCTTCCAATGATGCATAAGCACTTTCAAAATCGAAGTATTGCTCACACTCCATCTCAGCCGCTTCCTCAGGTTCTGCCCTTGGTTCAGGGTCCACCTCTTGGATTGGCTCGCCAATTAAAGCCTTAAACTTAGCCTCTTCTTCGGCATACTTTGTTTCCATTTTCTCTTTCTGTTCCTCCTTGCTTTGTAACAAAGCTTTGTAGGTTTTTACAGCCTGATTAATGGAAATTTTTTGCTCTTTGGCCAAGTGGTTTCGGCAGTAGTTAAACTGCTCCATGGTCAAAGGAGACCACCAAGGTTCTTCAACCTTACCATCCTTCTTAGGACCTTCTTTTGCAGAATCATCCCTCTCGGGACCTGAAGACCTAAGCCTCTTGGCTTTCTTCTTCTTCATGGCATTCCCCTGTGACTTAGCTTTTGCCTTGTCTTTCAGATCTGCCATTTTCTCATTTCCTTTGGAGCTTTCTTCCTTCGGATCTGCCTTCCCTTCCTGGGAAATTTTTGCTTTCCCCTTAAAATTGGCTCTTACCTTTTCTTTGGGTTCAGCCATTCCTTTTTGGGAAACAACCTTCGCTTTTCCCTCAGATCTAGCCTCAGCTTGTTTGGGATTAGCCATCTCCTTCTGGAGATCTGGTTTCGCCTTACTCTTGGAGTCAGCTTTTGCTTTCTCCTTAAGTTCAGCCTTTCCCTTCTGGGAATCCGCAGTTTTCAGCTTCTTGGGACATTCGTAAAAACGATGTCCTAGTTGCTTACACTGCCAGCAGAGAACTGCTGCATTCGTTCCTGAAACGAAACCAGCATCACTATGCTCACTATCTCCCTTGTTAGGACATACCTTTCGGGAGTGTCCCTCCTTCTTGCATCCCCAGCATATCTTTCTTTTTGCAGCAGGATCCATCTGCAGAGTTTTTAGAAAGAGAGGTGTTTGCAAGTTCTCTAGAGAGAGTCAGCTATTATGTTGTGGTCGGACCTAATGTATTCGACTTCATATTTATAATAGATAAACCATTCTTGCAACCTTAAGAGTCTAGTTTGCCTAGCTTCCTTAAAGTTCAGACTCATAAACCTTTTTACATAGGTCGAGTCAGAGCGCACTAAAAATTCTTTTGGTGCCAAAAAGATGAAAAAGCCTTTATTCCATATTTTAAGGCTAATACTTCTTTTTCATGTATCGGGTACCGTAGTTCGCACCCCTTGAAGCTTCCCGACCAGTATTTGCATACCGGTTCTCGTTTACGCCCTCTAATTTTAAGGACTGCTCCCCAAAACTCTTCAGAAGCGTCAACTTCCAAGACTAACTCATCTCTATCAGAAGATAAAGCGAGCTGCGGCAAATTCCTTACCTTTGCTTTAATCCTTCTAATGGATTGAGTATCCTCATCTTCCCATATCCAAGGATTAGTAGAAGAAGTTTTCTTCGAAATCCTACCCAGATCTCGGGAAAGATCTTTTACAAACTTTCTTGCATAGTTAGCACATCCACAAAATCTTTGGACTTGCTTTCTATCCTCAAGTCTGTCAGAAAAATCAACTATTTTCTCAGCAATATGACTTTGCAGTTTAATTATTCCCTGCTCGATCTCCATGCCTAGAAAATTAACTGACTCCCTAAACCATTCTATCATTTTCTCCGATAGAATCATACCCTCCTGCCGGAAGACATCAGTCACCTTATCAAGGTGTCTCATGTGATCGTCTTCAGTCTGACTGTAGATTAACACATCGTCAATATAGACCGCACAAAATTTTCGGACTTGCTTGAACGCATTATCCATTTTGCGCTGAAACACGCCTGGAGCATTCTTCAGACCGAACGACATTACCAGCCATTCAAACATTCCTTGCGGAGCATTGAAGGCAGTTAGAGAAACCGACTCTTCCCCCATCTTGACTTGCCAGTATCCACTTTTCAAGTCAAATTTGGAAAAGTATTTTGGTTCGCTCAAACTTACTCTATCAATTAAATCTCCCGCAGTAGGAATCTTATAGCCATCGTCTTTTGTAGCTTTGTTAAGCTGACGATAATTTATAACCATTCGTGCTTTACCTCGCACCTGCTCAGCATGGTTAATAACCATAAAGGCAGGACTAGAATGTGGACTATAACTGTCCCTAATCAAGCCTTTTCCAAGCAACTCAGGAATTTGTTTGTCAAACTCCTCAACCATCTCAGCCGTATACGTAATGTTTCTGGCTCTTATAATGGTTCCGGGATCCTTTAATTCGAGTCTAGCCCTACACACTTCTTGTTTTGAAAACACTTCTTGTTCCGGTTAACTGTACAGCCATACATACTTCTTGTTTTGAAAACAAGCTGTCATACCAGTTAGAACTCCTGGTATTCGTTGGAGAAAACAAGGTTTGTTCCCATGAATCTTTCTCATCCAACCGTATATCACCACGTTGAGCTCGCACTCTGAAAGCTCTTTCACATGGGGTATCGCCGCAGTATTCTGTTCGTTTTATCGGATAAAAGCCAAATTTAAACCGAAGTCTAGGCTCTTGTAGAATACTTATCTTTACATCACCAATGGAAACATCGTTTTCATTCTGCACAAAAGGAAGGTTTTCCTTTTGACCCTTTAAAAAGGCGTTACCGATAATGATGTCGGCCTCTAATAAAGGATGTGCAAGAATTTCTTTTTATGATGAATTTTTGTCCACCAATAAAAACAGGCACGTTGCTTGCCTTATGGCCAACCATTGTTGCCATACCATCGACGTTAACCATGTGGATGGGTTTCTGCAGTGGTTCCCACCACTCATCTGGCAGAGCATTGAGTCTTGCACAAGTTATGTTACACCCAGTGTCTATAAGGGTATCCAATGAATACTCATAGTATCCAGGAAGTTTGAAAGTTAGAGCAACATAAGTGCTCAGGTCTTCCTTCCGGACACTAAACCCAGTATGTTTAGGTACCTCTTGGGATGGTTCTATCATCCTCCAGATATCGTCTATCGCAATAGACCTTTGCTCGGCTATCTGCTCAATAACCTTACAAACTTCAGGAATACTGGACAAGGAGTTATCTTTACTAATAACCCTTAACATCCGTATAGATTCCTCTCTCGGTTGGTCTACAGGGTCTTCATAAACTGGTAATGATACCTGTCTATACCCTACGATCCTACCCGTATGTTGCGACGGGGCTCTCGAAACAACAGACATTCGAGACATTTCTTGTATTAGTGGTGGAGCAGATGCTTATGCTGATCGGGACACAATTATGTCCTCTCCTACCTCACTAGCTCTAGAGGAAACATCAGAGAGCGTATGTGATCTTGGCTCTCTCAGGAGTGGCATCCTCATTGGCAGATGCCTATCAGCTCTAAAACTGTCTCTAGACGGTTTACCCAACATTAAAGTAATCTCGTTACCTCTTTGTCGGATATTAGCCGCACTAATCGGTCTAGAGCTACTACCAGGTTCAGTCATAACCCAATTTCTTGGCCAGGTTAACTCCAGTGGGTTTACCTCTCGCCTATGAAATTGTTGGTAGTTATTATGACCTTCTTCGAACAACTCAGTAAGTCTCGAGATGTTCCTCACACCTGGATTAGTGGTATTTATCAATCGATAAATTACCCTCGTGTGATACGCCAAAAACTTGGCCTGGGAATTCATTCTATCCATATTCATTGATTTGATTCTTAAGGCTAATGAATTTCCCAAACATCGGTCGTTCAGGGCCATTATGAAATTTGGATGGACCTGGAACCATACAGGGCCGTGTGCAAGGTTGGCCTGTATACCTGATATCAGCTGATCTCTAAACTCTCTCCATCGTTTATCGATCACAGCTGCTACCACCGGACTATCTGCTGGAAGATGGAATAGCGGAGTTAGTCCTATTTGGATCAACCCAATGTGTATATAATTATATACACCTCTCGCACGTTGCATGATTTCGCTGATGCGTTGTACGTTGAGTAAGGGGATATCCAAGGTCTCAAGTTCTGTGCTTGTAACTTGAGCCGTTGCTTCTGTCTGTGAGATGTCTATTATCGATCTAAAATTAAATCTCGATACATTATAGACTTCCCTCACATTAACGTTAGGCAACCTCCATTCCAGCACTGACTGGGATGGATCTTCGTACTGGTGGTATTCCTCCAGTATCTGATTCGATGCTTCCAAAGGAAACATCTCATCACCATCTCCGTTTTGCTCTGCTCTCATCATGAACAGATGCATTTTCCAGAGATCAGAGTCATCGTCCGAGTCTGTATCATAGTCTGATACTACCTCGTAAATCGACTCTACTTCCGAGTCTAAGTCGGAAATCTCTTGCTCATCGATTGGTTCATAAGCAAGGACTTCTTCCTCATGACTCCTGTCATCTAAGAATACCATTCGGAGTCTTTCTCTCCTCTGGTTTTTCTTTGGACAACTATCCGCCTTGTGGTCTTTTGATCCACAAAACCAGCAATAGTTGCAGCTGCTCAACGGTTTTCCCTTTGGACATTTAGGCTCTCTGCCATGCTTACGTTTGAAGGCATCGATCCTATCTTTGTCTTTTAGGTTATCCCGTCTCCTTACAAACCTTCTGGGCTTGTAAACAGAACCTCCTTTTTGCTTACGCTGGAAGTCCTTCTTGGGCCAAACCTTCTTTTTGTTATACCCAACAAACTTCCTCTTTCGGGGAAAGTTTTTCGTTCTCAACGAGTCACCTGAAGAACTGCGAATATCGCATCCATACCTTCCAGGTATATACTCAATTTGAGAACAACAGCTCTTATTCAAGTATGGCAGCTTCTTAGCAGCCTCTTTTACTTGGAGCTCAGTACATGCCTTCCGCATTGCGTACTTAACCGCCTAAATTTTTCCTTCGAGTCCAGAGACAATCTTTTCCTCACTCAGAAGTAATTCATAGGCCTTTTGCGCAACTTCAGGCCAGAGTTCGGGAAGTTTTGCAAAAAAGGTTCCCAATATGAACTGTTGAGATACTATGTCCAGATTGTAATAATACTTCTGGAATTCACACACGTAGCTATCAAACCAGCACATATCACAGATCTGTAGTTTAACTAGAGCGGTCAATGACTGCTCCTTTTCCACAGTCTCAGTGGATAATGAAAAACCACATAACTCCCGTTTTAATGCGTCAGCTATAATTGCTAACACACCATCAACGGTCAGCGCTTGATCTATCTTTTCTTTGATGTCAGTATGCGCCACCAAAGATTTCCAGTATTTCTGCGCTGTTCCCATGAGGGCTGCAACACATAATTCGTAAACTGATCCAGGGGACAAAATCCCGGCAGATGCAGTCATTCGAATAAGTGATAACCACTCATCTATCTTTTCAGATACATGCTTTCCACAATCTATGTCCAGAAAAGCACCAGGGGTAATTATAGGTTTTAAAACATTATCCCTTGGAACAAACTCTTGTTTAGTTCTATGTGGATAATCGGGCCTGTAAATTTCCCTCTTCGCAGTCACCAGTTCATTAAACGTTCGATTGTCTAAATGAACCGGAGCATCTTCTGCCAGACCTAATGCTTTCCTTAAGTCTTTTGCCAGCTCCCCACTTTGGGAGTTCAAGTTCGCACTTCGCTTTTGTGAGTCTAAAATGTAAGGGGCTATTGACTCCCTATACATTTCATCCACACTCTTGCCTTGATTCTGTTTGGAATTTCTTCCTCCCAGATTCAACCTTTCGACTGGTTTTCCTGTCATACTTTCCAGTCCAGAAGTCGCCTCGGCTTCAGGCTTTTTAAACCTCTTTCTCTTTCCAGAGCGTCTAGCATGTTATTAACAATAGAGCCTACTTCCTTAGCCATTTGGTTTCGGCTTTCTAGAGTTTCTGTACTCCCCTGAATTGTTAATTGAATTAAAATATCATTTATACTCTTGCTAATTCCAAAAGGAGATAATCTAAACTCTGGAACGAACTCCAATCGTGATGGAGTCCCAGAAGGATTTCCCGAAGATTTTCCTTCTCCAGCCATTTGAAAATTTTAGAGGATCCTGATGGGTATTTCTGAAAATAGGTCTAAGTTTAGGATACTGAGAGATATTTCCTAAACGTTGGGGTAAATTGGAAAATTTTTGTAACTTTGGGATATTCTTGATAAAGAGGCCTAATAATAATCATATAGTAAATGAGATAGAGAAAAAATAAATCAAATAAATCAAATTGAATTCACAGGAACACAAACCCACGTCGACTTCACGAAAAAGTTACATTAAATATTCATTCTTGCATCGGTGTTCAAACGAAGAAGTTAATAAAAAGGTGGTGTGGATCGAACGTCCAACTTCAGCTCATAAGACCAATGCTAAAAGGGACCCTCCTATATAGGTAAACAGAGGTTATTACAAAAGTAGAAGCAGAAACACATAATACCCAAGATAAAACTATATGCATCTTACTCAATACGAACTTCTCGGATAAGTCGGAGGTGGGAATGCCAATACTCCCCTCTCCCCTTCCTGCATTTCTCCACCAACTCAGCCGTACATCGCTCAATGTCTAGCCATTCCAGGGAGTCAGGGAGGCCGTCGTCTGGTAAACACCTCAGCCTCTCACAATGATCAAAAGTCAAAGATCGATTCGTTTGTTCAAAATTAATGGGACGAGTGGGGTATCGTGAAGTTGTACAATTATTATCTTAAAACAGTTGATACGAAAGTAGATGCAAAAACACATATAATAATACCCCCCTAATATCAAATCTTACACAACATTTTACTTAATATCAACATATGGGATGAGTCGGAGGTGGGAAAGCCAATATTCCCCTTTCCTCTTCCTGCATTTCTCCACCAACTCCTCCGTACATCCCTCAATCTCGAGAGATTCCAAGGAGTCAGGGAGGCCGTCGTCTGGTAAACACCTCACCCTCTCACAGTTACTAATTTCCAAAGATCGAAGGGAGGTGAGGTGGTGTCTGAGTCCCCCACCCACCCTCTCCAACTTCTTCATACCACAAATATACAAACTGACGAGTGATGAAGGGAGGAGGCGACTCCAGTCTCCATCATCAACAGTGGGAGGAGGAAAACACTCCATCTCATCCACACACTCCATCTCTCCCGAGATGCTCAAACCTCGTAAGGCGGTGAGACCCCTCAATCCCCACTCCTCAAGTGGCTGATTCAAATTTTTACATCGCTCTATGTAGTGGTACTCCAGATTGGGAGGCAGGCCTCCTCTCGATGATAAGCTCGTGATGCCTTGGCAGTCATAAATAGCTAGTTTTTTGAGGGATGTGAGGTGGTGCATGTCATGAGGCAAAGACTTCACCTTTGGACATCTGGCAAGCTTAAACCAGGACAGGTTGCAAGGGAGTGAAGGGAATATCTCCATCTCTAATGCTGGGCAAGCCGAGAGATTAAGATCAGAGAGTGTGGACAGGTGTTGCAAGCTGTCCGTCAAGGTCGTAAGGCTTCCGCAATACCCAATTTCCAATTTCCGCAGAGACCGAGAGAAGGGACTACCAACACCAACTAATTCCGTAATCGACACGAGTCCATCCAGATTCCATAGAGCAGCTCCTCGAGATAATCTAGAAGCCTGATGCTAATCAGCTGTGACTGCGGCAGGCTTGGGCAACCTCGAAGCTTCAATCTTCTTAACGAAGGAGGCAATCCCCCACTGGGGAAGGAACACAGCTTCTCACAATAACCAACAATCATCTCACTAAGGGATGTAAGTCCACATAAATCATCCGCTAGCTTCTCTAACTCTCCACAATATTCAATTACAAGAACCTTTAGATTAGGTGGAACTTGTTTCCCTCCATCCCCTTTCACAAAGGACTTAAATTGAGGGCACCTCACAATCCTCATCTCACTAAGGGATGTAAGTCCACATAAATCATCCGCCAGCTTCTCTAACTCTCCACAATATTCAATTACGAGAACCTTTAGATTAGGTGGAACTTGTTTCCCACCATCCCCTCCCACGATGGACTTAAATTGAGGACACTCCACAATCGTCATCTTTTCAAGCGCGACCCAAGAGGTTGCCAAACTCCCCTCAAAGTGAACCAGCTCCGGCATATCCCTAATTTCCATCTTGGCCATCGACGTAAGGCTTGCTAGACATGTGAACAATCCCCCATCGCAGCCATCAATATTAATTTCGACGAGGGACGGAAGGCTAAGAGCACACCCTCCTTTCAGTTTGGGACACTTCTTCACGATTAGCTGGTGGAGGCATGGGAATGGCTGGCCGTTCTCATCCCCTCCGTTGTACAGCCACTTCTCCCAGGCACTCATGTTCTCGAAGCACAACTTCTTCAATGACTGAAAAAATGGCCCCCTAGACCCGTAAAATTCGGGACCTATGGAAGATATCCCTTCAAGACCGCTCATTTCCAACCTTTCCAGCAAGGGAAGTTGTCCAAATGGTGGCAGTGAATCCAAGCCGTAACAACCACTCAGGGTTATGCTCATGACATAATTGTATTGATTATCAAACCATTTTGGAAATCTTTTGGCTCCATAGTGACATATTTCAAGTGATTCAATCTTCCTCGAAGGTCGCAGATGGTCGAGGAGCTTGAATTGATGGTCATCCTCACGTGAAATTTCAGAACACGATCCCCAATCCAAGCTTAATTTGAGAACCGCTTCCTTTCCAGATAGATTAGCAATCCTCGCATCTTCGACGTCATCTACATTGAGCAAATTACGAACGTGCAACTCTCATTGAAGGCGTTCTAGTGGTCCCAGTTGCTTCAACTCCTGACCGACTTCTTTTCCCACAATAAAGTCTGAGAGTATATCGAGATTTTTTAGATCGCCGATACGTGGCGGCATCTCCAGCAAGACTATTGTCCCGGTTATGTCGAGGTGGAGAAGATTGGCCAACTTGTGAATGTTTCTCGGCAACTTTTGAAGCTTCTCACAACCTCGGAGCAGTAGAGATTGCAACTCCACAAGGTCACAAATGGATTCCGGCAGCACTTGGAGATCTGTATGAGAAAAATCTACGGAACGTAACAGTTTCAACTCTCCAATTCGGTCTGGCACCTGCTTAATTTTAAAGAAGCGTAACGACAACATCCTGAGGCTTTTCATATCCACAATCAAGTCCTGTATCACATCCTCGGAGACAAAGGCAATTCGCTCTCCCCCTTCTGAGATTTGAAATGGCATAAATGTTCTCAACTTCTTCGTTGAGCGGAATGCTTCAAATCTCTTCGATAGACAATATTCATCATATTGAGTGACCATTGCTGCATGACGAACTTTGTCAAGGAACAACACTTCAGAATAGGTGGAGCCTTCTTTAAACTCATCAGAGCTGAAGTATGAGCGGGCATCAACCGATTTCGCGAGGTCATTGATAAGATCATGCATTGAATAGAAATTCTTATCATCCCTCGATCTCTGAAGGAATGACAAGGCCTCCAACCGACGGAGATTCTCCATCCCCGCCTCTCGGAGAGTTCGGGCGGTCCCTTTTTGCAGCAAACCCTGTATGATCCACAATCGAATTAACTCGTCTTGGTCGAATACGTAATCCTTGGGGAATAATGCACAGGCCGCGAAACATCTCTTCAAGTGAATGGGAAGATGAACGTAGCTCAACTTCAAAGCGGGAGGTATCTTTCCCCCCTCTCTGTCCCAAGATCCATGAGTTAACACTTGCTTCCACTGTTCATCGTCAGTTTTGAAACGCAGCATACCTCCGATCGCCTTAATAGAAAGAGGCAGACCCTTACACTTTTTAGCCAATTGAACGGAAATCTCTTGAAGATGTGGGTGGCCTTCAAAGTTTTTCTCACCTATGGAGTGATAGGCAAGCAGAGACAAGCACTCCTCCAACGACATTAATTCCAACTGCTTCGAATCAGGATCCCCCATCAGTCTAGCGACCTCCAAGTTTCTTGTTGTGAGCAGAATCTTGCTTCCTTTACTCCCGGAATATAAGGGCTTCAGCAGGGACTCGAGCTCTTCATACTTATTGTTCCAGACATCGTCCAACACAAGAAGGAACTTCTTTCCAGATAACTTGTCTCTCAGAGAACTCTGAAGCTGATTAAGATCCTTCTCCGCACTGGACGAAGACGGGGCTACCTGGTCCAGTATGCTCTTGGTGATGGCGGCCATGTCAAAGACATCGGAGACACAGACCCAGGCTTTGACTGCGAAGTCCGCAGTTTTCAAGGACTCGTGATTATACAACTGTTGTGCGAGGGTAGTTTTACCGAGTCCTCCCATCCCCACGATCGAAACGACTGTAAAGGGTCGGACGGAGCCTTGGGTTGCTTCAGATCTGGTCAATCGAGCGAGCAGCTCCTCCATTTGCTTCTCCCTGCCCACGAACTTTGGCTCGGGCAGGGATGTGGTTTCGAAACGGGGCTGGTAGCTGTGACGCTCGCTCCTCGAGTTCCGGACTAATCCGAGAATGGGTATGCGGCCGATAACTTGCTCCAACCTTTGATTGATGTCATCGATCTCGTTGGCCATACGATGACGGGAGATCAAGGTGCGGGGGCGGAAAGGAGAGCAGCAAGTGATGAGGCAGCGAGGGAGTCTCGACGACTGTGCCTTGGACTCAGCCCGCTTGGCTTCGACAGAGAAGTGGTCGAGCAGGTCCTCCATGTCGTAGGCGACGTCCCTGAGGTCAGCGAGCCACAGGACAGTAGCAGAGTCATCGTCGTACATCTGCTTTTCCTCGGCCGAATCCAAAAAGGCTTGGATCCCAGGCAGCTTCTCACCCCACGACTTGAGCTTGTCGGAGATGCCGTGGATCTGGGCATACTCGGCGATGAGTTGTGAGCCGACCAGGTTGATGACGGGGGAGATGAAATCCATATTTTCTCTGTGTCTTTTGGAATAGTTTGTCTTCCTCAGACAACCTTCACAGATGCATATTATTATTAAACCATCTGGATGAAGGAAAGCCACACTCTTTAATATTGTTTTTTTTTGGTTGATTATAATTTCAACCGACCTGTCAAGTCTTTGTCGTTTTGTCTGCTGTTGCATACAAATATATTTTTTGAGATAATAATAATTGCATCCAATAAATAAATATAAACTTTTAATCCTTTTAGTTGGAATCAATCAATCCCCTTCTCACGATGTGACGTATGCACTTGGCCGACCACTTTCTTAATATTATATATAAAACCAACAACCCTCCCTATGAATTAAACAAGCAAAATTAGGTTCGTCAGAATCGAGTCTTTCCTTAAAATAATGGGACGAGTATCAAACAGTGGTTTATCACTCACTCACCTCGGCCTCTAGAGACGTTCGGTCCAAGTCCATCTCAATCCTTCGTAGCAAGACTGTACTCCCAAGCCCAACATGGTTCACTATCTCAATCCTTCATAATAGTAGTATCGTACTCCCAAGTCGAATGAGATCCATTCCATTCCTCTTTGTTATTGAACTCGGGGTTGCATTTATTAATATATAATGAAAATATCCTCAACACATAACTTGTAATTACCATTAAGATGATCATAATCACAAGCACGATGGATATCTCGGTTCCTCTCAATCACGTCGAATGTAACGGGAATAATCATCTTCCACGGGAAGAGTATAACAAGCGATGAGTTCACTTTATGTTATTCTTTAGCTTATGTCCAAGTCCACGTTTACAAGATATTTATAAAATGTTTGAAAGATTGAAACGAATCAAGAGTATTAATTTTCTTTTTTTTTACAATATGAACTCTATATATAAATAGCGGTGGATATTGTTCTAAATTTAACATCATAAACTTGACGGATCGATATACTCTTATCAATGATTTCTTCTTCTTCTTGGTATTGTTACACAAATAGGGTTGCTTGGCATCATAAATGATAACAAAATGGAAAGCAATTAATTCAAGGAAATTAATCATTTAACTATCATTCAGATACAGAATCAAAATATTAATTCAAGGAAAGTTTAGAGCACATAATAAAAAAAGGTCGGGGCCAATTTTGCCAAATAATTACGAAATTCATTAAAGAAAGTAATAATGCCATAAGATTCAAAGCTATAAAAGAAATATTTTATAGTTTTTGCTTAAAAAGGTCGATAAAAAGTTGGTGTCACGAATCGTTTAGTGAATCCTTTTCGCCTTCGTACAAACTAAAAATTCGCTAATTAATCTGATCTGAAGATTTATTTTCACGGCCAGGAGTATTTTCTAGAGCTACGTGCGGAAACAAGGGCCTCCGTTTAGTTGATGCTTGCACAAAAAACGCGGGTCGTCGGAGCACTCATCGGGGTGGGGGAACTTTAACACGGTGAACAATGAGGTCGCCATAAAAAGCAGATGGACTCTAGGGATCCGTTTAGAATTCGGATGACGGAATCCTTGCTTGAGAGATGCTTTTCATGGCTTTCCGCAGAGCTATCTCTCATGATGTGTAAGAACTATGGTGTTGTGGCATCAATCGGTGACCGTCAGCTTGCACTGTCGGACATCTTAGATTATGTGTTTGGATGCGAGGATTGTGATTCTGGGCTGTTGATTCGTCGTCACCGGCAATGTTTAATCGAACAATTCAAAGGGTAGTAGTGAGGAGCTTGAGTTGATTATGCTTTCATCAAGCTACAGTTTTTGGTTTTGCTCTGTCAATGGGACCTGTGCATAGCACTTCTTACTGGGACAACTACTTGATAAGTTCGCCTCCTTTTTCCGTTCTTACTTCTAGTGAAGATCCCAGCAGTCACCGCCTTCCTTACGGCCTGTGAGATAAGATAAAAATCAAGGGCGAAACAGCCAGCTAGGCTACCATTTCTATTGAGGTTGTCCCAACTATTGATATGTCACTACAGTAGCAGGCGTAAGCGGTGAAGGACCACCAACTGTTGTAGCAAGTGTGCATTGGTGAAGCCGCTATGTAGGCGTTGTTGGCTGTGAATCCAAAGGACTTGGCCGGGGAAGCTGTCCGTAACGCCAGGTGGGCTTACAACCGGTCCAAGAGAAGGTTTCTGCAGCAGGCGTAAGGGGTCAGTGACTGCAGCCTCCTTTAGACAGTTATTTTATTTGTTTTCCAGATTAAACAAAAAATACAAAAAGAGAAGCTCACCAGACGATGTCCAAGCACGTGGAGAAAGTGTCACAATGTCCGTTTGTAGATCCACAAAAGAGACAGCCCGTTAAAGCGTTACAGAAGGCTGAAGCTCCCACCCAAGGTTCTGTGCTTGTGCAAGTCTGGTTGATTTCCATGTGATTCGGCCTAGACTAATCTTAAACTAAACAAAAGAGTTTATTGCACAGGTTAAGCTAGTCTAACCATCCCATGGTTAAAGAAATTATTTTCTTATACCACATAAGGTTCTATCTTCTACACTGTAATCACTATTTACGAATTATTAGGGAGAAGTTCTGTTGGCCTTGGAACAGGGGATTTTTCCATTTCTCCTAATATATGCACTCGGGATTGTTCTGGTAATACTTAAACAATTCTCAGCTTTCCACTACCTCTTCACTAGGAGGTGGTCTGAGAAAATGGGTTCTGTGAATATGTTGTCCCAGTGCTTCAAACAGTGCGGGCCAAGAAGAGGATGTAAGCTAGGTAAAAGAAAAATTTGTCTTCGACTAATTGGGGCTAGAATTCCTCATGTTCTGGATTACAGATCAATGCTTGTATGTTAAACAGGTTTTATATGGAACAAATTGTCGGAGAGAGACGCACTTTCAGGGAAGACTTTGATGACGCACTGTGGGGCTCTGTATGCGAGGATATTAAGCGAAAAGCAGCAAGTCCCTTTGTTGCGGCAAGAATGCGAGAATTATATGAAGCGAGAGGGGATCTGGCGCTTGAAGAAATCAATTGTCATGAATTGATGACTTACATCAGGGACTTCGAGTATGAGAATACCCTTTTAATGTGGCACATTGCTACCGAGATCTGTATCAACATCGAGGAAGAGGAAGATTATGTCGACAATTTTGATTGGAAGAGGAAGAGGAAATTAAGCAAGAAATTATCAGATTACCTGATGTATCTTCTTGTCAGGCAATCGAAGCTGATGTCTGCGGTGGCTGGCATCTGCCAAATTAGGTACAAAGACACCTGCATCGAGTTGAAGTTCCTGTGGAGAAGGTTTGGTTCTCCAACCATGCGGGAGTTTTGTGCATCGATCGTCCAGGAATACGCCAACATCACTGAATCCTCCATCCAAGGGAACAATCATGTGCACTCAGTGCTGAAGGATTCGTGCGGGCTGGTCCAGCTACTGCTACAAAGAGGAAAGGACAATAGATGGTATGCCATTCAGAAGGTGTGGATGGAGCTGCTGTCGTATGCAGCTGGTCATTGTAGAGTCGACTCGCACCTGCGACAGCTGAGTGAGGGTGGCGAGTTCCTCACATTTGTATGGATGTTGATGGCTTTCTGCTGCATCCGCGATCAGTTCCCTGTTAAGTAGAGATTTCACATTATCCAGGTGTGGAATCTTAGAAATTGCAGGCGGGGTGGCTATATGTTCCTCTTGTTGTGTTCAGTCGAACCAAACCGAGCTTTGTTCCTATTTACCCCTAGTTTCGGAAAAATTTTGAGTTTTACGGCTACGAGTTTCAATATTACCGTTTTATGGCACTCTCTCTCCTCACTTTTCTTTTTCTCCAAATCTTCCTCAAAATTTTTACTTTTCTTTCAATTCAATCCCTCAAGACAATTAAAGAAAAATCTAACTCTTAAGCGGGCTCTGATACAAATAATGAAACAGGAATCGAACTTAAGAAGATTTTCTTAATTGTCTCTGTCGCCTGCGTTCAGCCAACCTCGAATACTCGTTTGAGTATCTCGAACTTGCCGCAAAACCAAGATTGGATTTACCTTCAAGGAAGAATTCCTCAAATTCACTCTACAAAAGAGTCAGTTCTTCTAATTTCTTATAATAACTACCCACAAGCGTCGTCAACTGCTCAAGTTGAGCCGGTATGCTTGTCAAACGATCTACTACAGTGTTTAATAAACCAGTAGTAGAATCCTTGCCTACCCCGTGATCCAAGTGGAGCAACTCTGGGTTAGGACAATCAGTCATACGAATGACTCGTGTACTTGCACTTCTCTCAATTTTCTTTCAGGTTAGAAAGAATATCATAAACAAGTTCAACGGATGTTTATCATACCTTACTCAGATGGGTAGCTCAAAGGGTTCACCAAGCTTCCGTAACTCCAAAACTTCAAGAGTGAAGAATTCCTCAAATTTGGAGGAATGGATGGAAAGGCTCTTCTGGGTCACACCGAATGCCCTTACAAATGAGGGTCTTATATAGACACTCCTCTTCCAAGGTTTCAGCCCAAAGGCTTCAATCCCTTCAAGGTTCTGATCTATAGATCTGACCTTCCATTAGTCCTAATCATTTATGGTTAATTCTAACCACCTTACTCTTGGTTCCTTAAAGTATTTTCGAGAAACACTTATCAAAGAATTTTATTCTAAGGTTATGAGATAAATTCTCTTAGATAGTTTTCTCCAGAAGACGATCAAAGAATTTCAACTCAGAGAGATGTGAGAGAAAGTTCTCTATTCAGATTACCTCTCCAAATGAGGTAGATGGCTTGTGAATATATACACAAAGGAGCTGGTGCCTATGCACTGTTTGCCAGCTCAAAAGTAAAAGGAATCTAAACTGTTACAAAAGTTAGTGGGATCCTAATGACCGACAAAAATGTCCTAGTTTAACTTTATACAGTTGTCGTCTCCCGTCTGCATTATTGCGTTGTCCTGGGAGATTCCTTCCTTGTTGTTAGCGCTTGATGACTAGCCAACTCCTTCTTCAGAGAGTCCCTGCGGAGCTTGAACAGCTTCAAGAATCTGTTGGGCTCTCTCCTTATTCATGCTGCTTTGCCGATCTAAAGACTGGTCTGTGCAATCAGCAATCATCTTTCAGACCTCGAAGGTTTCGGCCCGGAGGTGCAGCTCAGAGTTCTCTCGAGTCCAGAAACTCTCTAAAAGCTCAAGAAACCTCTACCATCCTCGATCCCCTGCTTGTTCATCGATGAGGCTTAAGTTGGATCGAAGAACCGTGACGGTTATAATACCATCACAGAGCACATAGTATTCATCCTTGCGGGCTAATATGTGCTCTAGCACATCCTTAAGGAACTAAACTTTTATGGCTCTTCGGACTGTTTTGTCCTTGTAGTATTTTCGCCATAAACCTCTCTGATCAAGGTTCTGTCATTGAGGTTCCACCAGACGTCTACTCTCACAAGGGTGGATATCCCATACTTGGAAATTTTGAAGTATAACCTTCCCATACTGCGGATGGTCTTCCTCCTCCCTCATTGTGCTAGTAATCAATCCCGTGGCATACTTTGGTCCATAGCCAAGGCATCCGAGTACGTACCTCACTAACATCGGCAGTGGTTCCATACAATCTGGTTCTGATATGTTGATCTCCAGAATGTCCACAAACCCTGCGTAAATGTAAGGTTCCGCTACTCCCACCATGTCTGAGTGAATTCTCAGAGACGGCCACTTCCCCAATATCCAATGTAGATACGGTTGAAGCACAGTGTTTTCTTCCAATGAAGATTCACTCATGTCTACTTCTACCTTCGGGACTTCATAATTCTTGACATCCCATGGTATTATCGACATAGTTGTGGAGAAAATCTGCCGCCTCTCTCTTTCGATTATGGACAGCTCCTCCTCACCTGAAGCCATAATTGATAGCTTATACTCCAGGTCTTTGAGATACTCGACTGTCTTTTTCGCGAAAAATCCAACTTGGCGTTTGTCATGATGTTTGATGCCTCCCATGAGTCCTCCACAGACCACAGACGTATCCCAACTTAGGGATTCATCCTCGAATGAGTCTTGATCAAAAAACCAGGATCCTTCTAGATCCTCTTGGATAAATCCAACGCGAGCTTTTTCGCCTTGACCTTGCTCACCAAATCCATAAATCGGATTTCTCTCAGGAATTGCTTCCTCAAGGTTATCCTTTTTCTCAAGAGTACCTTCAATGAGTGCTAACGCATTTCCAAAATCGAAATACTGTTCACACTCCATTGCTGCCGCTTCCTCATGTTCTACCATTGGCTCGAGTTCTACCCTTTGGATGGGGCTTTGAATTCTGCTTCTGCCTTAATATTAGCCTCAGCATACTCACTCTCAACCTGCTTCCTTTGCTCTTCTTTACTCTCCAATATGGATTTGTAGAGCTTAACAGCCTGATTGATGGAGATCTTCTGCTCTTTGGCAATGTGATCTCGACAGTAATTGAACTGCATCGTGGTTAAAGGAAACCACCAAGGTCGCTTAACCTTATCCTCCTTTACAGGAGGGTCCTTCTTAGGACCATACAGGACCAGAAGACCTAAGCCTCTTGGCTTTCCTCTTCTTCCTGGCCTTCTCTTGAGACTTAGCTTTTGCTTCATCTTTTAGATCTGCCACCGTCGCTTTTCCTTTGGAGCTTCCCTCCTTAGGATCAGCCATCTTCTTTTGAAGATCTTTCTTCACGTCACCTCCAGAGTTGGTGTTACCCTTCTCCTTCGGATCCATCTTCCCTTCCTGGGAAACTTTCGCTTTCCCCTTAAAATTGGCTATTGCCTTTCCTTTGGGTTCAGCCACTCCCTTCTAGGAATCAACCTTCGTTTTTCCCTCAGATATAGCCTCAGCTTTTTCTTTGGAAATAACCATCTCCTTCTGCAGATCTGCTTTCGCCTTACTCTTGGAGTCAGCAGTTGCTTTCTCCTTGAGATCAGCCTTCAATTTCTGGGAATCCGCAGTTTTCAGCTTCTTAGGACATTCGAAAGATCTATGTCCCAATTGCTTGCACTACCAGCAGAGAATTGCTGCTTTCATTCCTAAAGCGAAACCAGCATCACTATGCTCACCATGTCCCTTATTAGGATATACCTCTCGGGAGTGTCCCTCCTTGCATCCCCAACATATCTTTCTTTTTGCAGCAGGATCCATCTACAGTGCTTTTAGAAAGAGAGGTGTTTGCAAGTTCTCTAGAGAGAGAGTCAGCTATTATGTTGTGGTCGGACTGAATGTATTCGACCTCAAATTTATAATAGCTAAATCATTTCTGCAACTTTAAGAGTCTAGTTTGCCTAGCTTTCTTAAGATTTAGACTCATAAACCTTTTAACATATGTCAAGTCAGAGCGCACTAAGAATTTCTTAGGTGCCAAAAAGATGTAAAAGGCCTTTATTCCGTTTTTCAAGGCCAATACCTCCTTTTCGTGTATCAGGTACCGTAACTCGTAGCCCTTGAAACTTCCCGACCTGTATTTGCACACCGGTTCTAGTTTACGTCCTTTAATTTTTAGGACTGCTCCCCAAAATTCATCGGAAGCATCAACTTCCAAGACTAACTCATCTTTATCACAGGGTAAAGCAAGTTGTGGTAAATTTTTAACGTTTGCTTTTATCCTTTGAATCGCTTGAGTCCTCATCTTCCCATATCCAAGGATTTGTAGAAGAAGTCTTCTTCAAAATCCTACCCAGATCTCGGGAAAGATCTTTCACAAACTTTCTCGCATAGTTAGCGCATCCACAAAATCTTTGGACTTGCTTCCTATCCTCAAGTCTGTCAGGAAAATTAACAATTTTTTCGGCGATATGGCTTTGCAATTTGATTTTTCCTTTTTTAATCTCCACACCCAGAAAATTAACTGATTCCTTAAACCATTCTATCTTGCGTTCAGATAGAATTATGCCTTCCTGGCGGAAGACATGAGTCACCTTATCAAGGTGCCTCATGTGCTCGTCCTCAGACTGACTATAGACTAACACATCGTTAATATAGACCGCACAAAATTTTCGGACTTGCTTAAAAGCATTATCCATCTTGCACTGAAAGACGCCTGGAGCATTCTTCAGACCGAATGGCATAACCAGCCATTGAAACATTCCCCGCGGAGCATTAAAGGCAGTTAGAGGAACCGACTCTTCTTCCATCTTGACTTGTAGTATCCACTTTTCAAGTCAAATTTAGAAAAGAATTTTGGTTGGCTCAAACTTATCCTGTCAATGAGGTCTCCCGCAGTGGGAATCTTATAGCCATCGTCCTTGTAGCTTTATTAAGCTGGCGATAGTCTATAATCATTCGTGCTTTACCTCGCACATGCTCGGCATGGTTAATTACCATAAAGGCGGGACTAGAATGTGGACTGTAACTGTTCCTAATCAAGCCTTTTCCAAGCAACTCAGGAATTTGTTTGTCAAACTCCTTAACCATTTCATCCGTATATGTAATGTTTCTGGCTCGTATAATGGTTCCGGGATCTTTCAACTCTAATTTAGCCTTAAGACTATTTCGAGTCCATAATTTCAGTGGATCTTCACTAAAATTATCGGCCAGTTTCACAAGGAACTTATCCCATTTCGTCCCTGTTAAACTAACAGCCATACACGCTTCTTGTTTTGGAAACAAGTCGCCATACCAGTCAGAACTTCTGGTATTCTTTGGAGAAAACAGGGTTTGCATCCAGTCATCGTTCTCATCCAACCGTATATCACCACTCTGAGCTCGCACTCTGAAAGCTTTTTCGCATGGGGAATTACCACAGTATTCTGTCCGTTTTACCAGATAGAACCCAAACTTCAGCCTTAGTTTAGGCTCATGTAGAATACTAATCTTCACTCCACCGATGGAAACATCGTCTGCATCCTGCACAAAAGGAAGATTTTCCTTTTGTCCTTTTAAAAAGGCGTTACCAATAATGATGTCGGCCTCTAACAAAGGATGTGCAAGAATCTCTTTAATGATGAACTTTTGTCCACCGATAAAAACAGGCACGTTACTTGCCTTATGGCCAATAATTGTGGCCATACCATCGACGTTAACCATGTGGATGGGTTTCTGCAGTGGTTTCCACCACTCATCTGGTAGAGCATTAAGTCTAGCACAACTTGTGCTACACCCAGTGTCTATTAAGGTATCCAATGAATACTCGTAGTATCCAGAAAATTTGAAAGTTAGAGCGACATATGTGCTCAGGTCTTCTTTTCGGATACTAAACGCAGTATATTTAGGTATCTCTTGGGATAGTTCTATCATCCTCCAGATGTCTTCTATCGCAATAGACCTCTGCTTGGCTATTTGCTCAATAACCTCACAGACTTCAGGAATCTTGGATAAAGATTTCTCCATGTTGGTTACTTTCCACATCCGTATAGACTCCTCTCTCGGTTAGTCTACAGGGTCCTCATGGACTGGTAACGATACCTGTCTTTACCCTACGATTCTACCCGTATGTTGAGATGGGATTCTCGAATCAACGGACCTTCGAGACACTTCCTCTACTACTGGGGATGCAGATGCAACCTCTGGTCGAGAGACAATTATGTCTTCTCCTACATCACTAGCTCTTAAGGAAACTTCATAGAACGAGTGACTCATCGGTTCTCTCAGGATTGGCATCCTCACGGGCAAATGCCCGTCAGCTCTTTCGCTAATCATAGACAGATGTCTATTAGTTCTCTCACTAACCCTCGACGGTTCACCCAACATTAAAATAATCTCATTACCTCTTTGTCGGATATTAGCCGCACTAATGGGCCTCAAGCTACTACTAGGCTCAGTCATAACCCAACTCCTTGGCCAAGTTAATTCAAACGGATTTACCTCTCGCCGATGGAATTGTTGGTAGTTGTTATGACCTTCCTTGAATAACTCGGTAAGCCTCGAGATGTTCCTCACACCAAGACTGGTGGTATTTACCAATCGGTAAATCACCCTAGTGTGATACGCCAAGAATTTGGCCTGGGGGTTCATTCTATCCATGTTCATCGACTTGATTCTCAAGGTCAATGAAGTCCCCAAACAGCGATCGCTCAGGGCCATCATGAAATTAGGATGGACCTGGAACCATACAGGGCCATGTGCAAGGCTGGCCTGTATACGTGATATCAGCTGATCTTTAAACTCTCGCCAATGTTTATCGATCACAGCTGCTACCACAGGACTATCCGCCGGTAAATGAAACAGCGGGACTAATCCTATCTAGATCAACCCAATGTGTATATAGTTAGTTATATGCACCTCTCGTACTTCGCGTGGTATCTCTTATGCGTTGTACATTCAAGAGTGGGATATCCACAGTCTCAAGCTCTCTCTATGGCATCGGCAACCAGTTCCCTGTAAATTAGACATCCTAATGGATACATAGAAAGTTCGACTATTATAAATAAATATCTTCCAAGGGAAGGATATATTCCCTTTTTCAAACGTATGAATAGACAAATGTATTGAAAAATCATATTCCCGCTTCTATCCACCTCTTTTTCTATCAAGGGCGAATGATAACACCTCCCTTGATTGAAACATTATTTCCATCAACTTCTTTCAAGAGTGAAGGGTAACACCTTCTTCGAAGGCCCTCATATCCACCTGTTTTTCCAAGGGCTAAGGGTTACACTTCTTTGGACAAAACTCCATTTTTACTGAATTTTAAATTCAGGTGACAGACCATATTATTGAACCGAAACATGAAAGTAATTATCTTGGGGTATTCTCCTCATGACACGTTACGCACCATTTCGTGGGAGCTTAATCTTCTATATGAACTTCTCTACACGAAAAAGGAACTTCTCTATATGCCCTAGAAGGAGATGGAGGCAAGTGCAAGCATTTTTTCCTTCTCTGACGGCACATTTATATGATGGAGAGAATTATCGAGCTTGGGGTGAAGATGAACGCTTTTACGGATGGTAGTGATTTGTGGGAAGTAGTAGAAATAAATTCGATTTCACAATGAAAGAGTTAGAAAAGAGCCAAGGGCAAAGTTGTGCCTCCATACTACGGTACTGATCATGAAGTTCTAGAGCGTGAAGGAAATGATGAGTTTCCTGAAAAATGATACTGGATACAATTGATAAGAAGCATAAATGCTTTGAATTTGATCCGGGAGTTCAAGAGTCAACGTATGAAAGGATATGAGGCTCAAAAGGCTCAAAGATGAGCGAATTATGAAGAAGGTTTATGTGTCGTTTCAAGAATAATCTGAAGCCACGATTGTTTCCTTGGAGATTACCAACGAATAGATATGTAGCCCGATATGAAGCTGAGGATGCTTGAAGCAGAGACAGTCGAGGACAACACTGTCGAGGGGCCCCCATGAATCTTAACTCGAGTTATTCAAACATGTAAGTAGAAAATTCACCATGTATAGCTCAATAAAAAACATACGTCCTCATTTGAGGTCTGTCTCATTCCCTAGAAAGAGCCTATTTTTGCCCTTTGTATTACTATGATATATTCTTTATATTGCTAATTTACAATTGGCAAGATGAAATTGAAAAAAAAAAGCAAAATAGAATATTAAGTAGATTAGGATTGAATCGTTACATGGATTTACTTCAAATCATAATCTAAATGTGAATCTAAGAACAAAACTGAGTTAGAGATCGAGAGAAAAATGATACTCTGAATCATAGAACTATAATGAAATATACGATCAACCAACATTTATCGAATTTGAAAAAGAGTCGGAAGAAATGGTTCGATCCTCTTTTTTGGAATTCTATTTCTCGAACCGAGAAATCCGTGAATCGGAATCTTAATGCATATCGATACAAACGGTCCAATGGGAGCAAGAATTTCCAGGAACATTTGGAACACATCATTTCTGAGCAGAAGAGCCATTTTCAAGTAGTCTTCGATTGATTACGTATTAATCAATATTTGATTGATTGGTTTGAGGTTATCGACAAAAAAGATTTGTCTAAATCACTTTCTTTCGTTTTGTCGAAGTTGCTTCTATTTTTGTCTTACTCATTACATAAGAGAAAATAATAGTTACAACTGCTTTTATGAGGGTTCATATAGAGAGCATAATGGAATCCACATGTTGGTAATTGCTATTCAGAAACAAGTTCTCCTCTGATTTGTAATAACACAAATATATCCAAAATGATTTTAACGGGCTGTCGTTGTAGCTGTCTGGAATTGACTTAAAGACAATGGAGGACAAAAAGTAGGATGATGGCGGCTATAACGAATTGACTGAAAGACAGATACTTGGCCATCTTCCAAGTCTTTGTTTATTAATTAAAACGAAATGAAGGAATCATCCAGGAAATGCAAGGCTTCATCATCGATCCTTAGCCACTCCACTGTATGCAGAAGACCTCCCAAGTCATCGTCATATTCTTGGTTGGTCTGTTTCGTGAGAGAATCCCTTACTCTGGGCTGGTAGTTATTAAGTTACCAGCGCGACTGGATGTTTTTTTTTTGTCAATTGAAGGCAGTTCAAATCATTCATCTCTCCATTGTCTTTGCTTTTCCTATCGGCTAAAGTCCATGGATTATTATACCTTCATCACCGCTGCCGTGCAAAACCGATGGAACTTGTGGAACGTCCGAGGCTTCATGATCCTTAGCCTCTGTATGCAGCTCATCCTCTTCATCACTGCCCCTCTCAGGCAGAAGACGTCCAACCGTTTCGTGATATTCCTTGTCTGGTCTTCCTACTTAATGGCCGACTGGTCTGCGTTGTTTGTATTCGGGCTGATCTCGAACTCCGGTAGCAGGAACTCAGGAAACAACGACGCGCATGTCCCCCTGGACGTCATGGCCTTATGGGCGGGTTTCCTTCTGGTCCACCTGGGGGGTCCCGACACCATCACCGCATTCTCTTTGGAGGATAATGCCCTGTGGCTCCGTCACCTCGTCAGTCTCGTCGCCCAGCTTTCCGTGTTCCTGTACATCTTCTTGAAGACGCTCCCAAACAACAGGCTACTGGTCCCCACTGTGCTGATGTTCGTGGCCGGTATGATCAACTACGGGGAGAGGACCCGGGCCCTGTATCTCGCGAGCTTGGAGAACCTAAAGACGAAGTCTATAGAGAAAACTACCGTCCCGAATCGTACGAAGGAGGAAGAAACATTCCACCAGATAGCCTATGGCCTTGTCAGTTATATCATGCCGGATCTTCAGGAATGTAACAAGAGCCGTGATTTGATCTTCAAATATAATCCTTCGGAGACATTTCAAAGCATCAAGAGCGAGTTGAATGTCCTATATGAACTTCTCTACACGAAAGCAAAGCCGGCGACTTCCACCTTGGGAATTTTGGCCAGAGGCATTAGCTATTACAGCACCCAGGTGGCTTTCATTTTGTTTTGCCTTGCCGATAAGCATGGTTTCCGTGGAGTCGATCTCGCAATCACATATGCACTCTTTGTGGGAGTTTTTGTTCTCCATGTAGCCAACACACTGATGTTAGGCTCAACTGATTTACGGAATTTCAATACAAAGGAAGTTGTTCTGTTGGCCTTCGAACAGGGGATTTTTCCTATTATCCTATTATATGCACTCGAGATTGTTCTGGTAATACTTAACCAATTCTCAGCTCTCCACTACCTCTTCACTAGGAGGTGGTCTGAGAAAATGGGTTCTGTGAATATGTTGTCCCAGTGCTTCAAACAGTGCGGGCCAAGAAGAGGATGTAAGCTAGGTAAAAGAAAAATTTGTCTTCGACTAATTGGGGCTAGAATTCCTCATGTTCTGGTTTACAGATGCTTGTATGTTAAACAGGTTTTATATGGAATAAACTGGTCGGAGAGAGACGCACGTCCAGGGAAGACTTTGATGACGCACTGTGGGGCTCTGTATGCGAGGATATTAAGCGAAAAGCAGCAGGTCCCTTTGTTGCGGCAAGAATGAGAGAATTATATGAAACGAGGGGGGATCTGGTGCTTGAAGAAATCAATTGTCGTGAATTGATGACTTACATCAGGGACTTCGAGTACGAGAATACCCTTTTAATCTGGCACATTGCTACCGAGATCTGTATCAACATCGAGGGAGAGGAAGATTATGTGGACCATTCTGATTGGAAGAGAAAGAGGAAATTAAGCAAGAAATTATCAGATTACATGATGTATCTTCTTGTCAAGCAACCGAAGCTGATGTCTACGGTGGCTGGCATCAGCCAAATTAGGTACAAAGACACCTGCATCGAGTTGAAGTTCCTGTGGAGAAGGTTTGGTTCTCCAACCATGCGGGAGTTTTGTGCATCGATCGTCCAGGAATACGCCAACATCACTGAATCCTCCATCAAAGGGAACAATCATGTGCACTCAGTGCTGAAGGATTCGTGCGGGCTGGTCCAACTACTGCTACAAAGAGGAAAGGACAATAGATGGGATACCATTCAGATGGTGTGGTTGGAGCTGCTGTCGTATGCAGCCGGTCATTGCAGAGTCGACTTGCACCTGCGACAGCTGAGTGAGGGCGGCGAGTTCCTCACATTTGTATGGATGTTGATGGCTTTCTGCGGCATGCGCGACCAGTTCCCTGTTAAGTAGAGATCATAACAATATCTGGGTGTTGAATCTAAAATTTGCAAGTGCTTGGTATTTGATCTTGTTGTTTACATACTTACTAGAGCCTTGCTACATTTATATTTATTAATATGGTTTTGATTATTAAACCAGCTCACTTCTTTTGAGTGAACGAGGGTGACAAATACTTCCATAAAACATAAGTCAAATTATTTTTACCTTTGTTATTTTAATATTTAATTTTGAAATACCATAATCGATAATATCATAAGATATTGTCTACGTTCAATCATTGAAATAGATTTTTATGTTAAGAAATTGATTTCTAAAAAAAACAAGCCCGAGAACTTTTTCACAGAGAAGACAAAAGAAATTGTTCTTCATCCATACACACAACCACTGAATGCAGATTACAATAAAAGGATAAGTTCTCCCTATTTTTTAGGAAACACAAACTGTCACACTTAAACTTCAACCCACTAAAATTAAAGAAAATAAACTACAAGCCTAAAATAACCTTAACTTCTAACACACCCCCTTAAGGTTTTTTAGGACAAACTCCCAGCTTCTGTCGAAAACCTTCGAACTTTTCCTTTCCTAAAGGTTTCGTCAGAATATCGGCAGCCTGATCTTCAGAAGGACAATACACCAGCTCGATTTCTCCACTTCTCACAGCTTCCCTAATCGCATGAAACTTCACGGATAAATGCTTGGTTCTTCGATGTTGAACAGGATTCCGAGCAATGGCAATGGCTGACTTGTTGTCGATGAGAATGTGTGTGGGTAAATCTTGCCGAAAACCCAATTCTCCAAGGAGCTTCCGAAGCCAAATGGCTTGATTGCTTGCAGCAGCGGCAGACACATACTCTGCTTCCGCCGAGGATTGCGCCACAACCTCCTGTTTTTTAGAATTCCAAGAAAAAACACCACTTCCAAAGGAAAATATAAAACTTGAAGTGTTCTTCGAGTCGGTAGTACTCCCTGCCCAGTCGCTGTCACAAAATCCTACTAAGTCGAGAAAGATAACTTGCGGCGAACATAATATCTGGCTGAGTCGCAGACAAGTAAAGCAAACTCCCAATGATGCCACGAAAAAGAGAAACGTCAACTTCATCATTACCATCATCATCGGTCAACTTCAAATCGATCACAAGTGGGGTCGAAACTGCCTTTGCTTCACCCATTCTGAATCTCTTTACAAGATCCATAGCATACTTCTTTTGAGATAAAAATATACCGTAAGCTTCTTGATGAATCTCAAAACCGAGGAAAAAATGCATTAAACCCAAATCAGACATCTCGAATTCTTTCATGATGTCAACTTTGAAAAAATTCATCATTGATTCATCTCCTTCGGTAATAAGCAAATCGTCAACATACACCGAAATTATAAGTTGTACCTTACCACCAGATTTCTTCAGATAAAGGGTAGCTTCATTTTCACTCCTCGAGAATCCTTGCTTCAGCAAATAAGTGTCGATATGGCTGTACCAAGCACACGGTGCTTGTTTTAATCCATAAAGAGCCTTTTTTAATTTAAAAACTTTGTCTTCTGAACCCGAAATAATAAATCCTTCAGGTTGTTCGACAAAGATCTCTTCTTCTAAGTACCCATTTATGAAAGCTGATTTTACATCCAGATGAAAAATTTTCCAGCCGAGCTTCGCAGCAAGAGCAACCAACAATCTGATAGTATCGTGTCTCGCAACTGGAGCAAAAGTCTCGTTAAAATCAACTCCCGGTTGCTGAGAATAGCCTTTGACGACCAGCCTTGCTTTGAGCTTGTTCACAGACCCATCCACATTCAATTTGGTGCGATAAACCCATTTAACACCAATCAGCTTTTGCTTAATAGGTCTATCAACGAGATCCCACGTTTCATTTTTATAAATCAGATTTAATTTCTCCTTCATAGCTTCCATCCATGAAACATCCTTAGAAGCATTCTCAAAAGTGTCAGGATCTTGCACAGCCAAGTTGCTCCTCTCATAAACACTTTGAAGACTTCTTGTTCCTCTTACCGGCTCATGATCGAAACTAGCCACATCTTCGAAGGAATTAGGGGAAAAAACAGCCGCAGATTCAGAGGAAATAGGATCAAAATTAGCCGCAGATTCAGAGGAACAATTCTTATAATAAAAATGATCCGGGTATTCATCTTTCCATATCCATTTCGTGTTGAACTTAGCCTTCTCTGTAATTGGCAATAGAGGTGCTCCACCGCTGTCACCTCGCTCTGACTCGAGGTCACCAATTAATCCTATACTATTTGAAAGAGGAGAAGAGAGGAAGAAGTAATTCTATTTCATCTTATTCTATCTTAATAATGATATAGCTACAAAGGGGGGGCCTCATCTATTTATAGTGGAGATCCCCTCGAGCAGCATGGAGGATGTGCCACGTCTCTTACTTTTTAAATATTAAATCCTACCTAACAATAAATCTAGCCCACAATTTTTTACTTTATGGAAGAATTGAAGAAGGGTCGAGTCTTGCCAAAGTCGGTGTTGAATAATTTCTAATACTCTCCCTCAATACCGACTTTCTCTTCTTGTTATTCCCAATTGTACTTGAAATTCCTCGAACTTACTTGCATTAAATCCTTTGGTGAAGATATCCGCTCGCTGATCTTCTGTGCTGATATATTATAGTGCGATCCCTCCTAGTATCACTTTTTCTCTCAAGAAGTGATAATGAACCTCCACGTGTTTCTCCTTGTAATACCTCTTCACTTACCTTGCACAGTTTTTGAACCAAATCCCAAGTTTGGTTTTCTTCCAATGCTTGGATCTCTTTATGCATTGCCTTTTACCATACCTTATGCTTTGATGCTTCTTCGTAGCTTGATGGCTCTTGTGAATCAATGTCTTCTGCAAGTGTTGCATCTATATATCTTGCTGGAGGTATGCGTTGCCTTGTGGACCTCCTCAGTGGTGTTATCCCGTCACCAGTTTCTTCTTCCGCTGCATTCTCTTCAGAGGACCTCTGGTACACTCCAGTTTGCCAAGGTCTCTCTTCTTCTGTGTCATTATTCCCTGTTACAATGGGCCCTTCATCAGTCTTCTCAATGATTGGTTTTAGGGTTACTTGCTCTCCCTGTTTCAATTGAGCTTCTCCTGCTGGTTCCTTTGAAGACATTCACCAGGAAGTTGCTTCATCAAAGACGACGTTCCTTGATACAATGCACTTGTTAGTCATAGGATCGCAACATCTCCATTCTTTTCTCTCTGTGTCATGTCCTACGAAGATGCACTTGGTCGCGTTCTTATCGAACTTGCTTCGCAGATGGGTGGGAATGAACACATAACAGACACACCCAAAGACTCGAAAGTGGCTCACTGTAGGCTTCATTTTCCATAGTAGCTCGAATGGTGTTTTGAAGTCAAGGCGAGCTTGAGGTAACCTGTTTATAATATCTACATATGTCTTCATGCACTCTGCCCAATATCTTCCTGGGACATTCCTTGCATGTAACATACTTCGACATACTTCTGCAAGATGTCTGTTCTTTCTTTCGGCTACTCCATTCTGTTGTGGCGTGTGAGGGCATGTCAACTGTTTTCTTATCTTCGACTCCTTAAGGTACTCTGCAAATTCCTTAGAGGTATATTCTCCCCCATTGTCGGTGCGTAGACACCTCACCTTCGTGTGTTGGTCACACTCCGCCTTGTTCTTGAACTCTTTGAACTTCTGTAGGGCTTCTGACTTCTCTTTCATGAAGTATACCCAAACGTATCTGGAGTAGTCGTCGATGAAGGTCACCATATATCTGCAGCCACTTATTGATGGATGTTTCACCGGTCCAAACACATTAGAATGAATCAGCTGCAGTAGTTCTTCGGCCCTATACTTGGAGTCTTCATATGGTAACTGGTGTGCTTTACCATACTGACAGCCTGAACAAATAATGTCGACATTCACTTCCAATTGCGGAAGACCCTTCAGCATCTCCTTGTTCATCATTATCTTCAACTTGTGGTAGCCAACGTGCCCAAGTCTCTCATGCCAGAGGTCTGCAGTTTCATTTTTCTTGACTCTGTCTATGTATGCCGATTCTGCAGACATAACATAGATGGAGTTTACCTTCCGTCCTTCCATGAACGGTGTCCCTGAAAACTTTTGCTCGTGGTAGACCTTGACGTCATCAGGCCCGAACACCACGAAATTGCCAGGAGCTGTCAGTTGGGCTACTGACGGAAGATTCTTCTTTATTCCAGGAACATGGTAGACTCTTTGTAGTTGCACCTTGCTGGAACTGTCATCGGTGGCTATAACAGTCTTCCCAACATGAGCATTGGGTAGTCTGGAGTTGTTGGCGGTGACGACAACTCGTTGGCCTTTATATTCTGACAATTCCTACATTTTCTCTTGGTACCTATCTCTGTATGTTTATATCTCTCGATAATGTGTATTCTCCCCGTCTGCATCTACAAGGAGTGCAATAATTGAGTTCCTTAAGATATCTCACCTAACTCCATTAACTCCCTCCCCCACCAACCTCGTGTTCTCATGCTACCTTGCGCACTGTGCGCAGGTTCTTTGGTAGATGTCGACCTCCCTTTTATTTTGTCCATGGCTTTCCAAAAGATTACATGCTTAAAGAAAAGATAGACAATTTGAGTAAGAGCCCTTAGTAATGTGTTGTTTCTGAAAGTAGTTCGAAGATTAGCTTAGATTAAAGAAACAAAGACGAGAGAGGGAGCTCTAGTTTGGTAAGAAGGAAAAAAAATAACAAAAGAGGTGGAGCAAGAATTAGTGGAGACAGCCTCATCCGTTGATTTTTAACGCCACCTTCAAACATCACCTTCAACTTATCCCATGCTTCCTTTCCAGTTGTGCACGTAAGAATTCTCGCGAGGACGCTTTCTGAAACTGAAGCATGAATAGCGGCCAAAGCCTGGAATGGCTTGACAGATTCTTCACTGTGCATCTTTAACTGATTGACCGTGGGATTATTCGGCAACACTTAGGGTTCGACTTCTTGATCAACGATTGTCCAAAGATCCTGAGACTGTAAAAAAACTTTCATTTTAACGGCCCAAAGTTGATAATTCTCACCGTTAAAGAGTTGCGGCGGAGGAACGGTATAATTGCCGGACGACGTGACTTTTCCGATTCGGTTACTGCGCAGAAACTTGAATAAACGAACTTCGTCTCACAGTCCCTTAAGAAACACGCTCTGATACCATGTTAAGAAATTGATTTCTAGCAAAAAACAAGCCTGAGAACTTTTTCACAGATCAGAGAAGACAAAAGAAATTGATCTTCATCCATACACACAACCACAGACTGCAGATTACAACAAAAGGATAAGTTCTCCCTATTTTTTAGGAAACACAAACTGTCACACTTAAACTTCAACCCACTAAAATTAAAGAAAATAAACTGCAAGCCTAAAATAACCTTAACTTCTAACATTTTATTTCTACGTATTCTTATCTTTGCAAACGTAAGATTGATTTAATTTTCCAAAATGTAAGAAATAATGTCAATCAATTTTAAATGAAATTGATTGTAGTTAAACACGGAAAAGCCGTGAATATGACCTGGAACAAGAGGAGCTATTCGCTTGTGTGGGGCATGCCACGTAGTCGCAACCTTGGTCGGAGAGAGACACACGTCCATGGAAGACTTTGATGACACACTGTGGGACTCTGTATGCGAGGATATTAAGGGAAAAGCAGCAGGTCCCTTTGTTGCGGCAAGAATGAGAGAATTATATGACGCGAGGGGGGATCGGGCGCTTGAAGAAAGCACCTGTCGTGAATTTGTGACTTAAATCAGGGACTTTGAGTACGAGAATACAGTTTTAAACTGGCATGTTGCTACCGAGATCTGCATCCACACGGATGAACAAGTCTATGATGCCACTGGGGAGAGGAGATATAGTAAGAAATTATCGCGTTACATGTAGAACACCGGGCTGAATTTCAGCAACCGGATGTTTCACAAGGCAGTGATGTCCTGCTTGGCCCCTCGAATTGGCAGCATTGACACGTCATGCCAAGAGATTAGAATATGATGGTTCACCTTAAGAGAGGTATTCCTGTGAATTTGGGAAGTGTTATATTTGGCCACATGGCTTCTTGTGTTCAGAATGAGACCAGGGCACTTCCATTCGCACATATTGTTACTGCCCTGCTGCAGATATATGGTGAGCATGTTGTTCCTGAAAATCAAATGGACACATGGACTACTCAGCTTATTGGAGCTAATTCTGTCGCCGGTATGGGATATGTTCATGTGGATGGTGTTTTCATTAAAAAGCCAACCAAGCGAGAGATCACTACTTCTGTCCGTGGTAAGTCCACAGCTGAACCTGGCAAACAGCACTATGCTAAGCATGAGAGGGCAGCTTCTTCATCCAAGGATGAGTCCCCTTCTTCTTCTAAGCTGCAAAAGGTCCTCTGTGAGGAATTAAGCTACACCAGGCGCTCCATTCTTGAGAGGCTGGATGGATTTCCTCAGAGGCTGACTCGCCTGGAAAAGATGGTCCAGACATTGCTCGACAATGCCGGGGATTGAGCCATGCTCTCCGTTTAGGCTTGAGCTACTCTCTTCTATCTTTCGATGTCTGTTATGTTCTGTTGTTATGAGTATGCTCTACTTCTGCACTTGTTTAGAAAACTATTTCGTTTTGATGCATTGCAGCAACTGTTGGCTGCTAGTGACTGTCTTTTGAGTGCTAGCATATTTTTGCTGTACTAGTAATAAAACTATCCTTTGCTATCCTCTTTTCTTTCTTTTTGATATGACAAAAAGGGGGAGAAGCATAAGTTCAGGGGGAGTTAAGGAGTTAAGGGGGAGCTGAGACACAAGCTCGATCCCTAAGTCCATATTTTGTCATCATCAAAAAGGGGGAGAATGTTGACCTGGTTTTGATGATGAACTTAAGCAACACGCTGCTGGTTGTTAGTAGTAATGTTTATGGAGTTATATGTTCATTCTTAGTGATGAGCTTGAGCAATGCGTTGCTGAACCACAGCTGGATATTACTGCGTTCCGGTACACTGTTACTGTGAGATTACGCATAGAAGTTAAAAATATGGAAACATATTTTTAATAATCACGATTTATTCTAAGATTTATTTTAATCTATCTCAGATAATTTTTCTGAGCGTCTAGGTTCGTTTAACGTAGCCTAATGATTTTATCATAAGCACTTAGGCAACAAATAAAATGAGATTACCTTTCCAATTTTTATTTTTGGAAACAAAATATCTTTCTGATTCCCAGCAACGTCTCGCTGTAATGGGAGAAAATATCAAATTAAATTTATTTGATTATCACAATCGATTAGATAAGATAATGATTAGATAATGTAGATTGGAAATAAATTATCTAATTGATACGGTTGAAGGAAGTTACCGTTGGTTCTTACCTTCTATGGAACAGCGAACGTTGAGCAGATCGTTGCTGTCTCCTCGCTGCCAGTTTTGGCAATAAATCTCGGTGATTGCCTAGATGATCTCCGTCCTCCTTCTTCTTTATAAACAGACCAGTGACGACTAAATTAAATGCCTATGTGCGTCTGAGTGGTCTTTGTGGTCTAAGTGGTCTAAGTGAGCTAAGTGTTCGACAGAGAGCGGAAGGTGCTAAGTGTCTCCTGGTTCTTTCTCTTGCAAGCTGCATGTGAGAGTGTCAAGGGGCTGAGGTCAGATCCCTTGAATCGTTTGAGGGGGACTAGGTGTCCTCGGTGCGTTCAACGAGCAGCTGGCGAATCGTCTGAGGGAAGCTAAGTGAATACCTGCTCTGAATTCAGTAATCAGTTGCTAATCCATCGGCAAGAAGCCGTTCTTGTCGTGTCTTTTCGCAAGGAAGTCTCGAGCTTACGGAGTTTGAGCAGTTAGACACGCACTTGCGGGTGCGCGCCAGAAGTCTCGTGCCTGCAGGGTAGAGCAGGAGGTGGGAACGCCGCCGGAGTGGAAAGAGTTCCTCCCGAGCACAGGGGTGCTGTGCAGAAGTCTTGAACGCCTGATACAGAGGGTTAGTAAAGCAGGTTGCGTAGAAGCCAACGGATCGAAAAATTCCACCCTAGGCACTGGGTGTGCAGTGCAGTGAGTCATGGCAGTGGTAACCGTGCACGTCCGAACTGAGTGTAGGACGGATACCTTCTAAGTGGCTTTGTGGTTTTCTTTGTGATCTTTGTGGTTCCTATCTTCGTGATCTTTGTGGTTCAACTTTGTGGTTGTCTCTTAAGCAAGTGCAGGCTTATCTTAAGGAGAGACAAGATCTGCGTGAAAATCATCTGCTGAACGATAAAGTGCTGAAGCAATCCTGCGCTGTGAAACAGAAACGAGCTGCTTTCTGAGAATACATTCTTCACCGTAAGGAATTATCTGTGAGGATTTATACTCTAACATAACGTTGTCTGTGTTATTTGATAAGTCAGGATTATATTAAGCGACAACGAGCTGTGTTGAATCCATTGAGCTACCAACTGCTGAGGATAAGCATCATTCTGCTGGACACGAGAAGACGTCCACTGTGTGAGGAGTTGATCATTGCCAGGAGTGATCTTCAATTGTACGGGATTCTAAATCTCACTTTGTGAGAGAAACATACGCCTAGTGCAAGGGCTTTTTGCACCCATTATTTCATATAGTGGAATCACCTCGTTGGTGGAAAGTGGACGTAAGTCAATTAAGGCCGAACCACTATAAATCACTGTGTCAATTACGATCGCGCAACACTCATACGAAAACCTACTCGACAAAATCGTAACAGTTACAGTAAGGTAATTCTCATTCTGAGAAACGTTTTGCTGTGATACAGGATGCTTCCGCTTACACCGAGAAAGTTCGAAAAAGTGAAAAACACTAATTCACAACCCTCTTAGTGTACATAAATTTTCCAACAATATTTAAGCCGAAAATTCAGAGGTTCTTTAACGAGTACAAAGGATGGTCGTAAAGCTCTCGAGCCATTTTAACAATCATAATCGGTGTTAGCCGCATAGCATGGTTTATCGATCTACGCTGAAGACCTCATAAGTTGTAGATGAGGAGGAGGTAAGATCATTTTAGTCTCTTTCCACGTCGGCCAAACTCAATGATCTGACGAATCATACTGCCACCAAATAGTCATATCTTAAAATCAATCAATCAGGTATTAGTCTTTGTTTCAACATGATCAAGTAAAACTTTCAAATAATTAAAACTTAAAATTTTGAGATATCATTTGTTTTCATAGTTAAAGGACGATGATGTTGAGATAACAATCGGTAGTAGTTTTTGTTCTCTCTGATAACTCCTTCAACAACAGCAAGCTTCTATTAATACTTTTAGTTGTTTTTCGTAAATCGGTAGCAGTTGCGGCAAGGGAACACACCAGCACAGGCGGACGAATTTCGATTCCATCCACTCTGTTGGCACCACCAGCGAGAGCCTGTGCTACTCAGACCCAACCCTCGTCCATTGTGACGCCTGAGCATGCTGGTCCGACTAACACCTCTCGGCAACAGCTCTAATGTTTTCGATTCACTTGAGCAGGTCAATTCAAGATCGGAGGAGTATGCTGAGAAGTGCAGAACAGCCTTAACCAAAAATCTTCATCTCCTTAAAAACCCCACTGAAGTCGAGAACATCATCCTTAAAAGGTTCATGATTTTTACCAATAGAGGACGAGATTACCGGCAGAGGGCTTGAACTGACAAATCCTTTTTCACCAGGATTGCTCAATTTGTATTTAATGCAGCAATCCTTTTGAGTCCGAATCCATTTGAAATATAATTGTTTGACAAAAGAAAACAAAATTCTTGCTGTGAAAATGCTTTAAAAAAAAAGTTTCATCAAATCTTCTTCGAATCTTTCGAGATTTGGTGGATCTTTAAGAAAACCTTTTTGGGTAACCTTTTATTTGACTTAGATCCGGCAACTTCATATAATTAAATGGTATCGTATAGAAAATTTGTTATACTTTACGAAATATACTCATTTTAATACTAAACAGCAATCAACACATTTTTCGTAAAGTAAAATAAAAAATTTATGATGAAATTGACGTTTCTATTTTATACAAAAGATTTGAACAATAGTACTAAGAATATATAAGTAACTTTTAGTATTAAATAACGATTCTTTCGTATGATAGATTTTTGTCGTGACTTATGAAACAGAATTAAAAGAAATACAACTATTTATGTTGGTCCCAGTACAAAGAAAGGTACATATAAAAAAAATGTCACTCTATTTTTGGTCCTTGTAAGCATAAAAATTGTGGTAACATGCATATAATTTGTACATTATAATTTAGCTTAGTTCACCAGTATCTTTGTGAAAAATTCAAAAATTTTGCAACAACAAAATAAATGTGTACATAACATTCACTCTATCCGCAGCAAATGTTCTAATTTATGAACAAATTGACTGGAAATAATTCTACGATATTTTCATAAAGATTTACAAAAGTTTTGCAATATAAGAAAACGTTGTCCATCCCAGTTTTAAATACAAATTCATTGTGATATTAGACGAAAAAATTTGTCACATAAAATGTGCACAAAAGAAGGAAAAAAATGTAAAGTTAAGCAAATAAATAGCAATGCGAACAATAGTGGTTATGAACAAAAAATTGGTAGTATGACATTTTTTTAGCATATTTCGTATTTCATAGCAGTTATTTTTTATATAGTAGCATAAATATTGTTATAAAATGATCGGCGTCAAATACGAAATATACTTTATACGAAATATTTGAAATTATGTTTTTAGAGGTTTTTTCATTTTTCCAAGACTAACTTTCGTATTCGTGAACAGTAATAGCAAAAGAAAATAAAATGAAACTAACTCTACAAATAACGAATTCTTTGCTTAGTTTTACAAGAAAAATGTATACACGGAATAATTGATATAACTCGTTAAATACGACTAAATTGCTAAAATACATAAATATTTTGCTTTTGCGCTACATGACGAAATATCATGCAACAATTTCGTATTATACGAAATAATTATAGATCTTTACGAAAAATTGTTCTACAAAAAAAGTTGAGTCCAGGAAACTTCCGTGAAGCTCTTAATGTGACATATTGAAGCTCTTAATGACGATGTACTTTAGATAACTCCCCGGTGTTCTTCATGCTTTTTCAGAAGATTTGGTGAATCATCAACTATAGCATTGGACCAAATTCGTTCCAAACATTTTGTGAGTACGGAATTACTTATATTTCTTTTTTGAAATGGAAGAAAGAATACGGAATTAATTGAAAGGGATAAATTATGTGTTTGGAATAAAAATAAATTCATTCGTTCTGAATACGGTGCAAATCATGTTTGAGATTTTGTTAACATCAAATTAATTACTGGGATGAGTCGTTGTACAATTATTATCTTAAAACAGAGGATACAAAAGTAGAAGCAAAAACACACATTAATAATACCCCCCTAATATCAAATCTTACGCAACATCTTACTTAAATATCAACTTCTGGGATGAGTCGGAGGTGGGAATGCCGATATTCCCCTTTTCCCTTCCTGTATTTCTCCATCAACTCGGCCGTACATCCACGAATGTTCAGCCATTCCAGGGAGTCAGGGAAGCCGTCCTCTGGTAAACACCTCAGCCTCTCACACTCAATAATAAACAAAGTTTGAAGGGAGGGGAGGTGGTGTCTGAGTCCCCCACCCACCCTCTCCAACTTCTTCATTTGCTCAATAGACAACCATAGGAGGAATGAACGGAGGAGGCGACCCCAGCTTGCATCATCATTACCACCGGGCGGAAAACACTCCATCTCATCCACATACTCTCCCGCGATGCTCAAACTTCATAAGGCGGTGAGACCCCTCAACCCCTACTCCTCGTTGATTTAGTTTTTTATCTCCTCTCGATGAAACGCTCGTGATGCCTTGGCAGTTCATAATAATCAATTCGAGCGAGGTGAGGTGGTGCATGTCATGAGGCAAACACTTCACCTTTGGATAGCTCCCAAGCACAAAATAAGACAGGTCGCGGGGAGTGAATGGAATATCTCCATCTCTAATGCTGGCAAATCGAAGAGTCTAAGCTCAGAGAGGGAGGAGAGGTGTTGCAAACTATCCGTCAAAGTCGTAAGGCTTCCGCAATCCCGAATTTCCAATTCCCGCAGAGACTGAGAAAGGGGACTACTAGCACCAACTAATTCCGTAATCGACACGAGTGCCTCCAGATTGTCTAGTCCAAGCTCCACGAGAGAATACAGAAGTCTTCTGCTAATCAGCTGGGACTGCGGCATTTTCGCGCAGCCTTGAAGCACAATCTTCTCAATGAAGCAGGCAGTCCTCCGCTGGGGAAGGAACGGAACTTCTCGCAACCAGAAATCCTCATCTCATTAAGAGATGTAAGTTCAGATAACTCTTCCGACAGCTTCTCTAACTCTCCGCAACTTGTTATTTTAAGAACCTTTAGATTAGGTGGAACTTGTTTCCATCCATCCCCTCCCACGATGGACTTAAATTGAGGACATCTCTCAAACCTCATCTCTTCGAGCGCAGTCCAAGAGGTCGACAAACTCCCCTCAAGGTGAACTAGCTCCTGGATTTTTCTATTTACCATCTTGGTCATCGAAGTAAGGCCTGCCAAACATTTCAAAAAATCTCCCATTGCAACAATGAATATCAGTCTCGACGAGGGACGGAAGGCTAAGAATGCACCCTCCTTTCAGTTTGGGACACTTCTTCACGATTAGCTGTCGGAGACAAGGGAATGGCTGGCTGTTCTCATCCCCTCCGTTGAACAACCACTTCTCCCAGGCACCCATGTTCTCGAAGCACAACTTCTTCAATGACTGAAAAAATGGCCCTCTAGACCCGTAAAATTCGGGACCTATGGAAAATATCCCTTCAAGACCGCTCATTTCCAACCTTTCCAGCAAGGGAAGTTGTCCAAATGGTGGCAGTGAATCCAAGCCGTTACAACCACTCAGGGTTATGCTTATGACATAATTGTATTGATTATCAAACCATTTTGGAAATCTTTTGGCTCCATAGTGACATATTTCAAGTGATTCAATCTTCCTCGAAGGTCGCAGATGGTCGAGGAGCTTGAATTGATGGTCATCCTCACGTGAAATTTCAGAACACGATCCCCAATCCAAGCTTAATTTGAGAACCGCTTCCTTTCCAGATAGATTAGCAATCCTCGCATCTTCGACGTCATTTACATTCAACAAATTACGAATGTGCAACTCTCCTTGAAGGCGTTCTAGTGGTCCCAGTTGCTTCAACTCCTGACCGACTTCTTTTCCCACGATAAAGTCTGAGAGTATTCTCTACCACTTCAAAATCCGTAAGTCATAAACTTGACGGATTGATATTCTCTACCAGTGATTTGTTCTTCGTCTTTTTACAAGAAACCATCATCAAAATATATTAATAAATGGAGATAAAAGATTCAAAATATTGATTTAAGGTTATAAACAAAATATTTTGAAAATTTAGTCCACAAAATAAAGTCAAGAAAAAGTTGGGTCCACGAATTCGCTGTTAGAATAATATCATAAGATATTTAAGGCTATAAAAAAATATTTCAAAATTTTGGCTACAGCCGATGGTTTTAGTTCAAAACCCAGAACCAATATAAACACATGAGATACACGTAAAAATCACGTCTCGACTACATTCGCTAATGATTCAATCATCCCGATGTGTTTGTGAGAGTTTATCCTCAGTTCAACCTGGATCACATGCATCAACTGTCACCCAGGAAGTCATAATATGTTAATGATTACATAATGGTAGCCTCCCACTCTGCTCATGAAACTTTTTTTTTAACATTGCAAATTATGTAAGAAAATCAATCCAATCCAGAATCATCCTAGTCGAATTTAGGACACGAAACGTGCGGAAAACAAGTTACGTACTCGTGTTAACATACCTATATAATAACTCGATTATCAAGCCTTTAACGCAATCTTTAGCGTTATCCGACGAAATCTACAAAACACAGGGCAAAACCGGTGATCTGGGTCTTCCTCTCCCTGACTTGCCGATGGCCGATGGAGCACCACTATTAGGGTTAGGGCAAGTGGGAGAGGGGACCTAGCACTTGTTAATATAAGGTGTGACGGGCCCTTCCATCATAAGCTTACGTCAACACACTGGGCCTACACCGAAATCCGACGCTTTAGTCCACTCAGCCATCTCTCCCAATTTTCAATTTTCCTTGGATTATTTACCAGTGGTATTCAAGCTATTGAATTCTACAATGGAGCCCCCACAGGCAAGCCCTATTCATTACTATGTCACCCGCCATCCAGCCCACATCAATAACAAACCGAGATGCCACAAAAGCTCAAATAAAAAATCACCCAAACTGAACGAGTTATCATGCATTGTCTCGTATACCGGTTTTCGAAAACTTAAATCAGTAATTGTTTATAGCCCAACAGAATTTTTATAAAACAAAATAAAATAATAAAAAAGTAAAATAAAATTCTAACATTCTCCCACTTGGGCTATGATCAATTAGAAAGCTTCTAAAAACATTTTAGTTTTGAAAATGACTCTCAGGATGTATACAATATGGCCATAGCAAAAAACACAATATAAGAGATAACATCTAAAAAACAACCCCGACCATCCATGCTACTAACACTGAATCATAGCCGTCGTTACACCATTTAACGGTGTTGAACGACTATGATCACAAGCGCCAGCAACACTAACGTGAATAGGTCAATGTGGTGGTGTAGCCAAAAATAACATCCCTGAATGTGATCTGAATGATATTATTTTTTATCGGTCTTCATCTTTCTGTACCCTTATGCCCATAATAAGCCAGAAAGACGATAGAGCACAAACGCTCTGTAATATGTCTCATAAACATTAATGCGCGCCAACTGCATTGTGCTTTATAAGAGACAAACTATATTGACAAAACTGTCATACTCAAGATCAAGCACCAAGTCTCAAGATTTTCTTTAAAAAATTAAATAAATCTGTAACCTTTACATTTCTCTGAAGTCGGAGTGCACAATCCGCAACTTTTATACTTCAGAGACGTCATAGTACACATTTGTAATCTTAATGCTTCAGAAAAGCCAGATAAAATCATCTACCTCCGTAACCATAATGTTTCACAAAGTGAGAGAAAACCATATCTGTAACCTGAATACTTAGTGAAACCGGAGTAATCATCCGTAACGCGGATGCAACCAAATATATCCGTCATCTTTATATTGAACCAAGGTAAGAGAATACCCTCTGTAACCTGTATACCTCAGTGAAACCGGGGTAATCATCTGTAAACTTTACGCCTCAAAGAAGCTCGATGAAATAAACCGAGCACTACAGCTCTATATGTCTCAAAACATAAATATCTCGAGAAAACATTTATGGTGTTGTATGAGACTTATACACTTGACATAACATTAATGCTCAACATAGACACCATATCTTAAGACTTTTAACAATTGCGCATAATAAACCAGATTATCAACGATCATCAAATTTGATATTCCACATGTACAAAGCATGTGTCAAATACGATAGTCAAATAATCATATCTATCAAATAAGATAGTAATGTGATGCTCCCACTAACCAAGTAAATCAAAATAATGAACCACGTACAATAATTATAAGATCCAATTGGACTTCAAGTGGCATTCCCCTTGGTTAGAAATCAGTCGATACCGCACTAATATCATAGTAATTAGCATAATTATTCAAAATTATCATCGACGACGGTACTTTCAAAACAACACCACTCGACCTTTTAAAAAGAATAATTCAATTAACGAGAGTGGTGTATGTAAGAAGCCTCAACATCAAATGCAATATCAAGAAAATAGAATGTTGGATAATGCTCTAATGAGCGTCAACAATAACTCCCACTAATAAAAACAATTAGATGATTAAGTTGAAGTGTTCCCACTGAAATAATATATCATCATAAATTTAAGATCTCCTACAAGTTTATTAAAACATGATTACTCAAGGCTTTCAATCTTTGGTTGCGTTACCATCAAGCTCTAAGCAGATGTTACAAACTCCACAATACGTATCACATAAGCGTCTCAACGGATCTCAACAAGCGAGTCGCTTTGGTAACTAAATACCTGTATTATCATGTGAAATCTCCCAATCCCAGGATACCTATCAAACCTTCCCTCTCAACTCGACAATCGAGTTGAATACTAGAAAAATAAATTATGTAAATCCATAATTAATGTAATATATTATCACACAAGCAGATTTCACAAATCTTAATGAGCGAGTCGCTTTGGCAACCAAGCGCCAGTATCATCATGTGAAATCTTCCAATGCTAGGATGCTCGTAAAACCTCGTTTAGCCCACAAGCGAACAAAGTGACATAATCAAGACATTCATGTTGATACGTAGGTGGAACTTTTTTCCCTCCATCCCCTTTCACGAAGGACTTAAATTGAGGACACTTCACAATCTTTATCTCTTCCAGCGCGACCCAAGAGGTTGAAAAACTCCCCTCAAAGTGAACCAGCCCCGGGATATGGCTAATTTCCATCTTGGTCATCGACGTAAGGCCTGCCAGACATTTCAAAAATATCCCATCGCAGCCATAAATATTAATTTCGACGAGTGATGGAAGGCTAAGAGTGCACCTTCCTTTTAGTTTGGGACACCCCACCACGATTAGCTGGCGGAGGCAGGGGAATGGCAAGTTGTTATCCTCCTCTCCGTTGTACAACCACTTCTCCCAGGCACCCATGTCCTTGAAGCTCCAGCTCTTCAATGACTGAAAAAATGGCCTTCTGGACCCATAAAACTCGAGACATATGGAACATACCATTTGAAGACCAAAAAGGTCCAAACTTTGCAGCAGGGGAAGTTGTCCCAAAGGTGGCAGGGAATCCAACCTTTTACAACCTCTCAGGGTTATGCTCATGACATAATTCAAACCGTATTGATTATCAAACCATTTTGGAAATCTTTTGGCCCCAATAATGACCTATTTCAAGTGATTCAATCTTCCTTGGAGGTCGCAGATGGTCGAGGAGCTTGAATTGATGGTCATATTCATGTGCAATTTCAGAACACGATCCCCAATCCAAGCTTAATTCGATAACCGCTTCCTTTCCAGATATATTAGCAATCCCCGCGTCTTCGACATCATCTCCATTCAACAAATTACGAATGTGCAACTCTTGTTGAAGGCATTCTAGTGGTCCCAATTGCTTCAACTCTTGACCGACTTCTTTTCCCACGATAAAGTCTGAGAGTATCTCGAGATTTTTTAGATCGCCGATACGTGGCGACATTACCTGCAAGACTCTTGTCCAGGTTATGTCGAGGTGGACAAGATTGGACTGCTTGTGAATGTTTCTCGGCAACTTTTGAAGCTCCTCACACCCTCGGAGCAGTAGAGATTGCAACTCCACCAGGTCACAAATGGATTCCGGCAGCACTTCGATATCTGTATGTGAAAAATCCACGGATTGCAGGAGTTTCAACTCTCCAATTCGGTGCGGCACATGCCTAATCTTAAAGAAGCGTAACGACAACATTCTCAGATTCTTCATATCCACGATCAAGTCTTGTATCACATCCTCGGATATAAACGCAAATCCCTCACGCCCTTCTGAGATCTGAAATGGCATAAATGTTCTCAGCTTCCTCATTGAGCGAAACGCCTCAAATCTCTTCGAGCGAAACGCCTCAAATCTCTTCGAGCGACAACATTCATAAAACTGTGTAACCACTGCCGCATGACGAACTTTGTCAAGAAAAAACACTTCGTAAGAGGTGGAGCCTTCTCTAAACTCATCAGAGCTGAAATATGAGCGGTCATCGACTGATTTCGCGAGGTCATTGATAAGATCATGCATTGAATAGAAATTCTTATCATCCCTTGTTCTATGAAGGAATGACAAGGCCTCCAACCGACGGAGATTCTCCATCCCTGCTTCTCGGAGAGTTCGGGCAGTCCCTTTTTGTAGCAAACCCTGTATGATCCACAATCGAATTAACTCGTCTTGGTCGAATACGTAATCCTTTGGGAATAATGTACAAGCTGCGAAACATCTCTTCAAGTGAATGGGAAGATGAACGTAGCTCAACTTCAAAGCTGGAGGGATCTTTCCCCCCTCTCTGTCCCAAGAACAATGAGTTAACACTTGCTTCCACTGTTCATCGTCAGTTTTGAAACGCAGTATACCTCCGATCACCTTAATAGAAAGAGGCAGACCCTTACACTTTTTAGCCAATTGAACGGAAATCTCTAGAAGATGTGGGTGGCCATCAAAGTTTTTCTCACCTATGGAGTGATAGGCAAGCAACGACAAGCACTCACCCATCATTCTAGAAACCTCCAAGTTTCTTGTTGTGAGTAGAATCTTGCTTCCTTTACTCCCGGAATATAAGGGCTTCAGCAGGGACTCGAGCTCTTCATAATTATCGTTCCAACATCGTCCAACAAAAGGAGGAACTTCTTTCCAGATAACTTGTCGCTCAGAGAACTCTGAAGCCTATCCAGATCTTTATCTGCACCGGATGAAGATGGGGCTACCTTGTCCCGGATGCACTTGGTGATGGCAGCCATGTCAAAGACTTCGGAGACACAGACCCAGGCTTTGACTGCGAAGTCCGCAGTTTTCAAGGACTAGTGATTATACAACGCTTGTGCAAGGGTAGTTTTACCGAGTCCTCCCATCCCCACGATTGAAACGATTGTAAAGGGTTCGACGGAGCCTTGGGTTGCTTCAGATCTGGTCAATCGATGAGAAGCTCCTTCATTTGCTTCTCCCTGCCCCCGAACTTTGGCTCGGGCAGGGATGTGGTTTCGAAACGGGGCTGGTAGCTGTGACGGTCAATCCTCGAGTTCCGGACTAATTGGAGCGAGGGAATTCTTTCATAGACATCCTTTAATCTTCAGTCGATGTCATCGATCTCATTGGCCATATAATGGCCAGAGATCAGGGCACGCGGACGGAGAGGAGAGCAGCAAGCGATGAGACCGTGAGGGAGTTTCAACGACCGTGACCGGGCCTGCAACTTGGGTGCCTCCCGCTTGGCTTCGACAGAGGAGTGGTCAAGCAGGTCCTCTATGTCGTAGGCGACGTCCCTGAGGTCAGCGAGCCACCGGGCAGTAGCAGAGTCATCGTCGTACATCTGCTTTTCCTCGGCAGAATCCAAAAAGGCTTGGATCCAGGGCAGCTTCTCCCCCCATGAGTTGAGCGTGTCGGAGATGCCGTGGATCCGGGAATACTCAGAGATGAGTTGAGAGCCGACAAGGTTGAGGACGGGGGAGATGAAATCCATATTCTCTCTCTCTCTATCTCTCTCTTTTGGAATAGTTTGTCTTCCTGAAACCCTTACACAGAGGCAAAGCCAATATTATTAAACCAACCCACCCAAAGACTTTCCCCCACTCCCACTTCCTTCACGGAGGCATAATAACCAGCATCCAATAAATAAATATATTCTTTGAATCAATCAATCCCTTTTTACAATGTGACGTGTTCACGTGGCCCACCACTTTCTTAATATTATTTATAAAACCAACAAACCTCCCCTTTGAATTTGTTAATATATGGTGAAAACGGCCTCAACAGATAACACTTCTAGTGACCACTAAGATGATCAGATCATAAACACAAACACGCATCTGGGGAGATGGAAATCTTTATTCCTCTCAATCCTGTGGACTTTGACAGTAATAATCTTCTTCTGTGGATGGTATAGCAAGTTATGACTTCACTTTATATTATTCTTTTAACTTTATTTCCACTTCTATATTTACAAAAATATTAATACCAAAATTTTAAAATTAAAGTAGAAGAACTAAATTCCAAGTTTTTTACAAAATATTTGAAAGATTGAAATGAATCAAGAAGAGTTGGAAATCTTTCTTTATTTGATACAATCAATGCATGATGTCCCCAAACACATTAATAAGACCAGTTGGAAACATTCGGAAAAAAAATAATTACGGTGGGTTGATATGGTTATGACTTGTAAGTCATAAACTTGTGGGATTTCTTCTTCTTCAGGGGATTATAAAACCAACTGATCAAAGGCTTTTGCCCACTGAGTCTTGCCTTAATTCATTCAACCATACAAATGGGACAAGCATATGTTTGGTAAAATATATAATTATTTAAAGGAATGATGATGTTGGTATTTTCTTATTTATTAAAAGTTAATAAATGGAGAGAAAAAGAGATAATTGCATTACAATAAAATAATAATTGCATTACAGAGACTTAACCTGCCAAGTCTTCAGGACATCACATGGCGGGAAAAGAACAACAAATCGTCTTTGGCGCACCTTCTGTGAAGGGCCGTCGTTCGAGGCGATGGGGTGAGTGCCTCCTATGTCTGCATGGCTGCTGAAAGGCACTTCAACGCCAAATTCGTGTGTGTGACATTTCTCTAATGTTAGCTTGGGATCATTTTTTTCTTTATTTCTTTTGTTATCATATGTGGAAATTAATAAATTGATTTGTTTGTGTTGGTTGTGATTGAGCCCTTAGCTGATCTGCTCCGCCTTGTTTTACTCTCCCCCCCTAGCTTTGGTAAAGGGAATCACGTCATCATTAGCTTTAATCAGGTGACGGTAAATTTACACCTTATAAAAAATAGAAAGATAAATTAATTGCATGAAAATAGAGATATGATTCATTCAAGCTTTATGCGTCTCCACATTCTTCTGTAATGACATTCAATTCCTCACTTATTAAATAAAATTAGTAGATAGTAACTTTTGGGATGAGTCGGAGGTGGGAATGCCAATACTCTCCTTTCCCCTTCATGCATTTCTTCTTCAACTCATCCCTACATCCGCTGATGTAGAAACCTCCTAGGGAGTCAGGGAGGCCGTCGTCTGGTAACCACCTCAGTCTCGGACAGTCCCAAATATACAAATCTTCAAGGGAGGTGAGGTGGTGTCTGAGTCCCCTACCCACCCTCTCCAACTTCTTCATTTCACCAATAGACAAATATTGGAGGGATGAAGGGAGGAAACGACTCCAGTCTCCATCATAAACACTAGGAGGAAGACACTCCATCTCATCCACACACTCCATCTTTCCCCAAATAGACAAACTTCGTAAGGAGGTGAGACCCCTCAACCCCCACTCCTCAAGTGGCTGATTCAGATTTCTGCATTTATGAATCCAAAGAACCTCCAGGTTGGGGGACAGACCTCCTCTCGATGATAAGCTCGTGATACCTTTACAATTAAATATATATAGTGTTTTGAGGGATGCGAGGTGGTGCATGTTATAAGGCAAAGACTTCACCTTTGGACAATTGTCAAGCTTAAACCAGGACAGGTTGCAGGGGAGAGAAGGGAATATCTCCATCTCTAATGCTGGGCAATTCGAGAGATTAAGATTAGAGAGTGCGGACAGGTGTTGCAAGCTGTCCGTCAAGGTCGTAAGGCTTTCGCATTGCTCAATTGTCAATTTCTGCAGAGACCGAGAGAGAGGACTACCAACATCAACTAATTCCGTAATGGACACCAACCCCTCCAGATTGTATAGTCCAACTGCCACGAGAGAATACGAATGTATTATGCTAATAAGCTGGGACTGCGGCATTTTCGGGCAGCCTTGAAGCCACAATCCTCTCAACGATGCAGGCAGTCCCCCGCTGGGGAAGGAACATAACTTCTCGCAACCTTTAATACTCATCTCATTAAGAGATGTAAGTTCAGATAACTCTTCCGGCAGCTTCTCGAACTCTCCGCAATCTACTATTTGAAGAACCTTTAGATTAGGTGGAACTCGTTTCCCTCCATCCCCTCCCAAGATGAACTTAAATTGAGGACATCTCTCAATCCTCATCTTTTCGAGGACAGTCCAAGAGGTCGACAAACTACCCTCAAAGTGAACCAGCTCCTGGATTTCCCTAATTACCATCTTGATCATCAACGTAAGGCCTGCCAGACATTTCAAAAATCTGCCATCGCAGCCGTCAATATTAATTTCGACGAGGGATGGAAGGTTAAGAGTGCACCCATCTTTTAGTTTGGGACACCCCTTAACGATTAGCTGTCGGAGACAAGGGAATGGCGAGTCGTTATCCTCCTCTCCGTTGTACAACCACTTCTCCCAGGCACCCATGTCCTTGAAACTCAAGCTCTTTAATGACCGAAAAAATGGCCTTCTAGACCCATAAAACTCGGGACCAATGGAAGACACCATTTGAAGACCACAAATGTCCAAACTTTCCAGCAGGGGAAGTTGTCCCAAAGGTGGCAAGGAATCCAAGCTTTTACAACCTGTCAGGGTTATGCTCGTGACATTATTCATACTGTAATGATTATCAAACCGTTTTGGAAATGTTTTTGCCCCATAGTGACATATTTCAAGTGATTCAATCTTCCTCGGAGGTTGCAGATAGTCGAGGAGCTTGAATTGATGGCTATCGTCACGTGAAATTTCAGAGCACGATCCCCAATCCAAGCTTAATTTGAGAACCGCTTCCTTTCCTGATATATTAGCAATCCTCGCATCTTCGACGTCATCTACATTAAACAAATTACTAACTCGCAACTCTCGTTGAAGGCGTTCTAGTGGTCCCAGTTGCTTCAACTCCTGACCGACTTCTTTTCCCACAGCAAAGTCTGAGAGTATCTCGAGATTTTTTAGATCGCCGATATGCGGCGGCATCTCCTGCAAACTTTCTGTATCGGTTATGTCGAGGTGGAGAAGATTGGCCAACTTGTGAATGTTTCTCGGCAACTTTTGAAGCTCCTTACACCCTCGGAGCAGTAGAGATTGCAACTCCACAAGCTCACAAATGGAATCCGGCAGCACTTGGATATCTGTATACGAAAAATCTACGGAACGTAGCAGTTTCAGCTCTCCGATTCGGTCTGGCACATGCTTAATATTAAAGAAGCGTAGCGACAACATCCTCAGATTCTTCATATCCACGATCAAGTCTCGTATCACATCCTCGGAGACAATGGCAATTCGCTCTCGCCCTTCTGAGATTTGAAATGGCATAAATGTTCTCAGCTTCTTCATTGAGCGAAACGCCTCAAATCTCTTCGAGCGACAACGTTCATAAGACAGTGTAACCACTGCCGCATGACGAACAAGGAACAACACTTCACAAGAGGAGGAGCCTTCTTTAAACTCATCAGAGCTGAAATATGAGCGGGCATCGACTGATTTCGCGAGGTCATTGATAAGATCATGCATTGAATATAAATTCTTATCATCCCTTGTTCTCTGAAGGAATGACAAGGCCTCCAACCGACGGAGATTCTCCATCCCCGCCTCTCGGAAAGTTTGGGCAGTCCCTTTTTGCAGCAAACCCTGTATGATCCACAATCGAATTAACTCGTCTTGGTCGAATACGTAATCCTTCGGGAATAATGCACAAGCTGCGAAACATCTCTTCAAGTGAATGGGAAGACGAACGTAGCTCAACTTCAAAGCTGGAGGGATCTTTCCCCCCTCTCTGTCCCAAGAAACATGAGTTAACACTTTCTCCCACTGTTCATCGTCAGTTTCAAAACGCAGCATACCTCCTATCGCCTTAATAGAAAGAGGCAGACCCTTACACTTTCTCGCCAGTTGACCAGAAATCTCCAGAAGGTGTGGGTGGCCTTCAAAGTTTTCCTCACCTATGGAGTGATAGGCAAGCAGAGACAAGCACTCCTCCAACGACATTAATTCCAACTTCTTCGGATCACGATCACCCATCATTCTAGCGACCTCAAAGTTTCTTGTTGTGAGTAGAATCCTGCTTTCTTTACTCCCGGAATACAAGGGCTTCAGCAGGGACTCGAGCTCTTCATATTTCTCGTTCCAGACATCGTCTAAAACAAGGAGGAACTTCTTTCCAGATAACTTGTCTCTCAGAGAACTCTGAAGCTGATTAAGATCCTTCTTCTCACTGGACGAAGACGGGTCTACCTGGTCCACCTGGTCCAGTATGCCCTTGGTGATGGCGGCCATGTCAAAGACTTCAGAGACACAGACCCAGGCTTTGACTGCGAAGTCCGCAGTTTTCAAGGACTCGTGATTATACAACTCTTGTGCGAGGGTAGTTTTACCGAGTCCTCCCATCCCCACGATCGAAACGACTGTAAAGGGTCGGACGGAGCCTTGGGTTGCTTCAGATCTGGTCAATCGAGCGAGCAGCTCCACCATTTGCTTCTCCCTGCCCACGAACTTTGGCTCGGGCAGGGATGTGGTTTCAAAACGGGGCTGGTAGCTGTGACGGTCACTCCTCGAGTTCCGGACTAATTGGAGCGAGGGAATGTGGTCATAGACAACCTTTAATCTTCGGTCGATGTCATCGATCTCATTGGCCAAATGATGGCCAGAGATCAGGGCGCGCGGGCGGAGAGGAGAGCTCCTAGCGATGAGGCAGTGAGGACGTTTCGACGACTGTGCCTTGGACTCGGCCCGCTTGGCTTCGCCAGAGAAGTGGTCCAGCAGGTCCTCCATGTCGTAGGCGACGTCCTTGAGGTCAGCGAGCCACCGGGCAGTAGCACGGTCATCGTCGTACATCTGCTTTTCCTCGGCAGAATCCAGCACATCTTGGATCCAATGCAGCTTCTCACCGCATGAGTTGAGCTTGTCGGAGATGCCGTGAATCCGGGCATACTCCGCGATGAGTTGAGAGCCGACCAGGTTGAGGACGGGGGAGATGAAATCCATATTCTCTCTCTATCTGTCTTTTGGAATAGTGTGTCTTCCTTCATAGAGGCATATTATTATTAAACCAACTGAACCAAAGACTTTGAACACTCCCACGAGTCTTCTTTGCTCATCCATCCATCTTACAGAAACAGACAAACATGGAATAAAAGAATGAAAGGATGGACTTCGTTACCATGACGTGGCAGTAACGGAGTCCTACGTGTATCTTGATGTGGCAATTCTACCTAAATAAAAAATCACAACGTATGACATTGTCGCAACCACATCAGACTCCGGGATAACACTTTCACAAATTGGCTAGAAAAAACTTACAATACAAAGTTGAGAACATTTTTATATAGCCAAAAAAATGTGAACACAAAAAAAAAATTCATACTTAAAAATAAAAACGTATATTTTACTGTATAATTATTTTAAGGAAAGGCTGATGATGGAAGAAGACCTTCGTACCCACCAGGACACGACCTCTCTACGTCGATCGTACCGTTGGTTGGCCCCCCACACACTTGAATTTCCCAACTTCCATGATGGGGATTTACTTATATTTAACACGACCTCTCTACATCGATCGTAGTGTTGGTATGGTCCCCCACACACGTGAATTTGCCTTCTTCGATGTGGTACTCTGTCCCCCGACGAAATAACTCCAAATTTCTTCTTTCATGTCTGTCTGTCTGATTGTCGGTCAATAAAGCTTTCTCCAGCGCAAAATATTTCCTTACTGAAGTAATAAATTTGAAAATTTCTTAATTAGGAAATAAAAAAATTTTAAAATTTAAAAAATGAAAATGAAACCACGCTTTCCTTTAAATGTTGGAATTTGGTTGTTTAAACAATGATTTTTTCATTTTTTAAATTGAAAAATAAAACTATGTAAGGCCGACTTTTTGAAATTAGTCAAAAAATTTCGAAAACGTACGTATTTAATGAAATAGTATAATAATTTGTCATATTTTTCGAACTAGCCTTTGTCCCTTCCGTTAAAAGTGGGCTTAAAATTAAGATCGTTAGAATATTAAACAACTAACAAAAAATTGTTGTTGCACGTAAATAATGGTTATTATTAGTCCACGTGGCCTGAATATTTCCTTCTCCCTTAAAATTAGCAACTCTTATTAATAACCAATGCATCCCATTTTCAAACAAGATGTTGTTATTGTTAACACATTTAGACCAATTCCATAAATTATGACAATTATTAACCAAGAGATTACGTCGCCCTGTCTTATACTTTCTAAACACTGTCTAAGATATATCACTAAGATATATCTTTTGTCGCTTATCCATGTTATGAGGAAACTTCCGACAACTATTAATATGCTTCCACATCGTTGAAGTGTCTCAATTAGGATTATACTTATACACATTGTTACAGTAAATGCACTTCACATTCTCTGCCTTATGAGTCTTCTCATTCAGAATTTTCGCAAAATGATCCCAAACGTTAGACTTTATGTTTTGTTTGCCTGTTACCTTAGGAGCAGTAGGAAGATTGGCCGCTGTTGAAGCTAAAGTTCGCTTAACACTAGTTGTTTGAGCCTCATTGTTGTCAGAATCGTGATTCATCTTCTAATTCGAACAACCTAACAAATCAAACAATAGATCATTAAACAGATGATCCAGAGCACCAACGCCTCAAATTACATCAAAATCAAAATCCAAACCCCACAGAATCACCCCCTGACCAGCTATGTTCAGAAAAAAAGAACTTTTAAGAAAGTATTCTTATCACCCACGACTCAATCAACCTAACCCATCCCTAAAATCCTCCAAAAAATCATAACCCAGAAGAATTGTAAATAAAAATTGACAAGACAAGGCGGGAAAGAAGGGAAAAAGCATATTAGGAGCTGACTTACCGTAAGAAACCGTAACCCCTGGAACCGTTTGATGAAGACGTTGTGAAGAGGGGGGAGAGACTGGGAATAGAAAGGTTAGGAACCGGGAAAATTATTCGGGGTATGGTAAAGTTTAATTTAGGTTATTGGGTTGGGTAAAATTTAGGGTAGGTTATTGGGTTTGGTAAAATTTAGGGTAGGATATTGGGTTGGGTAATATTTAGGTTAGGTTCCAGGTTCTCCGAGTTGGTTCCGGGGGAGAACATGGAACTGTACTTAGTACCGCCGGTTTTGTAAAATTTACAACCTATAACCTACTCGATCCATTCGAGAACCTGTACTGACACCGACCCTATGGTGCCGGTTCCGACGGGTTCCCGATTTTATCCGGAACCTATGCTCGCCCCTATATTTTACTATATAATTATTTCAAGGAAAGGCTGATGATGGAAGAAGGCCTTCCAACCCACACTCTACATCGATCGCACTGTTGGTATGGGCCCCCACCCACGTGAATTTCCCTTCTTCCATGATGGGGATGGAAGGTCACGATCGATCTCTCTCTTTGGGTTGTCCTCCGGGGAAGTACCAGCTGAAGTTCGACGCGGAGACTTGCTACCTCATGAAAGGGAAGGTGAAGGTTTACCCTAAGGGGCCGTCGTCGTCACGGGCGGTCGAGTTCGGGGCAGGGGATCTAGTGACCATCCCATAGGGGCTAAGATGCACATGGGATGTGTCCGTCGCCGCGACAAGTATTACATATTCGAGTCAAATTCGGGCTCATCTTCTTCTCCATCGTGAGCATAGCCACCCCCCAAACCTAACGCAACTTCGTCTTTTCTTAAAGTCATGAATGGGCCTGGTCAAACTAATTTTTCTTTTTCGGTCTGGGCACTCCTTTGCAGAATGCGAAGATAAGATCGAATGGGGTTATGTTATTACCATGATAATTATTATTCTAAGTGACAGTTCGTCAGTTCGATTATTTGATGATATCGCTCCAGGCAAATTGCATCTGCATCTGTTCTTCTGCTTCTTATTTTTGTTCTTACTAAGAAATAACAGTCTATGTGTCCTAAAAGATAAACTCGGACACGCCTTCGGTGGTCAAAAGGGGAGGTGTAGACTGGTCCATTTCTTATTCTTTCTCCTTTTAAGATGATATGAGAAAAAAAAAAAAGATGCCTTTGACCGGTCAGTCTTTTTAGGGATACTATTTTCTTTACTCGTGCTTTCTTCTAAGAAAACTGCATCCACCTCACTCATAATTTAAAGCAAAGGAAAGGAAAGATGATATCCACCTCACTCATTAATTACTAGCCAAAAACTTTACCTTTAATAATTAAATAAAAACTTTAGGGTTTGTGTTTGGCTTGGTAGTAGAGAGTGATGTGATGTTCCCCCCAACAAACAACCCATGATGGGATAACACATTTGATTCTATCCGCTGGTAAATCATGGGTTGATTAGGAAAAGGAAATAAATAAATTATCCATTCACCATCTTTTCTCGGGGGTACGATCGAATAAAAAAGATTGGTTCTATTTTCCACGTTCCACAGGATATAACCCATGTGGCTTTTCCTTGAACAAGGAATACTAAAATATGAACAACATGCGGTTTATAACTGCGTCAATGGTGGTCAAAGCAAGGTAAAGTCGCGGTTAGGAATAACTTTATGTTATACATCTGAAGTCTTCGTTCAGAATTGAGATATTAGCATTCTTGCGAAGTTGCGGTTACTAGCAACATTTTTCTTTAGAAAAAAATTCACAACTTAAGAATAATGATGTTATGATGTCGGATGATCCGAAATGACTAGTACGGGGTACTTGAAATTTCGCAAGTCTTTACAATTTAAGACCACGAGCTTGGGCTAAAAGCCTAAAACGCTATTTGGAAGACCGACAGCCACTTGGCCCACTTGGTCGGAAACCACGATATCTTCAGAAAGCCATGATCCCAAACGGTGATGACTTGCATAATGTCACTTCCACCAAAAGCAATGCTTGCTTGAGAAATAACCATAAAAAATTCAATTTGATGCCTCGTAAATGTATCTTACCATATAATTCTTCAAACAATTGTCATCGGGCAAAGACGCTTTCTAATCTTGTTGTTGGTTCTTTAGGAAGAGGTCTAAATATGGAACAGACAACGGGGCATACTAAATATTATATTCTTTTTTCAGCTTATTAAGGAAGGCCATTTCGACGAAAGATCCACGCCTAAATTCCATAGCCTTGGGTGGGGAGCCAATTGAAGTATTGTCCTGTCACAAAATGACCGTCAACAGTGTGAGCCGGAACCCTCTGAAGCCTTGGATATTAGCTTCGGCAAGCAATGATCCTATGATTCGTATATGGTGTTATCATTAAAAGCTGTTACAGGACTTTCATGACGATGATTTTACATGTCGATGGCAAACTCTCCGGGGCGAGGCTCGAGGATGGTCTTCAGGACATCACATCGCGGGAAAAGAACAACAAATCGTCTTTGGCGCACCTTCTGTGAAGGGCCGTCGTTCGAGGCGATGGGGTGAGTGTCTCCTAGGTCTGCATGGCTGCTGAAGGGCACTTGATAGATGTATCTACTTCAACGCCAAATTCTTGTGTGTGACATTTCTCTAATGTTTGCTTGGGATCATTTTTTTCTTTTTTTTTGTTGTCGACATATGTGAAAATTAATTAATTGATTTGTTTGTATTGGTTGTGATTGAGCCCTTAGCTGATCTGCCCCGCCTTGTTTTACTCTCCCCCCCTAGCTTTGGTAAAGGGAATCACGTGATCATTAACACCTTATAAAAAAATAGAAAGAGAAATTAATCGCAAGAAAATAGAGATATGATTCATTCAAGCTTTATGCGTCTCCACATTCTTCTGTAATGACATTCAATTCCTCACTTATTAAATAAAATTAGCAGATAGTAAATGACGGGATGAGTCGGAGGTGGGAATGCCAATACTCTCCTTTCCCCTTCATGCATTTCTTCTCCAACTCATCCGTACATTCGCTAATGGAGAAAACTCCTAGGGAGTCAGGGAGGCCGTCGTCCGGTAAACACCTCAGCCTCTCACATTTAATAATAAACAAATATTCAAGGGAGGTGAGGTGGTGTCTGAGTCCCCCACCCACCCTCTCCAACTTCTTCATATTTTGAATTTCCAACCAGACGAGGGATGAAGGGAGGAGGCGACTCCAGTCTCCATCATAAACACTAGGAGGAAAACACTCCATCTCATCCACACACTCCATCTCTCCACGGATGATCAATCTTTGTAAGGCGGTGAGACCCCTCAACCCCCACTCCTCTAGTGGCTGATTCAGATTTCTGCATTCCTCAATCCGAAGAATCTCCAGGTTGGGAGGCAGGCCTCCTCTCGATGATAAGCTCGTGATGCCTTCACACCCCTCAATCCATAGTGATTTGAGGGATGTGAGGTGGTGCATGTCATGAGGCAAAGACTTCACCTTTGGACATCTGCCAAGCTCAAACCTGGACAGGTTGCAAGGGAGTGAAGGGAATATCTCCATCTCTAATGCTGGTAAATAAAAGAGATGAAGATAGGTGAGTGCGGACAGGTGTTGCAAGCTGTCCGTCAAAGTCGAAAGGCTTTCACAATGCTTAATTTTCAATTTCTGCAGAGACCGAGAGAGAGGACTACCAACATCAACTAATTCCGTAATCGACACCAACCCCTCTAGATTGTATAGGCTAAGCTCCACAAGAGAATATGAAAGTCTTATGCTAATCAGCTGGGACTGCGGCATTTTCGGGCAGCCTTGAACCTCCAATTTTCTCAACGAAGCTGGCAGTTCCCCGCTGGGGAAGGAACATAACTTCTCGCAACCTTCAATTCTCATCTCATTAAGAGATGTAAGTTCAGATAACTCTTCCGGCAGCTTCTCGAACTCTCCGCAATCTACTATTTGAAGAACCTTTAGATTAGGTGGAACTTGTTTCCCTCCATCCCCTTCCACGATGAACTTAAATTGAGGACATCTCTCAATCCTCATCTCTTCGAGCGCAGTCCAAGAGGTCGACAAACTCCCCTCAAAGTGAACCAGCTCCTGGATTTCCCTAATTACCATCTCGTTCATCGAAGTAAGGCCTGCTAGACATTTCAAAAATCTCCCATCGCAGCCATCAATATTAATTTCGATGAGGGATGGAAGGTTAAGAGTGCACCCTCCTTTCAGTTTGGGACACCCCTCCACGATAAGCTGTCGGAGACAAGGGAATGGCGAGTCGTTCTCCTCCTCTCCGTTGTACAACCACTTCTCCCAGGCACCAATGTCCTTGAAAAACAATCTCTTTAATGACCGAAAAAATGGCCTTCTAGACCCATAAAACTCGGGACCTATGGAAGACACCATTTGAAGACCAAAAATGTCCAAACTTTCCAGCAGGGGAAGTTGTCCCAAAGGTGGCAAGGAATCCAAGCTTTTACAACCTGTCAGGGTTATGCTCATGACATTATTCATACTGTAATGGTTATCAAACCATTTTGGAAAAGTTTTTGCCCCATAGTGACATATTTCAAGTGATTCAATCTTCCTTGGAGGTTGCAGATAGTCGAGGAGCTTGAATTGATGGCTATCGTCACATGAAATTTCAGAGCACGATCGCCAATCCAAGCTTAATTTGAGAACCGCTTCCTTTCCTGATATATTAGCAATCCTCGCATCTTCGACGTCGTCTACATTAAACAAATTACTAATGCGCAACTCTCGTTGAAGGCGTTCTAGTCGTCCCAGTTGCTTCAACTCCTGACCGACTTCTTTTCCCACGCCAAAGTCAGAGAGTATCTCGAGATTTTTTAGATCGCCGATATGTGGCGGCATCTCCTGCAATACATTTGTGCCACTTATGTCGAGGTGGAGAAGATTAACCAACTTGTGAATGTTTCTCGGCAACTTTTGAAGCTCTTTACACCCTCGGAGCAGTAGAGATTGCAACTCCACCAGGTCACAAATGGAATCCGGCAGCACTTGGATATTTGTATAAGAAAAATCTACGGAACGTAGCAGTTTCAACTCTCCAATTCGGTCTGGTACCTGCGTAATTTTAAAGAAGCGTAGCGACAGCATCCTCAGGTTCTTCATGTCCACGATCAAGTCTTGTATCACATCCTCGGAGACAGAGGCAATTCCATCTCGCTTTTCTGAGATTTGAAATGGCATAAATGTTCTCAGCTTCTTCATTGAGCGAAACGCCTCAAATCTCTTCGAGCGACACTGTTCATATAACTGTGTAACCATTGCTGCATGACGAACTTTGTCAAGAAAAAACACTTCGCAAGAGGTGGAGCCTTCTTTAAACTCATCAGAGCTGAAATATGAGCGGGCATCGACTGATTTCGCGAGGTCATTGATAAGATCATGCATTGAATATAAATTCTTATCATCCCTTGTTCTCTGAAGGAATGACAAGGCCTCCAACCGACGAAGATTCTCCATCCCGGCCTCTCGAAGAGTTCGGGCAGTCCCTTTTTGCAGCAAACCCTGTATGATCCACAATCGAATTAACTCGTCTTGGTCGAATACGTAATCCTTCGGGAATAATGCACAAGCTGCGAAACATCTCTTCAAGTGAATGGGAAGATGAACGTAGCTCAACTTCAAAGCTGGAGGGATCTTCCCCCCCTCTCTGTCCCAAGAAACATGAGTTAACACTTTCTCCCACTGTTCATCGTCAGTTTCGAAACGCAGCATACCTCCTATTGCCTTAATAGAAAGAGGCAGACCCTTACACTTTCTCGCCAGTTGACCAGAAATCTCCAGAAGGTGTGGGTGGCCTTCAAAGTTTTCCTCACCTATGGAGTGATAGGCAAGCAGAGACAAGCACTCCTCTAACAACATTAATTCCAACTTCTTCGGATCACGATCACCCATCATTCTAGCAACCTCAAAGTTTCTTGTTGTGAGCAGAATCCTGCTTCCTTTACTCCCGAAATATAAAGGCTTCAGCAGGGACTCGAGCTCTTCATACTTCTCGTTCCAGACATCGTCCAAAACAATAAGGAACTTCTTTCCAGCTAACTTGTCTCTCAGAGAACTCTGAAGCTGATTAAGATCCTTCTCCGCACTGGACGAAGACGGGGGTACCTGGTCCAGTATGCTTTTGGTGATGGCGGCCATGTCAAAGACTTCGGAGACAGAGACCCAGGCTTTGACAGCGAAGTCCGCAGTTTTCAAGGACTCGTGATTATACAACTCTTGTGCGAGGGTAGTTTTACCGAGTCCTCCCATCCCCACGATCGAAACGACTGTAAAGGGTTTGACGGAGCCTTCAGATCTGGTCAATCGAGCGAGCAGCTCCTCCATTTGCTTCTCCCTGCCCACGAACTTTGGCTCGGGCAGGGATGTGGTTTCGAAACGGGGCTGGTCGTTGCGAAGCTCTCTCCTCGAGCTCTGGACTAATCCGAGAATGGGTATGCAGGCGGCAACTTGCTCCAATCTTCGGTCGATGTCATCGATCTCATTGGCCATATGATGGCCAGAGATCAGGGCGCGTGGATCAAACTGAGATAATTTGGATATCAGGGAGAAAGAGCGTTTGTTGGATGCCTTCTGTTTGGCATCGACAGAGAAGTGGTCGAGCAGGTCCTCCATGTCGTACAAGACGTCCCTGAGGTCAGCGAGCCACTGGACAGTGGCAGAGTCATTGTCGTACATCTGCTTTTCCTCGGCAGAATCCAAAAAGGCTTGGATCCAGGGCAGCTTCTCCCTCCATGAGTTGAGCTTGTCGGAGATGCTGTGGATCCGGGTATACTCAGCGATGAGTGGAGAGCCGACCAGGTTGAGGACGGGGGAGATGAAATCCATATTCTCTCTCTATCTCTCTGTGTGTGTGTCTTCCTTCACAGAGGCATATTATTATTAAACCAACTGAACCAAAGACTTTGAACACTCCCACGAGTCTTCTTTGCTCATCCATCCATCTTACAGAAACAGACAAACATGGGTCGTTTCGTGTCGGCCAAATAAAAGAATGAAAGGATGGACTCCGGACAATATCTACATGGCCCGCCACTAGATATTTTAAATTTCATCTCCATATTTACAAATATTTTATCAGATCGACAGTTTGCAAAGAATTAACTTGAGCTTTTTCGACTAATCACATTTGGGAGCATAACTCCGACAAAACACAACCCATAACCGAGAGGAACTTTCAATTCTCGAACTAAAAAAGGATTGGATTTAATAAAATTTAGGAATTCGAAAAAAATAAAAATAGGAAGGCAAAATAAATAAATATTCACAGATAAAAACTAGAGAAAGGAAAAGGACAGAGAAAATAAAAAAAGTAAAAAAAAAAATATTGAGGCCATGTGACTGAACATAGCATAGACTGACAAGTCTCTTCCTTTTGCTTTTGGTGGGTAAGAAACAACTGACCAAAGGCTTTGACCCAATTCCCACGAGTCTTGCCTTAATTCATTCAACCATCATCCTACACAAACTGACAAGCATTGGTTTGTTTGGTAAATATATAATTATTTCAAGGAAAGGCTGATGATGATGGAAGACTTCCAATCCACACTCTAAATCGATCGGACTGTTGGTACTGTCTGTCCCCCACCCACGTGAATTTCCGTACTTCCATGATGGTACTGTCTGTCCCCCAAACGAAATAACTCCAAATTTCTTCTTCCATGTCTGTCTGCCCGATTGTCCGTCAATAAAGCTTTCTCCGGCGCAAAATATTTACTTACCTGTAGATACTCGTACAACATCTCTTATTCATAGATCTGCACCCGTGTTTATATAGTTAGATACAAAATTATCTATTTTTGAAACAGGAATCAAAGTCGTAGATCTTTTAGCTCCTTACCGGAGTGGAGGAAAAATAGGACTATTCGGAGGGGCTGGAGTGGGGAAAACCGTGCTCATTATGGAATTGATCAACAACATTGCGAAAGCTCATGGGGGTGTGTAAATATCCCAAATTAACCTTTTTTTTAGATTTTTTTTATACATGTTCACAGTGATATTTAACACTTGTATTCCTTCAAATAGTAGGATGTGTCAAACTGTTCCGCCCCAAAGATTTACTCATCATCTGATTCCTAGATCCCCGGCAGCCCTTACCAGATGCACAGAGGGATGTCTTCCCAATCATGGAATGCTTTCGGTCAAGCGACATATCATTGTAGTTCGCCAAATCACATGGGGTTAGCGGAAGAGGTTTGGGCTATCATGGTCGTGGTTCATCACCAGGCGGACGGGCATGGATTTCCAAATGATGAGGCAAAAAGATCAGAGTGACCGAAAGCCCACAGAAGTTTTGTTATGGAGCAAACCTCGCAGGATTCCTTGCAGTTGCCTCCAATGGATCTTCTAATGAGCCAACCAAACCTAATCACTGGATAGCTTCGGTTTCTGTCTTCTTTAGTTTTTTTTATTATTATTATTATTTGTTTTATTCATTTTCTTTTACTTTAACATCTTTAATGTATGTCCTTATCTATGACATTTCTGCACGCATGATGGCCCCCACTTGCCGGTTGAAACGAAGGATTTTCAGAGAGACAAAGTCAAGAATAAAGGGATTGATGCACATTGAATTTCATCCTGACAGCTTTCTAGTCATGCTCATGTACACGGATTGGCTCACCACCAAATTACAACCCCGCATAATATCTGTGAATGTCTTGTGCCTGCAATTTCACAGGAAACGGACTTCATGCTCAGCTTCATCCAGATGGGAGTGTCACCAAGTGAAGATTCAATCAATTACAGAAAACGGGATGAACAAATCAATGTTGCAGCCCGAAATACATATCAATGACAATAGATTCTCGAGCAGCCAGTGCAGACAAGAACATCCTGCGGAAACCAGGTTTCAACATCTTCGTCAGCTTGTCCGTATTACCAGTAAGGAGATACAGGAAAGACAGCCTCTCAAAACTCTTGGTCATTTGATAAATATACTCAACTCCAGCATTCCTTTGGCGAAGAGCCTCCACTCCCAGTCTGTACCAAAAATCATTTCCATCTATTTCCTTTCTTGGCCACTGCGATTGGAATGTTTGCACTCTCCAGAGTCAAACTGAAGCTGGTCCTTTCATCCTTCACAAAATGCAAAGCAACCCCAGAAAATCCCTTATGCTGCAAGTATGCTATCATAGCCAGCCCGCGAAGCTGTGATCCCCCGATCATTTTCATGACATATGTATGACCCTATTCTTCCCATCTCGGTCCAGACAAAGTCCGTCGACAGTTTTGTGATGCAAATAGTAACATCAAGGGTCCTAATTATTCCACCATATCCGTTGAACAGACAATGCTTTACGTGGTTCAGTGTTGTTATCATCCCACAGCCACCTTCCAGAAAAATCGGAACCGACTAACAGCTTCTCCACCCACCTCTCAGCCCATGATCCTCCCGAAGATCTCGGTGAACCAAAACAGAAAATCTTCCAAAGACCCTCTTCTAATCCCCACGAACTTTCGGATAAAAACAAGGGGGGACACGCATTTACAAAAAAAAAAGACAGGGAGAAAATAAAAACACCAGAGAAGAAACCACTCATAGGGGAAGACGACTTACCTTTGGAGAATTCGACCACTTCACAAGTCCCTGCGCCTTCTCGACTGTTCCGCCATCTCCCAATCAAGGTAGGTCCATGCCAAGGACGTGGAAACCCCCTTCACCAACCCAGACATTTACTTATGAGGTTCCAAGGCCACACGAACTCAGAAAACAGGATGTTAGCATGTATGACTCCACGCCAACCAGGGAACCGGAATACCTCAAAGTCATGGAGCCGCGATCATCTCTCGCATTCTTTCATGCTAGGCCAATCACTAGTTCTTCCCCTGATAGAATTAGATGTCTAAACTTTCCGTGACCCACATGGGCGTCACGGGAGGCATCCCTTTTATTTTGATGTCGTTTTTTTTTAGTGTGCAGGTTGAACGAGGCAAAGTTAGTTTATCGATCCCTCTTAACTGCCACCTGTCTCCACGGTGTCTCCAGAACCGGCAGTGACGGCAACCCAGCCTCTCCGACATTCCCGAGTCCTGCGATGACGTCCCCAATTCCTCCTGATTTCCGTAGTTCTCAAGCGTCTTCAGAACGGGCGGCAACAACAACCATCCTCCTGGCAATCCCAACAACAGACGATCATGTTCTCCCAAAGCAACAACAAATTTGAGATCGCGGCTTTCCTCGGCGTCCTCAACCCCGGCGACAGCAAGCCCAGGGCGACCCATGTATCCCCCGACTTCTCAGCCTACCTCCGGAATCCCCAGGGCCTGCAACGGTCTTCCAACAGTGGAGGTTTCCGGCCGGCATCTCCGCAACCCACCTTAGATTCGACAGCCTCTAATCCCAGCAGCTCCACGGCAGCTTCAGCAAACTCCAGCCAGCCTACATCCTCCAGATCTAGTGCCTCCCTCCTCTGCTCCCCGGCGACCTTCAGGATCAGCGATGCCGGCTAGCCCTTCTCCCGACGGCCCTGACTCCTGCCTCGGTGGCTTCCCACCTTCAACTTCCTGGCGCCCCAGAATCAGAGACAGCTCCTGGCGCCCACGGAGCCCGCAACGGCCGCGGCAAAACCACCTCGCCCCAGCCCCCAGCTCAGCCTCCCTCTTCCTCCGGCGCACCCAACAGGGGCTCTCCCCCCGGCATCCCCAAGCCTTCTGGTGGCAGCCCCCACGTCTTTCCCGGCGCCTCCTCATCTCTACTTCGGCCTCCGGAGGGATTAGCCAGCCAGCCACGCGGCTTTGGAGACTCCCAGCTCCGGTGATCTCGGCCCCAAGGTGGCTCCCCATCCCAGCTCCCCGGCATCCCCGAGACCCAGCAACGGCGGACAACCTCTCTCCCGGCGACAGCGGCGAACCTCCATTCCCGGGCAACCCACGGCTTGATGGCAACAACCCACGGTCAGCAGCGGCGGGCGACATCTCCCCTGGCACCCCCGGAGTTCATGGTGGCGGCTTCGCTTCCCTCGGCGCTTCTAGGTCTAACGATGGAGAGCCCACCCCCCTCGGCATCAACCTCCCACTCGCGACAACCTCGGTCTTCTCCGACCTCCTACGCAGGCGACGGCTCCGGTTTCATCTGGGTCGTGCCGAGGGATTCTTCGTGACAAGCTGCGAATAAGAAAGGTAAATTTCCTTTTTTTTTCTTTTCTCTTTTGACTTAATGATTGTATGATCCGTGACTTCATACACTGTGTTGTGCTAACTGTTCATTTTTTTTAATTAATTAATTCAATTTTTAACAATTGGCAAGTAGCTTGTTTAAAATTAATATAAATATGTTTACCCTTTTTGATTTTCGATCACTGAAAGGGTTTTAACCATTTTTATTTAGTCTGTATGACTTTCGTTACGTTTAAGAGCTTTATTTATTTTATTATTTTTTTAAACCAACCTAATTTCATTATGTTTAAATCTATTAGAGCTCTTACATAAGAATTAATATCTTATCTAGATGTACATTACTGACATTTCTTTTCCTTCTTGTTTTGCAACACGGTGAAATCTCTCGGATATCATCAACAAGTTACACCAAGCGTGTATCTCCGATCAAAGCGGTAAGACATGCCTTACTTTTCTTAATTTAATCAAATTTCATTTAAATTTAACAGTACTAACCACATTTATATTTTATTTTCGCATGTACACTGAGCACGCGACTTCGGAAGATCGACGCCAAATTCTCGAAGACTACTCAAAGGCGCATTCAAAGACTACATGAAGGCGCATGTATCAAACCGCGTGGATCTTTCCGCGTGTGTAAAAACCGCGATGTCAAGATTATAAAGCGGCCCCAACCGTCATTTCAGGTACATGAGGGAGGTGCGGGCCTCCCGAAGTTTTATTGTTTCCACATGTAACGGGTCGTGGGCCCAAGTGCATAGGCCCACGATCACCACCCTTTCCCGCTCCCTTTGATCTAAATATTTGATCTGTGGTTGCGTGCATGTTGTTAGGCTTTTAGGATTTTATCGTCGCATGTTTTTTGTCAAATCAATACACATGAGTTCGGGCCCAAAAAGCCCGAATCGGGTCCAACGCCCGTAAAACATTGACATGAGTCCGGAGTCATGCCCGGATCGGGTCCAACACCCGTTAACCAAAAGCAAACTTTTGGAGTAAACGCCACCCCTTTCGCATGTTCAATGTAAGAGTTAGTAATTAAGAATCCCCGAACCAACTGTTTTTCCGACTTAACAGTTTTAAAATAAAGTCGGTGGCGACTCCGTAATTGTTTACCTAGGTTAAACAACAACATCTTTTTACGAAGCCATTTTGGATGAGGGACTGGCGACACGAGCCGCTCCTCGAGTCCTCATGAACGTTCCTTTGTGAGGCCTATGCGCAGCCTTTCGCCCGTCGCCTTCATGACTGAAGACGGTTGGTGAAACGCCCCGCAGGTCCATTCAGGAACCAAGGGAGGGTTCGACCCAATTCCCTTCCGCAGCGTCCGACGCTCGAGTCGCGACGCCGACCGGTTGGGCCTTGGGGAGCTGGCCCGGATCCTCGGGTTGTCCGAACCGCCACGCGCGTGCTAGGCCGGAAGGCGAACGTACAGGGTGTATCCGTATTTGGAGGAGTAGGTGAACGTACTCGTGAAGGAAATGATCTTTACATGGAAATGAAAGAATCCAGAGTAATTAATGAACAAAATATTGCAGAATCAAAAGTGGCTCTAGTCTACGGTCAGATGAATGAGCGCCAGCTCGTATGAGAGTTGGTTTGACAGCTCTAACTATGGCGGAATATTTCCGAGATGTTAATAAACAAGATGTACTTCTATTTATCGACAACATCTTCCGTTTTGTCCAAGCAGGATCTGAAGTCTCCGCCTTATTGGGTCGAATGCCTTTCTTCGAAATCATTGGCTATTGCAGAAAACTCGTCATCATCAGTAATTATTATCTCCTGTTTCGCTCTAGAGAAGTAGGCGGGAAGGAGACATGTCATAAGTTTAAACCAGAATGCTTCAACTTGTTAATTTAAAACACATTGGCAGCCTCACCATATTCAAGAGTGTGAATAAAATTACACATCACAGCACTAACTTTCAAAAAGTGTGCTATCGTAGAAAACGAAAATTAACAAATCATCGAAAAAGTAATACAAAAGAAAAAGGGAAACGGAACTTTGAGGTAAGTATTTGGGAGGACCACATCACCACTTTATCAAGATTCAACTTCTGTTATTATTGTCGACATAGAATAAAGAGACGCCATGAAGTGAGACTCTATGATAATATAAATATAACAACTGTGAATGGGTACATAGCTTTGATGCTGGATATGCAAAATGAAAGAAAACGGTTTCATACCAGGGGTATTTTAGCAACATGAAATCCAACGGGCGAAGTAAGCTTTGCATCGTCGTCAAGCACCTCAAGAGATAGAAGTATCTCAAGTGCCCGAATCATTGATTCTGGCGATGGAGAAGCTGGCCAGTCAAAGCCTAGAATATTATCTATCCCAAGAGCTTTCAACTGTAAGATGAAAAGGAAAAAAAATGGTAAAAACCTCTTTCCTACATAAAAAATAATGCCTTAGCCGATTATTTTACCAATTAATTTCCACCATTTGAGATCACTAACTAAAACGTTCAAAGAAGGCAATGGCATTTCCGTGTGCTCCATTTGGACCACAATTGAAAGCACTTCTTTCTCCTCGAAAACTCACAAACAACAGCCTGATTGGCTGAAATACGATCAGACTAATGCCAGCAGTAACATTTTCCAGGACGAACTCTTCCGGCCCTACCAGCTCTCTGTCTAGCAGATGCTTGAGATATAGGTGCCACCACAAGGTTCTCGATGTCTGTAATCTCCAGAGTAAGCATAGAAAAGTAATAACGGTCAACTACATTTGTAGATAAATGTACTACGCCAGCAGCTGGATTAATCACATCCTAACCATTCATGTGATGTATAATCCCTAGATATGAGATAAAAATAAATGGGAAAAATTGGCGAATGCTCTGCAGATTGGTACGGAATCATTCCAACAACTATAATCGGCAATTGGACAGTATGATGTCTTAGTCTCTCAAAAATAAATCTGACACAAAAAGAAGATTGAGTTACCGGATTATAAAATTGTTGTTTGGAGAACCCGCTGTCAATGACATACACAACACCCTACATAGAACAGGAAAAAGAAAGGTGAATTAACTTGCCCAAATGCTTGGGAAAATATCGTTGCCAGACAAAAGAGTAAAATAACCTCCAATGTCAAAGATGTCTCCGCTATATTTGTTGATATCACCACTTTTCTCTTGCCTCGAGGAGTAGGGGAAAATATTAAATCCTAGAAGAGGAAAAAAATTAAGCAAGAAACTTGTTTCGGTATAAGCCTTCCATAAAAGCAACAACTTGTTAATCAGTCACCTGTTCAGCCCGCGGAAGCCTCGAGTACAAAGGTAAAACAATTAGTCCAGAGGAACAGAGATAATCGCATCAACATGCTAGCAAGCTTATTTGGCTTACAAATTAGCCAAGATACGATGAAAAGAGAAGACATTGGTCAGCTGCATGAGATGTAGTAGGCAAACAAAGATGGGATATTACCATCATGGCACTTAAGATTCAAAATCATTCTCATGTTCAACATTAGCGGACGAATCCATTTTGAATTTGATAAGTGTATAGCTCGTGAAGTATGTGTTTGTATATGTCCAATAGTTATATACATTCTCATTACGAGAAAGGGTCATTCGAGCGTATCTAAATAGATACTATGTTTACATCTTAATTAGTTAACAGAAGAAATTTTTCTGTCCTGAATGTCATCTGTCAGTTGCTTTACAGCAGCCTCAATGTCCTCCTCACCAGTAAGGAAAACCAATATGTCGCCAAATGGCTCCTGACAAAGAACAAAAATTTGCAAGTTCTTGGTTCTCATATGGTTCCATTATTCAAGGAAAATAAAGAGCAAAATCGTGTGTTTTTCTTCGAGAATCCATCCGAAAAAAGCAAAAAAAAAAAACAAAAACAAAAACCAATCACCAAAACAGATCTTTGGCACCTGAATAACTTTTCTTTTGAAACTCAAAGAACAATGGGAAGAAGAAGCAAAAATCTCATCTTACACTCCCAAGTAAAAGGTTAGAACAATAGTTGATATCATGATACCATGCCAATTGAAATCCAAAATACTTGGACTCAAGACTTGGCACTCCACCACCTCATTATAGAAGCAGGGCAGCAAGCAAGGGGCAGGGAAATATGGCATAAAGTCAGCTCAAAGGTAAGTACCTTATCGTGAATAAGCAATACGGTTGAAACAGCAGCCCTCACATAGTCTGATAGTGAATTTGCACATTGAAACCTCTACCCTGAAAAGTAAATGGTCTATGATCACAATTTAACGAACATAACATTTCATCTAATCTTTATAATAATTGTAACATGCTAGAGCATTCAAAAAGTTAATGATAAAAGTGTTAGTCAACACCTCAACAGATAGGATCGCCGATTCCATTTTCAATCCAGGTTCCACACTTTCTGAACCTCTGTGTCTTCTGCTGCTGCACAATAAATTAAGATGTGTCCATAAGCAAATTTTTATCAAAGTGGTCTGAACATATACTAACTTACAATGGACAGCAACTAAATCAACACAACGAGCGAACATCATTTTTCCATTGAGCGCTTTCAACAAAGAACAAAAGGAAAGATTTAGATTGGATCATTGGGTTTTATTTCTAGTTTTGCATTTTTTTCTTTTATTTATGAAATCATTCCTAAAGTGAGAAAATTTATCTTTGAAGAGTAGGCGTATTTGTCATGGTTTTGTACTTATATGGTACAAATTCATTAAAGCAATAAAACCAAAAGCTGATTATTCAGATGAAATTGACTGTCATATGAAAATAATCATCACAGCAAACCTAAATAATAAAGGTCAGTTAGAGTCATTCTTAGAATATGGAAAACAGTCCATGCTCAGTCAATGAGACCAACCGACTAACGCCAGAAAATAGTACATTAGTGCCAAAAATTGTCCAGGATTATCAGTCAATTCTCTGTTTTCAGTGACAGCCGAATCTGCATCACTTGGTAGACATCTCAAGAAACTCAAATTTCCCAAGACATCACTTTGTAGCATCTCACATTGAAAGGGTACCTGGGTTGGAAGAAATCAGACATGGATTTCGCTTCAATAGTAGCAGAGGATATTATGAGATGCAAGTCAGATCGCCGTCGTTGGATCTGACCAAAAATACAAAGATCAAAAGAAAGCCATTAAATGAGAGCCTTAGTTCATTTAATTTCTTTGTGAAGGAAGAAATCGTGCTATTTAACTCGAAAGACACCTTCTTAAGAAGTCCAAGCACAATATCAGTCGAAATAGACCGCTCGTGAGCGTCATCCACCATGACGACACTGATGATATTACAATGGTGAAAAGGTCATTGACATTGTATAACACTTGAAAAATAACAAAGCGCCACAAGTACAGAGACCATAATGATCACATGAACAACCCCATCAATTTTTAGGTGTTATGACTAGAAACAATGGAGGCTGATAATCACAGTAAGCTCGTGCACAAGTGATAGCAATGTTAATAACTATATTTAGTCAGCAGAGGATCATCCATCATGTCACGCAGTAATACACCATCAGTAAGAAAGTTGATAATTGTAGTTCCCTGTAGCAGAAAAATTCAGTTGCCACAAGGGAAAACAGCGGGTGGCTCTCGCATTTAGTTGTCTATATCATGGTTTGATGATATGTTGAGAAAATATTACATGCTGAAGACACAGAACGTACAGGATTTGTAGCATCTTCAAATCTTATGGTGTAGCCAACTTGCTCTCCAAGCTTAACTCCCATCTCTTTAGCAACTCTGGAAGCCACTGCCTGCATTTTCTTCTTATAAGTCAAGAACGCAGAAAATATCGGCATGCAATAGCAGCTAGGTCCTTGGAAAACTCATTTCTGTGCATTAGAAGCTGGACACAAAAAAATCCACGAAACAATTGAACCATTTAGATCACATCTAGCCTTTTCCTCACGTGTCAAATCATTCCAATTTCCAGCACAAGGAACAGAAAAGTTATTTTCCACAAAAAAAAAGACAGGGGCAACCAGAAGTTGTCCCTGACTTGAGCTTGTCGGAAATGCCGTTGATCCGTGCATACTCAGCGATGAGTTGGGAGCCGATGAGTTTGAGGACTGGAGAAAGGAAATCCATCCTCTAAGGAAATTTTTGCAGTTTTTTTCGTAATCTTTAGTTTCTGGTAGTCTAAGGCTTCTCTTTACTCTTTAAACCGATGAAGGAATAAACTTTTCCATGGAAACAGAGTCATCGTCAAGTCCTCTTTATCTCATTTCATTCTTTGCTTTGCTTTCACGGATATATATCCAAAGCACAAAAGGCTCTCTTCAAGGAAAGAAGATTCCTAACTTATTTTCTCCGAGAGAATAAATTCGAATGTTCATTGAGGAGTAGAAAGGTTGTCGTTAAGCTCGAGCACGCATCTGAAAACAAGGCTGCAGCCGTTGCTGCTAGCGGCATGATTTACATTGATCTAATGCACCTTCCGGTGCGTAGGAATTTGTTGATCGCTGCCATGAAGACCCTGTCGGCGTTCTAGAGGACATGTTATTGCAGAAGAGATTAAGGATGCTCTCAAACTCATCGATAAATGCGAGCGTTTGGATCTGACTCTCATTCACTCTTTGATCAAGAAGTATACAGAGAGCTCCATGCGATACTCAGACTTAGCAACTGCTACTAAAGGAGTGATGAGTGCCACAAATCGTGATAAAGAGGTGGCGTCGATCAGAAGTTGTCTCGTTGAAGCCGAAGCTGAAAAGAAAGGTATCATGATGGAGAAGACCAACATAAAGAGCCAGATTGCTGAAGATGATATTCGGATTGAAGAGCTCCAACGACAATTATCTGATTGTATTAAGGCCAAGGCGGATCGAGAGGACATTCTCAAGGAGGTCATAACAAAGGCTGATGATGTGGCTGCTAAAGTTGAGGGTTTGAAGAAATCAATACGTGCTTTGGAGGGAGCAACGTGATTCATGACGAAGATCTTCAGTCTTTAGAAGAGCTTCGCGAGTTGATCGAAACCTCACGCGAGGAGATTGCACAATTTACTCTGGAACCTTGAGCGCCCCCTTTTTTTCTCTATTTAATTTATATTTTTGACTTTGATTCCCTCATGTTATATCGGACTATAATAATCCTTTTCCTTTAATAAAATGGTTCGAAGCTTGTGTGGACCAGGATTATTTCATAATCTTTTTATTATGCCGTTCACAGTTTATACTCATGCAGGCCAGGAGTATTACATTTTATTTAGCCGTTCACAGTTTATACTCGTGCGGGCCAGGAGTATTACATTTTATTTAGCCGTTCAGAGTTTATACTCGTACGGGCCAGGAGTATTACGTGAAGATTTTTTTATATATATACATTTTTTTTGCCTTTTTTTGTTTTTATTTTTATGTCGTGCAGTTTAGGCTCATGCGACACGAAGCATTATTCTTCAGGTGTAGTATCGCTTTAGGAACTTTCCGTTGATCGGTCCGACTCGTACTCCATCTTGATCAACTATCTTGCAAGCGCCCCCGGTGTAAACCTCTTGGACTACGTATGGACCATCCCACTTGGATGTGAATTTGCTTCCGGTCTTATGTGTGACGATTATGGATCTTCGCACCGCCAATACAAGGCCACCTACTTGAAAGGATCGAGGTCGTACTTTTTTGTTGAATGACTTTGACATCCTTGCCTGATAGCATTCAATCCGTTGCTGGGCTTCAAGACGTTTCTCATCCAAAGCTTCTAGTTCTTGTAAGCGTAGTCGCGCATTATCCTCTTGACAAAGTCCCTCTTGTGTGGCTATTCGCAGCGACGGTATTTGTCGTTCAAGTGCAAGGACCGCTTCAACACAATAGACCAACGAGTGTGGCGTCATTTGAGTCGCAGTTCTATACGTCGTACGATACGCCCATAGAGCTTCTTCGACTTGTTCATGCCAATCTTCTAGCTTTATCGATCACCTTCTTTAGAAGATTGCATTGCATTTTGTTGAACGCCTCTGCCAACCCGTTCGCAGCCGCATAATACATGGAAGAGTTATATTGTTTGAAACCAAATTGCTCGCAAAATTTATCCATGGCCTTATTAGAGAAATTCCGGCCATTTTCAGTAATGATATAGCGAGGCACGCCATAACAAAAAATGATATTATTCCTAATGAAGGTGATCATTGTTTCCTTCTTCACTTCTCGAAAAGATGCGGCTTCAGCCCATTTGGAGAAGTAGTCGGTCGCCGCCAGAATATATGAGTGAGTTAGAATGAGTCCCCGGGATCCCGGGACCCTGATGATTTGAGTGTAATGGGCCCTACAACATCTAGCCCCCAGGCTTCAAACGGCCAAGATGCTATAGTTGGATGAAGTGGCTCGGGCGATTGATGGATGAAGTTAGCGTGAAATTGACATGTTTTACACTTCTTTGCATATTCCATACAATCCTTTACCATTGTTGGCCAATAATAACCCATTCTCTTCAATTGGAAGTGAAGTTTATGACCAGATTGATGAGCTCCCCAAACTCCAGAATGCGCATCTTCTAGCGCTTTCATGGCTTCCTCAACTCCAAGACATCGCAAGAACACTCCTTCAAAGGATCGTCGATAGAGATCATTCTTAAAATATATGAATCGAGGCACTCTTCTCCTCACATCCACTTTTTGTCGTGGATCGTTGAGAACCTTTCCATGCTCGAGAAAGTCAATGAGTGGTTGTCTCCAATATTGGTCTCCTATATTAAAGACGGATACGAGATTAACTTCGTTCGTTTCCTCCACATCATGAATTGGCGGAACCACCCATGCTTGATGTAACCGTATGTTGACCTCCTTATCCACCGAAGTAAGTGCGGAGGCTAGAGATGCCAGGGTATCTGCTTGCGCATTTTCCTTTCTCGGTATATGACTTATTGTAATGTCTGGGAACCATGCGAGTTTAACCGCATAGTCGTGATAAAGCAAAAGCTCTGGCTTGTGAACTTCGTATGTTGATAAAAGTTGATTGATCACAAGCTTGGAGTATCCATATACTCTTAAACTATGTACTTTATTGTCCATGGCCATTTCTAGCCCAAGTATGAGAGCCTGATACTCAGCCATATTGTTTGAGCATAACTGGGTGAGGGTATATGTGTAAGGGATGACATTCTCTTCAGATGTGATGAAGACAACTACAGCTCCTGCGCCTCTTTGTGTAGCTGAACCATCAAAAAACATTTTCCATGGAGGATGAACATCAACCAACAATGCTTCCTCATCGGGCAGTTCTTCCGATATTTTCCAATTATCTGGTATAGGATGATCTGCCAAGAAGTCAGCCAAAGCTTGTCCCTTCACAGCCTTTTGAAGAACATACAAGATCTCAAACTCTTAGAGCATAAGTGCCCATTTTGCGAGACGACCAAATAGAACCGGCCTCGACATTATATACTTGAAAGGATCTGCCCGTGATATGAGATGAACAGAATGTGCCTGCAAATAATGTCGCAACTTTTGTATAGAGAACATTAAAGCAAGACAGGTCTTCTCGATTGGAGAGTAATTCAATTCTGCCAATTAAAGTCCTGCTTAAATAGTAAAGGGGGGGCACTTTCTTTTCCATTATCATTCTCTTGGGCTAACAGACCCCTAATGAAGCTTTTTGTGCCGCTCTATAAAGTATGAGGGGTTTTTCTTGGATTGGAGCATTTAGGACCGGCGGCTTCGACAAATAGGCTTTTATATTGTTGAATGCATTTTCACATGCTTCATCCCACTCAAAAGAAGTACCTTTCTTCATCAATCTATGAAAGGGATGGCATCGTCTGACCGAGTTTGATATAAATCTACGAATGTATGCAAGCTTCCCTTGAAGGCTCTTTAACTCATGTATATTCCTTGGCCCTGGCATCTTCGTAATTGCATCTATCTTTGAATGATCGACTTCAATGCCTCGATGTCGAACGATAAATCCAAGTTATTTTCCTGAAGTGACCCCGAATGCACACTTCAACGGGTTCATCTTCAATTGATATTTTCGTAGTCCGTCAAATACTTTTCTAAGGTCATTAATATGGTCGTGCCTTTGTCTGGATTTGACAACCAAATCGTCCACGTAACACTCTACATTGTTGTGAAGAATATCATCAAAGATCCGTTGCATGGCTCGTTGATAAATTGTTCCTGCATTCTTCAACCCAAAAGGCATCACCTTATAACAATATATCCCTTTTGGTGTACGAAATACTGTCATTTCCTCATCCTTCGGATCCATTCGGATTTGATTGTATCCCGATGATCCATCCATAAAACTGAGGGCTTCATAGCCCGTGGTCGCATCTACCATTATCTCAGTAATTGGAAGAGGAAAATCATCCTTGGGACATGCATTATTGAGATCACGAAAATCAACGCAAACTCGGAGTTGACCATTCTGCTTCCTAACAGGTACAATATTTATAATCCATGTTGGATACTTTACCTCCCGAATGAATCCAGCTTCGATAAGCTTGTTGACTTCGGCTTCTATCAATGGGATCAGCTCTGGGCGAAAACGTCATTGAACTTGCTTTATGGGTCGAACTCCATGATTAACAGCTAACTTATGGACTGCTATCTTTGGATTAAGGTCGGGCATTTCTCTATAGCTCCATGCGAAGACATCTTTGTATTCCTTCAATAATTTGATGTATAACTCATCTTCTTCAGGGGTTGAACGTGCGCTAAGGAATGTAGGATGATGATCCCCTTCCTTGCCAAGATCGACTTCCTTCAATTCGTCGACAATAGACTTTTTCTTGTCTTCGAATACTTCTGGAGCATCTTCTACATCATCCTCTTTAGGAGAAGTGTTTTCATCAGCTTCAGTAATTGTGTCATGGTGGGAAGCGACAACATCATTTCCATTATCACCATGAGACAATTCCCCTTTGTTATTGGTAGATACCTATATTTTCGTCTTTATTTTCAGTATTTCGCTGATAGTTACTTCAACAACTGTTCGACGCTTCATTCGAGAGGGAACTTTGCTACGAAGATTCTTTGTATCTTCTATGATAATTGGGATATCCTCTTTTTTATCAACTCTCTTCCACACCATTCGACTTCTTGGAGCTTGACTCAATCTTAATCATGCCGACCTTCGAGCATCAATCTCTTCTTTCTGAGTGCCAAGTCTATCAAATATTGATCTTCGTTTAGACGGGACTCCAAGCCGATCAAATACTGAAGTTCTAGTTGATTCGGCCGTACTTTCATCATCAGGTAAAATGTATTGAATTGAAGCTTCCTTTGAGGCATCCCCAAGTGTCTTCAAGTCCTCAGTGTAGACAGCTGCGGAGATTAACCTAAACGCATTTGGATCAAACCCGTTGGTGCGCCTGTCAGACAATGAATCTGGATAGATAATTGCCCCCTATTTAGGTCGAACAAAACCTTTTAAAGGTGTACATGTTTAAGCTATTGTCATCATTTTCGTCACCGACCAATTGAGTTCTTTTGGCACCACTATGTCTTTGGCATGGCTACTCACGAAAGGTGGTTTCCCGGCCTTTCGGAAGGCTCTTGGGATATAGCGCAGGAATGGCACATTCTATTTAGGCTTATCATCCGTCCTTTCATTTTTAACTTTGGGATTAACTGAAGGTACCTCTTGTTGAATAGGAGAAACTTCTACGTCCGATTTCTTCATGATATCCCTCACAACCGGTGCAATCTTTGAGACTTTTTCTTCAGCATCGATACCCTTATTAAAGTAAAATTTGGCATCGGCGAAGTATGACTCCGCTTCTGTAAAGGGTTTTGCATCTGCCCATATTGTGTGAGTTACCCCATCTTTCACAAATTCAAAGCATTGATGGAGCGTGGATGCAACAACTCCGTATTCTTGCAGTCATGGTCGACCCAACAACATATTGTAGGTGGTGTTGGAATCAAAATGGTAAAACATCGCTCCAGCTTCCATATCTCCTATGGTGAGGGTGAGAGAGATCTTCCCAACGGCTCGTTCTCCCCCCTGGTTGAATCCTTAGATTATCAGCCGGTTACTTGATAAATTCTTCAACCCCTAGCCCAATCTCCTTTAGGGATTTCAGTGACAAGATATTGACTGTTGAACCTGGGTCGACCAATATGCGATTGACCTTCGTACCATAAGCATATCCTGATACAAATAGCGGCCAATTGTGAGATTTGCGTCCTATAAGGAGATCTTCATCAGAAAACGTAAATGTTGCGCCATCTTCTTGTGATTTCACAACATTCATCACTGCGGGATCTTCCGTTGTGTCAACCTTCACGGCCGCCACTTCTTTGTCTACTCAATGTGGTGACAACTCCTAGACAGATTTGCAACTTTTCGAAAACATTCCGGAAAGAAATCCCATAACGTAGCCGATGTTGGTTTCCTCAAGGACTGGTCATCTAGCGAACTCTCTTCTTTCACCATCTTCCTGGAATACTTTTTTATTGGTGACCTCCTCACAATCTTTGCTCGCATACAAAGCATTTTCTTCATTGGCTTAGAAGACTTCTTCCGGTTCCTTTTGTGAGTCACCAAAGTCCAGCTTTCTTCGGTGCTAACCACCCAACTTGACACCTTGGTCATATATTGTTGCATTATCTCCAGACTTGGTAGGCCAAGTATCTCAGCAGGATCGATAGTCCCGAATATGATGTTTGGAGTATCATTCTTTGCGACACTGATCATATTTGAAGATGCAATATAGGCTCCTAAATCGATCTTGTTGTCGCGTACAAGCTCCATGACCTTCTCCTTGAAGACGAAACATCTCTCAATTGGATGGCCTAAAACACGATGGTACTGGTAGAAGTTGGGATTGTCAGCTGGATTCGCTTGGTTCGGTCGCTTTGATGGCGGAAGCTCGGTCATTTTAGAAGACAACAGATAGTCAAATATTTTTACAACATCTTCATCGATAACATGATATTTCTTGTTTTGCCTTTCCTCAAGAGTTGGGCGTTGCCTCTCCATCCTGGGTGCTTCTCCATTCTCATATTGGATAAATCATTTGGGAATAATCTTTGATTGATTTCATATCAATCGGATTCTCTTATATCAAGATATCGTATTACAGAAGGTTGGAGTCAGAATCGATCAACAACCTTTTATAGTTGGAAAGAAATAATATTTCACCCCAACTCGAGAAATCTAATCATGTGCTAGTGCATTTATCCGTTGGGACTATCCAAAATTAATTTTGTATTAATTAGATATTTTAATGCAACAATAGCGCATTACAGAAGGTTCGATCAGAACAGTCAAGCAACCTTCTATACGAGGAAATAATCAATCATTTATTTTTAAAATGAAATAATTCATTCCAGATTAGTTTGTCATTGTATCTGGACAAAATTCACATGAAATATTTTGATTATTAGATATTTCTTATTAATGTAACCTTCTGTAATAGGAAAATTCCAATTTTAGTAATATAATTTTCATACATTGGAAAAATATTTTATTTTTGACTTTTATGGTTTGTCTTATTAGGTAAACAATTTAATATTAATTCAAATAATATTCCTAAGAATATTCATGTTTTGAACTCTTGTGCGAGGGTTGTTTTACCGAGTCCTCCCATCCCCACGATCGAAATGACTGTAAAGGGTCGGACGGAGTTGCCAGCTGCTGCTTCGGATCCGGTCAAACGAGCAAGCAGCTCCTCCATTTGCCTCTCCCTGCCCACGAACTTTGGCTCACGCAGGGATGTGGTCACAAAATGGGGTTGGTCGTTGCGAGGCTCCCACCTGGTGTTGTGGACTAATTGGAGCGAGGGAATTTGGTCATAGACAACCTTTAATCTTCGGTCAACATCCTCGATGTCATTGGCCATATGATGGTGAGAGATCAGGGTGCGCGGGCGGAAATGAGAGCAGCAAGCAACGAGGCAGTGGGGGATTTTCGACGAGTGTGACAGGGCCTGCAACTTGGGTGCCTCCCACTTCGCCTCAACAGAGAAGTGGTCGAGCAGGTCCTGCATGTCGTAGGCGACCTCCCTGAGGTCAGCGAGCCACTGGACAGTAGCAGAGTCATCGTCGTACATCTGCTTCTCCTCGGCAGAATCCAAAACAGCTTGGATCAACGGAAGCTTCTCTCCCCACGACTTGAGCTTGTCGGAGATGCCGTGGATCCGAGCATACTCTTTGATGAGTTGAGAGCCGACCAGCTTGAGGACGGGGGAGATGAAATCCATATTCTCTCTCTCTCTCACTCTTTTGGAATGAATGGTTTGTCTTCTCTCAAACACTTTACACAGAGGCAAAGCCTTTGATCAGTTGGTTTTATAATTATTTCAAGCAAAGGCTGATGATGATGTTGGTTGACTTTTGATTTGGGAGGAGTGTAAAATGGAGATACAAATATAAAAAGAGACGATTGCATTACAATAAATAATAATTTCCACCCAGACCCAATCTGTCAAAGTCTTTTGTTATCATTTTGAGGATTGGATCTCGAGTAATAATTGCATGCTACAAATAAATAAATATATTCTTTGAATCATTTTGGTTGGATCCAATGTGTCTGTCAGTCACATGTTCATGTGGCGGACCACTTCCTTAATATTATTTTTATTAAACAAACAACCCTCCCTCTCCTATGAATTATAAAACCCTCCCCTATGAATTAAGCCTCCTTCCGGATCGGATCGAATCGAACTAAGATTTTAGGACAGATGTTGTTCATGTTTCTATGTGCTCTAAATTATAAGAACATGATGGTACGTTCCGGGTTAAGGCTAACAAGTTGCCTGTGGTGTTTATGATGAATGAATTTCTGGAATCAACCTCGACAAACATGTTGGTCACAGTCGCAAGACATGAAAACAACTAGTTGTTTATTCGTTTTCTCCTCTATCTCGTGCTACCGAGTTGCTTCTGTATTACTTTCGATTTGGTCAGGGAATCTCGAAGGCCAAATACTTAAATATATTCCAATCTTCTAAGTCTTTTGTTATCATTTTGAGGCGAATAATAATTGCATGCGATAAATAAATATATTCTTTGAATCCATTTTGGTTAGATACAATGTGTCGTTTGTTAGTCACATGTTCACATGGTCGGCCGCTTGCTTAATATAATCTATTAAACAGACAAAATTAGGTTTGTTGGAATCGAGTCTTTACTTAAAATAGCGAACAACTTGGGCCTGGGGCTGTTTACATCTCAATCCAAATGTATGGTTAGAAGAAGACCAGCAGGTAATCGATATAATCTTACTAATACAAATACAAAAAGGAAAGTAAAATCTAAATAACTATTATTTCTTGAAATTAGTCGCTTCTTACCAAAAAATTATCATTCGTATGTGATAAAAGATTTAAAATATTTATTCGAGGCTATAAAAAAAGATTTCAAAGTTTTAGTACACGAAATAAAAGTCAACAAAAAGTTGAGACCATATTTTGCAAGATAATTACGACATTAATTATAAGTTTTAGATACACAGTTAGAATAATGCTATGAGATTTCAAAATATTAAGATTATTTCAAGCTAAGGCGGATCAATATTTTACTAACATAATATTCTGAATATTTTAAAAAGTTTTATGGAGAAGTGAATCCTTCCTTCGCTCTCGTACAATCGCTAAAGCATTACAAAATTTGCAATCGATATTTTTTTGTTAAATTGTAAAAACAAAGTTCTTCCTGGATGATGCATTTTTATCTGGTCAACAATTTCATTGATTTCATTTCATAACCTACGATTCTTTGAGTAGCTAATGAGACTGTTTCGAGTGTATGACAGAGAGGTGATTTCAACAATGAAAACTTTGGCATTATTGTTAGAATTTTACTTTTAGTTTTATAGTGTTATTTTGTTTCATAAAATTCCTGTTGGGGTATATTCAATTATCGATTTACGTTTTTGTAATACAGGCTCTGGTAGTATATACGAGACTATGTATGACAGCCCATTAATGTTAAAGGGATCATTTTGGTGGGGCTTTTGCGCATCACTTGTTTTATTATTAACGTGTTTTGGACGGCTTATGGTATATGCCCGTGTGCTGAAGTATGCTCGTGATGGAAGGGCCCGTCACACGTTATATTAACAGGTGTTAGGTCCCTTCTCTCGCTTGTTCTAACCTAATAATTGGTGCTCCATCGTCAGGGAGAGGAAGACCCATCGATTTCATCCTGTATTTTGCAGATCTCATCGGGTAACGGTACTAGAATAGAGATCATGCTAAAGATTTGATAATCGGGTTAATATAGAGGTAAGTTAACGCCAGGTAGGTGTAGCTCTGTTTTCCGCACTTTTTGTGTCTTAAATTTGATTATGATAATCCTGGATTGGATAAATTTTTCTTACATGTGGTATCAGAACATCCGTAATTTAATTATAATCGATGGTTAGGTTTTTCCTTCTTCCACCTCGGGCCATCCCGGGGCGAGGCAACCCCGCGGTGAGTTTTCGATATTTCTTTTTTCATATATTCATTTAGCCTGTCTTTTAATTTAGAACATCACTTACCAGCTTTTACATTTGTTGAACTCATCGCATATGATGTGGGGAACACGAAACTGAGCCCCGACGGAGCAGCGTAGCCTCGACCGGAATGCAAGGGAGTCAGTCTGCAGGCCATAAGTTTCACGTCTATTGTCGGAATCAGACAAAATTTGGTGAAAATTGGTCCTTTATCCTGTTATCATGATTGTGATTAAATTTTAGCTAATTAAGTTGAGATTTCCTGTACTTTTGACTAATTATACTTGGATTCCATATGCTGAAATAACGAATTACAAAAAATGCATGTGCTTGATCTCATCTGTTTTTGTTTTTTAGACTATTCTTTAATTATAAAAATAATTTTTATAGAAATCACGTTTAATGATCTTTATTTTGATATATTATGCACGGATTTGTCATTTTTAGATTTCAAGTTATGATTTTCTGAATCTTAACCATATTTCTACCATGTTTTCGGTACCATGTATCATAAATTATTTTTTTTTTAAATTTGTTCATGTTAGAAAACTTTGAAATGTTTAAGATGTTATTTCTTATATGACTAGAATGACAATTTTATTTTACAGAATTTTGATGTCTTCTGATTAAAACATTCTTAAAATGATTTCGACATGTGATCTGAACGTTTTCAACAGTTTTATTTTGGTAAAACCAATTTCATTTGTTTTATGTGAATGTATTTCCTGTAAACTTTACAAACATGATCTCCCTTAAGAATGCATCTTTTAACACTGGTTTTGCTTCATTTGGATTTCTGGATCAAAAGTTATATATTCTTCTTTAAGTGGTCTGCAATCAGATTGCGCGTTGGGTCAGACCCAATTTCGTGAAATTTTCTGCTTTGTTGGGCTTAACATCTTAATTACAAATTTGATATCTTATGTTTTTATCAGTTAAGAATATATTCCTATAATTTTATGATTTTTGAGCCCGTTTGCATATTTTCCGACATTTTCCCCCAAAATTACCTCATTAAGTTGTTTTGGGCTCTTTGATTGTTTTATTATTGGGTTTGCAGGTACCCGTGGACCATCAACGTCATTGGTCAACTTCAACACACCTAGAAGGAGTCCCTGTAGACGGTGCTCAAGACATGACAACACGTGGGGTTCAACCGTGGTGGAGGCTTCACAAAAGCGGCCCCAACTGATGAGCTTAGCCGATGCCATACAATCCCAGCAGGCCTCAGGTACATGAGGGAGGTGCGGGCCTTCCATTTTTTTTTTAATTTTCACATGTAACAGGTCGTGAGCCCAAGTGCATAGGCCCACGATCACCACCCTTCCCCGCTCCCTTTGATCTCAATAATTATCTGTGCTTGTTCGCGTGCCCAAGGCCCTTGGGTTTGTGGTCGCATGTTATTTGCTAAACACACATGAGTTTGAGTCCAACGCCCGTAAAATATTGACATGAGTCCGGAGTTATGCCCGGATCGGGTCCAACATCCGTTAACCAAAAGCAAACAGTTGGACCAAACGCCACCTTCTCGCATGTTTAAATGTAAGAGTTAGAAATTAAGAATCCCCAAATCTACTCTGGTTTTCCGACTTAAACCAACCTTTTAAAATTAAGTCGGTGGCGACTCCGCATAGTTTACCTAGGTTAAACAACAACCTTGTTACAGAGCCATTTTGGATGAGGGACTGACGATGCGAGCCGTTCCCGATTCCTCCTGAAAGTTCCTTCTTCGGATCATGCTCCGCCTTTCACCCGCCGCCTCTTAGGAAAACAAAGACAGTTGGCGAGGGCCCGAATTCCCTTTTGGAAACCAGGAAGGGATCACCCAATTCCCTTTCACAGCGTCCCCAACTGATGAGCTTAGCCGATGACATGCCATCCCAGCAGGCCTCAGGTACATGAGGGAGGTGTGGGCCTTCCGTTTTTTTTTTAATTTCTACTTGTAACAGGTCGTGGGCCCAAGTGCATAGGCCCACGTCACCACCCTTCCCCGATCCCTTTGATCTCAATAATTATTTGTGCTTATTCGCGTGCCCTAGGCCCATGAGTTTATGGTTGTATGTTATTTGCCAAACACACATGAGTACGGGTCCAATGCCCGTAAAATATTGACATGAGTCCAGAGTCATGCCCAGATCGGGTCCAATATCCATTAACCAAAAGCAAACAGTTGGACCAAACGCCACATTCTCGCATGTTTAAATGTAAGAGTTAGTAATTAAGAATCCCCAAATCTACTCTGGTTTTTCGACTTAAACCAACCTTTCAAAATTAAGTCGGTGGCGACTCCGTATAGTTTAACTAGGTTAAACAACAACCTTGTTATGGAGCCATTTTGGATGAGGGACTGACGACATGAGTCGTACCCGATTCCTCCTGAAAGTTCCTTCTTCGGATCATGCTCCGCCTTTCACCCGCCGCCTCTTAGGAAAATAGAGACAGTTGGCGAGGGCCCGAATTCCCTTTTGGAACCTAGGAAGGGATCACCCAATTCCCTTTCATAGCGTCCAACGCTCGAATCATAACGTCGACCGGTTGGGCCTTGGGAGAGCAGGCCCGGATCCTCGTGTCGTCCGAACCGCCACGCGCATGCTTGGCCAGAAGGCGCGCGTACACATACAAAATTTGCAATCAATATTTTTTGTTAAATTGTAAAAACAATGTTCTTCCTGGATGATGCATTTTTATCTGGTCAACAATTTCATTGTTTTCATTTCATAACCTCCAATCCTTTGATTAGCTAATGAGACTGTTTTGAATGTGTGACAGGTGATTTCAACAATGAAAAGTTTGGCATTATTGTTAGAATTTTATTTTTAGTTTTATTATTTTATTTTATTTTATTTTATAAAATTCTTGTCGGGCTATAATCAATTACCGATTTACGTTTCGTAAAACAAGCTGTGTTAGTGTATACGAGATTATGCATGACAGTCCATTAATGTTAAAATAATCATTTTGGTGAGTCTTTTGTGCATCACATGTTTTATTCTTGTGGTGTAGGCCCATGTGTTGACGTAAGCTCGTGATGGAATGTCCTGTCACATCTTTATTGACAGGGGCTAGGTCCCCTCTCTCGCTTGTTCTAACCTAATAATTGATGCTCCATTATCAGGGAGAGGAAGACTCATATCACCCGATTTCACTTTGTGTTTTACATATCTCATCGGGTAACAGTACTAGAAGAGAGATCATGCTAAAGATTTGATAATCGGGTTATTATAAAGGTATATTAACCCCAGGTACGTAGCTCTGTTTTCCACACTTTTTGTGTCCTAAATTCGATTGCGGTGATCTTATATTTGATGAGTTTTTCTTACATATGGTATTAGAGCATCTGTAATTCAATTAGGATCGATGGTTAGGTTTTTCCTCTCTTGTGAAAATTTATTTGATTATAATATCATGTGTCTGCTCGGGTTTGACAATGAAGTATTTCATGCTGTCAGATTAAGTTGGAGAAAGATATCTACAAGCAGTTGTCGTCCTTCAAAGTAAAATATTCTCTCGTGGTCCTCACGGGGCTTACCACTTTCTAGTGAAACCAAACCTCCTATTTGACCCTAGTCAATCCCTTGTATGCTGATTATGAGTTTATGTTTGGAGATTGTTTCTTTTCTCGATTTCAATTGGGCTATGCCTCTTTCGTTTGCTGAGAATTTTGCTAGATGGCATGATCTTAGAAGAAGTTATGATTTTCTGATAGGTTGGTTTTATTTTATCTATTCAAAATCTTTTGGTAGTAGTAATTGCCAGAAAATTGACTCTACTTTTGTTGTCCTTGTGACCAAATCAAACTCGACATCTGGGGTAAAATCTAGAAAGCTTGATTGTTTAAAAACTAAACCCAAAAAATTTTGTTCCTATTGAGGATGTCTTGTCAGGTCGGAGTTGGTTCCCTCGACCTTCTCTACCAGCTGCCATGTCTTCTTCTTCTTTTGCTGATGTGTTAGTCAAGTTGCACGAAAGTGTTAGATTCCCTTAATATAACATCCGGGTCATCCTAGTTTTGGGAAGATGACCTTCAATGGAAGATATTCTTACCTCCTCTTCCGGATCGGATCGAATCGAACTAAGATTTTAGGACTGATGTTGTTCATGTTTCTATTTGCTCTAAATTATAAGAACATGATGGTACGTTCCGGGTTAAGGCTAACAAGTTGTCTGTGGTGTTTATGATGAATGAATTTCTGGAATCAACCTTGACAAACATGTTGGTCACAGTCACAAGACATGAAAACAACTAGTTGTTTATTCGTTTTCTCCTCTATCTCGTGCTACCGGGTTGCTTCTGTATTACTTTCGATTTGGTCAGGGAATTCTCTAGTCTACCAGAAGGGTGATGGGGCTCTTTATGGAGATTTACATATGATTGTTCGTCTAATTAGAAGTGAAGAACCCCTTGTCTTCCTACGGAAGCATCCTTCATTTTAGTTGTTCCAAGGATCGGACAACGAGTTGATGATGAAAGGTCATAGAGATCATAAAAGAGAGACGTTTTCGGATGCAAAGTCTCCGACGATGACAAAATCGGATATGACGACATATTTAGCGGCACCTGTTTTGGTTTGGTTTGCTTTCCCTTGTGTGCTCTTCCTTAGTCTTCCTGTCCCAGAATATCTTTGGTTTCTTAACCGGATAAGCTCCTGACCTTGTTTTGTTCCCCCCCTTGTCTGGGAATTATGTATTAGCAGTAATTTTCCTCTGCGTTTGCCCCTTCCTACTCTTCCTACAGCTGCGTCGGAGACTCAAGTACCTCATTGTCGCGATCTTACCGCTGGGGAGGTGCTGCGCCATGATTCTTCCATAATCTTCTGATTCCGATCATCTTTGTTACTTCCCCTCACTGCCATCGCCTGCCTTCTCTACTCTTCTTAGAAACTTGATTAATCCAAGACTATAGGGAATCCATTTGAAAATAACCAAGGCCTATAATTCCATGGTACACTCCCCTTTAACTGTGATTAGCTTGCCGTCTGAAGAAAAACGAACCATCTGATGTAGAGTCGAAGGGATTGCCCCGGCTTGATGGATCCACGGACGTCCTAGCAGCATGTTGTAGGATCCGGCAGTCTCAAGAATTTGGAATACATAGGCGAAGAGAGTGGGCCCCACTTTGATCTCTAGGGTCACCTCACCGTGGGCCTGACGTTTTGCGCCGTCAAAAGCTCGAATGGTCTGGCTGAAAGGTGGGAGTTTCTCCATGTTGATACCGAGCTTATGAGCCACATCGAGTGGGATGATGTTGACTCCGGACCCTCCGTCGATGAGCACCTTGGAAACAATAGTATCGCGGCATTTGAGCGAGATGAACAAAGCACTGTTGTGGTCCCATCCTCCTTCCGGGAGGTCATCTTCCGAGAAGGTGATGGCATTGTTTGCCAGCATGCCGTTCATGTACGAGTCCAGCGCGTTGACCTCAATCTTTTCCGGTACGTGTACTTCGGCCAAAAATTTCTCCAACATCTCCCTGTGCTTATCGGAAGAATGGATCAAGTCAAAGAGAGAGATATGGGCAGGTTGCTTCCTTAGCTGCTCCAAAATGTTGTAGTCGCTTCTTTCACTGAGTAGATCACCTTGCGAATTTGTTCGTTCGACGGTGCCTTGGGCTTTGAAGACTCAGGCTACAGTTGGTGCTCTGGAGCCGGTACCACTCTTCTTGAACGGGTGATGAGCTCGACTTCTATGCTGAGTGTCACGCCACTTGGACCAATGACAATTGGACTCCTTGGTTCCATCTGTATCAGTGCAGGTGCTTGAGGCGGCATCTCCGGTTGCGCTAGACCCAATGGGATGTAGACATATGGTGCTCGAGGGAGTACTTGGGGGAAAATGTCCGGTATAGTGACATGCATCTGTAGAGGGTGTGTATCTCCTCCGTAGGATCCACGTCCACGTCCACGTCCTCGGCCTTGACCACGATTACTGTTGGACTCGATCATGTCGATATACTCTTCTCGTTCAAACTCATGAGTCTTGTCCTCCGTATCATCCACCTTTTCAACATCAGACTCCTTTCGCTTTCTTGGAGGTTGTACCTCAATTCTAGGAGGAACAATCGGAACCCAGAGGTGCGGTTTCTTGGCCTGTCTAATATATGTCGGCATAAGGTTCAGGAGTATAGTCACATTGGGTGATATATAGTGAGTGCACATGCGAAGTCGGCGTCTCCAGCCTCGTCCTCGATTGACCTCAGTTACATTGGCAGGTTCAGTAGTCTCTTGCTCAAGCTCGTGTAAATGCACCTCTTCTTCATGATCAGTCAGCGGCACGAAGGGGTTCGCCCTGACGTAATTGACGTGCTCGGGTAATGGGTTGTTCATGACATTTGGAGTGGTGGCCGGTGTTGCGAACGTAACGACGCCGTCGTCCAACAAGTTTTGAATTTTAAATTTGAGTGCGATGCAGTCCTTGGTGTCGTGCCCCAATGCTCCAGAGTGATATTGACAACTCGCCTTGGGGTTGTAGCCAAAAGAGGAAGGGTTGGTTGGTTTGGGGTTCACGGTTGAGATGAAGCCCATGTCTTTCAGTCGGGTGAACATGACATCTAATGGATCGGGAGTCGGAACCAGGTCCTCCAATCTGCGTCGGGGACGCTCTTGTCATGCAGGCCTTGGCTACTGGTGCATCATAACGGGAGCGGGCGGTCTAGGATTGGCCGCCACAGGCACGGGGGGTCTAATGGTAACTGCGGTGTATGACCTCGGTGCATATGAATTCGGCGGTGCCGCTGCCTTATTGTGCTCGACAGCCGCGACGAGCTCCTTGGGCTTTGGTTTGACGGCTGGCTTTACTGAAGGGGAGGGAATCAACCCTTCTCGGTTCGCCCCGTCGAGTTTATCGGCATTGATGACCGCTTGGGCAAAGGTTGTGATGGTCTGACCAATCATGTAAGGTAAGTACTCACGTAGGAGAAGTTGGAAAAACTCATATATCAGCTCCTTTTCTTTCAAAGCCGGCTTAATCTACGAAGCCATCTCCCTGAACCGATAAGCAAATTGTTTTATGTCCTCGGAGCGGTACCTTTTCAGTTTCCGCAAGTCTGATATCGTGGGTGCCATTTCTACATTGAAACTGTAGTAATTGAGAAAGTCAAGAGTCAACTCCTTGAATGTTACGTACTGGCTCACATCCTTGGTGTAATACGAGTGCAGTGCCGATTCCGCCAAGCTCTCCTGAAACATGGCAATGCGAAGCTTGTCATCTTCCGGGTACACAGCCATCTTGTGACAAAAGTGCTTGAGATGTAGCTCTGGACATCCGTTTCCCCGAAACTTCTCAAATTCATGCATTTTGAACTTTGGTGGGATCGGAATCTGGTAGTTGGCGTACTCCCAGTTGCCGAGGATCCGGGCCTGCTCTCCAAGACCCAACCGGTCGACGTCACGACTCGGGCGTCGGATGTTGCGGAATGAAATTGGGTGATCCCTTCCTGGGTTCCTAACTGGGCCTGCTCGAGCCCTCGCCTCGGGAGAAATCGGGAGCGGCTCGTGTCGTCCGTTCCTCATCCAAAATGACTCCGTGAAAAGGTTGTTGTTTAACCTAGGTAAACTATATAGAGTCGCCACCGATTTAGTTTTGAAAGCTGGTTTAAGTCGGAAAACCAGAGTAGGATTCGGGGATTCCTATTTACTAACTCTTACATTCTAACATACGAAAAAGGAGGTGGCGTTTGCTCCAAAAGATTTGTTGTTGTTTAATGGGTGTTGAACCCAGGCATGACTCCGGATTCATGTCAATGTTTTACAGGCGTTGGACCCGATTCGGGCTTTTTGGGCCCGAACTCATGTGTGTTTGGCAAACAGCATGCGACGATAAGCGTATGAATATAAGGTATGCGGCCAAGCACAAACAATTATTTAGATCAAAGGGGGCGGGGAAGGATGGTGACCGTGGGCCAATGCATTTGGGCCCACGGCTCGTTACACGTGGAAATAATGAAAAATGGGAGGCCCACACCTCCCTCATGTACATGAGGCCCGCTAGGATGGCTTTACATCGGTCGGGCTCGTCAATTGAGACTGCTTTCGAGATGTGCTTCCACCATGGGTTTCCTCGCGCGCCTCCAGTCCTCGAAATTCGTTTTGTCGAACTCCCGTGAAGCTCGATTGATTTTCATGCAAATCAAACCAGAATACGGTGGTCAGAAAATTCTAATTGAATATTTGAAACAATTAAAATTAACTATTGTAAGTCGCAGTGAGACTTACAGGGCGTTGTGTGGCCCGTTGATGTCGATCTTCCGTGATGTCGGATGATAACGGGGCGTTGTGTGGCCCGTTGATATTGATCTTCAGTAATGTCGAAAAATAGATGTCCCTTGGTAATGAAATCCTTGTTGTTTTACATGCAAAACAAAGGAAAGGAAAGAGATGTACAAAGCCAGGAATCCAATAGTATAAGTTTTATGTCGATACGAAGTATGGAACGTAAGTTATGAATGAAAGAGTAAGGGACCAACATGTAGATCTGAACCTTCGACAGTTTTGATGCCACTAAGAAAAACGTGTATAACTTTTAGTTCAGTTCATAAAAATGAGCCTACTTATACTCAAAACAAAGCTCTTTGAGTCAGAAATCTAATGGCGCATGTCTTAGGTCAATACAAATTCCAGACAGAAAGTTATGAGTGAAAGAGTAAAGGATCAACATGTAGATCCGGACCTTCGACAGTTTTGCTGCCTCTCAGAAAAATGTATATAACTTTTAGTTCAGTCCATGAAAATGAATCCACTTATACTCAAAACAAATCTCTTTAAGTCAGGAATCTAGTGGCATATGTTTTAGGTCAATAAGAGTTCTAGAAAGAAAGTTATGAGTGAAAGAGTGAACTGTCGTCATGCAGACCCGAACCTAGGGATGTTTAGGTTTTTTGAAAACACTCCATTCATATGTAAATGCTAGTGTGACATGTCTAGAATATATTTGAAGTTCGACGTATGGCGAAAATGTAAACGAACATATCCAAAAGTGCGAAACTCGGTTGTTTGCAATCAGTATAATGTTTTATTCAAAACTCCTAGGGTACGAACTTAAATTGAGCTTGGTTGGTGTCCTTAGAACCGTATTTAAGTTAGGAAACAAGTGCAACCGGTTTCGCGTAATTCCGACAAGTACACAGAAAGATATGCAGAAAAAAGTAAAGGTTACGCAGGCAGATCCGAGGCATACTCGCACTTACCGAGCTATTTTGGCTCGATGGACGGGCTGCGACATGTCCCATCATGCCAGGACGTATGAAGGGGAGGGGATGTGAGAGTCTTGGCCTGTTTGTGCGACCACGGGATGTCTCCGGGAGTTGGTTGTCGGCTGTCCAACCTTTGCACCTGCGCAAACAAGAAAACGTCAAAGCAAAAAGGAGCACTTCAACGGAGCTACGAGGCTATGGAAGGTGGTAGTTGAGTTCCCCTTGTCTTTGGACGAGGGATGGCAGATCCTAGACACCGGGGCGAGTTCCTTGAGCAGATTCATGGAGACAACGAGGGGAGTCGTTCGGGGCAGCTATCATTTGTCCTTGCCGCGACCATCGATTTGTGAAGCTGCGTTGAGTTATTCGCGGTCTGGTTGGTTGGGGGTCTCCGTGGGCATGGCTAGACCTACCTTGGGGTCACTGGATGGAGAGGGTGGAACCAACGTCTGAAGGGAGTGCTGAAGAATCTCTGAGGGGTGGAACGTCTCTATGAGGTGGAAGCGTCTGATTGTCTGAAGGGTATCGTTTGATTGGAGATTGTGTCTCTCGTTCCTAATTGTCTGGTGGATGAATTTAAATATCCAAAGAGGATTTTCAGCCATACAGAGAAAGTAAAAATTTTGTGATGAAAGAAAAGAGTGATTGTTTCTCTATTTTTGGGTAACAAATGTTTTCTCTCAAATCATCTTATGAGAATTCAGGAAAGGAAAAATAATCAAAGGGGATACGATGAATCAGCTAAACATGATCAATGCAGATGATTTTGATTGAATGTAGATAATGACAAATAAAATAAAATAAAAATTCCTCATTTGAAAAAAATAGCCATAAAGTTGGTCTTTTAAATGGACCTTGGCCATGTCATTCACGAAATTGAAGGTCAATGTCCATGTATATGGGCTAGGGCTTAAATTTGAATGGTTTCTTGTAATTTTTTACTTAAAATCTTAATAAAATAAATGAAAGAAAATCATTGAAAAAAATTTGGGGTATTACAGTTGCCCCTCTTTGCGAGGGAAGTTTGGAAAAATTTTCTCGCAAAGACTTCAATAATACCCCAAATTGTGGGCTTATCGTATCATTGATAGACCTGTACTTTGGGATCACATCAAGAAAAATGTCAGTAATAAAGGAGACCCCGTGAAATACGGGAATAATCAAACATGTATGATTATGACATTTATTTATGCCATGGTTTATTTTGACAATTTATTTGGATGCTTCTGAGCAAAGTCAGAGAAGGCTTCTGACTTTTCTTTCGGTTCACTATTTATTCTGAAATTTGACACAGTTGGATTCTAGAATACCTTTTGACTCATATGCTCATGTACTAATCGAAGGAGTCTTTGTCTGGGTTGTAATGTAATTCTGGCATAAGGCCTTTAGATAGAGAATCTGAAATTTTTCATTTTGAAGGAACGAGTCTAAGGACCTCATCGGAAGCTGCTGTACCATAGAGGTTCCACCGTCCAAGCGAATTTTCCCTCTACCAGACAGTATGCCCATTGAGACACGTCGTTGAGTACTGATGGTCGATCAACTAGAACTTTGGAAATCTGCTTTGGGGAAGTCTACTCCTCGTTTTGTCCGGGAGGTAACACCTTTTCTTTTGTGACCGTTAATGTTGGCCCTGGTGCTTTAGCTTGCTCTTTTATTTTCTTTTTGTTGCGCTTTGTTCTTGAAGACTTTGGTCATTGCGCTGATTTTGCTTTTTTCTGGACAATTTGTAGGAAATTGCCCCACTTTCTGTTCTTGTCGATTTTTGTTGGAGATGCTTTGGACTCCTTGAGGATTTCCATTGTGTTGATAAAGACAATTATCTTTGGGAACATCTCAACTGGTGTGCATGTTCGTTAATGGGGCCTCTTCGCTTGAACCTTGAGGAAGTGTTGCCTTCGTGGTCCGTTGCTTCTGGTTTCTCACTACATGATCTCCATTTACCTCAGTGTGAGGCGGTCCTTAGACTTAAAGGGAGTAGTGTGTGGAGAAACTTCTACTTTGGCTCGGAAGGGTTAGCATTGGTCAATGTTTTGTGTTTGGGATAGAGAAGAAGTGCTCGATCTCATCCCAGTATGAGCATGTTTTGTCAAAGGATTCCTTGTCCACCCGGACGCTTGTGTGGGTGATCCTCATAGTGTTTACGCTCATCTCTCTTTGGGTAAGTATTTGGGGAATAGGTTTTCCTTCTCCAATTCTCGCCCAGAAGTATTTTTATAATGTGGTAAATGATCATGCAAATGCTTAGGAAATGAATACCTTTGGGTAAACAAACCTCTTTGGAGACGTCGTACTAAGGTGGTGCTCTTGTGCAAGCTTCGCGGGGAAAGTGTTTGCACTTTCATGCTCCTGTCATAGTCTTTAAGGTTAGACTCGGAACGGCTTCCACTCGACCACTCACGCCGTTGCCTAAGAGTTTGTACCGTATTGTGCGGAGTCCATGTGCCTACACATTTGACAACAGACGGAGGTGGAGTTAGCTCATGTACTTCGACTCCCGCTTGGGGAGATTATAATAAAGTTGGGTATTCGCTGGGGATATGAGATGAATATGCCTATCTCGATGGTCGTTCTGGAAGAATATGCTTGTATATTCTATTCTTGTTGAGGAATGCGGTGTTTGTAACCGACTCCAGCTGGGGAATGGAAGTACGACTCCATTTGGGAATTGATAAGAAATTTGTTAGAGAGTATTATAGTTGATACTCCCTTTCGATATGATCATCCTTGGTGACAACAAAGGCAACCTCGAAGCTTTGGTTCGAAATCTTGCACCCGACCGCCCACGCCTTTGTTCGTAATGCAGGATGTTCATGTACCTACACTCGCCAAAGGGCGGACAACAAGTGAGCTCATGTAACTTGTTTCTTTTAAAGTAAGAATGAAGTTTGCTCATGTAACTTCATTTATATGAAAGGCGAAGTAGAGCTTTGATACTTCCCTTATTTTGTTTCGTCATTGAGTCTTTGTCCGTAGGAATCAAAGGATTGACGAAATCGTTACTCTTACCTGATGTCTGTTGTATAAAGATGCTCATGTACCTATCAAACAGATGGCGAGAAACAAGTAAGTTCATGTGACTTGTTTCTGTTAGAGTAAGAATAAAGTTTACTCATGTAACTTCATTTATAAGAAAAGTGAAGTAGAGTTTTGGTACTTCCCTTTTGTATAGTTTCGTCATTGCGTCTTCGTCCGATGGAATCGAAGGTTTGACGAAGTGGCTACTCTGGTTTTGTATCCGTTGTATAAGGTTGCTCATGTACCTATCAAACAGATGACAAGAAAACAAGTGTCTTCGTGCAACTTGATTCTTTTAGAGTAGAAATGAAATTTGCTCATGTAATTTCATTTATAAGAAAGGTGAAGTAGTGTAGGATTTTGGTACTTCCCTTTTGTAAGGTTTCGTCATTGCGTCTTCATCCGATGGAATCGAAGGTTTGACGAAGTGGCCACTCTGATTTTGTATCCGTTCTATAAGGTTGCTCATGTACCTATCAAACAGATGACAAGAAAACGAGTGTCTTCGTGCAACTTGATTCTTTTAGAGTAGAAATGAAATTTGCTCATATAATTTCATTTATAAGAAAGGTGAAGTGGAGCTTTGATACTTCCCTTTGATCTTCGTCTGTAGAAATCGAAGGATTTGACGAAATTGCGACAAGACTTTGGCTTGAAGGTTTGCCACCCTCGCCTTTGTCACAGGAGTTGTGTACCATTCGTGTGAGGAGCTCTTGTACCTGCCCAAGAGACAAAGGACGTAAACGAAATGGGCTCATGTAATTTCACTTAGCTTGATGAAGAGAGTAAGATTTGAATGATTCTCCCTTTTCATGTTTATCGTCAGTGTTCTTTGCCCCAGTTGATTTCTTGGGGATATGAAGAAGTTTGCTGACGAAGGTTGTTTTAAAGTTCTGGTTTGAAGATTTATTGTTTGTCTTCATTGTCTGCCTAGGGCTTCATGTACCCCTTTCATGTAATTTGTTGTCTTGTTGACGACATGTTGCTTTAAAGCTTTGATTCGAAAGTTGTCTTGATTGTCATGACATGACGTTGTCGTACCTACATGTAACAAGGACAAAAATAAGTAGGCCCATGTGATTTGTTTTCATTTGATCAAGGAACGAATGCTTCCTTCATGTATGTCGTTGTTTTGTCAACGAAGGCTGTTTCGAGATTTTAGCTTAAAAATTTTCCAACTGGCCACATTCACCTTCTCGTCTGCCTAGGTTGTTTATCTACCTATGAGACAAACCGAAGGGTAAAACAAGTAAGTTCATGTAACTTGTTTTGCAAAGAAAGCATTTGTTAAGGAACATATACTCCCTTTCATGTTATTTGCCATTTTGTCAACTGAGAGTTATCCAAGATTGCTCATTCTCGTCCTAGGATAGCTTGGAGATATGCCCCAGGGTCGCTCGGAGATATGTCTATGATCACTCGGAGATTTGCCCCAGGATCGGTCGGGGATTTGCCACAGGATTGTTCTCGTGTTGCCGTCGTCATTATTTTGCCAACGAAGGCTGTTTCAAAACTTTGGCTCGAAAATTTTCTACCCTACCACCCTCGCCTTCGTAGTCTGTCTAGGGTGTTCATGTACCTATAAGACAAGCCGAAGGGCAAAACAAGTGAGCTCGTGTAACCTGTTTTGCGTAGAAAGTATTAGTTAAAGAACGAATACTCCCTTTTATGTGATTCGTTGTCTTGAAAACGAGAATTTCTTCAAGATTGCTTGATGTTTTGCTCTAATATTACTTGGAGGTTTAGGGTGCTCCTGTACATGTTGTTCTGTTGTTTTGTTGACAACGAATGATATTTTGAAGCTTTGGCTCAAAACTGTTTCAAGGCTTTGGCTCAAAACTGTTTCAAGGCTTTGGCTCGAAACTTTACCACCCGCCACCCACGCCTTCGTCAACATGTGACAAGGGCTAAAATAAGTGAGCTCGTGTAAATTATTTTTTCAATGAAGTATTGATCAAGGAATAAATACTCCCTTTCATGTGTTGTAATGTCGAAGACTGTCTGCGTTGAGTGCTTGTGGCAGTTTTTCTCCATTAATGAGGTTGTTTTCTTGAATGGGAGTGCTTAACAGCGAACGATCCTTTGTAATTTCAAAGTAAATTGTCTTCTGGAATCTCGTGCGTTCCGCAAGATCTGTATGAGAATGCATTGTTGATTGCCCGTTGAGGTGGGTCTGGGCGGGTAACTAGCCTCTCATGTGGTGGGCCTTCTCCTTGGGACGAGTTCCAGAGAGTTAGTAATTGAATTTCTGCTGGATTGATCACTTAGGTACCATGGATGAGGTTGATGAGAGTTGCCCTAGTTCGAGTACGCGTCATCATTAGGTAGATTGCATGTCCTTTGGTGTAGCGGGAAGCTGTTATGTAAGCGTTGCCCCGGACGATTCATCTTGTGTTTTGAGATAAATGGATGCCCCAGTGTTGGCGGTTTGAATGTCTGTGGCCCTGCCAGATATGTCTTGAGCTGTTGGAAAGCGGGTAATGCAAATGAGAGCTATTGATGCCGGTCACGCTATGTATTTGCCGTCTCTTGAAGAATCTGATCCATGTTCATGTTTTTGTCGTGGAGAAGCTTTAGGTCCGACGTTCGTCGAGTTCTCGTTATAGAAGAAACAATGAGGTTCAATCTCCGTAGACGTCAAGTGATCGTATTTGAAGGTTGATTGTTCGCAGGTGTCCTGATATCGCAGGGTCGTTGGGAAGGCCGAGGTTTGCCCCTTGTGCTAGAATGTATTGTTGGCATAGTGAAGAAAGCCGACGACGGGATGTAAGCTAGAAGATCTGTCTCTTGTGACTCTTCTCAAGATTGTCGATGTCGAGGGCGAGAGTTTGAGAAGTAGATTGAACGACTGCCCCATGTTGAGAATCGATGCTCGGGTTGTATGCTGGGGAATCGTCCCTGTCTGTAATGGAAGTTTTCGTTGGTGCCAAGGTTGTGCCGACTGATGACGTAGTGAGATCGCTTTTGTTTCTTTGGAGCGGTTGTCGGATCAGTAGGGGTGTGATGTCTCCAGTGTGTCCGATTGTAGCATGTCCATGAACAGCTCTATGGGCTCATCATTAGCTCTGATGTTGACTGCGGTTGGCCGGTGAGATGTAACCTCCTTGGGGTTTTCATGTTGTTGTAGATTCGACTTTGAACTTTGGTAGCCGTTGGGTGATCTTTGGTGTTCATGCTTGGCTTAGTACTTTGGTAGCCGTTGATATCACTTTGGGCTCATGTCGTTCCACGCACTGCTTTGAACCTTGGTAGCCGTAATGGAAACTTTGGTCTTCATGTTGTTATATGTTCGACTTTGGGCCTTGGTAGTCGTCAATAAATCCTTGGCATTCTTGTACTTGTAGATTTGTAATGTCATAATTTGTCCCTAGTCCCATTCGAGGAGCCATGTTGGAGAATTAAACCTCGGAAGGAAAGTAGAGAGAATGTCTCGATTAGTATCATGCAACAATGTATTCGATGCATGATAAATTCGTGATAATACTTAATCGCACTCGTATATGTAGAAAAATATGCATTATGTAACTGCAATTATAAATGAGACGTAGTGATGTAATGGAGTGATTACTGTGAATGACATGATAATGTAACTACTGCATTCGAACATACACTCATGTGGTCATGCAAATACATGAATGCAGTAAGCAATAAATAGGTAGGGAGGGAGAAAATAGGATTCTTGAAGTCCTCTATGATTAACCCAAGCCGCTGCAAAATAAGTAGTGTTAGCTCTACAGTTTATCAAAGGCAAAGCGTACCTGAGACCTGTCCCTGCACAGGTAGTAGTCACTTAGTAACAAACAAATGCATATGCAGCGTCTGGTACCTGTAGTGGACAAACAATACTAGACTCTCAGATGAAGGCTTCTAAACCTCCCTCAGACTAAGGGAGGTGGGGCCCCGGCCAAAAATCATACCGCAAAGAGCAGCAGGCTGGGCCTCTCAGTGACCTCCCTAAAAATCCTAACCCTGGGTTCGGGCACTTCTAGACATGCCTAGTAAGCGGTAAACAAACACAACCATGAGGGTAGACAAAGGGCACCGAGCCAAGCAAAGACATGCGCAAACAAGAACACCTCTCCGCATGTGGATTAAAAATGTAAGAGCGTTCGAAAGGAATCCACATACAGAGTCCCCAGCGGAGTCACCATCCGGGATGTATGCGCGCCTTCCGGCCTAGCACGTGCGCTGCGGTTCAGACGACCCGAGGAGGCGGGCCCGCTCCCCAAAGCTCAACCGGTCGACGTCACGACTCGAGCGTCGGACGCTGCGGAAGGGAATCGGGTGATCCCTCCCTGGATTCCTAACTAGGCGTGCTCAGGCCCTCGCCAACCGTCTTTGTTTTCCTAAGAGGCGGCGAGTGAAAGGCGGAGCATGATCCGAAGAAGGAATTTTCGAGAGAAATCAGAAGCGGCTCGTGTCGCCAGTCCCTCATCCAAAATGGCTTCGTAAAAATGTTGTTTAACTTAGGTAAACGATTATGGAGTCCCCACCGACTTATTTTTGAAAATTGGTCTAAGTCGGAAAACCAGAGTTGGATTCGGTAATCCCTAATTACTAACTCTTACATTAAACATGCGAAAAGGTGGCGTTTGTTCCAAAAGTTTGCTTTTGTTTAACGGGTGTTGGACCCGATCCGGACATGACTCCGAACTCATGTTAATGTTTTACAGGCGTTGGACCCGATTCGGGCTTCTTGGGCCCGAACTCATGTATGTTTAGCAAACTGCATGCGACGATAAAATCCTAAAAGCCTAACACCATACATCGCAACCACATGTCAATTATTTAGATCAAAGGGCGCGGGGAAGGGTGGTGATCGTGGGCATGTGCACTTGTGCCCACGACCTGTTGCATGTGAAAATAACAAAACATTGGGAGGCCCGCACCTCCCTCATGTACCTGAAATGACGGTTGGGGCCGCTTTATAATCTTGACATCACGGTTTTTATACACGGCGAGATCCACGCGATTTGACACACGCACCTTCGAGTCAATCTTCGAAACTTTGGTGTCGAACCCTCCGAATGGCGTGCTCATTGTACATGCAAAATAAGATACAAACATAAGGTAGTAAAATTGTGCACAACCTGCAAAATAATTCGTAACTTGAGCTAGGATCCTTCGATTAATGACACATGAACATAGATCCGAAACTTAATGAAGAACCTGCATGCAAAATTTCATGAAAATCCAACGATACAATCTCTCGAGACCAAGGAACGAAGTTGGCTATCCGCAAAATCAGAGCAGTTTATATACGCGGATTCATTCCCATCATATCTCAATCATCGAATTACCGATCGAGATGCAAAAAATTCTATAGACAGCTTATGAAACGAAGAGTATTTCTGTGAAATTTCAGCTGAATCCAACGGTTGAATAATGAGATATGCTTGTGCAAAAAATCGGAAGTGATCTAGATAGGCTGTCCAGCCTGGCTGACTAGAGCCGTGGGAACAAAAATTGACATCTTTTCATCCATATGGTGAAAAAATGCGTATAATATGTCAAAATAAAGATGATTAAACAAGGAAGATTTAAAAAAAATTTTGAGAAACATCCAACGGTGGGCTCAACAGGCATATGGACTCAAAGAGAAGATGGTTCTGTGAACTCGATCTGATTTTGGCCGAGAATCATTTTGAAAACAAAAATGGGAAACCTTGCATCCGGATGATGAAAAAAATGCATATGATATGTCTAAATTACCATAGAAAAGTGAAGAACACATTGACAAAATTTGAGAACATTCCAACGGTTTGATCTGCCGGCATTGCGCAAAGAGTGAAGTAGCTACGCTTGGCAGACCTCATTTGGCGTATGGTCTGTTCACGTGGTCGTATCTTGTTATTACAGAAAATTCAACGGTTGATTTATATATCTAAACAACCGTCTTGAAGTCTAGTTTCTTGCTCAAAATTTGAACAAGATCCAACGACTAGATCTCCCAAAATGCCCCTAGAAGTAACAATGCGACAGACTGTTCTGTCGCGGCTAGCGAAGGTGGCGCTTGTTTCGGGGGGCATAATTTGGTCCTCGATCAAAATAAAATAAAATAAAAAATATCTCTAAGACCTTCACTCATTAAAGATCATTTGGTCGGAAAATGTCTGCAACCTCTTAAAAAAAAAATTTCCTTTGGAGTGGTTATTATAGAAAACGGCCAAAACAAAAGGGTGGGAGATGTCCCAACACCTCCATGCCGAAAATGAATGCAAGATCGACCTCCAAAGCTATCAGGTAAGCTTTGAGGTTTGAGGGATGGGCAAATATATATTTTGAGAGGAGTTTAGGTAGTTACGACCTGTTTCTGTTGTTGTTCAGTATCGGCGGAGGATGGCGCACCGGCTGTCCTTTGCTTGCGTTTCCAGTAGCGACGAGCTCATCCAGGGGCGCAACGTCCCTAGAGGTTACCTCGCCCCAGGGTGGCCAGAGGAGGATGAACGACGCCGGGAGGGTATCGGCTGGTAGGCTGGTCGAGAGGCTTTGGCTCGTCAAAACTGGAGAGGGGGAGTCCTTGGCTCCGGTTTCTGTGTGAATGTCGGGAGGAGTTGGCTTGCAATTGTATCTGTCGGGGGGAGGAGTTGGCCTCCGATTCCTCAGAGGGGAGGAGCGTCTCCCAGGGGAGGGACGTCTAATTATTTTTTTTATTATCTGATAGGGGATTGTCTGAAGAACTTGGAAGGATCGTATCTTTCCATATCTGTCCGAAGATTTTTTTTGTCAGGAGATAACGATATATCTTTTTTGGAAGGGGATCGTTGAGATAACGTGTAAAGAGAAATTAGAGGGAAAAAAATATCTCCCCCCCGATGATTGGAGATATCTGTTTGAGATTATTTTCTTTTTTTGGATTTTATATTATTATTATTATTTAAAATTTAGGGTATTACAGCTCTCTTGAAACATGGCAATGCGAAGCTTGTCAACTGCCAGGCACACAACCATCTTGTGACAAAAGTCCTTGAGATGTAGCTCTGGACATCCGTTTCCCCAAAACTTCTCAAATTCTGGCATTTTGAACTTTGGTGGGATTGGAATCTGGTAGTTGGCGTACTCCCAGTTGTGAGGTCGGTGTCCCTGAATGGCGTTGAGGCGCTCTTCCATCCTCGCCATACGACGCGCCTCTTCTTCTTGCATAGAGGCGATCTTAGCCTCGAGTCTTGTCTCGAAGGCGTCGGCCTGCTGTTGTTCGTCAAATAGTTCATTCACGATAGTCGCGTTACGGTTTCTTAGGTTTGGCACGGTCGGTCCCGCATGTGCTGCCGAGGACGTTGTGATCGGTATGGGGATCCCGAAGCCGGCAGTTGTAGGGGTGACAGGAAAATAGGGTGATGGCCCAAGTGGTGCTGATTGATAGGGAGTTGGCCCTGGTACGGATGGTTGAGGGGTAGCATGGTGGAAGGTATGGTGGTGTTGTGGTTGACGGAAAGGGCGGTCCACGCATGCAAGGGTAATAGAAAGGTGTTATACTTGCGGAGATAGCGGATTCGGGGATGGTATGGTTATAGGGGGACGGAAGGCTTGATGAAGCGATTAGACTTGGTTGAAAATGTGGGTAGTAAGGTGGCATTGTAGATGTGGTAGATCCAGATATGATAGGAGGAAGATGGGGGTTTTGGGTGACAACAGGAGCAGTTATGGCTGCAGTCTGTCGTTGGAGTAGCTCGGTCATCATTGTCTTCAAAGATGACAACTTTGTAGTGAGTGATTCGACTTTGTTTCCTAGGGAATTGTCGTCGGCGCTTTGGGCCGGTGTAGGTGGTGCCGGTGGGGATGACGCAGCAATTGGCACCGTTGATCTCTGTATTGCCAGTGCGGTGAAAGTTATCGGTGGGATGTATGTCGAAGAAGCATTTCCTCCCGATGACCTCCCGATGGTGAAGACCGTGGCTTGGGAAGACAGTGGTGGAAAAGTTTCCAGGGAAACCACGGGTGTTTCTGCTGATGAAGGCACGACGACGATGGGAGTTGAAGTAGCGGTCGCTACAGTTAATCCTATGTTGTGCGTCATCATATCAGTCGAGGAAACTCCTGAGCTAGCCATACGTATTGTCCGGCTTCGCAGCTCGAACGGACGTGTCTTTAGAAGATTAATTTTGGTACCTTAGGGTAAAAGAGTTGAATTAGCATTGAGTAATGTTATACATTGGATGCATGATATGTAATGATGCATGATCATGTCTAATGCAAGGAATGGATCGTAGTTACAATGAACTCAATCCAAGAGAGAGAAAGCAAGTTAGCGAAATGACATCTAAGCTGAAGTTTATTACAAATAGTACTAAGAAGTTTAACGAATAAAAGATGAAATGGGCCTTCAAGCCCGTTATGATAGAGTCAATCTTCAAATGCGATCCTAGGGAGTGAGGCGCTTCCTCTGGAAACGAGCTGACTGGGCGTTGATATCCTTCTGACATTTTGAGGAAGGTTCGAACTCTTTCTCTGTGAGAGTCATCCACACTAGTGCGAGGTATGCCGTTGCTTGCCGAATCACGCCCCTTGGTGGTGGGTTGTCCGGTCGATCGGATCAAATGGTTTAGTTTGTGCTGTTATGATCCACAGAGTTCCCCCGAGGGTGCATAACCCGCGCCGGACAGTAGTAGGACGTCCCGGTAATTCCGACGATCGGGATGTAATCTCCATCTGATGAGCTTATGATTGCCCAGTCCACGTCGAAGCATTTGGCCATCTGGTAGAAGTCCTCTGGATCTAGAGAGAGGAAAAGAGCTTGAACCCCTGCAAAGGTACGAGTCGGAAGCCGAATGCACTCTGATATGCGGTCGAGCAAATCTGGAAACTGTTCTCGTCTGAATGATTCCCCGGTGATGCCGATGTGGATATAGAACCATGCTTGGAGTGGTGTCGGGCTGAATGTGAACTTGTGATTTTGCAAACTTTCTCTAGCTCTCCGCGTGATCCGGGTGAAGCTGTAATTTGTTTCGCCAACCAAATTGGGAAGAAAAGGCCTTCCTTCGAGGATCGCTTTCGTCAGATAGACCGTTCGCTTGTTGAGTAATGCTTCACTGTACGGGTAGAGTATCGTCCCTGTGAACAAGAGAACAAATGCCATCGCTGAGCCTTGACCATCTCCTATGCGTGGTTCATACGACGTGTTACGCAACTCGAAGAGTCTGTTTACGTTGATGTGTCCTTCTGCAGTAAACAAGCTATGTACAACTGCTGGAGAGATTTGAAGAAGATGAGCTATGTAGTTCCTTGGCTTGTCGTCGTAGGGTAGGGGGAGAATTCCCGAGTGAGGAGTGAGTGCAGATAGATCCCCATATTCTTCGTAAGTCAGCGCCAGTTCTAAAGTGCCAAATCTGAAGGTATAGCTCCCGGGATCCGAGCGAGCGACGAGATGCTGAAGCAAGAACCAGTCGACTTCCATGCGGATAAGGTGAAAGAGACCTCCAAGTTTTTGTTGCATGAACTCCCGTTCTGAGGGTCTGAGCACATCGACCCATCGTCGAAGCAAATCGATAGATGGAATACCTTTGCGTAGAACTATTGACTCCATGAGGTCAACCTGTATGCTTGAACATCATTCAATTGTAACAACGATCCAATCCAAATCCTAATATGAGGTGAATTCGCACGTGAGTTATTTACGTTTGAAGAGAAATGACATTGAACAAATATAGATGTGTTGATGCATCAATTATTGATCAGCAGACACTCGTGCAGAATGAATGCAAATGAATGTAATAATTTAAATAGGGGAAATAGGGAAGGGAGTAAAGCAATTGAGGAAACCCCCGCAACCAAGCCAAACTGCTGTAAAATGAACAAAATTAGTTCTTACAATTTATCACATACAAGACCTGTCCCTGCACAGGTAGCAGTTACTTAGTAACAAACAAATGCATATGCGACGTCTGGTACCTGTAATGGACAAACAATACTAGACTCTCGGATGAAGGGTTCTAAACCTCCCTCGGACAAAGGGAGGCGGGGCCCCGGCCAAAAACCATTCCGCAAAGAGCAGCAGGCTGGGCCTCTCGGTTACCCTCCTAAAAATCCTAGCCCCTGGTTCGGGCACTCATAGACATACCTAGTAAGCGGTAAACAAACACAACTATGAGGGCAGACAAAGGGTACCGAGCCAAGCAAGGACATGTGCAAACAAGAACTACTCTTTGCATATGGATTGAAAATGTAAGAGCGTTCGAAAAGAATCCACATGCAGAGTCCCCAGCGGAGTCGCCATCCGGGATGTACGCGTGCCTTCCGGCCTAGCACACGCGTGGCGGTTCGGACGACCCGAGGATCCGGGTCCGCTTCCCAAGGCCCAACCGGTCGACGTCGCGACTCGAGCGTCAGACGCTGCGGAAGGTAATTGGGTGATCTATCCCTGGGTTCCTAACTGGACCTGCTCGGGCCCTCGCCAACCGTCTCCATTTTCCTATGAGGCGGCGGGCGAAAGGCGAAGCATGATCCAAGGAAGGAACTTTCGGGAGAAATCGGGAGCAGCTCGTGTCGTCAGTTCCTCATCCAAAATGGCTCCGTAAAAAGGTGTTGTTGTTGTTTAACCTAGGTAAACTATATGGAGTCGCCACCGACTTTATTTATAAAATCTGTTTTAAGTCGGAAAAAAACAGTGGTTCGAGGATCCTTAATTACTGACTCTTACACTTAGACATGCGGAAAGGTAGCGTTTGCTCCAAAGAATTTGTTCCTGATTAACGAGCGTTGGACCCGATTCGGGCTTTTTGGGCCCGAACTCATGTTTATTTTTTTTACAAATAACATGCAATGATAAACCTATGGGCCTAAGGCATGCGGACAGGCACAAACAATTATTGAGATCAAAGGAAGCGGGGAAGGGTGGTGATCGTGGGCCTATGCACTTGGGCCCGCGACCCATTACATGTGGAAATAAAAAAAACGGGAGGTTCGCACCTCCCTCATGTACCTGAGGCCCACCTAGATGGCATGTCATCGGCTAAGGCACTATCGGTTGGGGCTGCTTTTGAGACGTGCTTCCACCACGGTTTGTTCCCTGCGCGCCTCCAGTCTTCGAGCTTTGTTTTCGGGGTCGCTTTGTTGAATCCTCGAAATTGTTGGTGATTTTTTTATGGAAATCAACAATGAAATTGGGCGTGTGTGTAAGGAACATACCATAATAACATTGAATGATAAAAATAATCACATTCGGTTTAAAAAACATAACTCAGATAATTATTTTCTTTTTAAAAAAAATAAAATAACTTGTGGGAATATATTAATCGATAAAAGAAAACAAGGATTATTGTCGTCAGATTAAAATAATTCGAAAGTGGCCACGATTAAAATAATTTCGAACTTTAACTAAAATTAATATTAATATTTTATCAAAACTCTCGTGGACAAAAATTGAAATTTCAAATTAAAATCGATTTTTGTTATTTAAAATATTCTTATGTGGACAAAAACTTGAAATTTCAATTAAAATATTTTTCTTTTTGTTTTGCCTAAAAATTTGATTATGATAAGAAGAAAAATTGGTTATATTTAATTAACAGTTAATCCAATCAAATATTTAATTGTTGAAAACAAAAAGGAAGACAATTAATTAAACACGGTTAACATTAAAAAAAAAAGAAAAGGACGTTACCTTTAAGGACTCAGCAACACGCATAGAGAGAGTGAGATTGGGCTCGAAGAAACGCAGCACCTCGGCTTTGGTTCCGGATCTCGGGATTGTTGGGAAGACAGGTTTTGCTGTTACTGATTCTGAAGACATTAGGAGAAGACGGGTTCACCGCCGGATGAGCTCGTGTCATCTGGTACCTGTTTCTTTTCATCCTGAACAAGTAGGTAAGTCGATCAAATTGCAAAACGACTTCTCGCGGTGCTAATGTGCAGCCGCGAGAAGTTTAGGCGTTGGTACTTGTCGTCGACGGGAAAATAAGAAAGGCTAAGCTTGGGGCTTATCGTTGCCGCTGGTCTGGGTTCCACTAATGTCCATCGCAGCTGGTGAACTGTTGCTACAAGAGCTCTGGCCGTTTGTGGCTGCTTGGAGAAAGAAAGCCGGGCTGCCGGTTGGGTTCAAGTTGATGTCGGGGGTTCCTTCAAGCTTTGGTTGCTGGACCGAAACAATCGTCTGAAGTTCGAGGCTCTAGAGAATCTCTGAGGGGTGGAGCGCATCTTTTTTTGTCTGTGTGTGTGTCTGTGTATTATATAATTGAAGTATAGGGAGAGGGGAATTGACAAAATGCAAAGATTACGATCCCTCAATCTATCCCAAAAAATCTGCGGTTGCCTTCCCTTAGGCGAATGGATGTCTGATTGAAGAATTAAGGGAATGTGATTATTTTTCTTCTTTTTGGAATGATTTTTCCTAAGATTGTGTGACGAGGACTCCACAATACGATAAGGCATGTTCAAGAAGGGAAAGGAATAAAAGAAATTACTATAAATTAGTTAACAGATGATTATGCAAAGGATTTAAAAATAATTTCGTAATTTTATTTGATCTATTAAAAGAATAAGATCTAAAATGGTCTTTGGTCACTTTAACGCTATTTTATAAGGCCTAGGTTCACATATAAGGGTTTGGGCTTTAAACTAAAACAAATGAACTCATTTTAAGTGATTAAAAGTGGCCAAATGAAGGAATCCACAATTTGAGGGATTACACAGGAAATAAGCGGAAGAGGGATGGCTATGCAGGAGGCGATGTCTCCACCTGGGCTCATGCCCGAAATAAGGGATTACCTCACCCGACTAGTTGAGCAAGCGCTTCCTGGAGCAAACGATATGAACGAGGTTGAACTCCATTAAGCTCCTTACCATGACAACATCGACCTGAACTATCCATTTTCATGGGGATATCGTGTACCTGAATTTGCTTATTTCTAGGGCGAAGAATGCATTTCGCCCGCGGAACATATCTCCTGCTTCTCTCACCAGGTTGGAGAAGCCGCCACTAATTGGTTATGGAAGCTTTGCCTGTTTCCCAACTCTCACGACCTTTACATGGTATGTGAATCTTTTCCTGAATTCGGTGTGAATCTTTTCCCGAATTGAGGAATTGGGCCTTTACATGGTATGTGAATCCGTAAGTGCTTCCACTTAAGGGTGTCTGTCCGCTGCCTTCTCCTCGCTTTCTTCATTCATACGACGACCATATAACGAACATGCGAGCACCAGTTGCTCGAGATTTCTGACGTGTTTGGATCCGTCTTGTCTAGCGGTTATTTCCGGAGCGAACAGTCTTTGTTTCGTTTTTGCTTCCACTGTATGTTGCGTAACTGACCTTGCTTTCAGCCGCCAAAATGTAGCTACGCTAATCGGCAAAGCCAAAAAATTTTCTTGAAGGGGGCCGAATTGAGCTATCCAATCGTTTGGAGGGTCAAATTCAATTATCTCTAAAAGCTTCGGGGCCATGTTTTTCTGTCACGGCTTAAATCCTCTGTTCGGGACACCCATGAGTTCGGACATGTAACCGCCGACATTGGCAATTGTTCAGACATGTCGGAGATTCAGTTCCGACACATGCGCGCTTTTTTCTACATGTGTTTTACTGTTCAGACATGTGTACATGCTTTCATACTATGTCTGAACTCACGGGATTTATAGACATGGGATTTTAGCGTTGACCCATGTTTACCTCAAGTCCCCATGGCTCCACCACCACTGGTTATGTTCTTCTTCATGTCAATCGATTTAAGAATTTATAATTCGAGAAATAAAATTACATATTTTATTATATATAGTGATAAGGTTTTCCAACCCCCAAAAGGACGAATTGAACAGTTTCCTAATTTGTAAGGTTAAACTTCCACCCTTCTTATAATTTATATATATAATCATCTTTTAATAATTTTCCAATATATCCATCCATAAAATATTATCTACAACTCCGATAAATCAAAAAAAGAAAAAGGAGTCTAAGAAAGACAATACGGAACTAGTAGGGATAAGAAAGTTAAATTCAAGTTGTGTTTGGAAATAAATTCGTTTGTTCGAAATTACTGGGAGGAGTGGGAGGATCGTGAAGTTGTACGATTATTATCTTAAAACAGAGGATACAAAAATAGAAGCAAAAACACATATAATAATACCCCCTAATATCAAATCTTACACAATATCTTACTCAAATATAAACTTCTGGGATGAGTCGGAGGTGGGAATGCCAATATTCCCCTTTCCCCTTCCTGCATTTCTCCCTCAACTTCTCCGTACATCCACAAATGTAGAGACCTTCCAGGGAGTCAGGGAGGCCATCCTCTGGTAAACACCTCAGCCTCTCACATTCATAAATAAACAAAGTTCAAAGGGAAGTGAGGTGGTATCTGAGTCCCCCACCCACCATCTTCAACTTCTTCATTTCCCTAATAGCCAAATGGAGGAGGGATGAAGGGAGGAGGCGACTCCAGTCTCCATCATAAACACTAGGAGGAAAACACTCCATCTCATCCACATACTCCCCCGAGATGCTCAAACTTCGTAAGGCGGTGAGACCCCTCAACCCTAATTCCTCAATTCGTTGATTCGGATTTCGAAGTCTAATAGAAAGAATTTCCAGGTTGGGAGGCAGACCTCTCGTGATGCCTTGGCAGTCATAAATAGATGGTGATTTGAGGGATGTGAGGTGTTGCATGTCATGAGGCAAAGACTTCACCTTTGGACATCTGTCAAGCTTAAAACTTGACAGGTTGCAGGGGAGTGAAGGGAATATCTCCATCTCTAATGCTGGGCAATCTAAGAGATTAAGATCAGAGAGTGCGGACAGGTGTTGCAGGCTGTCCGTCAAACTCGTAAGACTTCTGCAATTCCCAACTTTCAATTTCCGCAGAGACCGAGAGAGGGTACTACCAACACCAATTAATTCCGTAATCGATACGAGTCCCTCCAGATTCATTAGAGTAAGCTCCTCGAGATAATCCAGAAGCCTGATGCTAATCAGCTGTGACTGCGGCAAATTTGGGCAGCCTTTAAGCTTCAATATTCTTAACAAAGAAGGCAATCCCCCACTAGGAAAGGAACACAGCTTCTCACAATAACCAACACTCATCTCACTAAGAGATGTAAGCCCACATAAATCATCCGCCAGCTTCTCTAACTCTCCACAGTGTTTAATTTCAAGAACCTTTAGATTAGGTGGAACTTTTTTCCCTCCATCCTCATTCACGAAGGACTTAAATTGAGGACACTTCACAATCTTCATCTCTTCCAGTGCGACCCAAGAGGTTGCCAAACTCCCTTCAAAGTGAACCGGCTTCGAGATATTGCTAATTTCCATCTTGGTCATCGACGTAAGGGTTGCTAGAAATGTGAACAATCCCCCATCGCAGCCATCAATATTAATTTCGACGAGTGATGGAAGGCTAAGAGTGCACCCTCCTTTTAGTTTGGGACACCCCTCCACGATTAGCTGTCGGAGACAAGGGAATGGCAAATCATTCTCCTCCTCTCCGTTGCACAACCACTTCTCACAGGCACTCATGTCCTTGAAGCTCAAGCTCTTCAATGACCGAAAAAATGGCCTTCTGGACCCATAAAACTCGGGACCTATGGAAGAGACCATTTTAAGACCACAAATGTCCAAACTTTGCAACATGGGAAGTTGTCCCAAAGGTGGCAGGGAATCCAAGCTTTTACAACCTCTCAGGGTTATGCTCATGACATAATTCATACTGTATTGATTATCAAACCATTTTGGAAATCTTTTGGCCCCATAGTGACATATTTCAAGTGATTCAATCTTCGTCGGAGGTCGCAGATGGTCGAGGAGCTTGAATTGATGGTCATCTTCATGTGCAATTTCAGAACACGATCCCCAATCCAAGATTAATTTGAGAACCGCTTCCTTTCTGGATAGATTAGCAATCCTCGCATCTTCGACGTCATCTACATTGAGCAAATTACGAACGTGCAACTCTCGTTGAAGGTGTACGAGTGGTCCCAGTTGCTTTAACTCCTGACCGACTTCTTTTCCCACGACAAAGTCTGAGAGTATCTCGAGTTTCGTTAGATCGCCGATACGTGGTGGCATCTTCTCCTGCAAGACTTTTGTCCCGGTTATGTCGAGGTGGAGAAGATTGGACAGCTTGTGAATGTTTCTCGGCAACTTTTGAAGCTCCTTACACCCACGGAGCAGTAGGGATTGCAACTCCACCAGGTCACAAATGGATTCCGGTAGCACTTGGATATCTGTATGAGAAAAATCTACGGAACGTAACAGTTTCAACTCTCCAATTCGGTCTGGCACCTGCTCAATTTTAAAGAAGCGTAACGACAACATTCTCAGATTCTTCATATCCACGATCAAGTCTTGTATCACATCCTCGGAGACAAAGGCCCTTGGATATTGCCCATATGAGATTTGAAATGGCATAAATGTTCGCAACTTCTTCATTGAGCGGAACGCCTCAAATCTCTCTGAGCGACAACATTCAAAAAACTGTGTGACCAATGCTGCATGACGAACTTTGTCAAGGAACAACACTTCACAAGAGGTGGAGCCTTTTTTAAACTCATCAGAGCTGAAATATGAGCGAGCATCGACTAATTTCGCGAGGTCATTGATAAGATCGTGCATTGAATATAAATTCTTATCATCCCTTGTTCTCTGAAGGAATGACAAGGCCTCCAACCGACGGAGATTCTGCATCCCCGCCTCTTGGAGAGTTCGGGCTGTCCCATTTTGCAGCAAACCCTGTATGACCCACAATCGAATTAACTCGTCTTGGTCGAATACGTAATCCTTCGGGAATAATGCACAAGCTGTGAAACATCTCTTCAAGTGAATGGGAAGATGAACGTAGCTCAACTTCAAAGCTGGAGGGATCTTTCCCCCCTCTCTGTCCCAAGAACCATGAGTTAACACTTGCTTCCACTGTTCATCGTCGGTTTTGAAACGCAGCATACCTCCGATCGCCTTAATAGAAAGAGGCAGACCCTTACACTTTTTAGCCAATTGAACGGAAATCTCTTGAAGATGTGGGTGGCCTTCAAAGTTTTTCTCACCTATGGAGTGATAGGCAAGCAGAGACAAGCACTCCTCCAACGACATTAATTCCAACTGCTTCGAATCAGGATCCCCCATCAGTCTAGCGACCTCCAAGTTTCTTGTTGTGAGCAGAATCCTGCTTCCTTTACTCCCGGAATATAAGGGCTTCAGCAGGGACTCGAGCTCTTCATACTTATCGTTCCAGACATCGTCCAAAACAAGAAGGAACTTCTTTCCAGATAACTTCTCTCTCAGAGAACTCTGAAGCCTATCCAGATCCTTCTCTACACTGGATGAAGACGGGGCTACCTTGTCCAGGATGCACTTGGTGATGGCAGCCATGTCAAAGACTTCGGAGACACAGACCCAGGCTTTGACTGCGAAGTTCGCAGTTTTCAAGGACTCGTGATTATACAACTCTTGTGCGAGGGTAGATTTACCGAGTCCTCCCATCCCCACGATAGAAACGACTGTAAAGGGTCGGACAGAGTTGCCAATTGCTGTTTCGGATCCGGTCAATCGAGCAACAAGCTCCTCCATTTGCTTCTCCCTGCCCACGAACATTGGCTCGGACAGGGATGTGGTTTCGAAACGGGGCTGGTAGCTGCGATGCTCGCTCCTCGAGTTCCGGATTAATTGGAGCGAGGGAATTTTTTCATAGACATCCTTTAATCTTCGGTCGATGTCATCGATCTCGTTGGCCAAAAGATGGCCAGAGATCAGGGGGCGCAGGCGGAAAGGAGAGCAGCAAGCGATGAGGCAGTGTGGGAGTTTGGACGACTGGGCCTTGGACTCGTCCCGCTTGGCTTCGACAGAGAAGTGGTCAAGCAGGTCCTCCATGTCGTAGGCGACGTCCCTGAGGTCAGCGAGCCACAGAACAGTAGCAGAGTCATTGTCGTACATCTGCTTTTCCTCGGCAGAATCCAAAAAGGCTTGGATCCAGGGCAGCTTCTCCCCCCATGAGATGAGCTTGTCGGAGATGCCGTGAATCCGGGCATACTCGGAGATGAGTTGAGAGCCGACCAGTTTGAGGACGGGGGAGATGAAATCCATATTCTCTCTCTCTATCTCTCTATCTTTTGGAATAGTTTGTCTTCCTTCACAGAGGCATATTATTATTAAACCAACTGACCCAAAGACTTTCCCCTACTCCCACGAGTCTTGATGATGACATTTGTTTTTTTTAGTTATTATCAGAGGCATCCAATAAATAAATATATTCTTCCTTTTGGTTGGAATCGATCAATCCCTTCTTACAACGTGACGTGTTCACATGGCCGACCACTTTCTTAATATTATTTATAAAATCAACAACCCTCCCCTTTGAATTAATTAAACAAACAAAATTAGAATCGAGTCTTTTGCTTAAAAACAAGGAACAAAAATAAGTGGTTTCTAGCGGAGCGGTACTTGCAGAAGCTTGGGACCTCAGCCGAGTATGAAACAGTGGTTTATCGCTCACCTCGCCTAAAGGAAGCCTCTAGGAGACGTTCGTCCGAGTCCATCTACTCCAAAGGCTCGGTGAGAAGAAGGTATAACAAGGAGGCACAGACCAGGTTTGAGGCTTGTGTGCCAAGCTGGCGGCCGCATACGTTTCTAGTCTCTGCAATTACTGTACTATGTTTTAACTACCGGGTCAGGGGGCTACAACCATACAGGAAAAAAGTACTCGTAAGATTGTCCAAAGTCCAAGGGTGGCAACCTCGATATCCAGGTCGAAATTTTACTTCGAGTCAGATGTTCAAATGCAAAAGAGAATTTTCGATGATTTTAAGCAACTTTTATCGGACTACATTCCTCTTTCTAATGGAATTGTTAATATATGGTGAAAACGGCCTCAACACATAACACTTCTAATGACCACTAAGACGATCATAAACACAAACACGCATCTGGGGAGATGGAAATCTTTGTTCCTCTCAATCATGTCGACTTTGACGGTAATAATCTTCTTCTGTGGATGGTATAGCAAGTTATGACTTCACTTTATATTATTCTTTAACTTTATTTCCACTTCTATGTTTACAAAAATATCAATGTCGCGGGTGGTCTGGTTTAAACAGGTGCATCAGGGGGGAGTTTCTTGCACATATTGGCTGCAATGTCACTCGCTAAACTCTAGTTGAGAAGAAATCCAGGTATGAAAGACGGCCATGAGAGCGCCAGCTCGTAGACATACTGTTGGGTGTTCCTGTGATATGTTCTTCAATGCTTGCAGAGACTGCTCAGTCTATAAATGCCCTGCCTGCCTTCCTCGCCATCAGAGCACAAGCCCGAAAGTATTTTCTTTAGCCTACCCTCTGATGAGAAGAGGATGCAGACCCAATTCCTGGAGAAGGAAGGAAATCGTCCAATTCCAGCTCCAAGCTCTCTAAGCAGTTCCTGGAAGGCGCTGCTAGTGGATATCAGGTTCTGGTGCAAAATCCCAACCCCGCCTTCATTGTCATTGTCTTCGTCATCACGGTCAATATTCAGCCTAAGAGTTCTTTCAATTTCTTTCTCCCTTTTCCAGCCTCAATCTCGGTTACTCGATCGGGAATCGTGTTCTTTCTCTTTACCCTTGTCGGAGTTTTCGTAGATGGACTTGCGATGATCACGACTGGAATTGGAAGGTTCCAAGGGGTCCCTAGGAGCAGAGGGAGGAGGATGGGCAGAGGAGGAGTTGACAGTGGCCGCTGCAGCCGCTGCTGCACGGGTACAGGCAGAGACGGGGGAGGCAGAGACAGTCGAGCCAGAAGAGGTGGTCGCCAAGCTCGACGATGGGGACACCCTTGACGACCTCCCCTCTCTCCATCCGTGGGTATTGAAAGGAGGAACACTGTAACATCCCGAACCTTTATCAATATATATATATATATGTACAGATATATATGCAAATAAGACCCTTGGGAGTGCTCGAACATGTGTTGCGAATGTACGTTCACGATGGAACGAAATATATGTACTTTTGAGCGCTTGAGCGAATGAGATGTGAACGTGGAAACTCTCAGACGCTCTAGAATTCATATTTATAGAACCAATGCGTGGACGACGCGTAACGAATAAGCATACGGATCGAAATTCTAAGTACGGAGAGAATACTAGATTGCACCACGTTGAAAGGACTCCCGAAGTGGGAGGGCATAAGAGAATTTTCTCCCTCCCATAACATTAAACGTACACCATGAGAATGAAAAGAATTTGGTTATCTTTCGATGATTCCCTAGTACCTTTCTTTAATTCACTTGAGAGAAAAAAAAAAAGAAGAAGACATTATCCACCGTTGATTTGAATCGACCATTTGACTAAGGATTGAAATTGGGCCCTTAAATCAATTTTGGTCTCTCAAGTGGGAAGACTGTGCTCGAGAATTGATGAGGAGGGGACGGGTGGACTCGGGAGAAATAATATTCCCCACTTGTGTCACACGTGGAGAACAAGAAGAAGAGAAAGGAAAGAAATAAAGTTCAATTCCATCTTGATGGGGAGAGGGGAGGGAGAGAAAAGGAAGAAATTGATACGGAGACACTACCTTCTCACACCCGGGGACAGAAGGAGAAAGGGAGGTGCGACCAAGACGGATTTTCAAGCAAAGTTGCCTCGAGGCGAAGTATTGCGAAGGAGGAGGGAGCTGATGGAATTGGGCGGGGACACAAGCACAAGGTACAACCCTTTGTTCCCTCTTCTCTTGTGTTCCTTATTAGCCATAAAAAGTCCATCACCTTAGATGTATCATGCATGTGGAAGTTTGTTGATGCATGTGTAGTGTTGTGGGTGTGTTGGTTGGAAGGGAAGGGAATTTCAACCCTTGGAACTTAAGGGAGGGTTCTCGGCTCTTACGAATGATGAATGACCGGTTTCCCCTCGAAGAATGAGGGTGATTCATTCGGTCTCCGATTATCGGTGAGGTATTCTTTCGGGTTGATAGAAGGAACCTCGGTCATGGCGTAAATTAGGCTAATGAGCCATTCAAACCATCGGAGATGATTGATAAGTGAGTGTTCCGAGTATTTGTTATGTTCATGGGTAGGAAATGCTCATGGTCGAAGTCCTAATAAGGATGGTTGGTGAGAAGGAGATGGACCCTATATAATGGGCGGTGAGGTGGTGACGGTCACAGTGGGGATGACATGTGACGGTGTGTTCGAGAGTGGTCGAGTGCATGTACCCGTGGCATGTGTATCGGGTGGTTTAGTGTCTTGGAATGCATATGAAGGAGCCTTCATGGCCGGTTGAATTGGTTTGAAATTGGAGCTGGAATGGCGGGACGAATGACGGTTGCAAGTAATACGTTCGGACGGGATTTAGTCCGGAAATTACGAGGATAAATTCATGGAAAGTTTGGCAAGACGGAAAAGTCTCGAGAACACTTTTGGAAGTTGGGAATGAGAGCTCCGAAGGTGTGTCCACAAGTAGGGAGAGTATTCTTCGCATGAGTTAACTCGATGAGGAAGGGTAACGGTCTAGAATGAACTAACTCGGTGAATTTAGGAAAGGTTCGGTGGCGAAAAGGGTTACGAAAAGGATAATATAGTCGTACTTAGATTATTTGACTAACGTGTAAAGTGTTTTGCAGGATAATACCGGGCTTCCACGCGTTTACATTTTGGTCGTACAATTAGGAGATACAATTTCATATATTAATGGATTATAAAAACTTCCCTAAATGTTTCTTTTCAATATTAAAGAAAATTCGACTGTATTTCCTTAATCTGCGAAGCGGTAGGACCTTTCAGGTGGTATCAGAGCCGGGTTAGGTCGGAGTGATAAGGATGGTTTCGGGATGTAAACGAGTCGGAAATGGACTCGGAAAATGAAAGTAAGTATGGGAATATGTGCGTGGAATGGTTAAATCTACTTGATAGGCTTATGGACACCTCCCGGGAAGGGAAGGGAGTGACTGGAAATATCGTTACTCTTTGCAGAATACTATTATGTGGCTAAGCATGCGTGGCTTGAGGTATTTGAGAAATTTTAAATTCCTGAATCGTGGGGAATTGGTAGAGTAAGGTCGGATTGACCTATGCGCGATATGTATGTGAAATATTTGTGGAAGATTGAAGTTGGGGCGTGAATTGCGTATGTATATCACATGGAGTGTGTTCATGTAATATTGAGGCTGATTATGAGTCCTCTGTGATGCAGAATAACAACAGAGAGCACACGTATCGCTGTGCGGGATTCTCTTCCTAGAGATGAGGAGAGTCAACGCAAGAGAAGGGTTGCACTGATTGGGCAGTTTCGAAAGCTCGAGGTACCTATTTACTCGGGTGAGGAAGGGCCTGAGAAGGCAGAAGAATTCATAAGTGAGTTGGAGAACGCCTTCGACGTGCTTGGATGTTCAGTTGAGGAGAAAATGATGTTAGTACAGCAGTCAATCAAGCGGGGAGCGAACGATTGGTGGAAGGCTAATAGAGATGGAGCACGGACCCTTCACTCCGGGGACGAATGGATAGTGTTCAAGACGGCATTTCTCGGAAAGTTCTACCCCCATGTCTTCAAAGAGAAGAAGGCACGAGAGTTTATGTACCTACAGCAAGGAGGGATGACAGTAGATGAGTACGAAGCACGATTTTCTGCTCTGTCGAGGTACGGTCCACCTATGAGTGCTGAGGCAAAGGCCAAGAAGTTTGAGGAGGAACTGAGATCGGAGGTCAGATTTCAGTTGAGACCTATGATGCTTACTACTTACGAAGAGATCTACATGAGGGCACAAAGTGCAGAAGAAGGTTGGGCTGACATGAAAGCTGCGGGGCAGGAGACCACTGTGAAAAGGATGTTGGACATGGGACCATATCCGAGGAAGAAGTTCAGGCTCGGAGAGTCATCATCCTTCACCCCTCAGTTTATTGCTGCGCGACCTCCAAGAGCTCCTACATCATCACGGTATTTGTCTCAAGGGCGGAGCCAGGGAGTGAGGACAGGAGGTTTGCCCCTCTGCCAGAGTTGCGGGAGGCGCCACTATGGAGATGTGTGTGCGCCAAGAGCGGTGACGTGTTACAGATGCGGTCAGTTAGGTCATATTCGTAAGGAGTGCCCCCAGGGATCAGGAGGAGCATCTGGAAGCGGAGTAGGTGGGAGTAAGATGAGTGGATCTACCGCCCCATGGCCGAGAGGCGGAAACAGGCTAGCACCGACAGTGTCGGTTTCGAGGGGATCAATAAGTGGGCCGGTAGACAAAGCGAGGTTGAATGCGACCACTGAGGCAGATGCTGCTGCATCTCGCGGTGTGATCTCAGGTACAGTTCTACTACAAGGCCAACTAGTATATGCTCTGTTTGATACTGGGGCCACTCATTCTTTCGTATCGTATAACTGTGTAGAGAAGTATGGATGGGCGGTAGGAAAGGCTGATAGGAAAATGCATGTTATATTGCCTACTGGAATTGAGCACTGCGTTGATGATACATGTCTAGATTGTGAACTAGTGGTGGCTGGACTGAGATTTACTGTCGATCTATTGGTGTTACAGATCCATGAGTTTGAGATCATCCTAGGCATGGATTGGTTGGCTTCCAGCCATGCCCAGGTAGACTGTGAAGGGAAGCGTATTTTGATTAGCATGGAGGATGGAGATACCCGTGAGTACATAGGCCATGGAGGATGCGGCCAGGTTTTGATGATATCAGCAATGCGGGCGCGCCACCTTGTACAGACGGGGCACGAAGCGTTCCTGGCGACTGTGCTGAACAAAGAAGCTGAGTTACCGATGCTGGAGCGGATTGAAGTGGTGAGGGACTTCCCCGATGTCTTCCCCGAGGGGTTGCCGGGGTTACCACCTAAGAGGGAGGTAGAGTTTGTAATAGACTTGATTCCGGGGACAACCCCAATTTCTAGGACTCCGTATCGGATGAGTTTAGCTGAGCTAAAAGAATTGAAAGCACAGTTGCAGGAACTTATAGATAAGAACTTTATTCGTGCTAGTGTTAGCCCGTGGGGCGCTCCCGTGTTATTTGTGAAAAAGAAAGATGGTTCGATGAGATTGTGTATCGATTACAGGTTATTGAACCAACGAACAATTAAAAACCGTTATCCGCTTCCTCGAATAGATGATCTATTCGATCAATTGCAAGGATCGGTTGTATATTCAAAGATCGACTTGAGATCAGGCTACCATCAGATTGGAGTAAAGGAAGAAGATATTCCGAAAACTGCGTTTCGAACGAGATATGGACATTATGAGTTCAGAGTGATGCCGTTCGGAGTAACAAATGCCCCAGCAGTGTTCATGGGATTAATGAATCAAGTGTTTCAACCGTACCTGGATCAGTTTGTCGTGGTATTTATTGATGACATCCTTGTTTATTCGAGAAGTAGGGAAGAACATAAGGAGCATCTGATCATTGTGTTGAGGACATTACGAGAAAACAAGTTGTATGCCAAACTGAGCAAATGTGAGTTTTGGCTGGAGAAAGTAGCGTTCCTCGGACATGTCATTTCGGCCTCAGGCTTGGAGGTAGATTCTGCAAAGATTGAAGCAGTTAAGAACTGGCCGCGACCCGTAACAGTGTCAGAAGTGAGGAGTTTCCTCGGATTGGCGGGTTATTATCGAAGATTTGTAGAGGGATTCTCAAAGATAGTTAATCCTATGACCAGGCTATTGAGAAAGAACGTCCCATTCCAGTGGACGGACAAGTGTGAAGAATGTTTTGAGGAACTCAAGAGGAGACTGACTAGTGCTCCAGTTTTAACCATTCCCAACGGTTCAGAAGGATTTACGGTATATTGCGACGCATCCGCTCTGGGGTTGGGCTGTGTATTGATGCAGAATGGCAAAGTAGTAGCGTATGCCTCACGACAGCTGAGGAAACACGAAGGAAACTACCCAACCCATGACTTAGAGTTCGCTGCTGTAATATTCGCACTGAAGTTGTGGAGGCATTATCTATATGGAGCAAAATTTGAAGTATATACAGATCATGAGAGTCTGAAGTATCTGTTTACGCAACAGGAATTGAATATGAGACAGCGAAGGTGGATGGAACTAATAAAGGATTATGATTGTATCATTCAGTATCATCCAGGAAAAGCGAATGTAGTGGCAGATGCTTTGAGTAGGAAGCATTGTTCTCTCATGTGTCTCCTGGTGGAAGAGTCACGAATGATAGAGCAACTAAGTAATTTGGACTTGCGCCTCGAAGAGCCAGAGGGACGACTATGTATGGCAAGAGGACAAGTAGAACCTGAGTTATTGGTGATGATCCGTGAAGCACAACCTCAGGATGAGTACTTAAGAGTAGTAAGAGATGGAATAGGGACGGATGCATATGCTCAATTTGACTTGGCCTCAGACGGGATGTTGAGGTTCAATGGGCGTGTGTGTGTTCCGGACGTTAAAGAAGTGAAACGAAAATTGATGGATGAGACGCACAAGAGTAAATACAGTGTACACCCGGGTATCACGAAGATGTACCAGAATCTACGTAAACATTACTGGTGGCCAAAGATGAAGAAAGATGTAGCCAGGTACGTGAGTCGTTGTAACACATGCCAACAGGTAAAAATCGAACATCAACGACCTGGAGGGTTATTAGAACCACTTCCGGTGCCAGAATGGAAGTGGGAGGACATAACTATGGATTTTGTGACAAACCTACCCAAGGGTGGTCGGAACATGGATTCTATATGGGTGGTAATTGATAGACTCACGAAGTCAGCGCACTTCATTCCTGTTCAGATAAAATGGTCGTTGGAGACATTGGCCAAGTTATATATAAGGGAAATCGTGAGGTACCACGGGGTGCCGCACACTATTACCTCCGATCGAGATCCACGGTTCACCGCTAAATTATGGAGGAATTTACAGGAAGCATTGGACACTAAGTTGCAGATGAGTACTGCCTTCCATCCTCAAACCGACGGGCAAACGGAACGCACCATTCAGACATTAGAAGATATGCTCAGAGCGTGTGCTCTTGAGTGGAAAGGGAGCTGGGTGGATCATTTACCATTAGTAGAATTTGCATATAATAACAGTTACCATGCGAGTATCGGCATGGCACCATTCGAAGCCCTTTATGGGAGAAGTTGCAGATCACCCATGTGTTGGAACGAGCCGGGAGAAAGGGCGTTTAATGGACCAGAGCTGATACAGGAGACTTCGGATGTAGTAGCCACAGTCAGGGAACATATGAAGATAGCGCAAAGCCGTCAAAAGAGTTATGCTGACCGTCGAAGGAGACCCTTAGAATTTCAGGTTGATGATGAGGTCTTCCTGAAGCTCTCGCCAATGAAGTCGATGTATAAGACACGGAAGGCACATAAACTAAGTCCCCGGTACATCGGACCGTATAGGATTATGGAAAAAATTGGGAAAGTGGCTTACCGGGTGGCGATTCCACCAGAATTATCCCACTGTCATGACGTGTTTCACGTTTCAATGCTACGGAAATATGAACCAGATCCTGATCTAAGAGTGGATGAAATGGATGTAGTTGTGAATGACAACATGAGCATTACAGTACAACCTATACGGATCATCGATCGTGGCGGGCGAACATTAAGGGGAAGAGCTGTGCCGTTAGTTAGGGTGCTCTGGAGTGGAGCCGGAAAAGAACAACTAAGCTGGGAATCAGAGGCCGTGATGAGGGACCAATACCCCTTCTTATTCATCGAATGAATTTCGAGGACGAAATTCCCTATGGGGGGAAGATTGTAACATCCCGAACCTTTATCAATATATATATATATATGTACAGATATATATGCAAATAAGACCCTTGGGAGTGCTCGAACATGTGTTGCGAATGTACGTTCACGATGGAACGAAATATATGTACTTTTGAGCGCTTGAGCGAATGAGATGTGAACGTGGAAACTCTCAGACGCTCTAGAATTCATATTTATAGAACCAATGCGTGGACGACGCGTAACGAATAAGCATACGGATCGAAATTCTAAGTACGGAGAGAATACTAGATTGCACCACGTTGAAAGGACTCCCGAAGTGGGAGGGCATAAGAGAATTTTCTCCCTCCCATAACATTAAACGTACACCATGAGAATGAAAAGAATTTGGTTATCTTTCGATGATTCCCTAGTACCTTTCTTTAATTCACTTGAGAGAAAAAAAAAAAGAAGAAGACATTATCCACCGTTGATTTGAATCGACCATTTGACTAAGGATTGAAATTGGGCCCTTAAATCAATTTTGGTCTCTCAAGTGGGAAGACTGTGCTCGAGAATTGATGAGGAGGGGACGGGTGGACTCGGGAGAAATAATATTCCCCACTTGTGTCACACGTGGAGAACAAGAAGAAGAGAAAGGAAAGAAATAAAGTTCAATTCCATCTTGATGGGGAGAGGGGAGGGAGAGAAAAGGAAGAAATTGATACGGAGACACTACCTTCTCACACCCGGGGACAGAAGGAGAAAGGGAGGTGCGACCAAGACGGATTTTCAAGCAAAGTTGCCTCGAGGCGAAGTATTGCGAAGGAGGAGGGAGCTGATGGAATTGGGCGGGGACACAAGCACAAGGTACAACCCTTTGTTCCCTCTTCTCTTGTGTTCCTTATTAGCCATAAAAAGTCCATCACCTTAGATGTATCATGCATGTGGAAGTTTGTTGATGCATGTGTAGTGTTGTGGGTGTGTTGGTTGGAAGGGAAGGGAATTTCAACCCTTGGAACTTAAGGGAGGGTTCTCGGCTCTTACGAATGATGAATGACCGGTTTCCCCTCGAAGAATGAGGGTGATTCATTCGGTCTCCGATTATCGGTGAGGTATTCTTTCGGGTTGATAGGAGGAACCTCGGTCATGGCGTAAATTAGGCTAATGAGCCATTCAAACCATCGGAGATGATTGATAAGTGAGTGTTCCGAGTATTTGTTATGTTCATGGGTAGGAAATGCTCATGGTCGAAGTCCTAATAAGGATGGTTGGTGAGAAGGAGATGGACCCTATATAATGGGCGGTGAGGTGGTGACGGTCACAGTGGGGATGACATGTGACGGTGTGTTCGAGAGTGGTCGAGTGCATGTACCCGTGGCATGTGTATCGGGTGGTTTAGTGTCTTGGAATGCATATGAAGGAGCCTTCATGGCCGGTTGAATTGGTTTGAAATTGGAGCTGGAATGGCGAGACGAATGACGGTTGCAAGTAATACGTTCGGACGGGATTTAGTCCGGAAATTACGAGGATAAATTCATGGAAAGTTTGGCAAGACGGAAAAGTCTCGAGAACACTTTTGGAAGTTGGGAATGAGAGCTCCGAAGGTGTGTCCACAAGTAGGGAGAGTATTCTTCGCATGAGTTAACTCGATGAGGAAGGGTAACGGTCTAGAATGAACTAACTCGGTGAATTTAGGAAAGGTTCGGTGGCGAAAAGGGTTACGAAAAGGATAATATAGTCGTACTTAGATTATTTGACTAACGTGTAAAGTGTTTTGCAGGATAATACCGGGCTTCCACGCGTTTACATTTTGGTCGTACAATTAGGAGATACAATTTCATATATTAATGGATTATAAAAACTTCCCTAAATGTTTCTTTTCAATATTAAAGAAAATTCGACTGTATTTCCTTAATCTGCGAAGCGGTAGGACCTTTCAAACACCACCGCGAACAACCAGATGGGTGGGCTGATCCCAACCACAACCTTGAAATCCTCCTCCAGGGATCAGTCGATGTACTTGTGGAAATCGAATCTGAATATGTGCAGTTGATGAATCGGCGAGGCACAGGCTGGTATGAACTGCAACCTCTAGTATTTGCTTTGGCCGTGATTGTCACCACTGCTGGTGCGAGGCTCGCTGCTGCTGCTGCTGCTACTGCTGCTGCTGAGAAGATAGGCTGCTGCTGCTGGTGCTGCTGTCGCTGCTGCTGGGGCTGCTGCTGTTGTTGCTGCTGGACGTGGGGGACGACGGCGAGGAGAGGCCGCTGGTCATGGAGTCAGCGAGGCGGGACCGATCGAAGAGACGGAGACGGCAGCAGTGACGGTTGACAGAAGAAACCCCGGCAGTGGAGTCGATGGCAGCATCGTCGGCGGGCAGCGGAAGCCAACGATTGCATGGGCCGTATAGGGGTTGCTGTTGTGTCCTTGGCTTGATCATGTGGAGGGACTTCACAGGATTGAACCGGCGGGGAAGCTTGCAAGCTTTCACACTTGGGGCGGCTGGGTCTAACCATCAATCCACGGAGTTGCAGCCATGTGATGGCGACGCCTTCGAACCATCACTCCTGACGTATTTGAATCTGGTCGGATTTAATGGAGGCGAACACTTATTACTCATCAAAAAATACAAAACGAATCAAAAGTAGATAAATTCATAGAATCAATAAGAAACAAAGGAAAGAAGCTACCGGATATTAAAAACTCTTGATGGAAAAATTATCCGACGTCGCCGAAGAATAATTGCGTCGAAGAAGGCTCGGCCGGCTAGGATATGACCTGATGCAATTCATACCGAGAAAATCGAGAAGAGAATACTATATTTGACGACGAAGCTTTTGTTTTTCTTTCTCTTCTCTTTGTGTCTGTATCAGTCTCTGTCTTTTTTTTTCGTGTGTCTCTCTGTCTTTCTTCCCCCTTTTTATAGTTTTTTTTTGTCCTTCGTATTTCTGCAATGCAATATTATGTTTCCCCATTTTGATTTTATTTCATTTGATTTTATTTGATTTTATTTCATTTGATTTTATTTGATTTTATTTCATTTGATTTTATTTGATTTGATTTTATTTGATTTTGATTTTTTAGTGATTTGATTTGATTTTATCTTGTTTGAAAAAAATTGGGTTATGACAGTTGCCCCTCTTTGTGAGAATGTTTGGTAAAAGTGTTCGAGCAAAGAATTATTAAGAACCCAATTTTTTTGGAAAGGAATGATCAGGAATCGCGTTTGTTAATAAACGCTTAGCCAAGAATGGCGTCGCATTTGTTGAAAATGCATAACCAAGAACCGGTGAAAAGAGGTGTAGTATTTGTACGAACGCATAACCAAAAAGAATTGAAAATGGTATCGCGTTTATTAATAAACGCTTAACCGAAATGGAGGTGGTGTCGCGTTTGTTGAAACGCTTAACCGAATGGTATTGCATTTATTAGCAAACTCTTAACCCAAACTGAAAAACTGGAAGTGGTGTCACGTCTGTTAATAGACGCTTAACCGAAAAGAATTGAGAAATGGTATCACGCTTGTTGGTAAGCGTTTAACCGAATGAAAATGACATCATGTTTGCTAGTAAACACTCAATCGAGCTGGAAGTGGCGTTGTCCTTGTTATTAAGGGCTTAGCCGAACTGGAGGTGGTATCGTGTTTGTTAGTAAACACTTAACCGACTAGAAGGTATCGCGCTTGTTAGTAAGCACTTAACCGGATTGAATGCGACGTACCGTTTGTTAGTAAACGCTCAGTCGAATGGTATCGCGTTTGTTAGTAAACGCTTAGCCGAATGGTGTCGCATTTGTTAGTAAATGCTTAACCAAATTGAAAATGACGTTGCGTTTGTTAGTAAACGCTTAGTCGAATGGCGTCGCGTTTGTTAGTAAACGCTTAGCCGACTGGAAGTGGTATAACGTTTGTTAGTAAACGTTTAACCGACTGGAAGGTATCGCGCTTGTTAGTAAGCGTTTAACCGAATGGTGTCGCATTTGTTATTAAATGCTTAACCAAATTGAAATGACGTAGCGTTTGCTAGTAAGCGCTTAGTCGAATGGCGTCGCGTTTGTTAGTAAACGCTTAGCCGATTGGAAGTGGTATAACGTTTGTTAGTAAACGTTTAACCGTCTGGAAGGTATCGCGCTTGTTAGTAAGCGCTTAACCGAAAAGAATGTGACGTAGCGTTTGTTAGTAAACGCTTAGTCGAATGGCGTCGCATTTGTTAGTAAACGGTTAGCCGACTGGATTATGAAGTGGATAACTTGACTTGGAAGTTCTGTCACACCACCAAATTGCTTAACAGCAGTGAAGAAGGTCATACCTTAGCATAAAGGCTTGAGCCTTGGAATCATGAAGTGTGCTTGAGATTATTTGCATCTCCCATGTGACTTGCCGAATTTCTGGCTGTGGATGATATGAAGGCAAGATTCTCTATATGCATGCACAAACATTTCGTTTTTTTTTTCAAAAATAGGAACACTTTTGCGATAGAGAATAAAGAAAGGTCTTTCTTACATCTCTCAAGGCTCACTCAAATATGTTTATATGCTATCAGAGTGGGAAGTTCGATTCCTTTGAAATGAATGCTCAAGGGCTAGTCGAAAGAGACTTTGATTTTGGTTGTAATGTAGGCTTGGTGTAAGACCATATTTATATAATGCTTGATCTTTAAGAAAGAAAGCAAGTCAAAGAATCTCATCGAATAAGACTCAAAATGCAAGGACTTCACCTTTAAGCATGGTTCTCCCAATGTGGACTTGCTCGTCGACACAATACTCAAGGGTATGGGCATGATGGCATATGAGAGTGTGAATTTGTGGGGAAATGTTGTAGAAGAATAATTTTCTCTATCTTTTTCCACGGGAAACGAGGCTTTTGAATTTAAAGCGGTTTGCCCAGATTGACAAATCGTGATCAGGGTTCTAAAACTTTTGTCCCTTTTTTCTTGACACTTTGCTTTTGCGACCGTCTTTTGGCCCTTATGTCAAAATTTGCTTTTTCTTTGAATGATATTGAAGGGCTCACTTTTTTTGCTTGTTTGCCATTGTCTCATTTTCATTTTCATTTCATTTTTTTTTTGCTCTGTTTTTTTTTCTCTTTTTTTTTGGAATATTCAACAGACTTGGTTCTCTGGAATTGTTTGGATGCATTCGAATGATTGAAAGATGGTACAGTATTGTGCCGACTTGCGAGATCCATAGGGATGTACTTCACACTCAAACTTGAGGAAGTAACGCATCTCCATCTGAGTCCTATTCGGAAATCTCGACTACAGAACTCCTTTTACCTCGATGTGAGGCGACTCTTTGACTTGAAAGGGGAATTGTGTTTCGAAAAATCTCCACTTTGGCTAGGAATGGCTAGCAATGGTAAAGTGTTTGGGGATAAGAAAGAATGCTCGATGTCATCCTAGCTAGAGCATTTTACGTCAAAGGGATTTCCTTCCCACTCCGATGCTATCATGTTTGAATTTCTCACAAGTGCTTGCACTCAACTCTCGAAAAGGGTATGTGTTTGGGGATAGGCTTGCCTTTCTATCTCTAGCACACAAGTGTTCCGCTAGGGAAAGTGATTCAAATTTTTGAATAAAATCGTTTAGCGAGAATGCATGACAAATGAACATAACACATGTTTTATGAAATGATAATTTTACCTATGATGTTCGCCTCGACTTGATGCCCTATAGGGAAAAGAAAGGATGTACAATCAAGTTCAATTTGAGAAATTTTAAACTTGGAACGATACTTTTCTTTACCGGTTACTTGATGACGCGTGCCCGTTGCCCCAGTAAAAGCCTATGCAAAAGAAATGAAACATTGATTAGTTTTTGATTTTGTGATATCTAAGTTGAAACGATACTTCCTTTACCGTTTACCCGAGGCGATTGATCGTTGCCCCAGTTAAAGTGCCTGCGAAGAAAGATAACATTGATTAGTTTCTAATTTAATGTGATTTAAATTAGAACGATACTTGCTTTCACCGTTTATTCGACATGGCTTGCGACCCCATAGGTTGAGTCTCTTGGGTTGATTTTTCTAGTTCATCGATCCGGTTGTAATGGAACAACTCTGTCTATCTTTGTTAGGATGAGAGCGCCTCTTGTGCGTATTTGCTTGAAAGCATATGGAATGTCGTAGTTGCAGAAGAACTTTCCTCGGGAATCCTCAGTTGAAGTGTGTTGTCTTTCGGTAGATGAGAGCATTTCGTGATGGATGCGCTGCCCCAGCTTAGTAAGTTGATGAGCTTGAACTTTTAGTAGTTCCAAAGCTTGATGATGTGCTTGTTCTGATTTAAGGATCCGGAGATTCTGCAAAGAAACATAAAAAAAATAGTATGAATGTTTGACAATGAGGTTATTTGAAAGAAAATTGGAATGTCACTCCCTTATGATGAGTTTATCATAGTCTGAGTTCCCAATCAATGTTGTAGAGAAACTGAACAAGTTTGAGTAACGGTGATCCATTGGTGAACTGTCGTTGAATTGCCCCGATTCTAGTACTTTGAACTTGCACTCTTGAAGGCATGTTGATTCCCATGGGATGAAGCTTGCCCCAGCATATGCTTTGAGAATAATGTTGACCCAGTTTGGTTTGACGGGGTCATGCTCTCCTTTTCTGAATTCGATGGTTGGGAGAATATGCTCTGTTGTATTCTTTTGACATTGGTGTTGAACAAACTCCATGATGTCATTTTAGTTGCTTTGTGACGATCTTTCCCAGTTTGTTCTTCGAATGTTGATGGTGATTGTAGACCTAGCATTGGTGTTATGAAACCGGTTGAATGAATTTTGCTTCTTGGACTTTAACATTCGGTTTAATTGAATGTTCATCGTATGCCTCATTGGAAGAGGGGATGCTCGTCTGCCTGCATAAGAAAAAACCGAAATCTAGATGGTAGATGACATGCTTTGATTGGTTTAAACAATAAGCAAGATTGGAAGGAATACACCTTAACCAATAAATTGGAAATAACATGTGTGACAAAGTCAAGCTGGAATGATGTTGTTGCACAGTTCAACTCTTTGAGGAAAGAGGACATCCAAATCTTTCGTGGCTGATGAGTAGTCCAACTTCTATAGATATGGGTACCTCGAACAAAAGTAAAATATGACGCAGTAGTCCGAATGAAGAAAGTTATGTTCGTGGATGCAAGATATGCGTCAACACTCAATGAACACTTATATGCCCTTTTACTGAAAAAAAAAATAAGGCAAAGCTTTTTCTTTTAAGAAAAATTGTCAAAGCCAGGTGATAGTAAAATGACAAAAAGTGAATTCGAAGTATGTTGAAAATCTATGTGTATCGTCTAAAGATCTATAAAGAATTTTTTAGACATGCATCAATGTTATGCATATGCATAGGCATTTTTCTAAAGTATCATGACTTGAAAACTTTGAATGTATGTAGAATGATCAAGTTCGACAATATGCAAGCATAAGTGACAAAATGCAAGCATAAAAAGGAAACTCGGTATAGAAATCACTTCCCTTATATTCGCTCGTTGAACAAAAGGCATGCTAGCGAAATTGAAAGTAAGAGAAAAATGGTGGTTAATATAACAAGAAGCATCAATTCAGACCATATGGACAAAACTAATGTAGATAAGTATGAGATTTTCTATCTACCGTCTTGGATGTGGCTTGGACCCGTTCATTAACCGTAAACGGAGGAATCCGAGTTTAGTTTCATTTTAAATGAAAGAACTCGGATATTCGTCCGGTGGTAAACAGGTGGGTACCCACTTAAAGGTAGAGGCAAACGGCCAATAGCCGTCAGCATATGGTATACCCGAACTAATCCTATGGCGCCCGGGATGAAGGCTCATGTAACATGAAAAATCAAGCATTAAAAAATATCGATCATGTGATATCAAACAATGCATGCACAAAAATAAATTGTTAGAGTCATAAAAGTTTGTATGGCTTTCAAGCACATGCCTATCTAGACTGGCTTTTGACTCACCTTCGGACAAAAGGTGAGTCGGTATATGCCGCAGGTAAAGAGGTAGACAACCTCTCTCATATGGCAGGTATACCCATAAACTTAGGTGTCCCTGGGTTTTAGGACAACTCACTATATGCCTAGCAGAGACAATCGGAAAAGTAAAGCGCAAACACACTCCACACAAAGCTAGGCTGCCCCCCAATTTTGAAATCGATTTTTCGACCCTAATCCTCTAGAAAATTACCCAAGTGTCCCCAGCGGAGTCGCCAAATCTGTCGCGGGTGGTCTGGTTAAAACAAGTGCATCAGGGGGGAGTTTCTTGCACATATTGTATGCAATGTCACTCGCTGAACTCTAGTTGAGAAGAAATCCAAGTATGAAAGCACGGCCATGAGAGCGCAAGCTCGTAGACATGCTGTTGGGTGTTCCTGTGATATCTTCTTCAATGCTTGCAGAGACTGCTCAGTGTATAAATGCCCTGCCTGCCTTCCTCGCCATCAGAGCACAATCCCGAAAGTATTTTCTTTAGCCTACCCTCTGATGAGAAGAGGATGCAGACCCAATTCCTGGAGAAGGAAGGAAATCGTCCAATTCCAGCTCCAAGCTCTCTAAGCAGTGCCTGGAAGGCGATGCTAGCGGATATCAGGTTCTGGTGCAAAATCCCAACCCCGCCTTCATTGTCATTGTCTTCGTCATCACGGTCAATATTCAGCCTAAGAGTTCTTTCAATTTCTTTCTCCCTTTCCCTGCCTCAATCTCGGTTACTCGATCGGGAATCGTGTTCTTTCTCTTTACCCTTGTCGGAGTTTTCGTAGATGGACTTGCGATGATCACGACTGGAATTGGAAGGTTCCAAGGGGTCCCTAGGAGCAGAGGGAGGAGGATGGGCAGAGGAGGAGTTGACAGTGGCCGCTGCAGCCGCTGCTGCACGGGTACAGGCAGAGACGGGGGAGGCAGAGACAGTCGAGCCAGAAGAGGTGGTCGCCGAGCTCGACGATGGGGACACCCTTGACGACCTCCCCTCTCTCCATCCATGGGTATTGAAAGGAGGAACACCACCGCGAACAACCAGATGGGTGGGCTGATCCCAACCACAACCTTGAAATCCTCCTCCAGGGATCAGTCGATGTACTTGTGGAAATCGAATCTGAATATGTGCAGTTGATGAATCGGCGAGGCACAGGCTGGTATGAACTGCAACCTCTAGTATTTGCTTTGGCCGTGATTGTCACCACTGCTGGTGCGAGGCTCGCTGCTGCTGCTGCTGCTGAGAAGATAGGCTGCTGCTGCTGGTGCTGCTGTCGCTGCTGCTGGGGCTGCTGCTGTTGTTGCTGCTGGACGTGGGGGACGACGGCGAGGAGAGGCCGCTGGTCATGGAGTCAGCGAGGCGGGACTGATCGAAGGGGACAACCAGATGGGTGGGCTGATCCCAACCACAACCTTGAAATCCTCCTCCAGGGATCAGTCGATGTACTTGTGGAAATCGAATCTGAATATGTGCAGTTGATGAATCGGCGAGGCACAGGCTGGTATGAACTGCAACCTCTAGTATTTGCTTTGGCCGTGATTGTCACCACTGCTGGTGCGAGGCTCGCTGCTGCTGCTGCTGCTACTGCTGCTGCTGAGAAGATAGGCTGCTGCTGCTGGTGCTGCTGTCGCTGCTGCTGGGGCTGCTGCTGTTGTTGCTGCTGGACGTGGGGGACGACGGCGAGGAGAGGCCGCTGGTCATGGAGTCAGCGAGGCGGGACTGATCGAAGAGACGGAGACGGCAGCAGTGACGGTTGACAGAAGAAACCCCGGCAGTGGAGTCGATGGCAGCATCGTCGGAGGGCAGCGGAAGCCAACGATTGCATGGGCCGTATAGGGGTTGTTGTTGTGTCCTTGGCTTGATCATGTGGAGGGACTTCACAGGATTGAACCGGCGGGGAAGCTTTTGTTTTTCTTTCTCTTCTCTTTGTGTCTGTATCAGTCTCTGTCTTTTTTTTTCGTGTGTCTCTCTGTCTTTCTTCCCCCTTTTTATAGTTTTTTTTTGTCCTTCGTATTTTTGCAATGCAATATTATGTTTCCCCATTTTGATTTTATTTCATTCGATTTTATTTGATTTTATTTCATTTGATTTTATTTGATTTGATTTTATTTGATTTTATTTGATTTTGATTTTTTAGTGATTTGATTTGATTTTATCTTGTTTGAAAAAAATTGGGTTATGACAGTTGCCCCTCTTTGTGAGAATGTTTGGTAAAAGTGTTCGAGCAAAGAATTATTAAGAACCCAATTTTTTTGGAAAGGAATGATCAGGCATCGCGTTTGTTAATAAACGCTTAGCCAAGAATGGCGTCGCATTTGTTGAAAATGCATAACCAAGAACCGGTGAAAAGAGGTGTAGTATTTGTACGAACGCATAACCAAAAAGAATTGAAAATGGTATCGCGTTTGTTAATAAACGCTTAACCGAAATGGAGGTGGTGTCGCGTTTGTTGAAACGCTTAACCGAATGGTATTGCATTTATTAGCAAACGCTTAACCCAAACTGAAAAACTGGAAGTGGTGTCACGTCTGTTAATAGACGCTTAACCGAAAAGAATTGAGAAATGGTATCACGCTTGTTGGTAAGCGTTTAACCGAATGAAAATGACATCATGTTTGTTAGTAAACACTCAGTCGAGCTGGAAGTGGCGTTGTCCTTGTTATTAAGGGCTTAGCCGAACTGGTGGTGGTATCGTGTTTGTTAGTAAACACTTAACCGACTGGAAGGTATCGCGCTTGTTAGTAAGCACTTAACCGGATTGAATGCGACGTACCGTTTGTTAGTAAACACTCAGTGCGCTTCTAGTGTCTCTTTTCACAAAAAGATACAGCGGCAAGGGGAACATACGTGAGTACATCATGGAGATGTCTAACATCGCTTCCAAACTTAAGGCACTCAAGCTAGATCTCTTGGATGATCTGTTGGTGCATCTGGTTTTGATATCCCTTCCTGCACACTTCAGTCATTTTAAGGTCAGTTATAACTGTCAAAAGGAGAAATGGAGCCTCAATGAGCTCATTTCTCACCTAGTGCAGGAAGAGGACAGAATGAAGCGAGATAAGACTGAGAGTGCTCACTTGGCGTCCGCACGTAAGGACAATGCTAAGAAGAGAAAGAGCATTCAGGTTACTGCGGTTGCCCCGCAACAGAAGAAGCAGATGAAGGAAGTAACTCCTTTGGATTTTGATACCTGCTTCTTCTGCAAGGACAAGGGGCATAAAAAGATTCAGTGTGCCGGATACCATGACTGGCGCAAGAAGAAGGGTAATCTTCCCACTTTGGTTTGTTCTGAAGTTAATTTAGCTTTGGTACCTGAGAGCACTTGGTGGGTAGATTCTGGTGCTACTACTCACATTAGTGTCTCTATGCAAGGTTGCCTGAACTGGCGAGCTCCAGTTGATGCTGAAAGATTCATCTACGTGGGAGACGGCAAGTCAGTGAAGGTAGAGGCCATTGGGACTTTTAGGCTGTTATTGAGGACTGGTTCCTATCTGGACTTGAAGGAGACTTTTGTAGTACCGTCTTTTAGACGAAATTTGATTTCTGTTTCTGCATTGGACAAATTTGGTTATTCTTGTTCCTTCGGAAATTGTCAGTTTAGTCTCTTTTATGGTTCCCGTACTATTGGTACCGGTTCATTATCAACATACGACAGACTTTATTTATTGGATACAGCGGCCTCATTTAATGAAACCTTGTGCTTCAGTTCTCGTGGTACAAAGCGTAAATTAATTGATAAGAATTCTGCCATTTTGTGGCACAAGCATTTGGGTCACATTTCCAAACAGCGCATTCAGCGGCTTGTGTCGGACAGAGTTCTGGATATCCCTGATATGGCGGACCTACAGGTCTGCATTGAGTGCATTAAGGGGAAACAGACAAACATTAGGAACCTTGATGCCAACCGGAGTACGGATGTCTTAGAACTTGTGCTTACAAATATCTGTGGGCCTTTCTCTACGGCATCCTGGAATGGCCAACAGTATTTCATTTCGTTTATAGACGACTACTCTCGGTTTGGCTATCTATTTCTGATCAGTGAGAAGTCCCAGGGTCTGGACACGTTCAAGGTGTATAAGGCTGAAGTTGACAACCAACTAGGTAGAAGGATTAAGGCTGTCAGGTCTGACCGTGGTGGTGAATACTACGGCAGATATCACGGATCAGGTGAACAACGTCTAGGTCCTTTCGCTAAATTCCTAGAGGAATGCGGTATCGTCCCTCAGTACACTATGCCGGGTAGTCCTACGATGAACGGTGTGGCTGAAAGACGAAACAGAACACTTAAGGACATGGTGAGGAGTATGATTAGTCATTCTACCTTACCAGATTCCCTCTGGGGCGAAGCACTTAAGACCGCAGTATATTTGCTCAACAGAGTGCCAACTAAGGCTGTTCAGAAAACCCCTTATGAACTATGGTATGGCAAGAAGCCAAATTTAAAGCATTTACACATTTGGGGTTGTCTAGCTGAGGCAAGGCCTTACAGGCCACATGAGAACTGGACTCTAGAACGATTAATTGTTATTTTGTTGGTTACTCTGAGAAGTCTAGGGGTTTCAAGTTTTTTGATCCCACTGCTAGATCGTTCTTTGAGACGGAAATGCCCGATTTTTTGAGGATGTTGAGTTTGAAGGGGGAGATAAGGTTAAGGATGTCGTCTTTGAAGAGGAAACAATTTCTCTTCCTTCGGTTATTGTTCCAGATCTTGATCTGGTGCGACAAGACGACAATGAGGTACTCCCTCTTCAGGCTGAAGAGGCTATTCCAGATGAACAAATTCCACAACCTCAAGAGATAGTGCCACTTAGGGATCTACTCGAGAGAGGAGAAGCGCGATTTCGGACGATTTCGTCGTATATCTCCAGGAGCATGAGGAAGGCATTGGAATGACAGAGGATGACACGGTCAACCTATGTGAGGCCATGCGGAGCTCCGAATCTCAGAAGAGGATTGATGCCATGAAGGATAAGATGAAATCAATGGCTGACAATGACGTTTGGGATCTCGTTCCACTACCCACTGGTGTGAAACCCATTGGTTGCAAATGGATTTTTAAGACCAAGAGGGATTCTAAGGGCAATGTGGAGAGATATAAGGCTCGTTTAGTCGCCAAAGGCTTTACTCAAAAGGAAGGCATTGATTATACAGAGACTTTCTCTCCGATTTCTTCGAAAGACTCTTTTAGGATTATTATGGCTCTTGTGGCTAATTTTGATCTCGAGCTACATCAGATGGATGTAAAGAAAGCGTTTCTCAATGGCGACATTGATGAGACGATTTATATGGTGCAGCCAGAATACTTTGCTTCGCAAGATGCAGAGAAGATGGTGTGCAAACTTAAGAAATCCATCTACGGGCTTAAGCAGGCTTCTCGTCAGTGGTATTACAAATTTCATCAGGTCATAGTCTCATTTGGTTTCGAGGCTAATATCGTTGATGAATGCGTGTACCACAAGTTCAGTGGGAGTAAGTTCATTTTTCTGGTTCTGTATGTCGATGATATATTGATTACAAGTAACGATGTAGGCTTATTGCACGGAACTAAGAAATTTCTCTCGGAGAAATTCGAGATGAAGGATCTTGGTGATGCCTCTTTTGTATTAGGGATCCAGATTCACCGAGATCGCTCTCGGGGTATTCTTGGATTATCACAGAAGAGCTACATCGAGAAAGTCCTGATGAGGTATGGGTTAAAGGACTGCAGACCAGAAGATACCCCTGTAGCTAAAGGAGACAAATTCAGTATCAATCAGTGCCCCAAGAATAATTTTGAGATTCAGGAGATGCAGAAGATTCCTTATGCGTCGGCAGTTGGGAGTCTGATGTACGCTCAAGTCTGTACGCGTCCAGATATTGCGTACATAGTAGGGATGTTGGGGAGGTACTTGAGTAACCCGGGCGTGGATCATTGGACAGCAGCCAAACGAGTCTTGAGATATCTACAGAGAACAAAGTATTTCATGCTCACTTATCGGAGATCATATCGGTTGGAGATCATCGGGTATTCTGACTCCGATTTCGGTGGATGCCAAGACTGTCGACGATCCACGTCAGGTTATATTTATCTGCTAGCTGGAGGAGCTATTTCCTGGAAGAGTGCTAAACAGAAGCTCACAGCATCTTCAACCATGGAAGCAGAATATATAGCTTGTTTTGAGGCGTCCAATCATGGGGTATGGCTGCGGAATTTTGTCACAGGGCTACGCATCATTGACAGCATTGAGAGACCGCTTAAGTTATTCTGTGACAATAAGTCGGCAGTAATGTACTCCAACAGCAACAGGAGCTCTTCGAGGTCTAAGCACATTGACATCAAGTTCTTGGCTGTCAAAGACAGGATTCAGAGTGGCTCTTTATCTATAGAGCACATCGGTACGTCTTCCATGATTGCGGATCCGTTTACTAAGCCGTTACCACCCAGGATCTTTCCCCAGCATGTTGCTCGTATGGGTGTTATGTCACTAGATGATGTAATGGTTTAGTGGGAGATGTTGCTTCGATTAATTTAAGTTGTACGTACACTTTTGAACTTCAGTTTCAGCTTTGGTTTAGCTTTCAGTTTCGGTTACACTCTGGATTGAAAATTTATGGATCTCACCTTAGGAGGACCAGTTGGAAATAGGCATGTACAGATCACATCTTATGTAATTTCTATGCTACGCACCTATACTTGGTCTATGTCGTCAAGTGTGTTGGTATTTGTGATTATTGAAGGTTTAGCTGCGATTAATGACAGTGAAAGCCGCTTTAGTCCTGATACTGATGTGCTTGATGGACCAGACTATTTAGGGATATGTTTTATGGAGATCTCATTTAATGTGTTATGACTGTTCGGTTTTATCAGTCAGTCCAAGTGGGAGATTGTTAGAAATAATAATTTCATTAGGTGGCCCGACCTTTATGTTCAGTCATACACAAGCTATCCGGATATTGGGCCTGATTAAGTTATCTAATTTATATCAATATTAGGAGGGTCCAATTGACGTCTCGTTAAGTATAGGGGTATATTGTGCAGATACCGCAATAATCTCTTATTCTGTGATGGGTGGAATTAAAGAGATTGTTAACCTCAGGGACTTAATTGTCAATGTGGGGTTATGGTCTCTAGGCCATGCGAATATAAGACAACTATAGGGCATCCCATTACCCTAATCAGTTTTACATTCGTCAAAATCGTAAAGGCCTGGAAGACCAAAACATAGGCGTTCAGGCTCTCCAGGTTTCCAATGGATTCATTAGGTACGCTTCCGCATCTAGACTTTGACCTCGGTAATTCGACATGTGTGTTCCCAGTTTTTGTGGATTAAATCTGACAAGTGAAGCTCTTAATGACGATGTTCTGTCCCCGGTGTTCTTCATGCTCTTCTAGAAGATTCGGTGAAACATCAACTATGGCATTGTACAAAATTCTTTCCAAACATTTTGTGTGCATAGGACAGGGGCATTTACTTATATATATATTTTTGTTACTGTTGATTTGTTACGTTATTTTTATTCTAATATTCGGATTCTAGAATTTGGTGTTGTCTGTGGATGGTTAGAAAGTGGATATCATGGGAAAACATTTTTTTTAAAATGGGAAGTTTGTATAAATGTATCCTAAAAATCCGAATTAAGTGGAATGTTACATTTTCGTGAAGTATTTCGTACGTACATGCTTATAATCCATCTCGTTGTCATTTACTATGAAAAGGAAAATCCTGCTTCCATTTTTTCATCATATCAAGTTATGGACAAAAAGAAAGTTAAAACAAGCTACTTATCTGGAAAAAATGGATAAGCAAGTCCTACTTATATAGAGTGAGATGGTTTTTTCCAGCCGCGAGAGGACGATTTGGAAAGTTTTCTAGCCTCAGTTTAAAGTAAAATTACACTTCCACTCTTCTTATAATTTATATATTTCATTATCTTTTAATTATTTCCCAATATATCCATCCATAAAATAAGAAACTAGTGATAAACTAACTATTGAACGAAGATTCTTCTACAAGTTTGGTAAGGATAAAACGACAAATCTTAAAGAAAAAAAGAAAAAGAAAATGAGTCTGGGAAAAAAGAATACGGAATTAATTGAAAGGGATAAATTATGCGTTTGGAATGTAAATAAATTTATTTGAATACGGTTCAAATCATGTTTGGGATTTTATCAAAATCTTTATCAAAATCAAATTAATTACTGGGTCGGTGGATCGTGGAGTTGTACAAATCTTAAAACAGATGATACAAAAGTAGAAGCAATCAAATCTTACACAACATCTTACTTAAATATCAACATATTGGGATGAGTCGGAGGTGGGAATGCCAATATTCCCCTTTCCCCTTCCTGCATTTCTCCCTCGGCTCCTCCGTACATCCACAAATGTAGAGAAATTCCAGGGAGTCAGGGAGGCCGTTGTCCGGTAAATACCTCAGCCTCTCACACTCAATAATAAACAAAGATTGAAGGGAGGTGAGGTGGTGTCTGAGTCCCCCACCCACCCTCTCCAACTTCTTCATACCCACAATTTCCAAATGGACGAGGGACGATGGGAGGAGGCAATTCCAATCTCCATCATCATCGGTGGGAGGTGGAAAACACTCCATCCCATCCACACACTCCATCTCTCCCCCGATTCTCAATTTTCGTAAGGCGGTGAAACTCCTCAACCCCCACTACTCAATTTGTTGATTTAGATTTTTACATTTATCTATGTAAAGCCGTTACAGATTGGAAGGCAGACCTCCTCTCGATGAAAAGCTCGTGATGCCTTGGCAGTTAATAACAATCAATTCAAACGAGGTGAGGTGCTGCATGTTATAAGGCAAAGACTCCACCTTTGGGAGGCATAGACCAGGTTCGAGGCTTGTGTGCCAAGCTGGCGGCCGCATACGTTTCTAATCTCTGAAATTACTGTACTATGTTTTAACTACCGGGTCAGGGGGCTACAACCATACGGAAAAAAGCACTTGTAAGATTGTCCAAAGTCCAAGGGTGGCGACCTCGATATCCAGGTCGAAATTTTACTTCGAGTCAGACTAAGATTTTCAAATTAAAAATAGAATTGATGATTTTAAGCAACTTTTATCGGACTACATTCCTCTTTCCAATGGATTTGTTAATATATTCGGTCGATATCATCGATCTCATTGGCCAGAGATCAGGGCGCACGGGCAGAAAGGAGAGCAGCAAGCGATGAGGCAGTGAGGGAGTTTCGACGACCGTGACAGGGCCTGCAACTTGGGTGCCTCCCATTTCGCCTCGACAGAGAAGTGGTCGAGCAGGTCCTCCATGTCGTAGGCGACGTCCCTTAGGTCAACGAGCCACCGGACAGTAGCAGAGTCATTGTCGTACATCTGCTTTTCCTCGGCAGAATCCAAAAAGGCTTGGATCCTGGGCAGCTTCTCTCCCCATGAGTTGAGCTTGTCGGAGGTGCCGTGGATCCGGGCATACTCGGCGATGAGTAGAGAGCCGACCAGGTTGAGGACGGGGAAGATGAAACCCATATTCTCTCAATCAATGTATGATGTCCCCAAACACATTAACAAGACCAGTTGGAAATATTTTCTCATGATTGAAAAACATTCGGAAAAAAATAATTATGGTGGGTGGATATTGTTATGACTTGTAAGTCATAAACTTGACGGATTGATATTCTCTGCAAGTGATTTCTTATTCGTATTCTTTCAGGAAACTATCATCCAAATATAATTAATAAATGGTGATAAAAGATTCAAAATATTGATTTAAGGTTATAAACAAAAGATTTTGAAAATTTAGTTCACAAAATAAAGTCAAGAAAAAGTTGGGTCCACGAATTCACTGTTAGAATAATATCATAAGATATTTATGACTATAAAAAAGTATTTCAAAATTTTGGCTACAGCCGATGGTTTTATTTAGGTCAAACCCCATAACCAATATAAATACCTGAGATACATGTAAAAATCACGTTTCGACTACATTCGATAATGTGTTTGTGAGAGTTTATCCTCAGTTCGACCTGGATCACATGCATCAACTGTCACCCAGGAAGTCATAATATGTTAATGATTACATAATGGTAGCCTCCGACTCTGCTCATGATACTCTTTTTTTTTTTTAACATTGCAAATTATGTAAGAAAATCAATCCAATCCATGATCATTCTAATCGAATTTAGGACACAAAACGTGTGGAAAACAAGTTACGTACCTAACGTTAACTACCTCTATAATAACTCGATTATTAAGCCTTTAATGCAATCTCTAGCGTTGTCCGACGAAATCTACAAAACACAGGGCAAAACCGGTGATCTGGATCTTCCTCTCCCTGACTTACCGACGGCCGATGGAGCACCACTGTTAAGGTTAGGGTAAGTGGGAGAGGGGACCTAGCATCTGTTAATATAAGGTGTGACGGACCCTTCCATCACGTGCTTACGTCAATACATTGGGCCTACACCGAATGCCGTCCAGCCTACATCAATAACAAACCGAGATGCCACAAATGCTCAAATAAAAGATCACCTAAACTGAACGAGCTATCATGCATTGTCTCAACACAGCCCGGTTTTCGAAAACTTAAATCAGTAATTGATTATAGCCCAACAGAATTTTTATAAAACAAAATAAAATAATAAAAAAGTAAAATAAAATTCTAGCATTCTCCCACTTGGGCTATGATAAATTACAAAGCTTTTAAAAACATTTTAGTTTTGAAAATGACTCTCATAATATATACAATATGACCATAGCAAAAAACACTATACGAGACAACATCTCAAAAACAACCCCGACCATCCATGCTACTAACACTGAACCATAGCCGTCGTTACACCATTTAACGGTGTCGAACAACCATGATCGCAAGCGGCGGCAACACTAACGTCAATAGGTCAATGTGGTGGCGTAGCCGAATATAACATCCCTGAATGTGATCTGAATGATGTTATTTTCGGCCGGTCATCATCTTTCTGTAACCTTATGCCCATAATGAGCTAGAAAGACAATAGAGCATAACTACTCTGTAATATGTCTCATAAACCTTAATGCGCGCAAACTGCATTGTGTTTTATAAGAGACAAACTATATTGACAAAACCGTCATACTCAAGACCAAGCACCAAGTCTCAAGATTTTCTTTAAAAGAATCAAATAACTCTGTAGCATTTACATTTCTCTGAAGTCGGAGTGCATAATCCGTAACCTTTATACTTCAGAGAAATCAAAGTACACATTTGTAACCTTAATGCTTCAGAAAAGCCAGATGAAATCATCTACCTCCGAAACCTTAATGTTTCACAAAGTTAGAGAAAACCATCTCTGTAACCTGAATACGTAGTGAAACCGGAGTAGTCATCTGTAACCCGGATGCAACCAAATATATCTGTCATCTTCATATTGAACCAAGGTCAGAGAATACCCTCTGTAACATGTATACCTCGATGAAATCAGGGTAATCATCCGTAAACTTTACGCCTCAAAGAAGCCGGATGAAATAAATCGAGCACTACTGCTCTATATGTCTCAAAACATAAATATCTCAAGAAAACACTTGTGGTGTCATACGAGACGTACAAACTTGACATAACCGTCATGCTCAAGATAGACACCATATCTTAAGACATTTAACAATGTGCGCAGAATAAACTAGATAATCAACTATCATCAAATCTGATATTCCACACGTACAAAGCATGTGTTAAATACGACAGTCAAATAATCATGTCTATCAAATAAGATAGTAATGTGATGCTCCCGCTAACCAAGTAAATCAAAATAGTGAACCACGTATAAAATCCAACTGGACTTCTAGTGGCATTCCCCTTGGTTAGAAATCAGTCGACACCGCACTAATATCATAGTAATTAGCATAATTATTCAAATTTATCATCGATTGCGATTGTCGTGTTTCTGTGGCTTTGCAATCCTTCTGTGATATGCAGACTCGCTAGGAGGATGGTCAAGCGGGGAAACAGGGCTGCTACACAAGTCTTGGTACAATGGCATGGGGCTATGATTGAGGATGCTACATGGGAATTCTTGTATGATTTGGAGAGAAAATTTCCTTCCTGTTCACTTGAGGACAAGTGTCTTTCAAGGGGGGAGACTTGATGCGTGGATGATATGCGGAGCAAGTTGGAGGATTTGAAGAAAATGGAGGAACTGATGTGGGAAGCCAAGTTGCAGACTGTGATGAAATGCAGAAAGTTGCAGAAAGTCTTATGTAGAAGTGTGAATTGTGAATAGCCGGTTTGGTTTAGTCGGGTTTGTGTTAGCAGGTCTAATATGAGTTAACAGGGCAGTTAATAAGAATGTGTCGGTCGGGTGTAGTTGGGGGTTTTGATAAAAAAGAGATTGGTTGGGGAAATGGAGGGTAGTTAGACAGTTATATTCTGTTAGATTTGTAGAGAAGTTGTGGTGAGAGTGTATGCGCGGGAGGCGGTGGTCGATTTGCGATTATAAGATTTGGTGGAGAACGGGCTGTCGGAGGTTCGATTTCTTGTTGTAAACTGTTGCGAAGTGAATTTGGAATAAATCTGCTGTTGTTGTACTGTTGCTACTGTTTTTGTGCAAAAACCCTTGCTTACTGCAAGTATTGAGACTGTGAGATCCAAATTACTCGGATCACGTAACCATACCTGCTCCCCCAATCAACCCACAAGAAAAGATCGCACCTTTGGGTGAATTGAGCTCGACCCACCAAGCGACGAGAGAGGAATACCAAAACAAGAGGGAGAGGGGTACCCTGAAGAGGAGGATGAAGTGCAGCCCTTGAAAAAGAGTCGCTGTTTGCCTTGCATTGCTTTCACGCCTATATGTCCAAAGCCCAAAAGTCTCTTCAAAAAAGAAAAAGAAAAAAAGAAGATGCCTAATCGCTGTTAGCAGCATAGCATGGTTTATCGATATACGCTGAAGACCTCATCTGTTGTAGATGATGAGGAGGAGGAAAGATCAATTTAGTATCTTTCCACGTCGGCCAAACTCAATGATCTAACGAATCATACCGCCACCAAATAGTCATATCTTAAAAATCAATCAATCAATCATGTATTAGTATTTGTTTCAACATGACCAAGTAAAACTTTCAAATAATTAAAACTTCAAATTTTGAGATATCGTTTGTTTTCATAATTAAAGGATGATGTTGAGATAACAATCGGTAGTAGTTTTATTTTGGCAAAATATCGGATTTTGGCCCCAATTATCGGGCTATTTTCATCTGCGGCCATAACTTTATTTTTTTTTATTTATGGCCATAACTATGACATTGATTTTGTTTATGGCCTCGACGTAACGCCGTTGGTGGATCTTACCTACGTGGAATAACGGCTGAACTCGTGGCAACAAACGTGGCCATCCTGTCTTTTAGAAAAAAGACAAAATATCGGATTTTGGCCCCAATTATCGGGCTATTTTCATCTGCGACCACGGCTTTATTTATTTTTTAATTTATGGCCATAACTATGACATTGATTTTGTTTATGGCATCGATGTCCCATATAGAAGAGCCGTCGAGGAGAGAGGGGGAATAAATTCACAGAACAGGATGCCCATCACCATCCAAGCGAAGAACCTCACCTTGAACATGCGATGCTGCTGCTGGGGTTGCAAGGCCACGAAAGGTTTGGTTATGGAGTAGGCAGCAAGATTAAGAAGGGTCGTGAACATCTGGGGAGGGGATTTACAGTTTTTATTAATTTGGGTTTTTTTATAAAGACATGATGGCCACGTTTATTGTCACGTTCACACGAGAGTTCAGCCGTTAATCCACGTAGGTAAGATCCACCAACGGCGTTACGTCGAGGGCATAAACAAAATCAATGTCATAGTTATGGCCATAAATTAAAAAAAATAAAGTCGTGGCCGCAAATGAAAATAGCCCGATAATTTGGGCCAAAATCCGATATTTTGTCTTTTTTCTAAAAGACAGGATGGCCACGTTTGTTGCCACGAGTTCAGCCATTAGTCCACGTAGGTAAGATCCACCAACGGCGTTACGTCGAGGCCATAAATAAAATCAATGTCATAGTTATGGCCATAAATAAAAAAAAAATAAAGTTATGGCCACATATGAAAATAGCCCGATAATTAGGGCCAAAATCCGATGTTTTGCCTTTTATTGTTGTTCTCTCTCGTAACTCCTTCAACAACAGCAAGCTTCTATTAATACTTTTAGTGATTTTCGTAAATCGGTAGCAGTTGCGGCAAGGGAACACACCAGCACAGGCGGACGAATTTCGATTCCATCCACTCTGTCGGCACCACCAGGGAGAGCCTGTGCTACTCCGACCCAACCCTCGTCCATTGTGACGCCGGAGGATGCTGGTCCTACTAACACCTCCCGGCAACAGCTCTAATGTTTTCGATTCACTTGAGCAGTTCAATTCAAGATCGGAGGAGTTCGCTGAGAAGTACAGAACAGCCTTAACCAAAAATCTTCATCTCCTTAAAACCCCACTGAAGTCCAGAATATCATCCTTAAAATAATAGGATTGCCTGATTTAAGAAAAAATCGAACCAGGCCCTTTTGTTACATAAGCCCAACCTGCCAAGTCTTTGTCTTTTTGTGCATACAAATATATTTTTCATCTTTTGTTTTGTAAGATTGGATCTCAAATAATAATAAATAAATGTATTCTTCCTTTTGGTTGGAATCAATCAATCCGTTCTTACAATGTGACGCGTTCACGTTGCCGACCTCTTTCTTAATATTATTTATAAAACCAACAACCCTCCCCTATGAATTTGTTAATATATGGTGAAAACGACCTCAACACATAACACTTCTAATGATGATCATAAACACAAACACGCATCTGGGGAGATGGAAATCTTTGTTCCTCTCAATCATGTCGACTTTGACGGTAATAATCTTCTTCTGTGGATGGTATAGCAATTGATGACTTCACTTTATATTATTCTTTTAACTTTATTTCCACTTCCATGTTTACAAAAATATTAATACTAAAATTTTAAAATTAAAGTGGAAGAACTAAATTCCAATATTTTTACAAAATATTTGAAAGACTGAAATGAATCAAGAAGAGTATTATTTTTTTTTTTGGTGGTGGTGGGAATCTTTCTTTATTTGATACAATCAATGCATGATGTCCCCAAACACATTAATACCAGAGTCAATGCATGATGTCCCCTAACACATTAATAAGACCAGTTGGAAATATTTTCTCATGATTGAAAAACATTCAGAAAAAAATAATAATGGTGATAAAAGATTCAAAATATCAATTTAAGGTTATAAATAAAAGATTTTGAAAATTTAGTCCACAAAATAATGTCAAGAAAAAGTTGGGTCCACGAATTCGTTGTTAGAATAATAGCATAAGATATTTAAGGCTATAAAAAAATATTTCAAAATTTTGGGTATAGCCGATGGTTTTATTTAGGTCAAACCCCATAACCAATAGAAATACTTGAGATACACGTAAAAATCACGTCTCGACTACATTCGATAATGATTCAATCATCCCGATGTGTTTGTGAGAGTTTATCCTCAGTCCGACCTGGATCACATGCATCTACTGTCACCCAGGAAGCCATAACATGTTAATGATTACATAATGGTAGCCTCGGACTCTGCTCATGAAACTTTATTTTTTTTTTACATTGCAAATTATACAAGAAAATTAATCGAATCCACGATCATCGTAATCGAATTTAGGATACGAAATGTGTGGAAAACAAGACGTAGCCGACGTTAACATACATTTATAATAACTCGATTATCAAGGCTTTAACGGAATCTCTAGCATTGTCCGATGAAATCTGCAAAACATGGGGCAAAACAGGTGATCTGGGTCTTCCTCTCCCTGGCTTGCCGATGGAGCACCACTGTTAGAGTTAGGGCAAGTGAGAGAGGGGACCTAGCACTTGTTAATATAAGGTTTGACGGGCCCTTCCTTCACCATCTTACGTCAACACACTGGGCCTACATCGAATGCCGCTCAGCCCACATCAATAATAAACCGAGATGCCTCAAAAGCTCAAATAAAAAATCACCCAAACTGAACAAGCTGTCATGCATTGTCTCGTGTATCATAACAGAGCCCTGTTTTCGAAAACTTATATCAGTAATTAATTATAACCCAATAGAATTTTTATAAAACAAAATAAAATAATAAAAAAGTAAAATAAAATTCTAACATTCTCCCACTTGGGCTATGATCAATTACAAAGCTTTTAAAAAAATTTTAGTTTTGAAAATGACTCTCAGGATGTATACAATATGGCCATAGGAAAAAAATACAATATACGAGACAACATCTCAAAAACAGCCCCGACCATCCATGCTACTACTACTAAACCATGGCCGTCGTTACATCATATAACGGTGTTGAACAACCATGATCACAAGCGCCAGCAACACTAACGTCAATAGGTCAATGTGGTGGTCCCTGAATGTGATCTGAATGATGTTACTTTCGGTCGGTCATCACCTTTTTGTAACCTTATGCCCATAATGAGCCAGAAAGACAATAGAGAATGACCCCTCGGTAATATATCTCATAAACCTTAATGCGTGTAAACTGCATTGTGTTTTATAAGAGGCAAACTATATTGACACTCTAATGAGCCGGATGAAATAAACCGAGCACTATCGCTCTATATGTCTCAAACCATAAATATCTCAAGAAAACACTTGTGGTGTCATACAAGACGTACAAACTTGACATAATCGTCATGCTCAAGATAGACACCAGATCTTAAGACATTTAACAATGTGCGTAGAACAAACTAGATAATCAACGATCATCAAATATGATATTCCACACGTACAAAGCATGTGTTAAATACGGCACTCTTATAATCATGTCTATCTAATAAGATAGTAATGTGATGCTCCTGCTAACCAAGTAAATCAAAATAATGAACCACGTACAATAATTATAAAATCCAACTGGACTTCAAGTGGCATTCCCCTTGGTTAGAAATCAGTCGATACCGTACTAATATCATAGTAATTAGCATAATTATTCAAATTTATCATCGACTACGGTAGTTTCAAAACAACACCATTCGGCCTTTTAAAAAGAATAATTCAATTAAGAAGCCTCAACATCCAACACAATATCAAGAAAATATAATGTTGGATAATGCTCTAATGAGCGTCAACAATAACTTCCACTAAGAAAAACAATTAGATGATTAAGTTGAAGTGCTCCCACTGAAATAATACATCATCATAAATTTAAGATCTCCCACAAGTTTTTTAAAACATGATTACTCAAGGCTTTCAATCTTTGGTTGTGTTACCATCAAGCTCTAAACATATGTTACAAACTCCACAATACGTATCACATAAGCGACTCAACGGATCTCAACAAGTGAGTCGCTTTGGCGATCAAATACATGTATCATCATGTGAAATCTCTCAATCCTGGGATGCTTATCAAACCTTCCCTCCCAACTCGACAATCAAGTTGAATACTAGAAAAATAAATTATGTAATAACTAAGGTAATATATTATCACACAAGCAAATTTGACGGATCTCAACGAGCGACTCGCTTTGACAACCAGGTTCGAGGCTTGTGTGCCAAGCTAGCGGCGGCATACGTTTCTAATCTCTGCAATTACTTTACTATGTTTTAACTACCGGGTCAGGGGGCTACAACCATTCAGGAAAAAACTACTCGTACGATTGTCCAAAGACCAAGGGTGGTGACCTCGAAATTTTACTTCGAGTACAATAATTAATTAATAACAAAATAAATCATAAACACTAAATTAAACCATAAAAATTAAATTTTAAATCTAAAAAGTTAAATCATATGTTAAATATTAAACTCGTAAATGTTAAACTAACACATTTAATTAAAATCTTAAAACTCTATACGTAAAGATCGTACATAAATCTTAATCATTAAATTATATATTGTAAATATTTATTTAGTTTTGTATATATTAAAAGAACTAATTTATTAACCTCTTCAAGGGTAATAAAGTAATTTCATGATGATATAAATAACAATATGGTCGAATTAAAAAAGAATGTAATCCTTGTTGAAGGTAATTTATGATCCAAGTGAATGCAATATTATTGTAATTTAAGTAAATAATTAAATATGTCATTTTAGGTAGCTGTTTCTATTATTTCTACTCCTCTTTGTGTAATCATTTAAAAGAAATGAAGAAGAATATAGTTTGTCAACCTAAAAACTTGAACTCCACAAAATATTCATCCATCGTTGGAGCAGCAGATCTACTGAAGGTTTCTTCTATCCAATAAAGGTCGTCGGTAGTACAAAACCTATGTTCTCCTGACAATTTCTCCCTTCTTATTCAATCATTTAACACATAACCCCCGACAATTCTAACTATAAAATACTCTCTTTATTTTTTTATGAAATAAAGATGATCATAATCCAACCCACCGCCCCTTCCCTCTTTTTCTTTGGCCTAATAATATCCGTCCCCATCAACCTAATCCGAACGCGTACAAAAAGGGATTAATTAATCCCAACAAAGATTAGATAAAAATCGATCAACTTGACTAGTAAAAAATATAAAGAAACAAAAACCCTATCGTTGGTCTGTTTCCCTCAATAAAAGTAAATCAATAATTGCTCGTATTCCAATAATAAGAACTCCCCCTAACGAGGTCGGAAATAAATTCGTTTGTTCGAAATTACAGGGACGAGTGGGAGGATCGTGAAGTTATACAATTATTATCTTAAAACAGAGGATATAAAAGTAGAAGCAAAAACACATATAATAATACACCCGACCAACTTCTACGAGTCATACCTGTAGCAAAACAAGATGCTGTAAACATCAACTATACCTCGTTACTTGCAGCACCTTCTGTAGCAACTTGCCAAGAATCTTTCTCTTGACAAAACCTTGCAATATGCACAAACTTATGACAATTATTGCACTTCACGTCTGGCCTCCTCCAACACTTGAAATGTGGATGATTTGTGCCTCCACAGTATTTGCAAAGATCAAACTTGTCTATCTGATAAGTAGAAGCATTCTTAGAAAGATGCCTCTGTTCAGAAAGACCTCTGTTATTGCCTGAACTTTCTGTATTTCCTTTCTGTTGTTTCCATGGCTTCTTCTCTTCTCCAGAAGCTCTCATCTGAGACCTCGCTGGTAAGGCTCCTTCCATGGCTTCTGAGTGAGCTTCTCTTCTCATCAACCTTCTTTGTCCTTGAGCTTCCAATGCACTCAATAACTTCACCAACCTTATATTGGACAGATCCTTAGTGTTCTCCAGAGAGGCAATCGTAGCTTCAAACCTTTCTGATAATGACGCCAAAATCTTCTGCATGATCCGATCGTCTTTAATATCTATACCCAGAACTCTGATTCTGTCAATCAGATTGATCAATCTATCCGAAAAATCCTTCACAGCCCAATTCTCCTTCATTTGTTCTCTCTCAAACTCACTCATTAAATTCAAAGCCTTAATACCTCTTATCTTCTCATCACCTTCATACTCAATCTTCAGAAAATCCCAAATCTCTTTTGCGGTTGGAAACTTCATGATCTGTTGAATATAGAGGATGACACTGCAGCATAGAGGCACGATTACGCCTTCGCCTTCCTTGTGACTCTTTCATTGTGAAACCATATTTGATTGATTGTAGGATTGTCGGGGAGTGGGGACACTTCATAATCATCCTCCGCTGCTTCCCACAAATCACTACCCTCTATGAAAGCGCTCGTCTTCACCGCCCACATTTGATAGTTCTCCCCATCAAACATAGGAGGCGTCGTAGAAGAAAAACCGCTTCCGCTTGATTCCATCTCCTTCTTCTATTGGACAGAAACAACCTTCAAAAAACTTCACAAGACTTCCACAGCTCCTGAAAGATCACTAAGTGCTGTGATACCAATTGTAAGTTCTCAAGTTGTGGAAACAAACCTGCATTTATAGCAGAATCAAAACAGAGAACAATAGAATCTTCTGCACACGCTAGCTTTTGTAACGCAACTTTCTAATGATGAACCAAAAACCAAACAACCTTTGAGCATGCTCTTTTCTGAATTTTTGATCGATCAATACATAATATAAAACTATTACATCACGAAACTTAAAAAGAAAAAAGGAATGGCAACACCATTAAGGAAAATCTAAATTAGGAAGATACAATATGCATCCTTCCTAATTTCTAGAGATATTTTTTTTAATAAAAAAATATTTTCTATCAGGCTTGATCCAATAAGAGGGGCTTGGGTTGATTATGTTTTCATGCTTCAGTTTTTGGTTTTGCTCTGTCAATGGGACCTGTGCATAGCACTTTCACTGGGACAATTACTCGATAAGTTCGCCTCCTTTTTCCATTTTTTACTTCTAGTGAGTTAATATAAATTTGCTTTGCTGCTTCTCCCTGGTATCTGGCCAGCAATTTCACTGCTTTCATTTCATAGCCTCCGATTCTTTGATTAGCTAATGGGACTGTTTCTTTGTATGGCAGGTACAACATGGGATTGATTCCAACCAAGAAAAGTTTGGCATTGTGCGATAAGTTATCTGTTTCATCCTTTTTCAGGTGTGTTTTTCAACATAAAGTACTGCTATTATATCTGCCTCACACCTATAACGTTGTGAATTTGGCCTGAGTTTGACATTGGTATGTGGGAAGTACCTATTTTCTGCGGCCACGGCTTTCTAAGCCTCCCTGCTTTGTCCTTTATAGGCGTAGACTGTCAACGATGCTGGTGCAGTTGAAATTCGCGGAGCATTTAAAGGAAGCGGTGACGTACATCGAGCAGGGTCACATCCGAGTAGGTCCGGAAACAGTCATCGACCCTGCGTTCCTCGTCACTTGGAACATGGAAGATTTCGTCACATGGGTGGATTCCTCGAAGATCAAGAGGAAGGTTCTCCAATACAATGACAAGTTGGACGATTATGACATTATCCAGTAATGCTTCAATTGGTCCTCATCGTTTGTAGTAACACATGTTTGTGCTGCTCTCATGTTACATCAAGCATTTTTCATGAGATTGATTAAAGTGTCAGAAATTAGAAACTGTAAGGAATTGTTTGACCCGTGAACTGATATCGAAAAAGTTACATTAAATATTCATTCTTGCATCGCTGTTCAAACGAAGAAGTAAATAAAAAGGAGGTGGATCGAACGTCGACCTTCAGCTCATAAGACCAATTGGTAAAAGGACCCTCCTAGACTGATTTTCCAAAACAATGTCTACGTCGGTAAACCGAGGTTATTACAAAAGTAGAAGCAGAAACACATAATACCCGAGATAAAACTATATGCATCTTACGCAGTAAGAACTCGTGGGATGAGTCGGAGGTGGGAATGCCAATATTCCCCTTTCCCCTTCCTGCATTTCTCCACCAACTCCTCCGTAGATCCCCAAATGCGGAGAGATTCCAGGGAGTCCGGGAGGCCGTCGTCTGGTAAACACCTCATCCTCTCACAGTTAATAATTCCCAAAGATTGAAGGGAGGTGAGTGGTGTCTGAGTCACCCACACACCCTCTCCAACTTCTTCATACCCGCAATAGACAACCATAGGAGGGATGATGGGAGAAGGCGACTCCAGCCTGCATCATCATTACCACAAGGCGGAAAACACTCCATCTCATCCACGCATTCCATCTCTCCCAAGATGTGTAATTCTCGTAAGGCCGTGAGACCCCTCAACCCCAACTCCTCAATTTGTTGATTCAGATTTCTAAGTCTAATCGAAAGAATTTCCAGGTTGGGAGGCAGACCTCTCGTGATGCCTTGACGGTTACAAATAGATAGTGTTTTGAGGGATGTGAGGTGGTACATGTTATAAGGCAAAGACTTCACCTTTGGAAATCTGACAAGGTCAAACCTGGACAGGTAGCAGGGGAGTGAAAGGAATATCTCCATCTCTAATGCTGGCAAATCGATGAGTCTAAGCTCAGAGAGTGCGGACAGGTGTTGCAAGCTGTCCGTCAAAGTCGCGAGGCATCTGCAATCCCGAATTTCCAATTTCCGCAAAGACCGAGAGCGGGGACTACCAACACCAACTAATTCCGTAATCGACACGAGTTCCTCCAGATTCGATAGAGCAAGCACCTCGAGATAATCCAGAAGCCTGATGCTAGTCAGTTGGGACTGCGGCAGAATTGGGCAGCCTCTAAGCTTCAATATTCTTAAGAAGAAGGCAATCCCCCACTAGGAAAGGAACACATCTTCATACAAGAACGAACACTCATCTCACTAAGGGATGTAAGTCCACATAAATCATCCGGCAGCTTCTCTAACTCTCCGCAACCTTCAATTTCAAGAACCTTTAGATAAGGTGGAACTTGCTTCCCTCCATCCCCTTTCACGAAGTACTTAAATTGAGGACACTCCACAATCTTCATCACTTCGATCGCCATCCAAGAGGTTGCCAAACTCATTTTCTTCTTGGTCATCGACGTAAGGCCTGCCAGACATTTCAAAAATCTCCCATCGCAGCCATAAATATTAATTTCGACTAGTGATGGAAGGCTAAGAGTGCACCCTCCTTTTAGTTTGGGACACCCCACCACGATTAGCCGGCGGATGCAGGGGAATGGCAAGTCGTTCTCCTCCTCTCCATTGTACAACCACTTCTCCCAGGCACCCATGTCCTCGAAGCTCAAGCTCTTCAATGACCGAAAAAATGGCCTTCTGAACCCGTAAAACTCAGGACCAATGGAAGGACCATTTGAAGACCACAAATGTCCAAACTTTGCAGCAGGGGAAGTTGTCCCAAAGGTGGCAGGGAATCCAAGCGTTTACAACCTCTCAGGGTTATGCTTATGACATAATTCAAACTGTATTGATTATCAAACCATTTTGGAAATCTTTTGGCCCCATAGCGACATATTTCAAGTAATTCAATCTTCCTCAGAGGTTGCAGATGGTCAAGGAGCTTGAATTGATGGTCATCCTTACGTGAAATTTCAGGACGCCAACCCCAATCCAAGACTAATTTGAGAACTGATTCCTTTCCGGATAGTTTAGCAATCCTCACATCTTCGACGTCATCTGCATTGAGAAAATTACGAACGTGCAGCTCTCGTTGAAGGTGTACGAGTGGTCCCAGTTGCTTTAAATCCCGACCGACTTCCCCACGACAAAGTCTGAGAGTATCTCGAGTTTCGTTAGATCGCCGATACGTGGTGGCATCTTCTCCTGCAAGACTTTTGTCCTGGTTATGTCGAGGTGGAGAAGATTAGACAGCTTGTGAATGTTTCTCGGCAACGTTTGAAGCTCCTCACACCCTCGGAGCAGTAGAGATTGCAACTCCAAAAGGTCACAAATGGATTCCGGCAGCACTTGGATATTTGTATAAGAAAAATCTAAGGAACGTATCAGTTTGAGCTCTCCAATTCGGTCTGGCACCTTATTAATTTTCAAGAAGCGTAGCGACAACATCCTTGGATTCTTCATGTCCACGATCAAGTCTTGTATCACATCATCAGAAACAAAGGCCAAACCCTCTCGCTCTTATGAGATTTGAAACGGCATAAATGTTCTCAGCTTCTTCTTTGAACGAAACGCCTCAAATCTCTTTGAGCTAAAATGTTCACAATATTGAGTGACCAATGCTGCATGACGAACTTTCTCAATGAACAACACGTCACAAGAGGTGGAGCCTTCTTTAAACTCATCAGAGCTGAAATATGAGCGGGCATCGACTGATTTCGCGAGGTCATTGATAAGATCATGCATTGAATATAAATTCTTATCATCCCTTGTTCTCTGAAGGAGTGACAAGGCCTCCAACCGACGGAGATTCTCCATCGCCGCCTCTCGGAGAGTTCGGGCAGTCCCTTTTTGCAGCAAACCCTGTATGATCCACAATTGAATTAACTCGTCTTGGTCGAATACGTAATCCTTCGGGAATAATGCACAAGCTGCGAAACATCTCTTCAAGTGATTGGGAAGATGAACGTTGCTCAACTTCAAAGCTGGAGGGATCATCCCCCCCCTCTCTGTCCCAAGAACCATGAGTTAACACTTGCTTCCACTGTTCATCGTCAGTTTTGAAACTCAGCATACCTCCGATCGCCTTAATAGAAAGAGGCAGACCCTTACACTTTTTAGCCAATTGAACGGAAATCTCTTGAAGATGTGGGTGGCCTTCAAAGTTTTTCTCACCTATGGAGTGATAGGCAAGCAGAGACAAGCACTCCTCCAACGACATTAATTCCAAGTGCTTCGAATATGGATCCCCCATCAGTCTAGCGACCTCCAAGTTTCTTGTTGTGAGCAGAATCCTGCTTCCTTTACTCTCGGAATATAAGGGCTTCAGCAGGGACTCGACATCTTCATAATTATCGTTCCAGACATCGTCCAACACAAGGAGGAACTTCTTTCCGGTTAACTTGTCGCTCAGAGAACTCAGAAGCTGATTAAGATCCTTCTCTGCACTGGACGAAGACGGGGCTACCTGGTCCAGTATGCTCTTGGTGATGTTGGCCAGGTCAAAGACATCAGAGACACAGACCTAGGCTTTGACTGCGAAGTCCACAGTTTTCAAGGACTCGTGATTATACAACTCTTGTGCGAGGGAAGTTTTACCAAGTCCTCCCATGCCCACGATCGAAACGACGGCAAATGGTCGGACAGTGCCGTGGGTTGCTTCGGATCTGGTCAATCGAGCGAGCAGCTCCTCCGTTTGCTTTTCCCTGCTCACGAACTTTGACTCGGGATGGGAAGAGGTCTTGAAACAGGGCAGGTCTTTGCGAGGCTCTCTCCTCGAGCTCTGGACTAGTCCAAGAATGGGTATGCGGGCGATAACTTGCTCCAATCTTCGGTCGATGTCATCGAACTCGTTGGCCATATGATGACGGGAGATCAGGATGCGCGGACGGAAGGGAGAGCCGTAAGCGATGAGGCAGTGAGGGAGTTTCGACGACCGTGACAGGGCCTACAACTTGGGTGCCTCCCGTTTCGCCTCGACAGTGAAGTGTTCGAGCAGGTCCTCCATGTCATAGGCCACGTCCCTAAGGTCAGCGAGCCACCGGGCAATAGCACGGTCATCGTCATACATCTGCTTTTCCTCGGCAGAATCCAGCACGTCTTGGATCCAGGGCTGCTTCTCACCCCATGAGTTGAGCTTGTCGGAGATGCCGTGGATCCGGGCAAACTCGGCGATGAGTTGAGAGCCGAAAAGTAGTTTACTTTTCGGTTGAGGACGGGGGAGATGAAAGGAAGCGGCTAACGGTACGTGCACGTAACCGTTACGTAGTTTACTAATTAATACTAACGAAAAGTAGTAAATTTTACTAAAAGTTGACCATTACTAATTAATACTAAAAAAGTCAAAGCATATTTAGTAAAAAATAAAATTTACTACTTTTCGGTCAACTTTTAGTAAAGTGAATGCAAACTTAGTAAAAAAGTATGGAAATTTTACTACTTTTTCACTATTCATTCCAGTTCAAGTTTACTACTTTTGCGCTGACTTTACTAAAATATTTCCGTTAGTAACGTCAACGCAGAATTAGTAAAAAAAGTAGTAAAATTTACTCCCCTTTTTACAAATTTTGCCTTGACTTTACTATTTTTTTTCGTATTTTAGTAAAGTCAAATCAGTTTTTGTAAAAAAAGGAGTAAAATTTACTTCCTTTTTTACTACTTCTACGTTGACGTTACTAACGGAAATGTTTTAGTAAAGACAGCGCAAGGTTAATAAAAAAACGTAGTAAATTTTACAACTTTTTACTATACGAATTATGCCGATAATTAGTAACTGTTTACTAATTCTGGTGTTTTTTTAGTAAAAAACTCTTCCTCTTAGTAAATTTTACTAATTTTGAGTTGTTTTTACTAGAAAAAGTAGTAAACTGTTACTAAAAAATGAAGGCGTTTACTAACAAATTTACTACTTTAAACAGTGTTTTCGAACCTAACTCCGAACCTATTTATGTTGTGAAATTACCTCTCTACCCTGGTTACGACACTTATTACTAATTTACTAAACATATTACTAATTTTGTTTGCATTTAGTTCAACTGCGTAAATATTACTAATTTAATTACTAATAATGAGGTCTAGTGTCGTAAAATTTACTAACTTTTTAACACACAGATCCGCATTTAAGGTAATATTGGTAAAGCGTTTGTCGTTGGATTTAGGTTTCGTGGCTGCACGTCGCCCCCGAGTTCCTGCTGCAGGTCGGCTTCATCCCAGATCTTCGGCTGGCCGTCGTCTTCAACCCACACACATTCTGCAGGTCATCCTCCGAGATCTTCGGCTGGAGGGCATCGTCCCAGGCCTTCGGCATCGTCCTTCCTCTTCGGCCATAGGTGGAGTTTCCCAGGTCTTCTTCGGCTGCAGCTAGTCCGACAGGGGAATGTAGTTCGGGTGCAGGCGGAGTGACGGGTTCATCTTATTCGGATTGTGGTGGATTTTGGGTTTGCGTCGTCGTTGGCCTGACGTCATGGAAAGTGTATTGAACCCGGAAAAGTCAAGATTCGGTGAAGAACATAATGTTGATCCTGCAATTATTATTCTGCCCTAATCTATTCATAACCTTTCATCATTAATGTGAATGTAGGTGAATAGGATATTCAATACTTCTTCAATATACTCACTGATATGAAAGAAGAACAGATGTTGAATATGTCATTTGGTACGGCCGAAGAAGTTGAAGAGTTAATTAAAATGTATGCAATGGTTCATGGGTTTTCAGTTCGGAAAAGAGATCGGCAGAAATTAAGAAACGGTGAATGCGTCATGAGAAAATGGGTTTGTTCACGGGAAGGCGAGCGTTCCGATGTCCCTATGTTGACAGCGAGAAGTCGGGTTAGAGCATCTGTCAAGAACGGTTGCAACTGTTTCTTTAAAGCGAGAGTGGCGGTTAATGGCCAGTGGAATTTGGTTCCAGTTAAGTTGGAACACAATCATGACATGGTTAGCGAACGTCTGTCGTATTTCATGCGAGAAAGGCGGCAAGTAGGCGACGAAGATATGACATTTGTCCGTCGAATGCTTGACGTTGGGTTTAGACAATGTGATATTATGCGACTAGTAGTACACGCATCTGGTGGTCACTCACGTGCCGGTTTCCTAATGAAGGACCTCAATAACCGCAAGTTGAAGGAAGAGTCTGCTGGGGTGGCTGGTCGTTGTGATTCAGTGTTTGCATATCTCCTGTCTAGGAGGAACAGTGAGAGTGGTATGGCGTTTGAATCAATGTGGAAAATAATGAAGTGACTCGCATATATTGGGCGGACAGTACCTCAATCACTGATTACCAAGCATTCGGTGATGTCGTAGCACTAGACTCAACGTTCAAGACAAACAATTATGGAATGAAAATGGTGATCATCGTCGGTGTCAATCATCACCATCAAACTACCGTGTTTGGGTCTGCCTTGATGACTTATGAAACCATTGCGGACTACACTTGGCTCCTACGTACTCATACACAGATCATGGGAGGCAAACATCCGGTAAGCGTGGTCACAGACGCCGACAAAGCGATGATTGCTTCTGTGAAAGAAGTTTGGCCATTGTCAAGGCATAGGTTATGTCTTTGGCATTTTAGTCGGAATATCAATTGTCGTGTACAGGACCCGGGTATGCAAGCTCGTATTTCGTCATTCATGTACAACAGTAGACCAAGTGAAGAAGTTGAAGAGGAGTGGGAGTCTTTAATGAGCCATACAGGATCCATAAGCATTAGATGGCTACAACAAATTTATGCATGCCGACATATGTGGTGGCAAACATATCTGCATGGTCATTTTTGGGCAGAACTTAGAAGCACTCAACGATGCGAACGAATGCATCGTTACATGAAGGGATATGTCGACAGTAAACATAAACTGCATGATTTCGCAAACAATTTCGAGCGCGCAGTTGCTGATCTTCGTCACAAGGAATACGAAGAGGACTTCAAATCAATGCATAAGGCATTCAGGCCAACTACGATGTTGCGCCGACTTGAGGAGGATGCAAGTGAATTGTACACCCTGAGTTCTTTTCGTAGAGTTCAGTCTGAAATGAAAAAGGAAGCATGATTTTATGTGGAAGATATAGTTGACGGGAATGTAGCGAGGGTATACAGTCTTTCGTGTTATGACGGTGAGCATAGATGCGTGCAAATGTCATCTGGCAAACAAAATGTGCAACTCAGTTGCAGCTGCTTATATTTTGAGACATTTGGTTTTTCGTGTGCCCACCTCTTCCATGTTGCGAAAATTGAAGGATTCTTGACCATACCAAAGCATCTGGTCAGTAAGAGGTGGACAAAGTTAGCTAAAAGTGCAAGTTCTGATGTTCTATCTTGCCGTGAATATGGTGTCGACATCAATGCTTTACGACAGGGTATCCTCATGACCGCTTGCCGGCGGATGTGTTTTCTTGCTGGAAGATCTGACAACGCATTTCGGAAGGTTCAGAAAAAAATTCAATCATTGACCTTGGAGTTGGAGAGTAGTAGTGTGGAGAATGAAGGTGTAACCAGGGTTGATGATCGTGTCGCGTATAATATTGTTAACCAGATGAAAGAGTATGTCATTCACGGTACGTAGGAAGAAACGGCCATGGGTACCTCTCAACGGTTTTATGATGGTGGGCTCAATAACGAGAAACTACGAAACCTATGTAGTGAAAGTAGTTCTAAAATATTCCAGGATGTGCGCTGTGAAGATAAGTCGGTTTATGGACAGTTAAATATGTACCCTTAATTGCAAATTTCGACAGCATAACGGCAGTATTGTGACAAAACGCCAACCTATTCATTCAGTACCAAAAGGTTAGCTACGTACATGATGAGGACTTCCAACAGTACATTTACATATTCCAATATTGCAACTTCGACCTGCAGGTTGCTAGCTATTACAAGAAAGGGCTACATAAAGACTGCCGTAAGTTGACGGCTACATGTGGTAGATCATGTTGTCTTTTCTGGTTCCGAGAATGTACAGGAGTGTTCTGGTCAATCAGCTCTCTATCGACCTGCATCCCATGTTGAAGCGTCACTGCTCTCCACCCTCTTACTCTTCTTGTTGACATCATCTTTAACTTTCTGCTGTATTCTTTTCTTAACCTCATTCCCAGGCCATTTGATCATGCTAACGACGAGCCTCAACCTATCAGCAATGCCTACGGTCTAACCCGCACATACATCCAACTATCAATGTAAGTGTTTGACAGTAATGCTAGGAATGAGTGTTTGACAGTAATGCTAGGAATGAGTTAATGAACTGACCACTTTCTCAGCACGTAATGGGGGTTCAGCCAAAGTCATGAATTTCATTACATATATTCCGCATTCGCTCCTGCAGAAACAGCAATGGTTACGTTGAATATATTGAAAATAAAATCGGATAATATAGATCGACATACTCATTCCCGGCAGCCATCTGGTCGGGCATGTTCGTCGGATAATTTATTTTCCAGGTGGAAATGTCTGGTAATTGATATCCTTTTGCCTTTGATTTCACCCGATTCTCTTCCATGACGACGGTTAGAAGCTTTAACACACGATGATGAAGCTCCGCTCTCCCTCCGGCGTTGGATAGTTTTTTGTACATTGTGTCCATGATGAGGCCTTCTTATGTCATGACTGACACAATCTGCAATGCCCAATGTGATTCCGCGAAAAAAAGCGGAATAAAAATATGCAAACAGGCCTACCATTCAGTCTACTTAATGCAGTAAAGTGGAGGTAGATGGACATAGGCACGAAGACAGTTCTATGGAGTGGACGCTTACCCATTGCACTTCCTGGTTCTTCCCAACGTGAGACTTGAAGTGCGCATATAAGGCTGCGGCATTTGCTTTGCTTATTACGGGCATTTTGGCCGCACTATATTGCGTCGCTGCAAGATTCTGTAATCGGTGCGTGGTTACTGCATGGTCAGCTCGGGTGGACGTGGAACATCATGTAAATCAGCACTTACCCCTAACCAACTTGGAAGGTACCAAATCCTTCTCATTTCGGGATCCATGCTACTTTGTAGCATGACGGCGTGGAAGTCTATAATCTGCATCAACGAATAGTCACGTCGCCGATTTACATGGGGTAATCCTCATTTAAGATTAGTAATTAAAGAGCTTAGTAATTAAAGAGGTAATCTTACATCGCTGTCTATCCATCTTCGTGGCATAAGAGAACGCATCGCATGCCTATTAACGTGTGCGGACTCCGTCATACAAAGACATTCACTGCAACAAATAATATCCATAACATTTTGTTCAACAAACTTAAACAAATTCCCAACATCCTAAGATAGTGACACTAACCTATTGTCTCGGTCATCATTCCAAGCGTACTGAATGACACACCATTGAGCCGGTGTAAATGTTTTGAGCTCACTAACGGGGGGCACATCCACAGGGAAGTATTTTTGCAGTGCCTATCCATGACAAATTACAACAATGGATAAACCCATTAATACTCATGAAGCTCACAGTCGAGGCATCACGAGTGGGTATGCAGCTATCCATTTATACCTCAGGGATGGAAGACCGTCCACGCTTTCTTGTCCTTGTTACCGGCTTTGGCGGGATAAATGGACTGCGGTTAAATGTAGACGGCTTCCGCTCTGCCGTACGACGAGTGGTTTTTCTATTAAATACAGCCGTTGTCGATGATCCACTTTCCTGCGAATCATAGTGTAGCACAGTTTAATATCAGGGATGTTCAACAAACTTCGGAAAAGAAATGTGAATGCACGTCACCTTCAAATGCACTTCAACCTGCAGTCTTCGTCACCCCTTTCCCCACTTCCGGATCACAATCCATGAGATGCTCAGCATCGTCATCTACTTTTGCCGTGGTCTCCTCTTCAAATTCTGCAGCACGTTCATCTCCTATAACATCCTTGTGTTTTGCTCTTGCTGTGGGGTATGGGCGCCTTCCTCATGCACTGCGACTTCAGGCAGTAACCTCTCCTTTCCTTTGCTCGATTGCAGCAGCGACTTCAGACCCTCCTCGGATTTACTGAGGCTAAACTCAGATTCACTCTCAATGTCACACCTAACAGCATCCGAAGTACCAAGCATTGCAGATAGTTTATTCAGAGCCCACGCAAGTTGTTTCTCACGCAGGTCGGAATAATCATCGGAACCTTCTGGAAAATTATGTTGCATCTGAGGAGGATCATACGGGACCAGGCTCTTCTCCGACATCATACTGGACCCTACCTCGACTATAGGAATACTGAAGCCCTTGTCCGACAGACCGGAGTCCTCTGCTGGAGAAATAGGCTCACACACACTACCAGCCGGGTTGACATCACCCGTTCCTTGTGTCACCCCTTCCTGAACACCCTCGGCTGCATGATCTTCCTCTTCGCCTCCTACCACCTTCTCCTGAGACTTACCACGATCTTCTTGCATAACGGGATGGCCTTGGCGAGGCCTTTCTCTTCTAAGTTCTCTGAGAATAAATCCCAATTTGCGGATGATGCGCTCATTAGTAGCATGGAGTCTCATAATAGAAAGTTCCACATTCTGCTTAGAACATAATGCCGATAATCAGTAATTGAAAATCAGCTACGTAAACGAAATGATAAACACATACAGACCACACTAGGAAATGAAGGTTACCTTTAGACGACGTAGCACCACATCCATCTGCCCACATTGGGTCGCAGGGTCGACTTCTTCCTCGGCGTTACTTTCAATCTCGTGGGATTCCTGTAAAGGAACTTACTCAGAATATGACCCGACGACATGTCAAAATTACACAAGTACACATGCAGTAGACGGGAAAATCGTACAAGTTCAGCAAGATCAGCATTTGCAACTCGGAATATGGCCTTCAGCCGGTCATCGTCCCAATCCTGGCACAAAGGAGTACTCCTGCTCACAGTTCTTGACGTGCTCTCCTCCAATGACTTCTTGCAAGCGTAAAACATCTGATGGTTTAAAAACAGTATCATCAACACAATCACTTGTTGACATTAATAATTACACCCTAAATACCATGAATAAGCAACACACACGTTAAACCTAAACATTCTCACCAGCAGGAGATGCACACAGCCTCCTATATACTTTGCGTGATGACCTTTGAAGGCCCTCACTTGGCTACATAGAGTATCGACCACATGAGTGGCCCAGTCAAACTTGCAAATGGAGCCGACATCGCGTGTCGCGAGCAAGTACTCCTTCTCGATGTCGAACGCCGTCGTGGGGCACAAATAGGATCCTAGTATGAATAATACAACTTCCACTTTCCATACGTCGTCGACCTGCTCTCTTCTCATCATGCTGCTTTCCACGGACTTAAGAGAAATCTTACCCCTCTTCAGATGCGTTTTCAGCTCCTCATGGACGGTGTCCATGTGTCCGCTAAACGGGACACCGACTTTCGTAGCCGGAACGCTAAACACCGCCTCCACATCCGAAGAGAGCATTCGATGTTCCACACCGTCGATGACCATAACCCTCTTAACGGGGTCGAACAACTTCAGAAGACACTTCAAGGCGTTGTGATGAACTTGTCGACTTGCCAGATGCAGTAGCCCTTCAAATCCTAGGTCAGAAAGCGCAGCCCTCTTGGCATCGTTAAATGTATTCAGCACAGCTAACAACTTCCGCGGACTACACCTTGTATAAAGATAATCCTATAACAATATATCCACGAACACCTCAATAATAGAATCAGGAATACTGGCAACACTCACAACAAATGGTCATGATCATTACCTTGGGTTTTCGAACAGCCTTCGCCTTCTCCTTTTGAGACGAAGTTGGTGTGTTGCCTTCAATTCCACCTTCTCGAGGGTCATAACCCGCTGCCTCATGTGAATATTCTCTAACCAAATCTGCAAAATCTCCTTCCATATCTGCACTTCCAAAATCTCAGTTGCGGTTCACATTGCATTCTAAATGCATATCAAATTAACATCAAACGAAATGAACATCGGACCCCACTCTAACTACACGCCCAGAAAACAAACCAAATCCAAAAGCATAACACAAAGGAAAGGAAAAGCCAAAGCAGATTGTAATACCCCAAATTTTCCCACAAATATCTTTTAAGATTTTTAAACAAAAAAAAATCTAATCACCGACTTTCTCCTAATCACATTTAAGTCATTCGAGATTTCTTCATCGTATATTAATCACAATTTAATCCCCTTCATCACTCCCCAAAAAAAAAATATTAAATTCCCTATTAAAAAATATCTTACCTTCGGTGTCATAAGAGGAAGAACCTGGACACAATTCCTCTAACCCTTTTGACATTCTTATCACCTTTCATACGTTCCCGACACAAAAAAAATCGGAGATTTTCCACTGAGGGCCAAAGCCTCTCAATCCCTTTCAGAGAATTTCAGATAATCAGGATACAGAGGCTCATCCTCTCCTCTGAAGAAACCAGACGCTCCACCCCTCCGGGAATCGGAGGCCAACTCCTTCTCCCTCTACATACAACCGGAGGCCAACTCCTCCTCCCTCTACATACAACCGGAGGCCAACTCCTCCTCCCTCTACATACAACTGGAGGCCAACTCCTCCTCCATACACATCAACGCCGGAGGCCAACTCCTCCCAACGTACACACAAAAACCGGAGCCAAGGACTCACCATCTCCAGTGCTAACGAGCCAAAGCCTCCCGACCAGCCTACCAGCCGACACCCTCCCATCGTCGTTCATCCTCCTCGGGCCACCCCGGGGCGAGGTAAACCCTCGGTGAGACTTCCTCTCACTTTTGCTAATTTTAACATGATTCTGCCATGTTCGATATGCTTACTCTGTCGTTCCTTTTCTTTTTTGCCCTACCACACACACCATGGGGTGAGGAACGAGCCTTCAGACAAGGTCGTAATAGCCAAAGGACAAAGGACAGCCGGCGTGCCATCTCCCGTCAACACTTAACCACAACGTAAACAGGTCGTAATCATTTAAACTCCTCTCGAAATGCATTTTCATACGTTTTTTAGACCTCAAAGCTTTCACAGTAGCTTTGGGGTCGATTTTGCATTCATTTGTGGCACGAACGTGTCGGGACATCTCTCGGCCTTCTATTTCGATTGTTTTCAGCGGCAACGCCTCAAAAGTCTCTTTTTTTCAAAGAGGTTACGGACATTTTCGAACCTCGAACCCAAAAGGTTAAATGATCTACAATGAGTTATGATCTTGAAAATATTTTTATTTTAATTTTTGGTTAATCGATGACCAAGATATGCCCCCCGAAACTAGCGCCACCTTCGCTGGCCGCAACAGAGCAGTCTGTTGCATTGTTACTTCCGGGGACATTGCTGGAGATCTAACCGTTGGATCTTGTTCAAAACGTTTTGACCAGAAACTAGACTTCAATATAATTGTTTTCATATATTAACTAACCGTTGAAGTTTCTGTAATAACAAGATACGACCTCGTGAACAGACTGTACACCAAGTGAGGTCTGCCGAGCGTCACTACTTCACTCTTTGCACAATACCCGCGGATCAAACCGTTGGAGTGTACATAAATTTTGTAAATATGTTCCTCACTTAATCATGTTGATTTTGACATTTCATACACATTTTTTCACCATGTGGATGAAAAGATATCAATTTTTGTTCCCACGGCTCAGGTCAGCCAAACTGGACAAGCTATTTATATTACTTTCAATTTTTGCACGAGCAGATCTTTCGATCCAACCGTTGGATCCATGTGGAATTTTACACACGAATTCTTAATTGGCTTACCTTTCTGTGAAGTCCTTTTGTACTCATATCGGACATTCGAGGACCATGATATGATAGGAACAACGCTGTCGGTGCAAGCTGTTCCGCTTTTTTGGACAGCCAATTTAGTTCCTTGATCTTGTGAGATTGCACCGTTAGATTTTTATAAAATTTTACATGCAAACTCGCCATTAAGTTTTGGATCTTTTGGTTTAAATTTTGATTAAATCGGATAATCCGAGTCAAAGTTATAGATCACTTTCTGAACTATGTGTAATTCGTATTCGTTGTGTTTTGTGATTATACAACTCTTATTATTTGAACATTCTAACCAAATTTCCATTTTATATTACATGAAAAATCAACAAACGATTTCGAGGATTCGACAAAGCGACTCTGAGGACACCCGTGGTGGAGGTACGTCACTAAAGTGGCCCAACTGATAAGCCTTAACCGATGACATGCCATCCCGGCGGGCCACAGGTACAAAGGGGAGGTGCGGGCCTCCCGAAAAAGATAGAAAATCCACTTGTAACGGGCCGTGGGCCCAAGTGCATAGGCCCACGGTCACCATCCTTCCCCGTCCCCTTTGATCTAAATAATTGTCTGTGCTTGTCCGCATGCCTTAGGCCCATAGGTTTATTGTCGCATGTTGTTTGCTATCAACAAACATGAGTTCGGGTCCAAAGCCTGAATCGGGTCCAACGCCCGTAAAACATTGACATGAGTCCGGAGTCTTGCTCGGATCGGGTCCAACGCCGTTAAACAAAAGCAAATCTTTTGGTGCAAACGCCACCTCCCTTTTTCGCATGTTAGAATGTAAGAGTTAGTAAATAGGAATCCCCGAACCAACTGTTTTTTTCCGACTTAAACAGCTTTCATAAATAAAGTCGGTGGCGACTCCGTTTAGTTTACCTAGGTTAAACAACAAAAACCTTTTTACGGAGCCATCATGGATGAGGGACTGACGACACGAGCCGCTCCCGATTCCTCCCGACAGTTCCTCTTTCGGATCATGCTCCGCCTTTCGCCCGCCGCCTCTTAGGAAGACAGAGACGGTCGGCGAGGGCCCGAGCAGGCCCAGTTAGGAACCTAGGGAGGGACCACCCAATTCCCTTCCGCAGCGTCCGACGCTCGAGTCGTGACGTCGACCGGTTGGGCCTTTGGGTTGCGGGCCCGGATCCTCGGGTCGTTCGGACCGCCTCGCGCGTGCTAGGCCGGAAGGCGCGCGTACACAGATCAATACCGGACCAACGCAAACCGAACCAAATCAAACCAGATTGTGCTTTCACCAAACTCTTCCATAACAAGCAAACCATTCCCAGTCCCAGGTACACGCTTACCGACACAGACCCAGACCCACTAGAACCCAAGCATGGGCCAAGTCAGCACGAGTACCCACAAACAACAACTCAGGAGGATGATACGGGAGACGGCCAACACCCACACCCAAACAAATGGCGACGCCCACCACCAACGCAAACCCTAAGGACACGCGAAAACAGGGTACGCAAAGCGGAAGCCGGGGAACTTCCAGAAGAGCCGATGGCGAAGTTCATCGGCAACACCACAGACGGCGGCCGGAAAGGAATGCGCAGCAGGAAGGGACGATCGCCAGGAAGTTACCAATGCTACGAACGGAAAGCCGACTCCAAGTAAAACCCAAGCACGACCCAAATCAGCACGAGGACACAAAAAAAACAACTCGGGAGGACTAACAACGACAACCAACACCCACACCCAAACAAATGACGACGCTCACCACCGACCCAAACCCTAATCACACCCGAATGCACGTACTGCAGAGCGGAAGCGAGGGAACTTGCAGGAAAGCCGATGGCGAAGTTGATCCGCAACACCACTAACGGCGGCCGGAAAGGGAAGCGGACCACAGAGGGGACGGCGGCCGAAAAGGAAAGGTCGGTTACTAAGGCTACGAACGAAATGACGACTTCGGTCCTCCAAAATTAGCAATAAGTGTCGTAACCAGGGTAGAGAGGTAATTTCACAACAAAAATAGGTTCGGAGTTAGGTTCGAAAACAATGTTCAAAGTAGTAAATTTGTTAGTAAACGCCTTCATTTTTTAGTAACAGTTTACTACTTTTTTTAGTAAAAACAACTCAAAATTTGTAAAATTTACTAAGAGGAAGAGTTTTTTACTAAAAAAAAAGCCAGAACTAGTAAACAGTTACTAATTATCGGCATAATTCGTACAGTAATAAGTAGTAAAATTTACTACGTTTTTTATTAACCTTGTGCTGACTTTACTAAAACATTTCCGTTAGTAACGTCAACGCAGAAGTAGTAAAAAAGGTAGTAAATTTTACTCCTTATTTTACAAAAACTGGTTTGACTTTACTAAAATACGAAAAAAATAGTAAAGTCAATGCAAAATTTGTAAAAAAAAAGAGTAAATTTTACTACTTTTTTTACTAATTCTGCGTTGACGTTACTAACGAAAATGTTTTAGTAAAGTCAGCGCAAAAGTAGTAAACTTGAACTGGAATGAATAGTGAAAAAGTAGTAAAATTTCCATACTTTTTTACTAAGTTTGCGTTGACTTTACTAAAAGTTGACCGAAAAGTAGTAAATTTTTCTACATTTTTTACTAAATATGCGTTGACTTTTTTAGTATTAATTAGTAACGGTCAGCTTTTAGTAAAATTTACTACTTTTCGTTAGTATTAATTAGTAAACTACGTAACAGTTACGTACACGTATCGTTAGCCGCTTCCGAAGATGAAATCCATATTCTCTCTCTTTTGGAATAGTTTATCTTCCTGAAACACTTACACAGAGGGAAGGGGATTATAAAACCAACTAATCAAAGGCTTTGCCGACGAGTCTTGCCTTAATTCATTCAACCATCATCCTGCACAAATGGGAAAGGCTGCTGATGATGATGTTGGTATTTCTTATTTGCTTGGGGAGACGTGTAAAAGTTAATAAATGGAGAGAGAAAGAGATAATTGCATTACAATAAAATAATAATTTCCACCTAGACCTAACCTGCCAAAGTCGTTGTCGTTTTGTTATCATTAAGTCACATGTTCACATGGCCGGCCACTCGCTTAATATAATCAATTAAACAAACAAATCTCGAAGGACAAATACTTAAATATATTCCAATCTTCAAAGTCTTTTGTTATCATTAAAAGGACTTTCATGATGATTATTTTACATGTCGATGGCAAACTCTGCGGGGCGAGGCTCGAGGATGGTCTTCAGGACATCACATCGCGGGAAAAGAACAACAAATCGTCTTTGGCGCACCTTCTGTGAAGGGCCGTCGTTCGAGGCGATGGGGTGAGTGCCTCCTTGGTCTGCATGGCTGCTGAAGGGCACTTGATTGATGTATCTACTTAAACGCCAAATTCGTGTGTGTGACATTTCTCTAATGTTTGCTTGGGATCATTTTTTTCTTTTTTTTTTTTTGTTGACATATGTGAAAATTAATTAATTGATTTGTTTGTATTGGTTGTGTTTGAGCCCTTAGCTGATCTGCTCCGCCTTGTTTTACTCTCCACCTTAGCTTTGGTAAAGGGAATCAGGTGATCATTAGCATTGGAAAATTTACACTACCCATTAACACCTTATAAAAAACAGAAAGAGAAATTAATCGCAAGAAAATAGAGATATGATTCATTCAAGCTTTATGCGTGTCCACATTCTTCTGTAATGACATTCAATTTGAAAGATCCTAAGGTTTCCCTAATTAGCTAAACTATATTTGCGGTTTCGTCATGCCGGTAAGTGTTACATTATTCGTACAAAAATTAATTTTAAACGAGTGCTAATTATAGTGTTTGGTCTAAGTAAATGAAATGACGCGTGAAAGCTCCTTTATGACCTGAAAACATACGTATGAGTTAGTCAAAAGAGACTAAATACGACTCATATTCCTAAACGAGAATACATTTGACTATTCCTTTGTATAGCTCTCAAACCGAGCTTTATTTCCCAATTCCGACACAATTTCACACACCTTGTTAAGTTCAAACAATTCTTTTTACCCCGATTCGCTTTCCTTTCCAGGCAAATTCCCAGCCTCATTTTTTTTTCTGCCCGTAAGGCAGTCCACGGAATCATCCGAGTTCAGAATCTCTTCTCCAAACTTCCCTTTATTTTACACTTTATTCGGCTCCGAAAGGAGCTACAAGCTGTCCATTTAATCCAGCTTCCTAGCCAAGTATACTCCTCCATTTTTATGTTACCCGCACAACTCCTCACTCCTCTTCTTTCAGGAGTGATCCTTCTTTTCTCCACACGTCAAGTGTCCTCATTCAGTCACAATTCTTCTTCATTTCAGCATGTGCACAACCACACACGTGCACTAGCATCCTCGCATAGTGCAAGTACCACCATCACGGTGCATTTTCTTTCCCAATCACTTTCCCAAGGGGACCAACCAATTTCGGCTGCCCCTTGTTCGTATTCTTTTCAGCCCACTCACACATGGATAACGCACTCAATCTCACTCGCCACGCATCACATAACAACACCATGAAAACACAATCAATTCATCCGAATTTCTAAGGGAAGCAAGCCTTAATTCGGCTGTTCCCTATCCAATAACGTTCGGCCCCGTTTCGGGCACTCATTCATGCCTCATCTTAAGCAGCATCACCTTTCATTACCATCCCTATTTTGCAACAAATCAGCCGGTCATCCTATCACTCCGTCCATTATGGAGCACTCGAAACAATTGGGGATTCGAAGAGCCATTGCCTCACGTTCCAGGGAACCGACCACAGTTTCTTCCCCAAGGCTTGGACGCCCTTCCGTGTCCCTACACTCCAAGAACATGCAACACAGAAAATTACAGCAACCACCACGACCATCACGAGCATTCGTCTACATTCGAACTTCCCAAAAACATGGCCTAATTCATCGGCCCTTTCTCTGTTCTGTTTCAGCCTCATTCCTCAAGCAAGAACGTGCATGACCGCACCCGAAAAGCACAATATATTCAAGTAATAATGCAGCAACGTTCGCTCCAAATTTGTCCGAGGATCCGAAATGCCATTACCTCAAACTCCGAGGAATCCGACCACTTCTCCACCTCAAGGGGAGGACAGACGTCCATCCTATCATCCCGAGGACTCCGGCCGTCCTCCTCTCCTTCACCACACACACATCGAGCACGCCAAGACAAATCGCAGCCATAACGATACAACAAAACTACCGAGGTAGCAAGAAATACATCCATTTAAGGTAAGAAGAAGCGAAGAGGATAAGGGAGAGGTGTACCTTTCTTGCTGTCTACCACTGTCTTCTTCCTCTTCCCCGTCAAGCTCTTCGGACCGCCTTACCAAGGAGGAATCCTTCGCTATCTTGCCGTCTAGCTCCGAGTCTCCTCCTTCCTCTCCCTTCTTCCTCCTCCGTCTCTTTTTCTTTCTCCAAGCAACAGAGATTAATTTTCGAGTAGACACCTCATCCTCCGGAAGTCGAGTCATCGTCTTTATGTCTAATCAATTTAACCCCACCGCTTCCTTTGCAAAATATAAATAGTAGAGGGCTTCACTATTCAAGTACTCTTGGGCCTACATCTCTCTACGTTCTGGAGGCGGGTCAGGCCACAACATTCTGGGAGCATGAAAACTATAATGGGTATGCTCATTCGTAAATCCCCATCAGCATTATACCGCTAATAACGTTCACAAATTGTATTTATACATTTCGAAACTACAAATTCACGAATCGTTACACAATTCCTCACTTATTAAATAAAATTAGAAGATACAAACAAACGGGATGAGTCGGAGGTGGGAATGCCAATACTCTCCTTTCCCCTTCCTGCATTTCTTCTCCAACTCATCCCTACATCCTTCAATGTAGCAACGTTCTAGGGAGTCAGGGAGGCCGTCGTCTGGTAACCACCTCAGTCTCGGACAGTTCCAAATATACAAACCTTCAAGGGAGGTGAGGTGGTGTCTGAGTCCCCCACCCACCCTCTCCAAATTCTTCATATACCTAATAGTCAACCATAGGAGGGATGAAGGGAGGAAACGACTCCAGTCTCCATCATAAACACTAGGAGGAAGACCCTCCATCTCATCCACGCACTCCATCTCTCCCCAGATCCTCAATTCTTGTAAGGCGGTGAGACCCCTCAACCCCCACTCCTCAAGCGGCTGATTCAGATTTTTACATTCATGTATGATAAGGACCTCCAGATTGGGAGGCAGACCTCCTCTCGATGATAAGCTCGTGATACCTTTACAATTATAAATAGTTACTGTTTTGAGGGATGCGAGGTGGTGCATGTTATAAGGCAAAGACTTCACCTTTGGACAATTGGCAATCGTAAACCTGGACAGGTTGCAGGGGAGTGAAGGGAATATATCCATCTCTAATGCTGGGCAATGCCGGAGATCAAGATCAGAGAGGGCGGACAGGTGTTGCAAGCTGTCCGTGAAAGTCGCAAGGCTTTCGCAATGCTCAATTTCCAATTTCTGCAGAGACCGAGAGAGAGGACTACCAACATCAACTAATTGCGTAATCGACACCAACCCCTCTAGATTGTATAGGCTAAGCTCCACGAGAGAATACGAAAGTCTTATGCTAATAAGCTGGGACTGCGGCATTTTCGGGCATCCTTGAACCTCCAATATTCTCAATGAAGCAGGCAGTCCCCCGCTGGGGAAGGAACATAACTTCTCGCAACCTGTAATTCTCATCTCATTAAGAGATGTAAGTTCAGATAACTCTTCCGGCAGCTTCTCGAATTCTCCGCAATCTACTATTTGAAGCACTTTTAGATTAGGTGGAACTCGTTTCCCTCCATCCCCTCCCAAGATGAACTTAAATTGACGACATTTCTCAATCCTCATCTCTTCGAGCGCAGTCCAAGAGGTTGACAAACTCCCCTCAAAGTGAACCAGCTCCTCGAACTCTCCGCAATCTACTATTTGAAGAACCTTTAGATTAGGTGGAACTCGTTTCCCTCCATCCCCTCCCAAGATGAACTTAAATTGAGGACATCTCTCAATCCTCATCTCTTCGAGCGCAGTCCAAGAGGTCGACAAACTCCCCTCAAAGTGAACCAGCTCCTCGAACTCTCCGCAATCTACTATTTGAAGAACCTTTAGATTAGGTGGAACTCGTTTCCCTCCATCCCCTCCCACGATGAACTTAAATTGAGGACATTTCTTAATCCTCATCTCTTCGAGCGCAGTCCAAGAAGTCGACAAACTCCCCTCAAAGTGAACCAGCTCCTGGATTTCCCTAATTACCATCTTGATCATCGAAGTAAGGCCTGCCAGACATTTCAAAAATCTCCCATCGCAGCCATCAATATTAATTTCGACGAGGGATGGAAGGTTAAGAGTGCACCCTCCTTTTAGTTTGGGACACCCCTCCACGATTAGCTGTCGGAGATGAGGGAATGGCGAGTCGTTCTCCTCCTCTCCGTTGTACAACCACTTCTCCCAGGCACCCATGTCCTTGAAGCTCAAGCTCTTCAATGACCGAAAAAATGGCCTTCTGGACCCATAAAACTCGGGACCTATGGAAGAGACCATTTGAAGACCACAAATGTCCAAACTTTCCAGCAAGGGAAGTTGTCCCAAAGGTGGCAAGGAATCCAAGCTTTTACAACCTGTCAGGGTTATGCTCGTGACACTATTCATACTGTAATGATTATCAAACCATTTTGGAAATGTTTTTGCCCCATAGTGACAAATTTCAAGTGATTCAGTCTTCCTCGGAGGTTGCAGATAGTCGAGGAGCTTGAATTCATGGCTATCATCACGTGAAATTTCAGAGCACGATCCCCAATCCAAGCTTAATTCGATAACCGCTTCCTTTCCCGATATATTAGCAATCCTCGCGTCTTCGACGTCATCTACATTAAGCAAATTACTAACTCGCAACTCTCGTTGAAGGCGTTCTAGTGGTCCCAGTTGCTTCAACTCCTGACCGACTTCTTTTCCCACGGCAAAGTCTGAGAGTATCTCGAGATTTTTTAGATCGCCGATATGCGGCGGCATCTCCTGCAAACTTTTCGTATCGGTTATGTCGAGGTGGAGAAGATTGGCCAACTTGTGAATGTTTCTCGGCAACTTTTGAAGCTCCTTACACCCTCGGAGCAGTAGAGATTGCAACTCCACCAGGTCACAAATGGAATCCGGCAGCACTTGGATATCTGTATACGAAAAATCTACAGAACGTAGCAGTTTCAATTCTCCGATTCGGTCTGGCACCTGCTTAATCTTAAAGAAGCGTAGCGACAACATCCTCAGATTCTTCATGTCCACGATCAAGTCTCGTATCACATCATCAGAAACAACGGCAATTCCATCTCGCTTTTCTGAGACTTGAAATGGCATAAATGTTCTCAGCTTCTTCATTGAGCGAAACGCCTCAAATCTCTTCGATAGACAAAGTTCATGAAATTGAGTGACCATTGCTGCATGACGAACAAGGAACAACACTTCACAAGAGGTGGAGCCTTCTTTAAACTCATCAGAGCTGAAATATGAGCGGGCATCGACTGATTTCGCGAGGTCATTGATAAGATCATGCATTGAATATAAATTCTTATCATCCCTTGTTCTCTGAAGGAATGACAAGGCCTCCAACCACCGGAGATTCTCCATCCCTGCCTCTCGGAAAGTTCGGGCAGTCCCTTTTTGCACCAAACCCTGTATGATCCACAATCGAATTAACTCGTCTTGGTCGAATACGTAATCCTTCGGGAATAACGCACAAGCTGCGAAACATCTCTTCAAGTGATTGGGAAGATGAACGTAGCTCAACTTCAAAGCTGGAGGGATCTTTCCCCCCTCTCTGTCCCAAGAACCATGAGTTAACACTTGCTTCCATTGTTCATCGTCAGTTTTGAAACGCAGCATACCTCCGATCGCCTTAATAGAAAGAGGCAGACCCTTACACTTTTTAGCCAATTGAACGGAAATCTCTTGAAGATGTGGGTGGCCTTCAAAGTTTTTCTCACCAATGGAGTGATAGGCAAGCAGAGACAAGCACTCCTCCAACGACATTAATTCCAATTGCTTCGAATCAGGATCCCCCATCAGTCTAGCGACCTCCAAGTTTCTTGTTGTGAGCAGAATCCTGCTTCCGTTACTTGCGGAATATAAGGGCTTCAGCAGGGACTCGAGCTCTTCATACTTATCGTTCCAGACATCGTCCAAAACAAGGAGGAACTTCTTTCCAGATAACTTGTCTCTCAGAGAACTCTGAAGCTGATTAAGATCCTTCTTCTCACTGGACGAAGACGGGTCTACCTGGTCCAGTATGCTCTTGGTGATGGCGGCCATGTCAAAGACTTCGGAGACACAGACCCAGGCTTTGACTGCGAAGTCCGGTTTTTTCAAGGACTCGAGATTATACAACTCCTGTGCGAGGGTAGTTTTACCGAGTCCTCCCATCCCCACGATCGAAATGACTGTAAAGGGTCTGACGGAGTTGCCAGCTGCTGCTTCGGATCCGGTCAAACGAGCAAGCAGCTCCTCCATTTGCCTCTCCCTGCCCACGAACCTGGGCTCAGGCAGGGATGTGGTGACGAAACGAGGCTGGTCGTTGCGAGGCTCTCTCGTTGAGATCTGGACTAATCCGAGAATGGGTATGCGGGCGACAACTTGCTCCAATCTTCGGTCGATGTCTTCGATCTCGTTGGCCATACGATGACGGGAGATCAGGGTGCGCGGGTGGAAAGGAGAGCAGCAAGCGATGAGCCAGTGAGGGAGTTTGGACGACTGTGCCTTGGACTCGGCCCGCTTGGCTTCGACAGAGAAGTGGTCGAGCAGGTCCTCCATGTCGTAGGCGACGTCCCTGAGGTCAGCGAGCCACTGGGCAATAGAAGGGTCATCGTCGTACATCTGCTTTTCCTCGGCAGAATCCAGAACGGCTTGGATCCCGGGCAGCTTCTCACCCCACGACTGGAGCTTGTCGGAGATGCCGTGGATCCGGGCATACTCTGCGATGAGTTGAGAGCCGACCAGTTTGAGGAGGGGGGAGATGAAATCCATATTCTCTCTCTATCTCTCTCTTTTGGAATAGTGTGTTTTCCTTCACATAGGCATATTATTATTAAACCAACCGAACCAAAGACTTTGACCACTCCCACGAGTCTTCTTTGCTCATCCATCCATCTTACAGAAACAGACAAACATAGGTCGTTTCGTGTCGGCCAAATAGAAGACTGAAAGGATGGACTCCGGACAATATCTACATGGCCCGCCACTAGATATTTTATCAGATCGACGGTATGAGTGATGATTGGACATGATAACGCATTAACGATCAATTCCCGAGTTTTGTACTAATTCTAAACATGAATTACTGTCATTTAATTGGTTTCACTCAATGGTCCATGTTCTTGTGAGTGACCTGAGCTTTTTCTTTGACAGTTTGCAAAGAATTGACTTGAGCTTTTCTTACTCTTAATCGGTTTTACTTTCTTTTTTATTTTTAATATTTTAATAGTCAATTTTATTAAATTTGACGTTATATTTTAGAAATTTCTATACTATTAACTCTATTTTGTGAATTTTTTTTTCCACTAATCACATTTGGGAGCATAACTCCGACAAAACACAACCCATAACCGAGAGGAACTTTCAATTCTCGAACTCAAAAAGGATTGGATTTAATAAAATTTAGGAATTCGAAAAAAATAAAAATAGGAAGGCAAAATAAATAAATATTCTCAGATAAAAACTAGAGAAAGGAAAAGGACAGAGAAAATAAAAAAAAAGTAAAAAAAAATATTGAGGCCATGGGACTGAACATAGCATAGACTGACAAGTCTCTTCCTTTTGCTTTTGGTGGGTAAAAAACAACTGACCAAAGGCTTTGCCCCAATTCCCACGAGTCTGACCTTAATTCATTCAACAATCATCCTACACAAACTGACAAGCATTGGTTTGTTTGGTAAATATAATGATTTCAAGAAAAGGCTGATGATGCAAGAAGACCTTCCCCACCCCAACCCAAACACGACCTCGATACTGTTGGTGGCCCCACCCACCCACATGAATTTCCCTTCTTCCATATGATGGTACTGTCTGTCCCCCAAACGAAATAACTCCAAATTTCTTCTTCCATGTCTGTCTGCCCGATTGTCCGTCAATAAAGCTTTCTCCGGCGCAAAATATTTACTTACCTGTAGATACTCGTACAACATCTCCTATTCATAGATCTGCACCCGCGTTTATATAGTTAGATACAAAATTATCTATTTTTGAAACAGGAATCAAAGTCATAGATCTTTTAGCTCCTTACCGGCGTGGAGGAAAAATAGGACTATTCGGAGGGGCTGGAGTGGGGAAAACCGTGCTCATTATGGAATTGATAAACAACATTGCGAAAGCTCATGGGGGTGTATCCGTATTTGGAGGAGTAGGTGAACGTACTCGTGAAGGAAATGATCTTTACATGGAAATGAAAGAATTCGGAGTAATTAATGAACAAAATATTGCAGAATCAAAAGTGGCTCTAGTCTACGGTCAGATGAATGAACCCCCCGGAGCTCGTATGAGAGTTGGTTTGACAGCTCTAACTATGGCGGAATATTTCCGAGATGTTAATGAACAAGATGTACTTCTATTTATCGACAACATCTTTCGTTTTGTCCAAGCAGGATCTGAAGTCTCCGCCTTATTGGGTCGAATGCCTTTCTTCGAAATCATTGGCTACTGCAGAAAACTCGTCATCATCAGTAATTATTATCTCCTGTTTCGCTCTAGAGAAGTAGGCGGGAAGGAGACATGTGTCATAAGTTTAAACCAGAATGCTTCAACTTGTTAATTTAAAACACATTGGCAGCCTCACCATATTCAAGAGTGTGAATAAAATTACACATCACAGCACTAACTTTCAAAAAGTGTGCTATCGTAGAAAACGAAAATTAACAAATCATCGAAAAAGTAATACAAAAGAAAAAGGGAAACGGAACTTTGAGGTAAGTATTTGGGAGGACCACATCACCACTTTATCAAGATTCAACTTCTGTTATTATTGTCGACATAGAATAAAGAGACGCCATGAAGTGAGACTCTATGATAATATAAATATAACAACTGTGAATGGGTACATAGCTTTGATGCTGGATATGCAAAATGAAAGAAAACGGTTTCATACCAGGGATATTTCAGCAACATGAAATCCAACGGGCGAAGTAAGCTTTGCATCGTCGTCAAGCACCTCAAGAGATAGAAGTATCTCAAGTGCCCGAATCATTGATTTTGGCGATGGAGAAGCTGGCCAGTCAAAGCCTAGAATATTATCTATCCCAAGAGCTTTCAAATATAAGATGAAAAGGAAAAAAAATGGTAAAAACCTCTTTCCTACATAAAAAATAATGCCTTAGCCGATTATTTTACCAATTAATTTCCATCATTTGAGATCACTAACTAAAACGTTCAAAGAAGGCAATGGCATTTCTGTGTGCTCCATTTGGACCACAATTGAAAGCACTTCTTTCTCCTCGAAAACTCACAAACAACAGCCTGATTGGCTGAAATACGATCAGACTAATGCCAGTAGTAACATTTTCCAGGACGAACTCTTCCGGCCCTACCAGCTCTCTGTCTAGCAGATGCCTGAGATATAGGTGCCACCACAAGGTTCTCGATGTCTGTAATCTCCAGATTAAGCATAGAAAAGTAACAACGATCAACTACATTTGTAGATACATGTACTACGCCAGCAGCTGGATTAATCACATCCTAACCATTCATGTGATGAATAATCCCTAGATATGAGATAAAAATAAATGGGAAAAATTGGCGAATGCTCTGCAGATTGGTACGGAATCATTCCAACAACTATAATCGGCAATTGGACAGTATGATGTCTTAGTCTCTCAAAAATAAATCTGACACAAAAAGAAGATTGAGTTACCGGATTATAAAATTGTTGTTTGGAGAACCCGCTGTCAATGACATACACAACACCCTACATAGAACAGGAAAAAGAAAGGTGAATTAACTTGCCCAAATGCTTGGGAAAATATCGTTGCCAGACAAAAGAGTAAAATAACCTCCAATGTCAAAGATGTCTCCGCTATATTTGTTGATATCACCACTTTTCTCTTGCCTCGAGGAGTAGGGGAAAATATCAGATCCTAGAAGAGGAGGAAAAATTTATATAAGAAACTTATTTCAATATAAGCCTTCCATAAAAGCAACAGCTTGTTAATCAGTCACCTGTTCAGCCCGAGGAAGCCCCAAGTACAAAGGTAAAACAATTAGTCCTGAGGAACAGAGATAATCGCATCAACATGCTAGCAAGCTTATTTGGCTTACAAATTAGCCAAGATACGATGAAAAGAGAAGACATTGGTCAGCTGCATGAGATGTAGTAGGCAAAAAAAGATGGGATATTACCATCATGGCACTTAAGATTCAAAATCATTCTCATGTTCAACATTAGCGGACGAATCCATTTTGAATTTGATAAATGTATAGCTCGTGAAGTATGTGTTTGTCTATGTCCAATAGTTATATACATTTTCATTATGAGAAGGGGTCATTCGAGCGTATCTAAATAGTTACTATGTTTACATCTTAATTAGTTAACAGAAGAAATTTTTCTGTCCTGAATGTCATCTGTCAGTTGCTTTACAGCAGCCTCAATGTCCTCCTCACCAGTAAGGAAAACCAATATGTCGCCAAATGGCTCCTGACAAAGAACAAAAAGTTGCAAGTTCTTGGTTCTCATATGGTTCCATTATTCAAGGAAAATAAAGAGCAAAATCGTGTGTTTTTCTTCGAGAATCCATCCGAAAAAAGCAAAAAAAAAAAACCAAAAACCAATCACCAAAACATATCTTTGGCACCTGATTAGCTTTTCTTTTGAAACTCAAAGAAGAATGGGAAAAAGAAGCAAAAATCTCATCTTACACTCCCAAGTAAAAGGTTAGAACAATAGTTGATATCATGATACCATGCTAATTGAAATCCAAAATACTTGGACTCAAGACTTGGCACTCCACCACCTCATTATAGAAGCAGGGCAGCAAGCAAGGGGCAGGGAAATATGGCATAAAGTCAGCTCAAAGGTAAGTACCTTATCGTGAATAAGCAATACGGTTGAAACAGCAGCCCTCACATAGTCTGATAGTGAATTTGCACATTGAAACCTCTACCCTGAAAAAGTAAATGGTCTATGATCACAATTTAACGAACATAACATTTCATCTAATCTTTATAATAATTGTAACATGCTAGAGCATTCAAAATGTTATTGATAAAAGTCCTTGTTAACACCTCAACAGATAGGATCGCCGGTTCCATTTTCAATCCAGGTTCCACACTTTCTGAACTCTGTATCTTCTGCTGCTGCACAATAAATTAAGATGTGTCCATAAGCAAATTTTTATCAAAGTGGTCTGAACATATACTAACTTACAATGGATAGCAACTAAATCAACACAACGAGCGAACATCATTTTTCCATTGAGCGCTTTCAACAAAGAACAAAAGGAAAGATTTAGATTGGATCATTGGGTTTTATTTCTAGTTTTGCATTTTTTCTTTTATTTATGAAATCATTCCTAAAGTGAGAAAATTTATCTTTGAAGAGTAGGCGTATTTATCATGGGTTTGTACTTATATGGTACAAATTCATTAAAGCAATAAAACCAAAAGCTGATTATTCAGATGAAATTGACTGTCATATGAAAACAATCATCACAGAAAACCTAAATAATAAAGGTCAGTTAGAGTCGTTCTTAGAATATGGAAAACAGTCCATGCTCAATCAATGAGACCAACCGACTAACGCCAGAAAATAGTACATTAGTGCCAAAAATTGTCCAGGATTATCAGTCAATTCTCTGTTTTCAGTGACAGCCGAATCTGCATCACTTGGTAGACATCTCAAGAACTCAAAATTTCCCAAGACATCACTTTGTAGCATCTCACATTGAAAGGGTACCTGGGTTGGAAGAAATCAGACATGGATTTCGCTTCAATAGTAGCAGAGGATATTATGAGATGCAAGTCAGATCGCCGTCGTTGGATCTGACCAAAAATACAAAGATCAAAAGAAAGCCATTAAATGAGAGCCTTAGTTCATTTAATTTCTTTGTGAAGGAAGAAATCGTGCTATTTAACTCGAAAGACACCTTCTTAAGAAGTCCAAGCACAATATCAGTCGAAATAGACCGCTCGTGAGCGTCATCCACCATGACGACACTGATGATATTACAATGGTGAAAAGGTCATTGACATTGTATAACACTTGAAAAATAACAAAGCGCCACAAGTACAGAGACCATAATGATCACATGAACAACCCCATCAATTTTTAGGTGTTATGACTAGAAACAATGGAGGCTGATAATCACAGTAAGCTCGTGCACAAGTGATAGCAATGTTAATAACTATATTTAGTCAGCAGAGGATCATCCATCATGTCACGCAGTAATACACCATCAGTAAGAAAGTTGATAATTGTAGTTCCCTGTAGCAGAAAAATTCAGTTGCCACAAGGGAAAACAGCGGGTGGCTCTCGCATTTAGTTGTCTATATCATGGTTTGATGATATGTTGAGAAAATATTACATGCTGAAGACACAGAACGTACAGGATTTGTAGCATCTTCAAATCTTATGGTGTAGCCAACTTGCTCTCCAAGCTTAACTCCCATCTCTTTAGCAACTCTGGAAGCCACTGCCTGCATTTTCTTCTTATAAGTCAAGAACGCAGAAAATATCGGCATGCAATAGCAGCTAGGTCCTTGGAAAACTCATTTCTGTGCATTAGAAGCTGGACACAAAAAAATCCACGAAACAATTGAACCATTTAGATCACATCTAGCCTTTTCCTCACGTGTCAAATCATTCCAATTTCCAGCACAAGGAACAGAAAAGTTATTTTCCACAAAAAAAAAGACAGGGGCAACCAGAAGTTGTCCCTGACTTGAGCTTGTCGGAAATGCCGTTGATCCGTGCATACTCAGCGATGAGTTGGGAGCCGATGAGTTTGAGGACTGGAGAAAGGAAATCCATCCTCTAAGGAAATTTTTGCAGTTTTTTTCGTAATCTTTAGTTTCTGGTAGTCTAAGGCTTCTCTTTACTCTTTAAACCGATGAAGGAATAAACTTTTCCATGGAAACAGAGTCATCGTCAAGTCCTCTTTATCTCATTTCATTCTTTGCTTTGCTTTCACGGATATATATCCAAAGCACAAAAGGCTCTCTTCAAGGAAAGAAGATTCCTAACTTATTTTCTCCGAGAGAATAAATTCGAATGTTCATTGAGGAGTAGAAAGGTTGTCGTTAAGCTCGAGCACGCATCTGAAAACAAGGCTGCAGCCGTTGCTGCTAGCGGCATGATTTACATTGATCTAATGCACCTTCCGGTGCGTAGGAATTTGTTGATCGCTGCCATGAAGACCCCGTCGGCGTTCTAGAGGACATGTTATTCCAGAGGAGATTAAGGATGCTCTCAAACTCATCGATAAATGCGAGCGTTTGGATCTGACTCTCATTCACTCTTTGATCAAGAAGTATACAGAGAGCTCCATGCGATACTCAGACTTAGCAACCGCTACTAAAGGAGTGATGAGTGCCGCAAATCGTGATAAAGAGGTGGCGTCGATCAGAAGTTGTCTCGTTGAAGCCGAAGCTGAAAAGAAAGGTATCATGATGGAGAAGACCAACATAAAGAGCCAGATTGCTGAAGATGAGATTCGGATTGAAGAGCTCCAACGACAATTATCTGATTGTATTAAGGCCAAGGCGGATCGAGAGGACATTCTCAAGGAGGTCATAACAAAGGCTGATGATGCGGCTGCTAAAGTTGAGGGTTTGAAGAAATCAATACGTGCTTTGGAGGGAGCAACGTGATTCATGACGAAGATCTTCAGTCTTTAGAAGAGCTTCGCGAGTTGATCGAAACCTCACGCGAGGAGATTGCACAATTTACTCTGGAACCTTGAGCGCCCCCCTTTTTTTCTCTATTTAATTTATGTTTTTGACTTTGATTCCCTCATGTTATATCGGACTATAATAATCCTTTTCCTTTAATAAAATGGTTCGAAGCTTGTGTGGACCAGGATTATTTTATAATCTTTTTATTATGCCGTTCACAGTTTATACTCGTGCGGGCCAGGAGTATTACATTTTATTTAGCCGTTCACAGTTTATACTCGTGCGGGCCAGGAGTATTACATTTTATTTAGCCGGTCACAGTTTATACTCGTACGGGCCAGGAGTATTACGTGAAGATTTTTTTATATATATACATTTTTTTTTTTGCGTTTTTTTGTTTTTATTTTTATGTCGTGCAGTTTAGGCTCATGCGACACGAAGCATTATTCTTCAGGCGTAGTATCACTTTAGGAACTTTCCGTTTATCGATCCGACTCGTACTCCATCTTGATCAACTATCTTGTAAGCGCCCCCGGTGTAAGCCTCTTGGACTACGTATGGACCATCCCACTTGGATGTGAATTTGCTTCCGGTCTTATGTGTGACGATTATGGATCTTCGCACCGCCAATACAAGGTCACCTACTTGAAAGGATCGAGGTCGTACTTTTTTGTTGAATGACTTTGACATCCTTGCCTGATAACATTCAATCCGTTGCTGGGATTCAGGACGTTTCTCATCCAAAGCTTCTAGTTCCTGTAAGCGTAGTCGCGCATTATCCTCTTGACAAAGTCCCTCTTGTGTGGCTATTCGCAGCGACGGTATTTGTCGTTCAAGTGCAAGGACCGCTTCAACACAATAGACCAACGAGTGTGGCGTCATTTGAGTCGCAGTTCTATACGTCGTACGATACGCCCATAGAGCTTCTTCGACTCGTTCATGCCAATCTTCTAGCTTTATCGACCACCTTCTTTAGAAGATTGCATTGCAATTTGTTGAACGCCTCTGCCAACCCGTTCGCAGCCGCATAATACATGGAAGAGTTATATTGTTTGAAACCAAATTGCTCGCAAAATTTATCCATGGCCTTATTAGAGAAATTCCGGCCATTTTCAGTAATGATATAGCGAGGCACGCCATAACGAAAAATGATATTATTCCTAATGAAGGTGATCATTGTTTCCTTCTTCACTTCTCGAAAAGATGCGGCTTCAGCCCATTTGGAGAAGTAGTCGGTCGCCGCCAGAATATATGAGTGACCCCCTCATGATTTGAGTGTAATGGGCCCTACAACATCTAGCCCCCAGGCTTCAAACGGCCAAGATGCTATAGTTGGATGAAGTGGCTCGGGCGATTGATGGATGAAGTTAGCGTGAAATTGACATGTTTTACACTTCTTTGCATATTCCATACAATCCTTTACCATTGTTAGCCAATAATAACCCATTCTCTTCAATTGGAAGTGAAGTTTAGGACCAGATTGATGAGCTCCCCAAACTCCAGAATGCGCCTCTTCTAGCGCTCTCATGGCTTCCTCAACTCCAAGACATCGCAAGAACACTCCTTCAAAGGATCGTCGATAGAGATCATTCTTAAAATATATGAATCGAGGCACTCTTCTCCTCACATCCACTTTTTGTCGCGGATCGTTGAGAACCTTTCCATGCTTGAGAAAGTCAATGAGTGGTTGTCTCCAATATTGGTCTCCTATATTAAAGACGGATACGAGATTAACTTCGTTTGTTTCCTCCACATCATGAATTGGCGGAACCACCCATGCTTGATGTAACCGGATGTTGACCTCCATATCCACCGAAGTAAGTGCGGAGGCTAGAGATGCCAGGGTATCTGCTTGCGCATTTTCCTTTCTCGGTATATGACTTATTGTAATGTCTGGGAACCATGCGAGTTTAACCGCATAGTCGTGATAAAGCAAAAGCTCTGGCTTGCGAACTTCGTATGTGGATAAAAGTTGATTGATCACAAGCTTGGAGTATCCATATACTCTTAAACTATGTACTTTATTGTCCATGGCCATTTCTAGCCCAAGTATGAGAGCCTGATACTCAGCCATATTGTTTGAGCATAACTGGGTGAGGGTATATGCGTAAGGGATGACATCTTCTTCGGATGTGATGAAGACAACTGCAGCTCCTGCGCCTCTTTGTGTAGCTGAACCATCAAAGAACATTTTCCATGGAGGATGAACATCAACCAACATTGCTTCCTCATCGGGCAGTTCTTTCGATATTTTCCAATTATCTGGTATAGGATGATCTGCCAAGAAGTCAGCCAAAGCTTGTCCCTTCACAGCCTTTTGAGGAACATACAAGATCTCAAACTCTTAGAGCATAAGTGCCCATTTTACGAGATGACCAAATAGAACCGGCCTCGTCATTATATACTTGAGAGGATCTGCCCGTGATATGAGATGAACAGAATGTGCCTGCAAATAATGTCGCAACTTTTGTATAGAGAACATTAAAGCAAGACAGGTCTTCTCGATTGGAGAGTAATTCAATTCTGCTCCAGTTAAAGTCCTGCTTAAATAGTAAAGGGGGGGCACTTTCTTTTCCATTATCATTCTCTTGGGCTAACAAGACCCCTAATGAAGCTTTTTGTGCCGCTCTATAAAGTATGAGGGGTTTTCCTTGGATTGGAGCATTTAGGACCGGCGGCTTCGACAAATAGGCTTTTATGTTGTTGAATGCATTTTCACACGCTTCATCCCACTCAAAAGAAGTACCTTTCTTCATCAATCTATGAAAGGGATGGCATCGTCTGACCGAGTTTGATATAAATCTTCGAATGTATGCAAGCTTCCCTTGAAGGCTCTGGCATCGTCGTAATTGCATCTATCTTTGAATGATCGACTTCAATGCCTCGATGTCGAACGATAAATCCAAGTAACTTTCCTGAAGTGACCCCGAATGCACACTTCAACGGGTTCATCTTCAGTTGATATTTTCGTAGTCTTACTTTTCTAAGGTCATTAATATGGTCGTGCCTTTGTCTGGATTTGACAACCAAATCGTCCACGTAACACTCTACATTGCTGTGAAGAATATCATCAAAGATCCGTTGCATGGCTCGTTGATAAATTGCTCCCGCATTCTTCAACCCAAAAGGCATCACCTTATAACAATATATCCCTTTTGGTGTACGAAATACTGTCATTTCCTCATCCTTCGGATCCATTCGGATTTGATTGTATCCCGATGATCCATCCATAAAACTGAGGGCTTCATAGCCCGTGGTCGCATCTACCATTATCTCAGTAATCGGAAGAGGAAAATCATCCTTGGGACATGCATTATTGAGATCACGAAAATCAACGCAAACTCGGAGTTGACCATTCTGCTTCCTAACAGGTACAATATTTGCAATCCATGTTGGATACTTTACCTCTCGAATGAATCCAGCTTCGATAAGCTTGTTGACTTCGGCTTCTATCAATGGGATCAGCTCTGGGCGAAAACGTCATTGAGCTTGCTTTATGGGTCGAACTCCATGCTTAACAGCTAACTTATGGACTGTTATCTTTGGATTAAGGTCGGGCATTTCTCTATAGCTCCATGCGAAGACATCTTTGTATTCCTTCAATAATTTGATGTATAACTCCTCTTCTTCAGGGGTTAAACGTGCGCTAAGGAATGTAAGATGATGATCCCCTTCCTTGCCAAGATCGACTTCCTTCAATTCGTCGACAGTGGACTTTTTCTTGTCTTCGAATACTTCTGGAGCATCTTCTACATCATCCTCTTTAGGAGAAGTGTTTTCATCAGCTTCAGTAAATGTGACATGGTGGGAAGCGACAACATCATTTCCATTATCACCATGAGACAATTCCCTTTTGTTATTGGTAGATACCCATGTTTTCGTCTTTATTTTCAGTATTTCGACGATAGTTACTTCAACAACCGTTCGACGCTTCATTCGAGAGGGAACTTTGCTACGAAGATTCTTTGTATCTTCTATGATAATTGGGATATCCTCTTTTTTATCAACTCTCTTCCACACCATTCGACTTCTTGGAGCTTGACTCAATCTTAATCGTGCCGACCTTCGAGCATCAATCTCTTCTTTCTGAGTGCCAAGTCTATCAAATACTGATCTTCGTTTAGACGGGACTCCAAGTCGATCAAATACTGAAGTTCTAGTTGATTTGGCCGTACCTTCATCATCAGGTTCAATGTATTGAATTGCAGCATTCTTAGCCAGAGGGTTGACGGGCTTAGGAGTGACATATCCAAGACCAGATTTCAATTTCTAATTATCATTTCCTGGATTAGCTTCCTTTGAGGCATCCCCAAGTGTCTTCAAGTCCTCAGTGTAGCCAGCTGCGGAGATTAACCTAAACGCATTTGGATCAAACCCGTTGGTGCGCCTGTCAGACAATGAATATGGATAGATAATTGCCCCCTATTTAGGTCGAACAAAACCTTTTACAGGCATACTTGTTTAAGCTATTGTCATCATTTTCGTCACCGGCCAATTGAGTTCTTTTGGCACCACTATGTCTTTGGCATGGCTACTCACGAAAGGTGGTTTCCCGGCCTTTCGGAAGGCTCTTGGGATATAGCGTAGGAATGCCACATTCTATTTAGGCTTAGCATCCGTCCTTTCATTTTTAACTTTGGGATTAACTGAAGGTACCTCTTGTTAAATAGGAGAAACTTCTACGTTCGATTTCTTCATGATATCCCTCACAACCGGTGCAATCTTTGAGACTTTTTCTTCAGCATCGATACCTTTATTAAAGTAAAATTTGGCATCGGCGAAGTATGACTCCGCTTCCGTAAAGGGTTTTGCATCTGCCCATATTGTGTGAGTTACCCCATCTTTCACAAATTCAAAGCATTGATGGAGCGTGGATGCAACAACTCCGTATTCTTGCAGTCATGGTCGACCCAACAACATATTGTAGGTGGTGTTGGAATCAAAATGGTAAAACATCGCTCCAGCTTCCATATCTCCTATGATGAGGGTGAGAGAGATCTTCCCAACGGCTCGTTCTTCCCCCTGGTTGAATCCTTAGATTATCAGCCGGCTACTTGATAAATTCTTCAACCCCTAGCCCAATCTCCTTTAGGGATTTCAGTGACAAGATATTGACTGTTGAACCTGGGTCGACCAATATGCGATTGACCTTCGTACCATAAGCATATCCTGATACAAATAGCGGCCAATTGTGAGATTTGCGTCCTATAAGGAGATCTTCATCAGAAAACGTAAATGTTGCGCCATCTTCTCGTGATTTCACAACATTCATCACTGCGGGATCTTCCGTTGTGTCAACCTTCACGGCCGCCACTTCTTTGTCTGCTCAATGTGGTGACAACTCCTAGACAGATTTGCAAGTTTTCGAAAACGTTCCGGAAAGAAATCCCATAACGTAGCCGAGGTTGGTTTCTTCAAGGACTGGTCATCTAGCGAACTCTCTTCTTTCACCATCTTCCTGGAATACTTTTTTATTGGTGACCTCCTCACAATCTTTGCTCGCATACAAAGCATTTTCTTCATTGGCTTAGAAGACTTCTTCCTGTTCCTTTTGTGAGTCACCAAAGTCCAGCCTTCTTCGGTTGATGCTTCTTCGGTGCTAACCACCCACACCTTGGTCATATATTGTTGCATTATCTCCAGACTTGGTAGGCCAAGTATCTCAGCAGGATCGATAGTCCCGAATATGATGTTTGGAGTATCATTCTTTGCGACACTGATCATATTTGAAGGTGCAATATAGGCTCCTAAATCGATCTTGTTGTCGCGTACAAGCTCCATGACCTTCTCCTTGAAGACGAAACATCTCTCAATTGGATGGCCTAAAACACGATGGTACTTGTAGAAGTTGGGATTGTCAGCTAGATTCGCTTGGTTCGGTCGCTTTGATGGCGGAAGCTCGGTCATTTTAGAAGACAACAGATAGTCAAATATTTTTGCAACATCTTCATCGAGAACAGGATATTTCTTGTTTTGCCTTTCCTCAAGAGTTGGGCGTTGCCTCTCCATCCTGGGTGCTTCTCCATTCTCATATTGGATAAATCATTTGGGAATAATCTTTGATTGATTTCATATCAATCGGATTCTCTTATATCAAGATATCGTATTACAGAAGGTTGGAGTCAGAATCGATCAACAACCTTTTATAGTTGGAAAGAAATAATATTTCACCCCAACTCGAGAAATCTAATCATGTGCTAGTGCATTTATCCGTTGGGGACTATCCAAAATTAATTTTGTATTAATTAGATATTTTAATGCCACGATAGCGCATTACAGAAGGTTCGATCAGAACAGTCAAGCAACCTTCTATACGAGGAAATAATCAATCATTTATTTTTAAAATGAAATAATTCATTCCAGATTAATTTGTCATTGTATCTGGACAAAATTCATATGAAAAATTTTGATTATTAGATATTTCTTATTAATGTAACCTTCTGTAATAGGAAAATTCCAATTTTAGTAATATAATTTTCATACATAGGAAAAATATTTTATTTTTGACTTTTATGGTTTGTCTTATTAGGTAAACAATTTAATATTAATTCAAATAATATTCCTACATGTAATAATTAATTATTGAAATATCTAATTTGAAAATATTATCTAATCACATCATTTGATCTGAAATGCCCATTGGAGGTTGTAGAAAATATTTTCGTGATATTTTTTCTTTATTAGGAACTATATCATTATTATAGGAGGTTACCGCTTCTATAGAGTCATAGAAGGTGAAACCTGCTATACCAAAAACCTTATCAAAAATAATGTGCATGTTTTTTCGTACATGTCATTTTACTGTTTAGACATGTCTATCTACTTTTATATTATGTCTGAACTTACGAGAGTCCCGACACAGAATTTTAGCCTTGACCGGGGTTGCATTTGTTAATATAAAGTGAAAATACCATTTAGATGATCATAAACACAAACACGATGGACGAGCCTCCGATGAGATGGAAACATGACGGAAATAATCTTCTTCCACGGAGAGTATAGCAAGTGATGAGTTCACTTTATATTATTCTTTAGATTTACTTTCAGTTCAGTGCTATGTTCACAACAAAATATTAATACAAAATTTTTTTAAATTAAATTGGAAAGTCCTGAATTCACAAGTTGAAAAGATTTTTACAAAATATTTGAAAGATTGAAATGAATCAGGTATATTTACAATATGGACTTAATAAGATCCAGAAAAAGAATATGGCGGCGGGTGGATATTGTTCTAAGTCATAAACTTGACGAATTGATATACTCTTACTAGTGATTTCTCTCCTTCTTCGTCTTCATACACAAAAAGGAAAGTAAAATCTAAATAACTATTATTTCTTGAAATTAGTCGCTTCATACCAAAAATTATCATTCGTATGTGATAAAAGATTCAAAATATTTATTCGAGGCTATAAAAAAAAGATTTCAAAGTCTTAGACAACGAAACAAAGTCAACAAAAAGGATAATTACGACATTAATTATAAGTTTGAGATACACAGTTAGAATAATGCTATGAGATTTCAAATTATTAAGATTATTTCAAAATTTTGGCTAAGGCGGATCAATATTTTACAAACATAATATTCTGAATATTTTAAAAAGTTTGATGGAGAAGTGAATCCTTCCTTCGCTTTCGTATAATTCGCTAAAGCATTACAAAATTTGCAATCGATGACGGGAGATCAGGGTGCACGGGCGGAAAGGAGAGCAGCAAGCGACGAGGCAGTGAGGGAGTTTGGACGACTGTGCCTTGGACTCGGCCCGCTTGGCTGCGACAGAGAAGTGGTCGAGCAGGTCCTCCATGTCGTAGGCGACGTCCCTGAGGTCAGCGAGCCACTGGGCGGGCAATAGAAGGGTCATCGTCGTACATCTGCTTTTCCTCGGCAGAATCCAGAACGGCTTGGATCCCGGGCAGATTCTCACCCCACGACTGGAGCTTGTCGGAGATGCCGTGGATCCGGGCATACTCTGCGATGAGTTGAGAGCCGACCAGGTTGAGGATGGGGGAGATGAAATCCATATTCTCTCTCTCTCTCTCTCTCTCTCTCTCTCTCTCTCTCTGTCTTTTGGAATGGTTTGTCTTCCTCAAAACACTTTCACAGAGGAAAGGCAATTATTCCCACGAGTCTTGCCTTAATTCATCCTACACAAACGGACAAGCATTGGTTTGTTTGGTAAATATAAGGCCACTTTATCCAAAATATCCCAAAGATACAAAAATTTTCCAATTTATCCTAAGGTTTAAATAATATCCTCAGATAACCTAAACCTTTACCATTTTTCAAAAATATCCATAAAAGTTTTAAGTTGATTTTCTCAGAATGGCTGGAGAAGGAAAATCTTCGGGAAATCCTTCTGGAACTCCATCCCGATTGGAGTTCGTCCCAGAGTCCAGACTGACTCCTTTTGGAATTAGCAAGAGTATAAATGATGTTTTAACTCAGCTAACCATTCAAGGGAGTATAGAAGGTCTAGAAAGCCGAAACCAAATGACAATGGAAGTAGGCACATATGTTAATAACATGCTAGACGCTCTGGAAAGAGAAAGAGGTTTAAAAAAGCCTGAAGCCGAGGCGACCTCTGGACTGGAAAGTACTACGGGAAAACCAGTCAAAAGATTGAATTTGGGAGGAAGAAATTCTAACCAAAATCATGGCAAGAGTGTGGATGAAATGTACAAGGAGTCAATAGCTCCTTACATTTTAGACTCACAGAAGCGAAGTGCGAACTTGAACTCCCAAAGTGGGGAGCTGGCAAAAGACTTAAGGAAAGCCTTAGGTCTGGCAGAAGATGCCCCGGTTCATTTAGACAACAGAACGTTTAATGAACTGGTAACTGCGAAGAGGGAAATTTACAGGCCCGATTATCCGCACAGAACTAAACAAGAGTTTGTTCCTAGGGATAATGTGCTGAAGCCTATAATCACCCCTGGTGCTTTTCTGGACATAGATTGTGAAAAGCATGTATCTGAAAAGATAGATGAGTGGTTATCACTGATTCGAATGACTGCGTCCGCAGGGATACTCTCCCCTGGATCAGTTTATGAATTATGTGTTGCAGCCCTCATGGGAACGGCGCAGAAATATTGGAAATCGTTGGTGGCTCATACTGACATCAAAGAGAAGATAGATCAGGCACTGACCGTTGATGGTGTGTTAGCAATTATTGCTGATGCATTAAAACGGGAGTTCTGTGGTTTTTCGTTATCCACTGAAACTGTGGAAAAAGAGCAGTCATTGACAGCTCTAGTTAAACTACAGATCTGTGATATGTGCTGGTTTGATAGCTACGTATGTGAATTCCAGAAGTATTATTACAATCTGGACGTAGTATCTCAATAGTTCATATTGGGAACCTTTTTTGCAAAACTTCCAGAACCTTGGCCGGAAGTGGCGCAAAAGGCCTACGAATTACTTCTGAGTGAAGAGAAAATAGTCTCTGGACTTGGAGGAAAAATTCAGGCGGTAAAGTACGCAATGCGCAAAGCATGTACTGAGCTCCAAGTTAAGGAGGCAGCTAAGAAGCTACCTTACCTAAACAAGAGCTGTTGTTCTCAAATAGAGTATGTGCCTGGGAGGTATGGATGCGATACTCGCAATACTCCAGGAGACTCTTTGAAGAGAAGAAATTTTCCCCAAAAGAGAAAGTTTGTTGGGTACAACAAAAGAAAAGTTTGGCCCAAGAAGGACTTCCAACGCAAGCAAAAAGGAGGTTCTGCTTACAAACCCAGAAGGTTTGTAAGGAGACGGGATAACCTAAAAGACAAAGATAGGATCGATGCCTTCAAGCGAAAGCATGGTAGAGAACCTAAGTGTCCAAAGGGGAAACCGTTGAGCAGCTGCAATTGCTGCTGGTTTTGTGGTTCGAAAGACCACAAGGCGGATAGTTGTCCAAATAAGAACCAAAGGAGAGAAAGACTCCGTATGGTATTCTTAGACAACGGGAGTCAAGAGGAAGAAGTCATTGCTTATGAACCAATAGATGAGCAAGAGATTTCTGACTTAGATTCGGAAGTAGAATCTATCTACGAAGTGGTATCTAATTACGATACGGACTCGGAAGAAGATTCTGATCTCTGGAAAATACATCTGTTCATGATGAGAGCAGCGCGAAACGGAGATGGTGAAGAGATGGTTCCATTAGAAGCATCGAATCAGGTACTGGAGGAATCCCACCAGTACGAGGATCCATCCCAGTCAGTGCTGGAATGGAGGTTGCCTAATGTCAATGTGAGGGAAGTCTATAACGTATCGAGATTTAATTTTAGATCGATAATAGACATCTCGAAGACAGAAGCAATGGCTCAGGTGACAAGCACGGAACTTGAGACTTTGGATATCCCATTACTCAACGTACAACGCATTAGGGAAACCATGCAACGTGCGAGAGGTGTATATAACTATATACACATTGGGTTGATCCAAGTAGGATTAATTCCGCTATTTCATTTACCAGCGGATAGTCCTGTGGTAGCAGCTGTGATCAATAAAAGTTGGCGAGAGTTTAGAGATCAGCTGATATCAGGAATACAGGTCAATCTTGCACACGGCCCTGTATGGTTCCAGGTCCATCCAAATTTCATGATGGCCCTGAACGATCGCTGTTTGGGAAATTCATTGACCTTAAGAATAAAATCAATGAATATGGATAGAATGAATTCCCAGGCCAAGTTTTTGGCGTATCACACTAGAGTAATTTACCGATTGGTAAATACCACTAGTCCTGGTGTGAGGAACATCTCAAGACTAACTGAGTTGTTCGAAGAAGGTCATAATAACTACCAACAATTTCATAGGCGTGAGGTAAACCCACTCGAGTTAACCTGACCAAGAAATTGGGTTATGACTGAACCTGGTAGTAATTCTAGACCGATTAGTGCGGCTAATATCCGACAGAGAGGTAATGAAATTACTTTAATGTTGGGTGAATCGTCTACATAAAGTTTTAGAGCTGATAGGCATCTGCCTATGAGGATGCCACTCCTGAGAGAACCTAGAAATCATTCGTTCTCTGAAGTTTCTTCTAGAGCTAGTGATGTGGGAGAAGACATAATTGTGTCCAGACCAGCAGAAGCATCTGCTCCACCACTAGTAGAAGAAATGTCTCGAAGGTCTACATATTCGAGAGCCCCGTCTCAACATACGGGTAGAATCGTGGGATATAGACAGGTGTCACTACCAGTCTATGAGGACCCGGTAGATCAAACGAGAGAGGAATCTATACGGATGCTAAGAGTTACTAGTATGGAATACTCTTTATCTAAGATTCCTGAAGTGTGTAAGGTTATTGAGCAGATAGCCGAGCAAAGGTCTATTGCGATACATCTGGAGGATGATAGAACCATCCCAAGAGGTACCTAAACATACTGGGTTTAGTGTCCGGAAGGAAGACCTGAGCACTTATGTTGCTCTAACTTTCAAATTTCCTGGATACTATGAGTATTCATTGGATACCCTTATAGACACTGGGTGTAGCGTAACTTGTGCTAGACTCAATGCTCTACCAGATGAGTGGTGGAAACCACTGCAGAAACCCATCCACATGGTAAACGTAGATGGAATGGCGACAATAGTCAGCCACCAGGCCAATAATGTGCCTGTCTTTATTGGTGGACAACAGTTCATCATAAAAGAGATCCTGGCCCATCCTTTATTAGAGGCAGACATCATAATTGGTAATGCCTTTCTGAAAGGACAAAAGGAAAACCTACCTTTTGTGCAGGATGTCCATCATGTGTCCATAGGTGGTATAAAGATAAGTATTCTACAAGAGCCTAGACTTCGGTTAAAATTTGGCTTTTATCCGGTAAAACAGACAGAATACTATGGAGATACTCCATGTGAAAGAGCTTTCAGAGTGCGAGCTCAACGTGGTGATATACGGTTGGATGAGAACGATTCATGGGAACAAACCCTGTTTTCTCCAACGAATACCAGGAGTTCTAACTGGTATGACGACTTGTTTCCTAAACAAGAAGTGTGTATGGCTGTAAAGTTAGCTGGGACAAAATGGGATAAGTTCCTAGTAAAACTTGCCGACAATTTTAGTGAAGATCCATTAAAATTGTGGACTCGAAATAGCCTAAAAGCTAGATTAGAGTTGAAGGATCCCGGAACCATTATACGAGCCAGAAACATTACGTACACGGCTGAGATGGTTGAGGAGTTTGACAAACAAATTCCTGAGTTGCTTGGAAAAGGCTTGATTAGGGACAGTTATAGTCCGCATTCTAGTCCTGCCTTTATGGTTATCAATCATGCCGAGCAGGTGCGAGGTAAAGCACGAATGGTTATAGATTATCGTCAGCTTAACAAAGCTACAAAGGACGATGGCTATAAGATTCCCACTGCGGGAGATTTAATTGATAGGGTAAGTCTGAGCCAACCAAAGTTCTTCTCTAAGTTTGACTTGAAAAGTGGATACTGGCAAGTCAAGATGGAGGAAGAATCGGTTCCTCTAACTGCTTTCAATGCTCCGCAAGGAATGTTTGAATGGTTGGTTATGCCGTTCGGCCTGAAGAATGCTCCAGGCGTGTTTCAGCGCAAGATGGATAATGCTTTTAAGCAGGTCCAAAAATTTTGTGCAGTCTATATTGACGATGTGTTAGTCTACAGTCAGACTGAGGACGATCACATGAAACACCTAGATAAGGTGACTGATGTCTTCCGACAGGAAGGTATGATTTTATCTGAGAAAAAGATAGAATGGTTTAAGGAATCAGTTAACTTCTTAGGCATGGAGATTGAGCAAGGTAAAATTAAACTGCAGAGTCACATTGCCGAGAAAATAATTAATTTTCCTGACAGACTTGAGGATAGAAAGCAAGTCCAAAGATTCTGTGGATGTGCTAACTATGCAAGAAAGTTTGTGAAAGATCTTTCCCGAGATCTAAGTAGGATTTCGAAGAAAACCTCTTCTACTAATCCTTGGATATGGGAAGATGAAGATACTCAATCTATTAGAAAGATTAAAGCGAAGGTGAAAAATTTGCCACAACTCGCTTTACCATCTAACAAGGATGAGTTAGTCTTGGAAGTTGATGCTTCTGAAGAATTTTGGGGAGCAGTCCTCAAAATTAAAGGACGAAAACCAGAACCCGTATGCAAATACTGGTCGGGAAGCTTCAAGGGGTACGAATTACGGTATCCGATACACGAAAAAGAAGTGTTAGCCTTAAAATATGGAATAAAGGCTTTCTTTATCTTTTTGGCACCGAAAGAATTTTTAGTGCGCTCTGACTCGACCTATGTTAAAAGGTTTATGAGTCTGAACCTTAAGGAAGCTAGGCAAACTAGACTCTTAAGGTTGCAGGAATGTTTAAGCTATTATAAATATGAGGTCGAATACATTCGGTCCGACCACAACATAATAGCCGACTCTCTCTCTAGAGAACTTGCAAATACCTCTCTTTCTAAACTCTCTGCAAATGGATCCTGCTGCAAAGAGAAAGATATGCTGGGGATGCAAGAAGGAGGGACACTCCCGAAAGGTATGTCCTAAACTCAAAGGAGATAGTGAGCATAGTGATGCTGGTTCCGTTTCAGTAACGAAGGAAGCAGTTCTCTGCTGGCAGTGTAAGCAACTAGGACATCGTTCATACGAATGTCCCAAGAAGTTGAAAACTGCGGATTCCCAGAAGGGGAAGGCTAAACTCAAGGAGAAAGCAAAAGCTGACTCCAGGAGTAAAGTGAAACCAGATCTCTAGAAGGAGATGGCTAATCCCAGAAAAGCTGAGGCTAGATCTGAGGAAAAAGCGAAGGATGTTTCCCAGAAGGGAAAAGCTGAACCCAAAGAAAAGGCAAGAGCCAATTCTAAGGGGAAAGCGAAAATGTCCCAGGAAGGGAAGACGGATCTGAAGGAGAAGGATAAAACCAACTCTGGAAGAAACGTGAAAATAGATCTTCAAGAGAAGATGGCAGATCCGAAGGAGGGAAGCTCCAAAGGAGACGCGGAGAAGGCAGATCTGAAGGACAAGGCAAAAGCTGAGTCACAAGAGAAAGCCAGGAAGAAGAGGAAAGCCAAGAGGCTTAGGTCTTCTGGTCCCAAAGGGGATGTTTCTGTAAAGGAAGGTCCTAAGAAGGACGGTAAGGTTGAAGAACCTTGGTGGTCTCCTTTGACCATGGAGCAGTTTAACTACTGCCGAAATCACTTAGCGAAAGAGCAGAAAATATCCATTAACCAAGCTGTGAAATCTTACAAAGCGCTGCTGCAGAGTAAGGAAAAACAGAAAGAAAAGATGGAAATAAAGTATGCCGAAGAAGAGGCTAAGTTTAGGGCCATAATTGGCGAGCCAGTCCAAGAGGTGGAACCTGAACCAAGGGTAGAACCTGAGGAAGCGGCTGCTATGGAGTGTGAGCAATACTTCGATTTTGGGAGTGCTTACGCATCATTGGAAGGAACTCTGGAGAAAAAGGAGAACCTTGAGGAAGTAGTTCCTGTAAGAGACTCGGTCAAAGAGTCTGATGAGAAAACTCACGATGGCAAAGGCCATGTTGGAGAAATCCAAGAGGATCTGGGAGGATCCTGGTTTTTTGATCAAGACTCATTCGAAGATGAATCCCTAAGTTGGGATGCATCTATAGTCTGCGGAGGACTCAAGGGTGGCATCAAACATGATGACAAACACCAGGTTGAGTATTTCGCAAATAAGACAGTTGAGTACATAAAAGACCTGGAGTATATGCTATCGATTATGGCTTCAGGTGAGGAGGAGCTGTCCAAAATGGAAAAAGAGAGACAGCAGATTTTCTCCACGACGATGTCGATAATACCGGGGGAGGTCAAGGATTATGATGTCCCTAAGGTAACAGTAGACATGAGTGAATCCTCACTCGAGGAAAACACTGTACTTCAACCGTATCTACATTGGATATCGGGGAAGTGGCCGTCTCTGAGGATTCATTCAGATATGGTGGGAGTAGCAGCACCTTACGTATATGTTGGGTTTGTAGACATCCTGGAGATCGATAGATCAGAACCAGAATGTATGGAACCACTGCCTATGTTAGTAAGGTACGTACTCGGATGCCTAGGCTACGGACCAAAATATGCCACGGCATTGATTACTAGCACAATAATGGAGGAGGAAGACCATCCGCAGTTTGGGAAAGTAATACTTCAAAATCTGCAAGTATGGGACATCCATCCATGTGAGAGTAGACGTCTGGTGGAACCTCAACGATAGGACCTCGATCAGAGGGGATTATGGCGAAAATACTACAAGGACAAAACAGTCCGAAAGGCCATAAAGGTTGAGTTCCTTAAAGATGTGCTGGAGCATGTGTTAGCCCGAAAGGATGATTATTACGTGCTCTGTGATGGCATAATAACCGTCACGATTCTTCGGTCAAATTTAAGCCTCATAGACGAACAGGCAGGAGACCGAGGATGGCAGAGAATGCTCAACCTTCTGGATAGTTTCTGGAGGCGAGAGAACTCTGAGTTACACCTCCGAACCGATACCTTCGAGGTTTGGAGCAAGATTGCTGATTTCACAGATAAAACCTTAAATCAGCAAATTGAACATGATGAGAGAGCCCAACAAATCTCGCAACAAATTCTTGAAGCGGTGCAAGATCCGCCGGGACTCTCAGAAAAAGAGGAAGTTGGCAATCCTTCAAAAGCCAACATCAGTGAAGGAGTCTCCCAAGACAGCGCACCAACGCAGACGGGAGAAGACAACTGTATAAAGTTATACTAGGACATTTTTGTCTGTCACTAGGATCCCACTAACTTTTGTAACAGTTTAGAGTTCTTTTACTTTTGAGCTGGCAAACAGTGCATAGGCACCAGCTCCTTTGTGTATATATTCACAAGCCCTCTACCTCATTTGGGGGGGCGAATCAAATAGAGAAATTCTCTCTCAAAAAACTCTGAGTAAAGAAATCTCTGAATCGCTCTCCGAATACCTTAAGAGGCCGAGAGTAAGGTGCTTAGAATTAATCAACATTGGTTAAGACTAACGGAAGGTCATATCGAAAGATCAAGAACCTTGCAGGGAGTATAGCCTTGGGCCGAAACCTTTGGATGAGGAGTGTCTATATAAGACCCTCAGTGTAAAGGCATTGGAACGACACAGAAGAGCCTCTCCGGTTTGCGAATCAGTTCGCTGAATTCTCTAGTCTGAGAATTGTGCTACTCTTGGATCTTTAAGTGTTGCGGAAGCTTGGTGAACCCTCTGAGCAACCCACTGAATTAAGGTATGATAAACTTTCCGCTGTGTACTTTATGATAATCTTCATGATCTAATAAGATTAAGAAGATTGGTGCAAGGGCACGAAGGTTGCGAAAGCACGAGTCTTATGACTGATTGTCCAAACCCCGAACTCCTACATTTGGATCACGGTGTGGGCAAGGATTCTACTACTGGGCTTCTAAACACGGTAGTAGACCGATTGACAAGTAAATAGCACAAATACAGCTGTTGACTGACCTTGTAAATAGCTATTCTAAGAAATTGGAAGAGCTGACTCTTTTGCAGAGTGAATTTGAGGAGTATTTCCTTGAAGGCAAATCTAATTTGGGGTTTGCGGCTAGTTCGCGATACTCAAACGAGTATTCGAGGTTGGCAGAACGCCGACGACAGAGACAATTAACAAAATCATCTTAAGTTCGGTCTTGTTGATCATAATTGGTATCAGAGCCGCTTAAGAAAATTAATCTTAATTGTCTGTGAGAATCTTCGGATTAAAACAGGATAAATTTGAAACTGAACAAAACTTGAGGATAGAAGAAGATATTAGTTAAACGATAGGATAAATCGGATAAAGTGAGTAAAGTTGAGAATATATTGGATAAATAAGCCTAAATATAATGATTTCAAGAAAAGGCTGATGCTGCAAGAAGACCTTCCCCACCCCAACCCAAACACGACCTCTCCACATCGATCTTACCGTTGGTGGCCCCACCCACCCACGTGAATTTCCGTACTTCCATGATGGTACTGTCTGTCCCCCAAACGAAATAACTCCAAATTTCTTCTTCCATGTCTGTCTATCCAATTGTCGGTTAAAAAATCATTCCTTTTAAGACAGAAATCCACGGTAGATTTTTAAATTTTAAAAATGTAAATTCGATACATCACTACCGATTGAAATTTATTAGTTTAAATACCGATTTTTAGTTTAAACACCGATTTCTATATTTTATATTTAAAAAATCAAATTTTATAAAGTCGATTTTCGAAGTGGCTCCGACATGAATATTTCCTTCTTTCTTAAAATTAACAACTTTTATTAATATCAATTCATCCCATTTTCAAACATGATGTTGTTAACACATTTCGACCAATTCCATAAATTATGACAATTATTAATCAAGAGATTACGTCGCAACAATGTCTAAGATAGATATATGACTAAAGGAATCTTTCGAAATAAGACATTTTTTCGAATGTGAAGAAACGATGAGATTGCGAAATTTTAAAAGTGTTTTTTGAAGTACGATCCTCTTGCAACGGAACTCGGGGTTAATGCTAAGATGGCTTGAACACCTAACATGTGCAATTTCATCTGGTACTTGTTTTAATTCCCGAAAGATGAACATAAACATAGGTATTATGGAGCATAGCATGGAGTGTCAAAGTCCTTGTTTCTGGTAAAAGTGAGGGGCAACTTCAGTCAACCAAGAAGGCTCGATTGAGATGACATTGCGCATGTACCGCCGGTCAGTTGAAACGATAGATTGATACAGAACCCAATTCGGATTGACTCTGTCTTACAAGAAATGATCGAGTAGCGCAAAATTAAGTAAAAAGGAAGGCATAGCCACATCTAATACTAAACTCAAAGTCAATCATAGGAGAGGAATGAACGGAGTAGTCGTAATGCAGACGGATATGCATTCAACCAAAAATATATATTTTTTTATCGGATGGATATAATGTGCTCACCTAAATAACACCGATGATGGGTGGATGTAAACTTCCTGCGATGCTCTGAGTGTCTTGTACATCCCATTGTGACTGTATGGCTTTTCGTTACATAAGCCCAACACAAGAAGCAACAGTATTTCTAGGGATTAGATCCAAAAGGTTGTAAACCAGAGGTTGCGAAAAGCCAATTGAAGGAACTCACTTCAAGACGACATGCGTTGGCGAAGAACCCAGCAGTCACCGCCTTCCTTACGGCCTGCGAGATAAAACAAAAATTAATGGGCGAAACAGCCAGCTAAGCTACCATTTCTATTGAACAATGAAACTAAAACAAAATAGAAGTTCTAGCATGGGTCTGCAGAAGTTAACCTGCAAATTCCCTTCGAAAGATTTAAGGTCTATGCCTAACCTCTGGGCTATTCTTTGAAGTTGTTCTCTAATTTCAACGACCTTTTTCTGCACAACACAAGCAACAACATTAAAAATATAACATCATACACACGGGTTGAAAATTCAGCTCATACCATGGCGTGGTAATTAATATAGTTCTTGTAACACCAATTGGATGATTTCCCAGATTCAAGGAATCCTTTGTAGACGTTTAGGAATGTCACATGGTCACCCTGCAAGAAAGAAGAAGCTTGGTCTTCAGGCATTTGCAAAAAGTAGTAAAAACAAAATTGGATATAAACTCATGTAAGGAATGAGATATCTACATAGGGAAGAGCACAAAGAGGTTGTCCCAACTATAAACAAAATCATATAACGTTCTGGCCGAGTTGTGCATGAGAGTGCGGATAGATTAAACATGTACCTCAGCTGCAGCAAAACGCATTTTGGCCTCATCGAATTCCTTGCGTACTCCACGACCAGTGACCCAAATAGACTACCAAGACATAATTTGAACAGTTTGCAAAAAGCTTACTGAAATTGTTTCCAAATGAACTCCATGCATTTACATCTCATCTGAAAGGTCAGAAGGGTTTACTTGAACAGAAAGTACAGCCGAAATTGTGAGAATCTCCTCTGAACAGCCTAGTTGGTTGGAAGACAATATCATCTTCGAAATCATTGGCTCCTAGAGAAGATTTTCATTAGTAATTATTACCTCCGGCTTCACTTAGAGAAGCAGGTGGGAAGGAGACAAGTTTAAACCAGAATGCTTCAGCTAGTTAACTTCCCAACAATCATCTGGCACCTATGGACGAGGAGGAATCTAGCACTATTCAATAGCCAAGCAACCCCCAATAACCTCTTGGAGACTATACTAGCCAGAGCATCAGAAATCCAAGCTGCACTAGGAGGAAGGAAAAAAGAAGAAGACCAGAAACAAACACAAGCAGCTACGGCAACCCCAGTGAAAACTCTAATTGGGAACCCTCACGCAGCCTACCATACACACTAAACACAGACGCGTCAGCACACAGAAACCACGAGTAGGACCTGGGGGGTAATCAGAGACAAAGAGGGAGGCTGGATAGGGGGTTTCTGCAAAAAATCCCCAAACATAAGCAGCCTAGCTGCTGAAACAATGGCACTGCAGGAAGGCATCTTCCTAGCGAAGAGCCTTGGACTGAAGTCCCTAGCTGTCCAGACAGACGCTGAAACCCTAGTACAACTACATGACCGGTACCAAACCATGCCCACCATTAATCTCACCAATTGTGGATGCTAGCAGGTTGCAATCAAATGAGTTCGACAGCTTTGAAATCACCCACATCTCAAGAGAGAAGAGCAGACTCGCAGACAAACTAGCTAAGGAAGCAAGGCACCAAGAAGAAAACGCTATCACTCTTCTTTTCCCACCGGATTTTGTGATAGACGAACTTCATAGGGATATCCCCTCATTTGAAACCTATGATGGTGTAACCTAAACACTTCTATTATGATCTAATCTCATTTCTACCAAAAAAACACACATTGGCAGCCTCACCGTATTCAAGAGTGCGAATAAATTTACACAGCACAGCACTAATTTACAAAAAGTGTGCTACCGTAGAAAATGAAAACTAACAAACTCATCGAAAAGAAATACAAAAGAAAAAGGGAAACCGAACATTGAGACAAGTATTTGGGAGGACCAAATCACCACTTTATCAAGATTCAACTATCTCTTATTATTATCAACATAGAATAAAGAGACGCCATGAAGTGAGACTCTATGATAATATAACCATAACAACTGTGAATGGGCACATAGCTTTGATTCTGGATATGCAAAATGAAAGAAAAGGGTTTCATACCAGGGGTATTTCAGCAACATGAAATCCAACAGGTGAAATAAGTTTTGCATCGTCGTCAAGCACCTCAAGAGAGTAGAGTATCTCAAGTGCCCGAATCATTGATTCTGGCGATGGAGAAGCTGGCCAGTCAAAGCCTAGTATATTATCTATCCCAAGTGCTTTCAACTGTAAGATGAAAAAGCAAAAAAAAATGGTAAAAACGTCTTTCCTACATAAAAAATAATGCCTCGCCGATTATTTTACCAATTAATTTCCAGGATTCGAGATCACCAACTAAAACGTTCAAAGGCAATGGCATTTCTGTGTGCTTTCATTTGGACCACAATTGAAAGGACTTCTTTCTCCCTCAAAAACTCACAAACAACAGCCTGATTGGCTGAAATATGATCATACTATGGCCAGCAGTACCTGAATTATGCATGAAACGAGGTTTGATCTCTGAATCTCTGGAATACCCTGTGCAGGCATCTCCTTCAGAAAATACTCTTCTGTGTACAACCTGGATTGAAAGTTAAAAAAGCAAGCAGCAACTTCTTTAGGAGGAAGGCTTTTCCGAATAAAATATATTTGGGAGATCAAACATCATTTCATACGCCAAACTTCCCACAATCACCTGTAACATTTTCCAGGACGAACTCTTCCGGCCCTACCAGCTCTCTGTCTAGCAGATGCCTGAGATGTAGGTGCCACCACAAGGTTCTCGATGTCTGTAATCTGCAGATTAAGCATAGAAAAGTAATAACGGTCAACTACATTTGTAGATACATGTACTACGCCAGCTGCTGGATTAATCACATCCAACACTGGGCAAGAACCATTCATGTGATGTATAATCCCTAGATAGGAGATAAAAATAACTGGGAAAAATTGGTGAATTCTCTGCAGATTGGTACAGAATCATTCCAACGTGAAACTAAAATCGACAATTGGACAGTATGATGTCTTAGTCTCTCAAAAATAAATCTGACACAGAAAGAAGATTGAGTTACCGAATTATAAAATTTTTGTTTGGAGAACCCGCTGTCAACGACATACACAACACCCTACATAGAACAGGAAACAGAAAGGTGAATTAACTTGCCCCAAGGCTTGGGACAATATTGTTGACAGACAAAAAGTTAAATAACCTCCCATGTCAAAGATGTCTCTGCTATATTTGTTGAGATCACCACTTTTCTCTTGCCTCGAGGAGTAGGGGAAAATATCAGATCCTAGAAGAGGAGGAAAAATTTATATAAGAAACTTATTTCAATATAAGCCTTCCATAAAAGCAACAGCTTGTTAATCAGTCACCTGTTCAGCCCGCGGAAGCTCCCAGTACAAAGGCAAAACAATTAGTCCTGAGGAACAGAGATAATCTCATCAACATGCTAGCAAGCTTATTTGGCTGACAAATTAGCCAAGATACGATGAAAAGAGAAAACATTGGTCAGCCAACATTGTCGATTGATTTTGGTGTGTTCCTCTGAATAATGGAAAATAAATATCCTGAAATCGTTAATTGATTAAAGAATCGTATGAGAAAATAAATCACAAAAAGAAATATTGCATGAAATCTTAGATTGAATGGGAGGATTACGGGAAAGAAAATCATTTGAGAGGATAATGTTAAAATAATAATAAAAAATGGGTTTAATATTTGTGTGCTTATGTAATGGGCTAAAATTTGAGGTATTAGAATGGTGAAGTTGTACAATTATTATCTTAAAAGAGGATACTAAATTACAATGGACAGCAACTAAATCAACACAACGAGCGAACAACATTTTTCCGTCGAGCACTATCAACAGAGAACAAAAGGAAAGATTTAGATTGGATTCACATGGTTTTATTTTTAGCTTTGAATTTTTTCTTTTATTTCTGAAATCATTCCTAAAGTGAGAAAATTTATCTTTGAAGAGAAGGCGTATTTATCATGGGTTTGTACTTATATAGTACAAACTCATTAAAGCAATAAAACCAAAAGCTGATTATTCAGATGAAATTGACTATCATATGAAAACAATCATCACAGAAAACCTAAATAATAAAGGTCAGTTAGAGTCGTTCTTAGACTATGGAAAACAGTCCATGCTCAGTCAATGAGACCAGCCAACTAACGCCAGAAAATAGTAAATTAGTGCCAAAAATTGTCCAGGATTATCAGTCAATTCTCTGTTTTCAGTGACAGCCGAATATGCATCACTTGGTAGACATCTCAAGAAACTCAAAATTTCCCAAGACATCACTTTGTAGACATCTCACATTGAAAGGGTACCTGGGTTGGAAGAAATCAGACATGGATTTCGCTTCAATAGTAGCAGAGGATATTATGAGACGCAAGTCAGATCGCCGGCGTTGGATCTGACGAAAAATACAAAGATCAAAAGAAAGCCATTAAATGAGAGCCTTAGTTCATTTAATTTCTTTGTGAAGGAAGAAATCGCGCTATTTAACTCGAAAGACACCTTCTTAAGAAGTCCAAGCACAATATCAGTCGAAATAGACCGCTCGTGAGCCTCATCCACCATGACGACGCTGATGATATTACAATGGAGAAAAGGTCATTGACATTGTATAACACTTGAAAAATAACAATGCGCCACAAGTGCAGAGTCCGTAATGATCACATGAACAACCCCATCAACTTTTAGGTGTTATGTCTAGAAACAATGGAGGGTGATAATCAAGAAAGCTCGTGCAAAAGTGAAAGCAATGTTAATACCTATATTTAGTCAGCAGAGGATCATCCATCATCTCACGCAGTAGTACACCATCAGTAAGAAACTATATCATTGTAGTTCCCTGTAGCAGAAAAATTCAGTTGCCGCAAGGGAAAACAGCGGGTGGCTCCTTATCATGACAACATTGACCGGGACTATCCTTTTCCAAGGCGATATCACGTGCCTGAATTTGCCCGTTTCTAGGGCGAAGAAGGCATTCCGCCCACGGAACATACCCCCTGCTTCTCTCACCAGGCTGGAGAAGCCGCCACTAATGGGTTATGAAAACTTTGCCTGTTTCCCAACTCTCACGATCTTTACGTGGTATGTGAATCTTTTCCCCAATTTGGTGTGAATCTTTTCCCGAATTGAGGAATTCGGCCTTTACATGGTATGTGAATCCGTAAGTGCTTCCTCTTAAGGGTGTCTGATCTCTTTCTTCATTCATACGGGGACCATATCGGTTGCTCGAGAATTTCCGAAGTTTTTGGATCCGACTTATCTAGCGGTCTATTCCGGAGCGAACAATCTTTGTTTCTTTTTTACTTCCATTGTATTTACAGCAGTGTGAAGTATGCCGCGTAATTGACCTTGGTTTCGGCCGCCAAAATGTAGCTTCGCTAAGTGGCAAAGCCAGAAAATTTTCTTGAGGGGAGCCGAATTGAGCTAATCAATATGGAGGGTCAAATTCAATTATCTCTAAAAGCTACGGAGCCATGTTTATCGGTCACGGCTAAAATTCCGTGTTCGGGACTCCCATGAGTTCCGACATGTAACCGCCGATATTGGACATATCGGCGATTCTGTTCAGACACGTGCGCGATTTATAGACATGGAATTTTAGCGTTGACCCATGTTTACCTCCAGTCCCCATGGCTCCACCACCACTGGTTATGCTCTTCTTCATGAAGGGACGAATTCAACAATTTCCTAATATGTAAGATTAAACTTCCACCCTTCTCATAATTTATATATTTCATTATCTTTTAATAATTTCCCAATATATCCATTCATAAAATATTATCTACAACTCCGGCAAATCTAAAAACGAAAAAGGAGTCTGAGAAAAATAATACTGGTAGGGATACGAAAGCTAAATTCATCTTGTGTTTATTCGAAATTACTGGGATGAGTGGGAGGATCGTGAAGTTGTACAATTATTATCTTAAAACAGAGGATACAAAAGTAGAAGCAAAAACACATATAATAATATTAATACCCCCCTAATATCAAATCTTACGCAACATCTTTCTTAAATCAAAACTTCAGGGATGAGTCGGAGGTGGGAATGCCAATATTCCCCTTTCCCCTTCCTGCATTTCTCCACCAACTCCTCCGTACATTTCCAAACGCGGAGAAATTCCAGGGAGTCAGGGAGGCCGTCGTCTGGTAAACACCTCAGCCTCTCACAATCACGAATATTCAAAGATTGAAGGGAGGTGAGGTGGTGTCTGAGTCCCCCACCCACCCTCTCCAACTTCTTCATATTTCGAATATCCAAATGGAGGAGGGATGAAGGGAGGAGGCGACTCCAGTCTAAATCAACAGCAGTAGTAGGAGGAAAGCACTCCATCTCATCCACACACTCCATCACTCCACAGATGGTCAATTCTCGTAAGGTGGTGAGACCCCTCAACCCCCACTCCTCAATTCGTTGATTCAGATTTCGAAGTTCAATCGAAAGAGATTCCAGGTTGGGAGGCAGACCTCTCGTGATGCCTTGACATTTATAAATATGTAGTGATTTGAGGGATGTGAGGTGGTGCATGTCATAAGGCAAAGACTTCATCTTTGGACACATGGAAAGCTGAATGGAGGAAAGGTTGCAGGGGAGTAAAGGGAATATCTCCATCTCTAATGCTGGCAAATCGTAGAGATGAAGATCGGAGAGTGCGGACAGGTGTTGTAAGCTGTCCGTCAAAGTCGTAAGGCTTCTGCAATTCCGAATGAACAATTTCCGCAGAGACCGAGAGAGGGGACTACCAACACCAACTAATTCCGTAATCGGCACGAGTCCCTCCAGATTCGATAGAGTAAGCTCCTCGAGATAATCCAGAAGCCTGATGCTAGTCAACTGGGACTGCGGCTGAATTGGACAGCCTTCAATATTCAATTTTCTTAACGAAGAAGGCAATCCCCCACTGGGGAAGGAACACAGCTTCTCACAATTACTAACACTCATGTAACTAAGAGATGTAAGCTCACGTAAATCATCTGGCAGCTTCTCTAACTCTCTACAATGTATAATGTTAAGAACCTTTAGATTAGGTGGAACTTGTTTCCCTCCATCCCCTCCCACGATGGACTTAAATTGAGGACACTCCCGAATCCTCATCTCATCCAGTGCGACCCAAGAGGTTGCAAAACTCCCCTCAAAGTGAACCAGCTCCGGTATTTCCCAAATGTTCATCTTGGTCATCGAAGTAAGGCCTGCCAGACATTTCAAAAATCTCCCATCGCAGCAATAAATATCAATCTCGATGAGGGATGGAAGGCTAAGAGTGCACCCTCCTTTCAGTTTGGGGCATTTACTCACGATGAGCTGGCGGAGGCAGGGGAATGGCTGGCCATTCTCATCCCCTCCGTTGTAGAACCACTTCTCCCAGGCACCCATGTTCTTGAAGCACAACTTCTTCAATGACTGAAAAAATGGCCCTTTAGACCCGTAAAACTCAGGACCTATGGAAGATATCCCTTCAAGATCGCTCATTTCTAACCTTTCCAGCAAGGGAAGTTGTCCAAATGGTGGCAGTGAATCCAAGCCTTTACAACCTGCCAGGGTTATGCTCATGACATAATTGTATTGATTATAAAACCATTTTGGAAATCTTTTGGCCCCATAGTGACATATTTCAAGTGATTCAATCTTCCTCGGAGGTCGCAGATGGTCGAGGATCTCGAATTGATGGTCATCTTCATGTGCAATTTCAGAACACGATCCCCAGTCCAAGCTTAATTCGATAACCGCTTCCTTTCCAGACATATTAGCAATCCTCGCGTCTTCGACGTCATCTACATTCAACAAATTACGAACGTGCAACTCTCGTTGAAGGCGTTCTAGTCGTCCCAGTTGCTTCAACTCCTGACCGACTTCTTTTCCCACGATAAAGTCCGAGAGTATCTCGAGATTTTTTAGATCACCGATATGTGGCGGCATCTCCTGCAAGACTGTTGTGCCGATTATGTCGAGGTGGAGAAGATTAGCCAACTTGTGAATGTTTCTCGGCAACTTTTGAAGATTCACACACCCTCGGAGCAGTAGAGATTGCAACTCCACAAGGTCACAAATGGATTCCGGCAGCACTTGGATATCTGTACGAGAAAAATCTACAGAACGTAACAGTTTCAACTCTCCAATTCGGTCTGGCATCTGCTTAATTTTAAAGAAGCGTAACGACAATATTCTCAGATTCTTCATATCCATGATCAAGTTTTTTATCACATCCTCGGAGACTTTGACATTTGGCCTTGGGAATTCTGAGATTTGGAATGGCATAAACGTTCTTAGTTTCTTCATAGAGCGAAACACATCAAATCTCTTCGAAAGGCAGCTTTCATAACGTTTTGTAACCATTGCAGCATGACGTACTTTGTCTTCATGGAGGGTGGAGCCTTCTTTAAACTCATCAGAGCTGAAATATGAGCGCGAATCGACTGATTTCGCGAGGTCATTGATAAGATCATGCATTGAATAGAAATTCTTATCATCCCTTGTTCTCTGAAGGAATGACAAGGCCTCCAACCGACGGAGATTCTCCATCCCCGCCTCTCGGAGAGTTCGGGCAGTCCCTTTTTGCAGCAAACCCTGTATGATCCACAATCGAATTAACTCGTCTTGGTCGAATACATAATCCTTCGGGAATATTGCACAAGCTGCGAAACATCTCTTCAAGTGAATGGGAAGATGAACGTAGCTCAACTTCAAAGCTGGAGGGATCTTTCCCCCTTCTCTGTCCCAAGAAGCATGAGTTAACACTTGCTTCCACTGTTCATCGTCAGTTTCGAAACGCAGCGTACCTCCGATCGTCTTAATAGAAAGAGGTAGCCCCTTACACTTTCTCGCCAGTTGAACGGAAATCTCCTGAAGGTGTGGGTGGCCTTCAAAGTTTTTCTCACCTATGGAGTGATAGGCAAGCAGAGACAAGCACTCCTCCAACGACATTAATTCCAACTGCTTCGGATCACGATCACCCATCAGTCTAGCGACCCCCAAGTTTCTTGTTGTGAGTAGAATCCTGCTTCCTTTGCTCCCGGAATATAAGGGCTTTAGCAGGGACTCGAGCTCTTCATACTTATCGTTCCAGACATCGTCCAAAACAAGAAGGAACTTCTTTCCAGATAACTTCTCTCTCAGAGAACTCTGAAGCTGATTAAGATCCTTCTCCGCACTGGACGAAGACGGGGCTACCTGGTCCAATATGCTCTTGGTGATGGCGGCCATGTCAAAGACTTCGGAGACACAGACCCAGGCTTTGACTGCGAAGTTCGCATTTTTCAAGGACTCGTGATTATACAACTCTTGTGCGAGGGTAGTTTTACCGAGTCCTCCCATCCCCACGATCGAAATGACTGTAAAGGGTCGGACAGAGTTGCCAGTTGCTGCTTCGGATCCGGTCAAAGGAGCAAGCAGCTCCTCCATTTGCCTATCCCTGCCCACGAACTTGGGCTCGGGCAGGGATGTGGTGACGAAACGTGGCTGGTCGTTGCGAGGCTCTCTCGTTGAGATCTGGACTAATCCGAGAATGGGTATGCGAGCGACAACTTGCTCCAATCTTCGGTCGATGTCTTCGATCTCGTTGGCCATACGATGACGGGAGATCAGGGTGCGCGGGCGGAAAGGAGAGCAGCAAGCGATGAGGCAGTGAGGGAGTTTGGACGACTGTGCCTTGGACTCGGCCCGCTTGGCTTCGACGGAGAGGTGGTCGAGCAGGTCCTCCATGTCGTAGGCGATGTCCCTGAGGTCAGCGAGCCACAGGACAGTAGCATCGTCATTGTCGTACATCTGCTTTTCCTCGGCAGAATCCAAAAAGGCTTGGATCCAGGGCAGCGTCTTCCCCCACGACTTGAGCTTGTCGGAGATGCCGTGGAACCGGGCATACTCGGCGATGAGTTGAGAGCCGAGCAGGTTGAGGAGGGGGGAGATGAAATCCATATTCTCTCGCTCTCACTCTTTTGGAAGGAATGGGTTTGTCCTCTCTCAAACACTTTTACACAGAGGCAGGGCAATCATTAAACCACGAGTCTTACTTTATTCATTCAAACGGACAAGCGTAGGCTGATGATGGGCCAAACTCAAATAATGGTAGGAGACCTTCCCACCCCTAACACGACCATCGTACTGTTGGTATGGCCCCACCCACGTGATTTCCCCCCTGTTTTCTTTACTGTAAATGTTCATGGAGGGGAGGAATTTCCAGTTTTCTTATTGGTTACTGTCCGTCGCCTAACTTTATAACTCCGCGTTTCTTCTTCCATGTCTGTCTGTCCAACTGTCGGTCATTAAAGCTTTCTTCAGCCCAAAATAATAACTTCGTAATAAAGTAAGAAATTTGGAAATTTTCCCACTATGTTAAAAAATCGTTCCTCTTAAGACAGAAATTCACCGTGGATTTTTAAATTTAAAAAATATAAATCCGAAACATCACTTCATTAAAAGCGATTGAAATTTAATAGTCCATATTTTATATTTAAAAAGTCAAATTTCATAAACTAATATTTAAAAAGTCAAATTTTATAAAGTCGATTTTTGAAGCGGCTCTGCCTTAAATATTTCCTTCTTTTTTAAAATTAACAACTTCTATTAATATCAGTTAATCCCATTTTCAAACATGATGTTGTTAACACAATTCGACCAATTCCATAAATTATGACAATTATTAATCAAGAGATTGCGTCGCCCTGTCTTATACTTTCAAAACATTGTCTAAGATATATGACTAAAGGAATAATTCAGGAATCTTTCAAAATAAGCCTTTTTCCGAATGCGAAGAACCGATGAGATTCCGAAACTTTAAAGGTGTTTTCCGAAGTACAATCCTCATGCAACGGAACTTGGGGTTAATGCTAAGATGGCCTGAACACCTCACATGTGCAATTTCATCTGGTACTTGTTTTAATTCCCGAAAGATGAACATAAACATAGGTATTATGGAGCATAGCATGGAGTGTCAAAGTCCTTGTTTCTGGTAGAAGTGAGGGGCAACTTCAGTCAACCAAGAAGGCTCGATTGAGATGACATTGCGCATGTACCGCCGGTCAGTTGAAACGATAGATTGATACAGAACCCACTTCGGATTGACTCTGTCTCACAAGAAATGATCGAGTAGCGCAAAATTAAGTAAAAAGGAAGACATAGCCACATCTAATACTAAACTCAAAGTCAATCATAGGAGAGGAATGAACGGAGTAGTCGTAATGCAGACGGATATGCATTCAACCAAAAATATATATTTTTTTATCGGATGGATATAATGTGCTCACCTAAATAACACCGATGATGGGTGGATGTAAACTTCCTGCGATGCTCTGAGTGTCTTGTACATCCCATTGTGACTATATGGCTTTTCGTTACATAAGCCCAACACAAGAAGCAACAGTATTTCTAGGGATTAGATCCAAGAGATTGTAAACCAGAGGTTGCGAAAAGCCAATTGAAGGAACTCACTTCAAGACGACATGCGTTGGCGAAGAACCCAGCAGTCACCGCCTTCCTTACGGCCTGCGAGATAAAACAAAAATTAATGGGCGAAACAGCCAGCTACGCTACCATATCTATTGAACAATGAAACTAAAACAAAATAGAAGTTCTAGCATGGGTCTGCAGAAGTTAACCTGCAAATTCCCTTCGCAGGATTTAAGGTCTATGCCTAACCTCTGGGCTATTCTTTGAAGTTGTTCTCTAATTTCAACGACTTTTTTCTGCACAACACAAGCAACAACATTAAAAATATAACAGCATACACACGGGTTGAAAATTGAGCTCATACCATGGCGTGGTAATTAATATAATTCTTGTAACACCAATTGGATGATTTCCCAGATTCAAGGAATCCTTTGTAGACGTTTAGGAATGTCACATGGTCACCCTGCAAGAAAGAAGAAGCTTGGTCTTCAGGCATTTGCAAAAAGTAGTAAAAACAAAATTGGATATAAACTCATGTAAGGAATGAGATATCTACATAGGGAAGAGCACAAAGAGGTTGTCCCAACTATAAACAAAATGATATAACGTTCTGGCCGAGTTGTGCATGAGAGTGCGGATATATTAAACATGTACCTCAGCTGCAGCAAAACGCATTTTGGCCTCATCGAATTCCTTGCGTACTCCACGACCAGTGACCCAAATAGACTACCAAGACATAATTTGAACAGTTTGCAAAAAGCTTACTGAAATTGTTTCCAAATGAACTCCATGCATTTACATCTCATCTGAAAGGTCAGAAGGGTTTACTTGAACAGAAAGTACAGCCGAAATTGTGAGAATCTCCTCTGAACAGCCTAGTTGGTTGGAAGACAATATCATCTTCGAAATCATTGGCTCCTAGAGAAAATTGTCATTAGTAATTATTACCTCCGGCTTCACTTAGAGAAGCAGGTGGGAAGGAGACAAGTTTAAACCAGAATGCTTCAGCTAGTTAACTTCCCAACAATCATCTGGCACCTATGGACGAGGAGGAATCTAGCACTATTCAATAGCCAAGCAACCCCCAATAACCTCTTGGAGACTATACTAGCCAGAGCATCAGAAATCCAAGCTGCACTAGGAGGAAGGAAAAAAGAAGAAGACCAGAAACAAACACAAGCAGCTACGGCAACCCCAGTGAAAACTCTAATTGGGAACCCTCACGCAGCCTACCATACACACTAAACACAGACGCGTCAGCCCACAGAAACCACGAGTAGGACCTGGGGGGTAATCAGAGACAAAGAGGGAGGCTGGATAGGGGGTTTCTGCAAAAAATCCCCAAACATAAGCAGCCTAGCTGCTGAAACAATGGCACTGCAGGAAGGCATCTTCCTAGCGAAGAGCCTTGGACTGAAGTCCCTAGCTGTCCAGACAGACGCTGAAACCCTAGTACAACTACATGACCGGTACCAAACCATGCCCACCATTAATCTCACCAATTGTGGATGCTAGCAGGTTGCAATCAAATGAGTTCGACAGCTTTGAAATCACCCACATCTCAAGAGAGAAGAGCAGACTCGCAGACAAACTAGCTAAGGAAGCAAGGCACCAAGAAGAAAACGCTATCACTCTTCTTTTCCCACCGGATTTTGTGATAGACGAACTTCATAGGGATATCCCCTCATTTGAAACCTATGATGGTGTAACCTAAACACTTCTATTATGATCTAATCTCATTTCTACCAAAAAAACACACATTGGCAGCCTCACCGTATTCAAGAGTGCGAATAAATTTACACAGCACAGCACTAATTTACAAAAAGTGTGCTACTGTAGAAAATGAAAACTAACAAACTCATCGAAAAGAAATACAAAAGAAAAAGGGAAACCGAACATTGAGACAAGTATTTGGGAGGACCAAATCACCACTTTATCAAGATTCAACTATCTCTTATTATTATCAACATAGAATAAAGAGACGCCATGAAGTGAGACTCTATGATAATATAACCATAACAACTGTGAATGGGCACATAGCTTTGATTCTGGATATGCAAAATGAAAGAAAAGGGTTTCATACCAGGGGTATTTCAGCAACATGAAATCCAACAGGTGAAATAAGTTTTGCATCGTCGTCAAGCACCTCAAGAGAGTAGAGTATCTCAAGTGCCCGAATCATTGATTCTGGCGATGGAGAAGCTGGCCAGTCAAAGCCTAGTATATTATCTATCCCAAGTGCTTTCAACTGTAAGATGAAAAAGGAAAAAAAAATGGTAAAAACGTCTTTCCTACATAAAAAATAAAGCCTCGCCGATTAATTTACCAATTAATTTCCAGGATTTGAGATCACCAACTAAAACGTTCAAAGGCAATGGCATTTCTGTGTGCTTTCATTTGGACCACAATTGAAAGGACTTCTTTCTCCCTCAAAAACTCACAAACAACAGCCTGATTGGCTGAAATATGATCATACTAAGGCCAGCAGTACCTGAATTATGCATGAAACGAGGTTTGATCTCTGAATCTCTGGAATACCCTGAGCAGACATCTCCTTGAGAAAATACTCTTCTGTGTACAACCTGGATTGAAAGTTAAAAAAGCAAGCAGAAACTTCTTCAGGAGGAAGGCTTTTCCGAATAAAATATATTTGGGAGATCAAACATCATTTCATACGCCAAACTTCCCACAATCACCTGTAACATTTTCCAGGACGAACTCTTCCGGCCCTACCAGCTCTCTGTCTTGCAGATGCCTGAGATATAGGTGCCACCACAAGGTTCTCGATGTCTGTAATCTGCAGATTAAGCATAGAAAAGTAATAACAGTCAACTACATTTGTAGATACATGTACTACGCCAGCAGCTGGATTAATCACATCCAACACTGGGCAAGAACCATTCATGTGATGTATAATCCCTAGATAGGAGATAAAAATAACTGGGAAAAATTGATGAATTCTCTGCAGATTGGTACAGAATCATTCCAACGTGAAACTAAAATCGGCAACTGGACAGTATGATGTCTTAATCTCTCAAAAATAAACCTGACACAGAAAGAAATTGAGTTACCGGATTATAAAATTGTTGTTTGGAGAACCCGCTGTCAATGAGATACACAACACCCTACATAGAACAGGAAACAGAAAGGTGAATTAACTTGCCCCAAGGCTTGGGACAATATTGTTGCCAGACAAAAAGTAAAATAACCTCCAATGTCAAAGATGTCTCTGCTATATTTGTTGAGATCACCACTTTTCTCTTGCCTCGAGAAGTAGGGGAAAATATTAGATCCTAGAAGAGGAGGAAAATTTTATATAAGAAATTTATTTCAGTATAAGCCTTCCATAAAAGCAACAACTTGTTAATCAGTCACCTGTTCAGCCCGTGGAAGCCCCGAGTACAAAGGTAAAACAATTAGTCCTGAGGAACAGAGATAATCGCATCAACAATATAGTAAGCTTATTTGGCTGACAAATCAGCCAAGATCCGATGAAAAGAGAAAACATTGGTCAGCTGCTTGAGATGTAATAGGCAAACAAAGATGGGATATTACTATCATGGCACTTATGATTCCAAATCAACTCATGTTTATCACACTCCTGAAGATTCTATGATTCTAACAGCAGAAAACATTAGCTGCCTAGAAATATTATCGATATCAACATTATCCATCCTTTTTGCCATGTAGGAGAAACTTCACATACTAAGACGAAGCAGACTGAATTATTAGCCTTTAAGACAAGCTCAAGTCCATGGATGGACATGATGTGGCCAACTTCCATAGAGCAAAGTCATAACTATTTATCTCTTAATTAGTTACCAGAAGAAATTTTTCTGTCCTGAATGTCATCTGTCAGTTGCTTTACAGCAGCCTCAATGTCCTCCTCGCCAGTAAGGAAAACCAATATGTCGCCAAATGGCTCCTGAAAAAGAACAAAAAGTTGCAAGTTCTTGGTTCTCATATGGTTCCATTATTCAAGGAAAATAAAGGACAAGAAAATACAGAGCAAAACATCTGTTTGACATGTGTTTTCCTTCGATAATCCATCCGAAACAAGCGAAAAAAAAACAATCGCCAAAAAATATCTTTGGCACCTGAATAACTTTTTTTCTGAAACTCAAAGAAGAATGGGAAGAAGAAGCAAAACTCTCATCTTACACTCCCAAGTAAAAGGATAGAACAATAGTTGATATCATGATACCATGCCAATTGAAATCCAAAATACTTGGACTCAAGACTTGGCACTCCAACACCTCATTATAGCAGCAGGGCAGCAAGCAATGGGCAGGGAAATATGGCATTAAGTCAGCGGAAAGGTAGGTACCTTATCGTGAATAAGCAATACGGTTGAAACAGCAGCCCTCACATAGTCTGATACAGGTTCCTCCAAATAGTGAATTTGCACATTGAAACCTCTACCCTGAAAAACTAAATGGCCTATCATCACAATTTAACGAACATAACATTGTCATCTAAGTTTTATATAATTGTAACATGCTAGAGCATTCAAAAAGTTAATGATAAAAGTGTTAGTCAACACCTCAACAGATAGGATCGCCGGTTCCATTTTCAATCCAGGTTCCACACTTTCTGAACCTCTGTGTCTTCTGCTGCTGCACAATAAATTAAGATGTGTGCATAAGCAAATCAACACAATGGACAGCAACTAAATCAACACAACGAGCTAACAGCATTTTTCCATCGAGCGCTATCAACAGAGAACAAAAGGAAAGATTTAGATTGGATTCATTGGGTTTTTTATTTCTAGCTTTGAATTTTTTTCTTTTATTTCTGAAATCATTCCAAAAGTGAGAAAATTAATCTTTGAAGAGTAGGTGTATTGATCATGGGTTTGTACTTTATAGAGTACAAATTCAGTAAAGCAATACAACCAAAAGCTGATTATTCAGATGAAATTGACTGTCATATGAAAACAATCATCACAGGAAACCTAAAGAATAAAGTCCCTTAGAGTCATTCTCAGACCATGGAAAACAGTCCATGCTAAGTCAATGAGACCAACCAACTAACGCCAGAAAATAGTACATTAGTGCCAAAAAAGTGTCCAGGATTATCAGTCAATTCTCTGTTTTCAGTGAAGCCGAATTGCATCACCTGGTAGACATCTCAAGAAACTCAAAAGTTGCTTAAGAACGCCCATATAAAAGCTAAAGCATGTATCGGAATAATCTCTGAACAGGATGCATTGCCCAGGTAGTAGCAATAGGTCACTAAAGGGTACCTGGGCTGGAAGAAATCAGACATGGATTTCGCTTCAATAGTAGCAGAGGATATTATGAGACGCAAGTCAGATCGCCGGCGTTGGATCTGACCAAAAGTACAAAATCACAAGAAATCCATTAAATGAAAGCCTTAGTTCATTTAATTTCTTATTGAAGGAAGAAATCATGATATTTAACTCGAAAGACACCTTCTTAAGAAGTCCAAGCACAATATCAGTTGAAATAGACCGCTCGTGAGCCTCATCGACCATGACGACACTGATGATGTTACAACGGAGAAAAGGTCATTGACATTGTATAACGCTTGAAAAATAACAAAGCGCCACAAGTGTAGAGACTGTAATGATCACATGAACAACAACCCATCAACTTTTAGGTGTTATGACTAGAAACAATGGAGTGTGATAATCACAGAAAGCTCGTGCAAAAGTGAAAGCAATGTTAATACCTATATTTAGTCAGCAGAGGATCACCCATCATCTCACGCAGTAGTACACCATCAGTAAGAAATTTTATCACTGTAGTTCCCTGTAGCAGAAAAATTAGTTGTCGCAAGGGAAAAAACAGCGGGTGGCTCTCGCATTTAGTTGTCTATATCATGATTTTGATGATATGTTGAGAAAATATTGCATGCTGAAGACACAGAACGTACAGGATTTGTAGCATCTTCAAATCTTATGGTGTAGCCAACTTCCTCTCCAAGCTTAACTCCCATCTCTTCAGCAACTCTGGAAGCCACTGCCTGCATTTTCTTCCTAGATAAGTCAAGAACGCAGAAAATATTGGTATGCAATAGCAGCTAGGTCCTTGGAAAACTCATTTATGTGCATTAGAAGCTGGACACAAAAAGCAATCCACGAAACAATTGCACCATTTATATCACATCTAGCCTTTTCCTCACATGTCAAATCATTCCAATTTCCAGCACAAGGAACAGAAAAGTTATTTTCCCCAAAATTTTTTCTAAAAAAAGACCAGAATGGATGTTGAAATCAGAATGATCACACTTGTAGTCAGATGGACGATAAATATACTTATAAAAAATCAGAATGATCATGATAGCCAATGAATTTATTCTCCTCAAACTTTGAAAAGGAATGAGACAACTTCTCTAATTGCCCAAACCAAAATGTCAGGATTTCAGAGAAACAAGAGCCACGAAATTAAATATTACCAATTCCTAACCTGAACTGCTAGCCTCCTTGGTTGTGTGCAAGCTATAACACGACCGCCCTCAGCCCAACCTGCTTCTTTGAGGTACTGAAATTTCAAAAGCCAGGGATCACCTTTTCTGTTGAATTAAAATCGCATGAGCAACTTTTACAATAATGGCACACTCAGTCATGAACCAAAAAATTGATCAAACTTAACCATGGTCCAGCAATTTCATTACTTTTACGGTGCATAACAAATAAACTTTACTTCCACAACATTAAAGTTTGCAGACTTCATGCAAACAAAAGAAAAAATGAGGCCATCAAGATCTTGTTAAAACAATGATTACTTTTTCAAATTTAAAGGCAGTTACCAATTCTGTTAGCCTAGAGCCTTCCAACAAAACTATAACCCTCAACTCTCCCCGTGCAGTAATTTAATTTGAAACTGCTAGGACAATAGTTAAGAACTTCCGATCCACAGACCCAATAATTGTTGTAAATCAACCAACTATACATGTGGCTACTTTCCGATGATGATCACCTTGTGGAAAAAGCTGGGGGAAATTCCTCTCCACTAATTCAAGTCAGGAACTTTCCTTCCTCTTATCTTTCCCCTCATTCTGCACCTCCCAAAAAAAAAAACAAAATCACACCATCTGCCTACTCCGTCATGAAACTTTGTATACAAACTGCATGACACAATGTCAAATTGCCGAGCCCTTATAATTCAAACATACTTCTCCCACCACCAACACCGCACCCAACAGACTCCATCGACTCCAACAATCGCAACGCCCGTTCAGCAGAAACATCACGCTCCATATCTTTTACTCATTACTGACGTACGACTCACAAATCAGACAATCAAATCAAACCAAAAGAAAACAAATAACCCCAAGAACCTGGGGAATCTGTGTGGTCTTGCCACTGCCCGTCTCCCCGACAACGATGGTGGTAGCATGACTTTCGACCAGATAAAGTATCGCAGTCCTGTACTTGTAAACGGGAAGTCGCTGCCTCTGCTTCTCGATGCTGGCGTACCCATACCTGCTCCCCCAACCAACCCACAAGAAAAGATCGCACCTTAGGGTGAATTGAGCTCGACCCACCAAGCGACGAGAGAGGAATACCAAAACAAGAGGGAGAGGGGTACCCGGAAGAGGAGGATGAAGTGAGGAAGAGGACGCCGCCTTCCTCGTCGTCGACGAGTCGGGGTTTCTCCGTTCCTGGCTTCCAGAATTGCGACATTGTCTCTGTAGTTCGCTGCAGTCTCCTCATATTTTTTTTCCCTTCATTCTTATTACAGGATTTTTTAACATATCTTACTTGAGTAAAAAATTTAAGCCAAGCTCTTGTCATTTTTTAATTCTTTTTTATTTTATGTCTAGTGGAACGTAAATTCTCGACATCGAGTTTTATTATGTTATTGTTATAGGAAGCGGCTAATGTTACGTGCACGTATCGTTACGTAGTTTGTTAAATTTCATTAATTAGTTAGTAAAATTTATTAAACAGTAACTTTTTTTTAGTAAATTTTACTAAACAATGACCTTTTTAGTTAGTAAAATCGTTAGTAATCGGTTACTAAAAGATTTAGTAATTTACTAATGAAATTTACTAACCCTTTTAGTAACTGATTACTAATGATTTTACAAAAAAATCGATTTGAATTCGTAATTTTTACTAAATTTGAATAGTATTTTGTTACTAAAATTGTTAGTAATCGATTTAATCGATTACTAACCCTTAACATTTCGTAAATTACTAAACTATTTAGTAAACTTAACAGTGAACTCCAAACCTTAACATTTAGTAAATTACTAAATTATTTAGTAACGCATTACTAAATTACGCTAAAAAATTAGTAAAAATTACTAAACAGTAACTTTTTTTTAGTAAATTTTACTAAACAGTGACTTTTTTTTAGTAAAAACGTTAGTAATCGGTTACTAATAGTGTTAGTAAATTTCATTAGTAAATTACCAAACCTTTTAGTACCGATTACTAATAATTTTACTAAAAAATCGGTTTGAATTAGTAATTTTTACTAAAAGTTGAACAGTGATTTGTTAGTAAAAAAGTTAGTAATCGATTACTAAAAGGGTTAGTAAATTTCATTAGTAACTTACTAAACCTTTTAGTAACATATTACTAACGATTTTAATAAAAAATCGATTTGAATTCGTAATTTTTACTAAATTTGAACAGTGTTTTGTTAGTAAAATCGTTAGTAATCAGTTACTAAAAGGGTTAGTAATTTACTAATGAAATTTACTAACCCTTTTAGTAACCGATTACTAACGATTTTACTAACAAAATATTGTTCAACTTTTAGTAAAAATTACGAATTCAAACCGATTTTTTAGTAAAATTGTTAGTAATCGATTACGAAAAGGCTTAGTAAATTTCATTAGTAAATTACTAAACCTTTTGGTAACCGATTACTAACGATTTTACTAAAAAAAAATGTCATTGTTTAGTAATATTTACTAAAAAGTTTAGCAAATTTTACTAACCGATCGATGAAATTTAGTAAACTACGTAACGTTATGTGCACGTAGCGTTAGCTGCTTTCTATTGTTAAACAGTAACCAACGGTAATTATTTTAAAAGTTTAAACTTTTACATACTATATATTTTTATTTTCAACGTTAAAAACACCTAATTACGTGGTTGAATTAGTTCCTAAAATATTGAAAATTTGATACTTAATAATAATCTTATTTGCAGAACTTTAAAAATTATTATCTTATTTTATAAAATATTTTTCCTATTAAATAACAAAACTACTTGTCCGACAGAAGTGTTTTATGTAACACTTATGTGGCGACTTATGATTGGTTTCTATGACACATTGTTAGGGTAAGGCTAAAATGATGTTCACGGCACGTGACGTGCGCTTTGGGTATTGCTTCAAACTTTACGAGCAAAAGTAGGAAACAGTAATCGACGGGTTTGTATTGGGTCTTGTACTCATCTCCCAGTTGATTCATATTGGGCCTCGTAAAATATTACGAAATGGTATTGTGAGATTTCGTACTTTACGAATTAAGTGCTTAAAATTTTACAAAGTAAGTTCGTATTTCACCGTATAGATTTCGTACTTTACTAATTGAGTTTGTTCTTCAGCAAGTTGACTTCGTACTTTACGAAACAGTAAGTACTGTTTAGTATTGGGCCTCGTACTCCTCTGTCGTCTGGTTTGTATTGGGGCTCGTAAAATTTATTACAGTTCGTAAAGTATAATGTCTACGTGGTGAAGTACAAACTTATTTCGTAAAATTTTATGAACTCAATTCGTAAGGTACGAACTCTCACGGTACCATTTTACGAGGCCCATTACGAACCAAACAGAGGAAGAGTACGAAGCCTAGTACTAAATAGTACTTACTGTTTGTAAGTATGAAGTCAATGTGGTAAAGTACGAACTAACTTCGTAAAATTTTACGAATTCAATTCGTAAAGTACGAAATCTCACAGTACAACTTCTGAATATTTCACGATGCTCAATACGAACCAATCGGGAGAGGGATACGAGACCCAATACGAATACGACAGTTACTATTTAGTAATGGTTTTGTACGTTGGTTCGTAAAGTACAAAATAGTACCCAACGCACACGTCACGTATCATGCACCTCATTTTAGCCTTACCCCATCTTGTTACATCACTTACTAAATAGTTTCTCATGATATGGTACTTTCTAAGTCAATGTTACTAGTGATGTAAGGCATACTCATGAGTTTTGTCCATAACTAATGAAAGTATTTCGCATTTTATGGCACCCACCTCAAAATTTGGGAGAAACAGGATGGGATTCTGTTGAAAGTGTCTCCGAGCACAAACTTCAACGCATTTGAACTCATCTCTCTCGTAGGGGTTCGACTTGTAGGGGCTGTTTGAGGACTCGAGTGAGAAAATTGAGACGAGGTTCACTAGCACAAAATCTGCATCCACCATCATGACTAGGCTCGAAGAGACGGCATCGACAGAGCAGAGTTTCCGTGTCGAGAGGGGCAACGACAGGTTCGTGAGACCTGAAAGGGAGCAAGGGAGGAAAGGCCAGCTTAGGGTCGATGCGGAGATAATCGAGGTGATCCCGAACTTCTCCATACCGGAGTAGGGGACACCCAGGAGTACAAGGCATTTTGCGACCAAGCCCTCAAGCCATCGTCGAAGGATGTCGCTTGGGCTTGGCAAGAGGGCCTTCCGATGGTACCGGAGGTATGACCCATTTAGAGAATCGAATCGAACAAGAATTCTTGTATCCGAGTGCTTCGCTGGGTTTATCAATTTCGGCAACTACGATCGGGCCAATGGGACTTTTAGCCCAAATGAATGTAACCTTTCTTTGGTCCTTAAATTGAGAAGTTGTACCTAATTATCGTTGTATTGATATAATCTGGTTTTAATGATGACAAAGGTTATGTGTTGCTAATGTGTTATTTAAGTGTACAGAGAACATGTCTTCGAGTGTAGAAGGTGATCTCTGATATCTGAGCAATACGTAATGGAGTTATGCGGAGTACTTCAACGGAGAAAACGATCTAGCCATTTTAAATGGTGTTCTGAGGGCAAGGCCTATTATCGAGTCTACTATCTCTGTTATAGAGATGATCATCTGTGTCACAGTTGTTATAACTCTCATTGCTGGAGTACTTACTATGGTTTACAGAATGACATTTCTATGAATGACGATTTTCTTATTAGAGATTGTTCAATATGCGAGCACGTGAGATATTTATCTCATACGTCCTTAAGTTAATTCTTATATAATTAACTCTGGCATTACGTCTAGGTCCATTCCTTGGACCTTGAGTTGTTTTAGAAAGAATTATTTCCTTAACTAATATGATCCTATAATTATGAAATTTGGCTGCAATCTAATCAGATTGAAACCCCTCTTATATGGTGATGATATTTTACAACGGGAATGTTTTCATATTATGGAAACACCCAATGTCAAATTCGTATAAGGAAAAGTGTCGATTCTGCTATTGCAGAAAGCAGCTTCTGAGTAGAAGACATTATCTTTCTTTGGTGCTAAGGATAATGTTCTATGTCTTTGGAAGTTTTCCCACAGGATCAAATCATGGAGAAAATGGCGAGTGGTTCAACTAGTCGTTGGTGATTGATTGGGAAACTCCTTTTTACGAACAAGCTTAAATGCAAGAGTGAAGCAACATTTCCAAATGGTTGTTCTACCTGAAAGCTTACCAGAATCCTTGTGCCTTCACCATTGCAAAAGCTGAGAGCGTCCGTCGTGCATTCACTGAGCCAACCACCGCTGAGAGATAACGTCTTCTGTAGCTACAGACTGTTTGTGTTGTAGTTGTTAATTTTATTTGTACAGGTTGTTAGTCACACAGGAAGTGTGTAGGGGCAGGTGGTAGCCGTTAAGCTACGTTGGCAGGTGGTAGCCATGAAGCCATGTTGGGAGGTGGTAGCCGTCAAGCCACGATGGGAGGTGGTAGCCGTCAAGCCACGGGCTTAGTGAGGAGCTAGAGGTCAGACACATCAGTTGTGTGCGAGTTGAGTTAACCACGTGAGTACGTGCAAGTGGTTAGTCACATTTTTAATAACAAGTGTGCATCTGTAAAGTCCCTTACGCCCTAATTGGGGTAAGCATCGAGAGAGTGGACGTATACATTATTTGCGAAACCACTATAAATCTTTGTATCACACACGTAAGATAACTAATCTCAGAACTGGGAATTTGTCCAGCAAATCCACTCTCTGTAACCTGACAAAACCACCCTTCTGTAAACGAAAAAGTGTCATAACTCTTAAGGCACTAATTTAACCCCCCTTCTTAGTGCAATACTATACCAACACGTTGTTCCGCAAAAAAATTTGTGAAACACGATTTAAGTTTCAAAATACCTTAAATACAGCCCCTAAGTCGCAGATTGAAAAACACAACTTTGGAAAACTTTGTCAAAGTCGCGGTTTCAAACCGCGACCTGGGACACTTAGTGAAAAAGAGTGAAGGAGGTGTCATGGTGTCTGATTAAAGTCGGGGTTTAAAATCCCTACTTTCATTAAAAGTTACGGTTTCAATTGCCGACTTTCAGTAAAAGTCACAAATTGAAACCGCGATTTCCATAAAACGCCATGACGATTCCTCCACTGCAATTTTTCACTAAGTCTTCCTAAGTCGCAGTTTCAAACCGCGACTTAGGGTAGAACTTATAGTATTTTCGAAATTGAAATTGCATTTTGCAAAACTTTTTTAAAGCTAATCGTATAACAATACAATCTTCTATTAACCAGCACACTATCCATTGTTTCATTTAACCAGACACATATCTCCTGAACTTTAAGCAGAAATGATTATTGATTCGTACGATTGAAGCATATTATTTATGAATGATCGTTAATTTTTCAATTATTCGAATTTGGAATGAGTCGATCTCAAGTGGGTCATATCCAAAATTTAATTAAACATGTGTTCTTAATGAAATATGCAAAATTTAATTTAATTTTTTAATAAAATTATTCTGAAGTACAAAATTACGAAGATGTTGTGGCTATAAATAAAACTACATAGTGATCTTTGTCAAGTCGTTTTCTTGCATTTTATATAAATAATAATAATAATAGTCGTCGTTTTCTATTTCGTGAATTTTCATATGGGCTCGAGGCCCAAAGGACCATATCCCTGAAAGCGGGCCCAACCTCTTGGAATGGGCTTATTATTAGAACGGGAGTCTATCCAAGCCTTAAACGTAAGTTTAACGTTGCACAATTTATATTTTATTTGTGCTTATTTTGCTAATTTCTTTTATTTAAGGATTCGATTTCTTTGGCGTCTTTTTTATTTTTTTTTCTTAAGTCTTTTAATCCTTTCATTTTTGCGGTCTTAGTAAAGAGAAAACATGACATACTTTATATTTTATTTTTTATATTTTATTACATTTATTTCACAATCTTGTAACCTAACTTTATTCCAGCAACTTGACGTGTCCCGCCGAAGCAAACACGTCGCTGGGCGAACGGAGACGTGTTCAATCCTTCCACGGACGCCAGCGGACATCGCTGGCCCGCCTTAGGACAGCTGTATTTGGACTCATGAGAAAGTCAATATTTGGACTCATTCAGGCATTATTCTTAACAATAACGTGGGACTTCTAAGCTTCAAGTCATGGATTTAAATCAAGTCCACGAGACTCTGCCTTGGCTTTCGATTCTTTCATCGCTTCCCTCGCAATCACCTTAGCATTCCACACATCGTTGTAGGAGATAAGAAGGATCGATCGTCTCATTAACAGCACGTTATGTCAAGGTCATACGTTTACAAAGAATAAAACCTGCGAAATCGTAACGCGACGCCTGTACATATATCCGAAATTTTCCACATCCATGAGTATTGAAATCGATAGTGTTTAATATCACGGGCCAAGTCGTTCGACTATTGAACTCTATGGTTTGAGAACACTTAGTAAGGAAGGATATTCTCGAATCCGAGAAAGGTAGGGGGGGGGGGAGGAGAAAAGAATTTCTTCGGTATCCGAAGCCTTTGATGAAAACAACACATCCTCGGACATCCTTGAATAATATACAACGATCACGATATACGTTTACGTGGTATTATGTTGTACGTAATATTTTCATGTTTGTACGTCCCCAGGCCTCGCCCAGAAATAACCTCAGCGGTTGCGGTCTTTGACATGAGGGGATCACGTGGCTGCGATAAAACCCCGATCTTCTAGTCGAGTCTGCCTGGTGGCGATGGATCTGGGTACCCCTTTTCACGTTGATCGCGTTATTCTTTCCAACAATCCGCGCTACAACCCTAAACCCTAGCTCCGCCCTTAGAACTACACGTACGTACTCCTTCGCAGCGAAGGCAGTTAAATTAGTCCTCGGAAACAACGCGTCGGCCAGCCTGGCCCCGGACCGGCCATATCCGACTTATTCGTGTCTCTGGATCGTTCCTCCCCCGAATGAATCGATAAAATGGTCCCTTGTTGGTTCTTGGGAAATGTGTGCGAAACACCCTTAGAGAAGGATGGAAACGGCAGAACGTCGTTCCTCGACCACAATTCGACTCATTTGGGAAGTCTTAACATCATCGCTGATATTAGTGTGGACGAGATTCCTTCTGCCATCAGTCGGATGACTTTATTGCACGAAATTTTGTCCAAATCGCGTTTTTTTCTTCTTAATATTCCTTACCACGTCATTTAATTCCCCTCGTTACCGGGAAAGTGGCTACAAACTACATTTAAGACATATCACGTCGAAAGTCCAAGTCAATTTAGCTTCTGCAGGAATATTCTGGTAAGAACGACCGGTGCCGGAAGGATTAATAATTCCTCGGAAGAATATTCATAACATCTCAGTCGTATTATGCGATAAGACTCTTTCAATAAAGAATTAACACGCTCGACGATTACATTATCATCGGGATTTGTTCCATTTTAATGGGTAAAAAAATTTACGAAAGTAGATAGTTTCGTAATATCGAAAATAATCCCTTAAATTAAAGTTATAAAGTCCAACTTTATTTTTTATTTTTATTCTTGGAAATCAGACATCTAAACCTCAATTTGCTCCATGAATAAAGTCGGAAGTCCCACTTTACAGTATTAAAACCAGAATTTTGAAATTATTTACCTTATTTCGTAAATATTTTTCTTGGATAATATCATTTCAGAAAATAACTCCGTTAGGGGAACTTATTTCAAAATAATGTTATCTATAAAATATTTCGTTAAGTAAAATATTAATTTTTAAATTTAGATAAATAATGTTTTGAACTAATTGTTTCAAATTGAACGTTGGTTTCATATTTCGCGAAATATTTTCTATCCGAACAAACTCCTATTCAACGTCAAAGTCGTTGCATGAAATATGTGATGGCTTTGCAACCGGTGTTTATATAATAGGCCCCCACGCCCTTAATTAGTTCATTAGACCACAATTATGTGTCCGGAAATGTTGCGCATAATGGTAGCGTTGATTCTTATGGTCGTGTTCCTCGCTCACCATGTTTCGGGGAGCGACGGCTGCATGAAGCGGGATCGAGTCGTCGACGTTGGTGTGGTGCTGGATGCGAATTCGAAGATGGGAAAGCAGATGATCACGGCCATCGAGGTGGCATGCCGTGACGATGGCTCCAAGCACGGGCTGGAGGTGAATCCACGTTACGTGAACTCCGACGGAGATCCCCGGCGTGCCCTCGCTTTAGGTATTTTTTTTCCCGTTGGAACCATACTCTCGATTGGATATGAGGTCCCACGTGCTTGACGGATCCTTGTTTTTGGTTTTCTCCCCCAGCCGAGGAACTTGTAGAAAGAGATGAGGTGCGAGTTTTAGTTTGGCTGGATGCCGAGCCGGAGGAGGCATTACTCTCTGATATCAGTCGGCGTTCTCGAATCCCAGTGGTCTCGTTCGCCGCTGGGGATGGATCTCAGTTTCAAATCGGGAAGCTTGGTGCCAAAATAAAGGAATTTCGACAGAAATTCATGAAAAGGTATCCTCAGATTTACGGCACCAGCGAGGTTGCGAATTTTGGCCCGAGCACGTATGCACTAAGGGCGTACGACTGCATAACGGCGATAGTAAGATCGTTTGATGACATTCGATGTGAATTTTCCATGGGGAAGATCTCGGAAGTCGAGTTCACAGGCTTGAGCGGCCCTATTGATCTGCATAAAGCCACAGGACTTCGATTGCGGTCGCCGACGGCAGCAAAAGTTATCCCAAAGATGTCTCTGGGAGCACGAGAACGAGAAGCTGATAGAAGGAAGAATACACGGGTCCTGCAAGCGATTGGGCAGAAAACTCTCAGGATAGGAGTTCCGCTGAAGACGCCATTTGACTTCTTCGTGAAGCAGGTCAATGACACAACGGGGAAGACTCGGTATGCCGGATTCTGCATCAGTGTGTTTAATGCAACACTGCAGGACATCAAGAATTTCACATATGATTTCTTGCCTCATGATGGAACATACGACGAGTTGGTCGAGAAGGTCCACAATAAGGTAGCAGAGCATCTGTTTTAGTCCGTGCATTCCAGTTCAGTTCGATTTTTCGTCTCTGGTTTGCATTTTCTAATCAGTGTTTCGTAGACATTGGACGGTGCCGTTGGCGACATTACCATACTAGCAAAGCGATCGAAAATCGTCGAGTTCACCCAGCCGTACATGGAATCCAGCCTCTCCATGATTGTCCTGGCTAGCCGCGAACATGGGAAGGAGTTCCTATTCGTAAAGCCCTTCACTCCAGCCATGTGGGCGGCTTCTGGTGGAGTCCTGCTCTACACCGTGTTTGTAGTTTGGGCACTTGAGCACGGCCGAAATGAGGAGTTCTCGGGGCGGCTGCCTCGGCAGCTCTCCACTGCGCTGTGGTTTACTTTCTCATCCCTGTTTTTCGCCCACCGTAAGTTTCAAAAAGCCTTGCAAAATTTTCCCTCGTTCATGAATCTGGTGATTACTCGGTTTTCATTTTCTCAGGAGAGAAAGTTCATGACTCGCTTGCGAGAATCGTGCTGGTGGTATGGTTCTTCGTTGCACTCATCCTTACACAGAGCTACACGGCGAGCCTCACCTCGATGCTTACCATTCAGAACATCAAGTCGAGTGTCATCACAATCGAATCTGTCAGGACGCAGAATGAGCCCATTGGCTGTGACAACGAGACGTTTGTTTGCAATTACCTCATTGAAGTACTTGGCTTCCACAAGGAACAAATCCACAACCTCAACGACCCCTCTAGCTATGCCGACCACTTGAAGAACAAAAGCATCACCGCGCTGTTCCTCGAGAGCCCGTATGAAAAAGCCTTCTTCAAAAAGCACTGTCAAGGATACGTCAACACCCCGCTACCCTACAGATTCGGTGGCTTCGGCTTCGTAAGTAAAAACAGCACAAACACAAAACCCTTCGAAACACACATCGTTTACAACCATGATCATGCTTGCAAAAAATCTTTCATCGTAGGCGTTTAAGAAAAACTCTTCGCTGGCCGACACCTTTTCAGAAGCAATCCTGAAGCTCTCTGAGAATGGGAACCTCTCCAATCTGCAGCACAACGAGTTCGCCTCAGGTTGCGTCACAGACGGGGACAACACGACTACAACCCTTGACCCGACGACACCGAGCCTAGGGCTCGGTAGCTTCTGGGTGCTCTACGTCGTTTCAATCAGTACCTCCACATGCTGCCTCACTATGGCATGCCTCTTCTTCCGGAGGAAGCACGGGTACATCCGGAACGAGAGCCGCGCCATCATGCTGAGTCCGACGGTGGAGATGAACAGATCAAGAGAGCTTCTATAAGCAAATGTTGTGGTTTCATTTTTAATTTGCATTACTCTGAACATGTATATTGTTGTCATACACGTCATCTTTTCGCGTACCAAATACCTTGAAGACTAATTTCTGAACAAAAATTTTTGCAACTTATCACGACAAAATTTACCATTTTATTATCGGGACTCTCCTGCCGACCTTTCGGCACTGGACAAGAGTCAACCCCTATACATGGTCTTATGACTTTGCGGAGACATGTGTTTTTTATAAACAGCGCTCGAGCCTGGTCACTGCGACCCCATGTGTTTTTTATAAACAGCGCTCGAGCCTGGTCACTGCGACCCCCTTTGTGAGGAGGCACCCCTTCTCCCGAAGTTACGGGGCTATTTTGCCGAGACGTCTTCCGAATATTACATCACCAGTGAACTAGCATCCACCTTATACTATTTGGGTGTCTCTTGATTTAGAATTTATACTTTATTGTCAGGGTTTATAATTTAATGTTGATAATTTAGAGTTAATGTGTTAATAGCGTAAGTTTTAGTTTTTTTTCTTTTGTTTATGGTTCATCAGAAAACCTTCATTGCTTTTCATATTAGTTACGATATATACCTACTTAAAAATGTCTCTACATAATCATCTGTACCGCGTCCTTCGAAACTCCCGGAGCTACTCGTAAACACTTGCCTAGGAAGGCGAAAGTGATAAAGGCTACTAGTATCTGCTGCGGCTAGCGACGTTCTCCTGCCATCCGACTCCATTCACGAGTAGTAGATGCATCCTCTTTCGAGAACGATTGAAAAATATGTATTTCTCGGAACGACGAACAGTCGCGGATTCCTTTAAATTTTGTTTAGTTCAATTTCGCCCCAATCGGATGAAATGGTCGGAACGAAAACATCCCCGAGAAATTCTTCCTTAGGAAGCAAACAAAGCCTTCTCCGATACCAAACGCGGTTACAGACCCGACTTTGGACACGTTCAAATGGGAGGTTCTTTGAGTTCCACATGAATCCCTGTCCGATGGACTTGACTGACTTGTGTAATAATATTATTGCATGAGTTCCTAATTTTTCCACCACGTAGACATTTCCTCATTATTATTGTTCATTTTGACCAACGAGATGATTTTTGGAATAAAGAATTGATCAAAGCTTAATTTGTCCGTGTGTTCACGAATTTATATAAATAAGAACACGAAGCCTTCAATTAAATAATCGCGGACATCCCGAAAGTACAAAAGATGAAGATGAGACTCTTCCGTGGTCCCAGTTGCATGTCCCCAAGTTTGAGCACTTTGATGGTGGGGATGGTCCTTTTCGGGATGTTCCACGTGGGCCCGGTTTCGGCGAAGAACAGGTGCGTGGAGCAGCAGGATTGGGTCGTCGACGTTGGTGTGGTGCTGGATGCGAACTCGAAATCAGGCAAGGAGATGATAGCGGCGATTGAAGTTGCGCGCCGTGAAAGTCAGTCGAAGCACAAGCTGGAGATACGTACACACTACGCGAACACTGATGGGGATCCCGAGCAAGCCCACTCTTTAGGTAATGTTGCGATGGGATCACGCTGGCCACTGTTCGGCTATGAGGTCGATTCGTGTTTTTTGTTTTTTATTTCTTGTTTTCCTCCGACAGCTGAGGAACTTATTGGAAGAGAAGAGGTGCAAGTTATAGTTTGGTTGGATGCACGAAGAGAGGAGGCTATGCTTGATGAGATGAGCCGGAGGTCACGTATCCCGATCCTATCGCTTGGTACCAGTGGCGGATCTCGGTCGCTAGTCAGGAAGCACGACAAAGAGGTCGAAGCGTTTCGGCAGAAATTCGTGAAAAGGTTTCGTGGGAATTACGGCGCCAGTGATGTCGAGAGCCCGAGCATGAATGCTCTGCGAGCGTATGACTGCATGACTGCTGTGACGAGATCGTTTGACAGAGATAAATGCAGCATATCCAAGAGAAAGATCTCCAAAGTCAAGTACACAGGGTTGAGCGGGCCCATCGATCTTGGAAAACAGTCAGGACTTCGATTATGGCTACAGGGGGAGACGAGAGTGCGGGAACGACAAGGGGATAGAAGAAGGGCGTCTCAGATCCTCGAAGAGCCAACCACGTTGAAAATCTTAGTTCCAGGGAAGACGCCCTTTGGATTGTTCGTGAAGGAGGAAGTGGACCCAAAGACGGAGAAGAAAGACTACAGCGGTTTCTGCATCGACGTGTTTAAGGCAGCCCTGCGGCTCCCAACTATGCCAGTTTTCAATTACGAGTTCGAGACTTACAATGGAACGTACGACGATATGGTCGAAGAGGTGGCCAACAATCAGGTGCCGTCCGTTTCTGCTTCATCCCGTGCCTTTTCAGTTCAGCTCGTTTCTGGTTCATTTTTCTAATCTGAGTTTTGCAGACATATGATGGGGCCGTCGGCGACATTACGATACTAGCAAACCGATCGGAAATCGTCGACTTCACGCAGCCGTTCATGGAATCCAGCCTCTCAATGATAGTCCTGGCGAGATCCGAAAATGGGACGGCGTTTCTATTCCTAAAGCCCTTCACTCCAACCATGTGGGCGGCTACTGGCGGAGTTCTGTTATACACCGTGTTCATAGTTTGGGCACTTGAGAACGGCCACAATGGGGAGTTCTCGGGGCCATGGACTCATCAGCTCTCCACAGCACTGTGGTTTACTTTCTCCTCCCTGTTTTTCGCCCAACGTAAGTTCCAAAAAGGCTAGCAAAAATTTTGCCTCGTTCATGAATCTGGTGATTACTCGATTTTCATTGTCTCAGGAGAGCAAGTTCATTACTCACTTTCGAGAATCGTGGTGGTGGTGTGGTTCTTCATTGTGCTCATCCTTACGCAGAGCTACACAGCGAGCCTCACTTCGATGCTCACCCTTCAGAACATCAAGACGAGAGTCACAACAATCGCGTCGCTAAGGGAAAGCGGAGACATAGTTGGCTGCGATCCCAACACCTTCGTCTGCAATTACCTAGTCAACGTGCTGAACTTCACGGGGGACCGAACCCTCAACCTCAGCAACACCTCGAGCTACAGCGACCACATGCAGAATGAGAGCATCGCCGCTCTGTTCCTCGAGGACCCATATGAGAAAGCATTCTTCACGGACCACTGCCAGGGGTACGTCAACATCCCGCTACCCTACAGATTTGGCGGCTTCGGCTTCGTGAGTACAATCTTCAGAATCTCTGCTTGTTCACAACTGCAATCACATTCTCGTGTATTTCCATCAAACCATGTGGGAATTCTGCGTCGCAGGTCTTCAAGAAAAATTCCTCACTAACCGAACTCTTCTCCGAAGCGATCCTGGAGCTCTTGGAGAGCGGGAAACTCTCCCGTCTGCAGGGCAACCAGTTCGCCTCTGGGTGCCCGACATTGATTGACAACGACAGAAAGGGAAGCTTACCACTCAGAAACTTCTTGTGGCTATTCGCCTTCACAGTCGGCATCTCCACATGCTGCCTCGTTTTGTCGCGTCTCTTCTCCCGGAAGAGACAAGGGCACATCTGGAACTCAAGCGGCAGCAGCAACCACAGTCCGCAGATGGAGATGACCCGTCCGACTGACCGCATTCATAGTGAGGAAGTTGATTTAGCAGGTGCTTGTGATGGTTAACCACTAAATAGGGATGACGACCGCAACCTATGACACCATGTTATCACCATTTTTGTCTATGGATTGTCACAATTAATTCTGTGTATATTTAGTAGCACTAATCAAACAAGGAAATGAGTTCACCACTGTCATGCTCACGTTCGTTCAGACAGTCCCCCCCTGTCACTCCCCGACTTCCCGACAACCTCAGAGCAGCAGCCTCACCTGTCCCCGCCCCCGCTTCCCTCCTCGGGAATGACGACCTCATACCATCACAGCCATGAGAACAGTCGTCCAGCGTGTCTCCTCTGCCAGTGTAGAAGTGGGGTGGTACAACCTTTCCCTCCTTCTGGCAGACCATTGAGGTTTCGATCTTGATATTCCCTTCCGTTCCGTAGGTTGAAGGCCTCGTCCTGTCGCAGATAGGACCGGTATTTTTTTTCTTGGGGGTGAATAAAGTTCTCATCTTGATGGCAGGCATTGATTGTGATTGTGGATTTTGGGTTGTGGGTGTTTTTGCTGACTGATGGGGGAAGGAGAACAAATATGGGTTTCATTTCTTTTGTGTTGTGCCTGCAGATGTAGGAAGGTTTTGAACACGAGGTTGTTTACTAATGAGAATAGTGGCCAAGGGTAGGACCGAAATGCAACCATCTTCGCATTCATTACATGTTTGTTTTGATTCATCATTCGTTGATTGCGGATTTGCAATATGGGTGCTGTTTCAGGTTATGCAGAAGGATTTTGAGGTCCTTTGAGGGTGATCTTTATCAAACTATGTTCTAAGTTGCGCCAAAGGTTTCTCTGAATTGATGCAAGTTCCAATCTGCAATGCTTGTAAAATTAGCATCTGGAGTCCGTTTGGAAGCAACTCTGGGGAATTTGCCTTAGCCGTTTTACTTTTATTTTAATTGAATTGGAGTTAAGGAGGTTGGTTGCTGGCATGCTTGACTTCAGTGTTAGGAACCTGAAGGGTCACTGAGGAAGGATTACAAATTTCTTTAGGAGACCTTCTTCAAGCTTCAGAGTCTTAAGTTGAGCGAAAACTTTCTCTGAACTGATGCGAGTTCCAACATATTGATCAAAAGAATTAGCATCTGGGGTCTGTTTGGAAGCTACCCCTGGCATATGTTTTTCGTATGTAAGATTTATTGAATTGGGGTTATGGAGCTTGCAGCAAGCTTGACCTCAGTGATATGAAACCGAAGAATCACTTGGAACCATTACATTATGGAACTAGGCAATTACTGGTAATTGTGCTTTCGATAGTTGCCCAACTGCAGCTTGAGGTATATCCCTTCAACATGGGAATCTGACAGAAAAAGTGATTTAAGCTGTTGGTATGTATTTACCAGGGACCCCAGCAAGCGAAAAGCTCGAACTAGCGGAAAATGGAATACTGTAGCAGATCACTCGGGTTATGTGAGAAAGAAATAGTAAAAAGGAATCAGTTCCGTTGCCGGGACTTGAACCCGGGTCTCTCGGGTGAGAGCCGAGTATCCTAACCAACTAGACTACAACGGATTTTGCGTCCTTCTTGGCTCTCTATTATTAAGAAACTTATCTGTAAATGTAGGACTAGATCATCCAATATTCAATATGATTATAGAACGCATTACACACATGCCGATGGTCAAGACCTCGTCATCGATCAACAGCCGAACCTCATGGAAGCGCCGGAGACGCAATCCCGGAAAACATACGGTCCTGTTCCAACACGGCACCGATAGGGCGAAGCGGGGCGTGAGATGGACCGCCCCCTGAGACTCAGGAGCTTCATGTTCAAAGCAATCGAGACCTTGTAACATTTTTCTTTTTATTTTCTTGTTCAAAGAAATTACTGTGATGATGTCTGCCTAAGAAAGGAGTTCTTCTCATTACGAGTTATAAACAAGAGAAATGAAATCGACATCGGAGTACAAATCAAATTCATCACCGAAAAAATTAAGTAAAACGACCTAATTAAGGGCTAATCCCAGTATAACATATTGTGACATTAATCATGACGTGTTTTTAGCATAAACACTTCTTTAATGATCATGCCTCCTTGACTTTGACGCACCTCACAAAATGTTCATCATCCTTCCCTCGAAGTGATCCGCTTCCCCACCACGACTGCGCCTCTCCTCCGAGTTCGTGCCGCCCAAGCCCCCGTCGGTCGTACGCAACGAGCCGAATTCATTTAGGGCCTTAGCAGACGCCACAACTATGTCCACCGGGAAATTCAACAGGGCCTTGGACCCCCTCATCCTGAAGGCAGCCCTGTCGTAAGCGAGTGCCGCCTCCTCAGCCGTCTCGAACGTCCCGAGCCACTTCCTCGCGCCCCGACGGGCCGAGTCTCGTATCTCAGCTGCGTACTTCCCCCACGGCCGCCTCCTCACTCCCCTGTAGTGCTTCTCCTTCTTGATACCCCTCGAGGGGTCGAAAGACACCGCATCGTCCTTCACATCACCCTTGCCCTTGACCTTGCCCTTGCAGTGGTTGTCATCCGACGAGGCGGCTTCGTTGAGGATCTGGACGATGACACTGTCATGAGGGTCGTTCTCGTTGAGGGGGAGCTCGGCGGCGGATCGGTGCTGTGGCGCCATGAAAAACAGACAAGTACTATGCTAAACGCTTTGAATAAAACCTAGGAATTGTGGTCATATCACATGATTTTTGAAGGTCTTCTTCTTTGTCTTTGTTGGGTAAGAAGGAAAGAAAAGAAAAGTAAGAAGTCGAATTGGTTTTGGCCACCACTTTTGGGAAATGTTTTTGGTCAAATTTTGGTCTTGAGGAGTATTATTAAATTCCCCTAACTTTATTCCATTAATAATATATCTATAAAATCAAATGATCATTTTTTGGGTGTAAATATTATTAATTGTTCCAGTTATCAATTAATTTATCGAATATTTTAATTTGAAAAAAAAAGTAACAACTAAACCTAAGTAATTACAATTCTTATTTGATTTAAAACAACCATTCTTGTTTATTTGACAATAACACTTTGAAAAACTAAAGATAGGGAGGTGATGTGTAGACTTAAACTCACATAATAAAGGTAATTGTCTTATCGTGATATTTGTGTTCACCAAAGAATATTGCCTTATGGGTAAGTACCTAACTCAGGCATCTCCCCCTCTGTTCCAAAACAACTTCTCGTTCAGAAAATTTTTTTTTCAAATTTCGTCGAACAATGTCCATAATTAAGTGTTAGAAATACCGAGTTCACATGTGAGTTTACTGGAAAAATGTGAAAAAATTTGTATTTCAAACACGTTCAGAGACTAAATTGATATTTCTAATACCGAATTAAGAATATTATTTAATTAATTTTAAAATTTTTTCTTATTTCACGAAATATTTTTTCTAAAAACGTTATTTTGGAACATACAACCTCCCAAATAAGTCTTTTTGGGCGACTTTGTAAAAATAGTGAAAGAGAAACTCACATGACACATGACATTTTTCTTTTACAAAGGATAAAGATGGGATATGTTGGCTCGATTTGGTCAAGCTCACGTTGTTAGACTTTTCCTAGATGTGGACTTTTCCTAGAGGAGATGAACAATACACACGACATTCACTTGGCTTGATAAACAAGCAAGTTGACCAAATCCTATGCTGATTTATTACGAGAACAATTGGGATTGGCTTTATAGTTCGTTTTAAAAATATGATTAGAGAAACTATAGTTGGAGTAATTAGACATAAATTAATACCGACTCCTCAAAAATGATGCATGTTAGTAAATTAATTATGAAATTACCGATGTGAAGTCACATGTCTCTCCTTCCTCGAGTTGCCCCGCGTGGCCCCTCGGATATGACCGCGGCGTGGTTGTCTGTTAGGTCCCGATAAACAGACCGAGTCCACGAGCGGATCCCCTCCTTGGTGGTTGGCTTGTTAGAGCTTCGTCCTTTACGTGTCTTACCAATCATGGACGGGATACGTTGGTATCATTAATTCCAGAGGAGTGGGGTCTGGATCATTAGGCTGTTCCGTTATATTTATTTCGGTATGAGTATGAATACGCAGAAGTGAAAATACGGTCTAATTTTATTTCTGAAAAATGACTTACATTCTCACTCATCCGAAGAAATCTATTTATAACCTAAAATTATAAAAAAAATAAAATCTCCTAAATATATTCAAAACTAATCATAACAGTAAAAATAACGTAATCGCAACATAGGTTGGCCGTTGATAATGCCACACCCCTCGACAACATAAGGCCATATGTAATACTCCGCAGGCCCTCCCAAATCTCTCTCTCGTCCACTCATGCACAGTTGGTATGGTAAGCTACATTAGTTTGAATGACAATCGGTTCCACCACATTCCGGGGACGTTCATCCTCAGACTAGCAGCGACCTTGCTCCATTACTGCACGATCTCCTCACGATCTCCGCACGATCTCTTCAATGCAGTGGAGGCAAGAGTAGCGGCGGCCATCAGAATCCATAAAGCCGGCACGAGCTCGACAACGGACCCATTATGTAAGTGCTTCTTTTCCCTGGAGGCGTGAGAAGAGATTTTATAGTGTTACTTGAGTAGAACTAAACACACGAGGTGAAGACTTGTGCTGTCCGAAGTCGCCAGGACTCTGAGTACAAATCGATAATTATTAAAAGTTTAGATTCGTGGTTTGTTCCACTTTAACTTTAGTGCAAAAAAATTTGGTTAAACATGGTTAAAAATTTTAAAATTTTAAAAATAATATATTATAGTTGAATTTTATAACTTATGAAGACATTTTAAAACACAAACTTTATAAGTTTGATTATAAAATCTAACTTATAAGTTTTAATTTCGATATATTATTTCGAAAATTTTAAAATATTTATCTTATTTTGCGAAATTTCTTTCGACTAATCGGAACGTAATTCTTAAGAGAATTTGCATCGACCAAATTGTTCCTATTATATTAAACTTTCAGGTAATGTGAACGTCAAAATTTATTATTGTTATTGTTCCTATTATTATTATTATCCCAAGAAAAAAAGTCTTACCACTTGTAAATTTCTTATTCCCCATCAATCCCCAAAAATAGCAAATTGAAAAACAACCAAACGATCGAACAAACATACCGGATTCACGTCACAAAAACGTTTTGTAAGGAAAAACACGCATCTGGGTTTGTGTTGGTGGTTTGTTGTTGTAAGGAGGAGGAGGAGGTTCGAATCGGGGATCGGAATCGGTCATGGGGATGTATAGGGCGGACGACGATTACGACTACTTGTTCAAGGTCGTCCTGATTGGGGACTCCGGCGTCGGCAAATCCAACCTTCTGTCACGTTTCTCGCGTAACGAGTTCAGCATGGAGTCTAAGTCTACGATCGGGGTCGAGTTCGGCACGAGGTGTATCCACGTCGACGATAAGGTCGTCAAGGCCCAGATTTGGGATACCGCCGGACAGGAGAGGTAATGGATGTGGATGTTTGTCGAATGGATTTCGAATCCGGGATGTGTTGCCGATTTGTGATTAATTTTTTATGGGGGAATAGATACCGGGCGATCACGAGCGCGTACTACCGAGGCGCTGTGGGAGCCCTCCTGGTGTACGACATAACCCGTCACATCACGTTTGAGAACGTCGAGAGATGGCTAAAGGAGCTGCGCGACCACACGGACGCCAACATCGTGATCATGCTTGTTGGGAATAAGGCTGATCTACGCCATCTAAGGGCAGTTTCCATGGAGGATTCAAAGGAATTCGCAGAGCGGGAGGGGACGTTCTTCATGGAGACGTCGGCGCTCGAGGCGATGAATGTGGAGAACGCGTTCACAGAGGTGCTGACACAGATCTACCGAGTCGTGAGCAGGAAGGCCCTGGACATCGGAGACGACCCCGCTGCCGTCCCCAAGGGCCAGACCATCAACGTTGGGTCGAGGGATGATGTGTCCGCTGTCAAGAAGGCCGGTTGCTGCTCCACATAACCCTAAACTCTTCTCTCGTGGGACAAGTTTTAGCAAAAACATGCCGTGTACAACAGTTTTTATGCTTCTTCCCTAACTTCCATTTCGATACAGAACGTAACAGCAACAGAGGATTCATATATCGAGCCGCTTATCGAAATTAAGGCCTCGATCATATGGTTCCGCTGTCTTATCATTCCTCTTGCCTAATATGAGCACGGGAAATCGTGCAAGGGTAGAGCCCCTCCTCTACCGGGAGGGGATTCGAGATGAAAACAGAGGAAACAGGTGAAACAGAGGAGCCCCTGTTTTCATCACCTTTCTACTAACCCTAAGACAGACAACATGATTCCACAATCCTGTGATTAACAAAGGCAGGTGCAAAATTACGGTATGGTTTGCGTAAAATCACGAAAAAAATCACTGTCTACACAAATTATCAGCATATAATCAAACTAGTCGCATACACCGAACTGTAAGGGAGAATTCGGCAGAGGGGAGTAATACATAGTTTTGTCTCTTTGTTGTGACTATGATGTGGATCATTTGCGAGATTCGGCCTTCTTCTGCTCCTTGGCTGCAACATGACGTAACGAGAATGAGAGACTTCCGACAAGAAAGATGCCGAACAGGTGAAAGAGAATGTTCGGCAAAAGTGGAGGTGTTTACCGGCTTTCTCTTCTTCTCGCTTCTTGGCTGCTTCCGCCCTTTGCTGACGAATCATCGCCAAGCGCTCTATGAGAAAAGACACGAGACCATAAAAATGAGTAATATTTCCTCGCAAGAAAAAGCACGTACTAAAAGCGATCTCATATTCACTCTTTAGACAAAGATGATAAAATTCATCTTAATTGTACTGACTTCCTATTCACCAGAAACAGCAACATTCAAGTGCCAGAGAGACATTATTATTGAAAAGACACGGTCTGCGCCATTTCGTCAAAATGAAAAGCTTTGGTGGTAAGTAGCAACAAGGAGGACCATGAGACAGGAATAAAAACACGCCTATGCCTGACTCACCTAAATCCTTTCGAGCTTGTTCTGTCTTCCCTTGTTCCTGGAGTCTCATGTATCGCTCATGAGCCCTTTGTTTCTCGATTTCCTCTCTGTCCAAAAGAGAGAAGAATAGTCAGCGCTAGACCTCAAGAAATAAACAGCAAGAAGCATTGGAGCACCTTTCACGCCTCGACAGCTCGGTTACTTTTCCCACCTAGAATTGAAAGTGCATGCATAAACCATCAAACTTCTGCAAAATAATACTTGACGGGATGAGTTCATAATCTAGAAGTCTTACATCTGCATCCTTAGCTTTCAAATTCTTCGCCTTCACAAGGTTGGGATTTTCAACCTCAATAACACTTTGGGAACCCTTCGGCTTTGTCTACAAATGACACACATGTTTGCATAAATCTACTAATTAGCATCAATAGATAATTCCGCAAGCAATGTTCCCGGAGAATTTACGTCGTTATCATTGAGTTCTTCCCCTGATTCCTCTCCAGATTCTTCCTCATATTCTTCCTCGACAGGTTCTGCTTGCTCCTTTCCACATAAAGCATTTCACAACAGCATAAATTAGAGGACAGCATTCAATAAAAGACGACAATACCTGGGAACTTCTCTTATAACAAAAAGCATGCATAAGGTGGACAGAGGTAGGAACCTGCTTAAATGTCCGTGGACGAGATGCCGATGTGCCAGCACCTGCAGAAAACGTTATGGCAGATATAAGTTGGTTCTCATAAGAGCCTTACAGTTATCATTTATCAGCATAGAAATATCACACGAAGTTAGAAGCACGGCCACATAAATGATAGATCCTACAGCTCAATCGTTTGGCTTTGCCAAGTAAAAAAATTCCATATTATCATGGTTTCATCTTTCTCACAGCCAAGCTGGTGACAGTAGAAAGTACGTTGACCATGCCATCGATTTACTGTAAACAGCCACGCAGGCAGCTCAATCAATCCTCTTGTGAGAAAATGCAGAACCTGGCATATACTGCAGAACAACTAGACTCTCGCAGGCCACAGATCGACTTCATTCATCACCGCAAAACCATTAAAATTTCCACATACGCAACCACATGAAACCACAACACACGCTCCTCCGGATGCCTGGGGGAGGCTATTCGATTACTTCAGAGCCATCACCTACCGAATAATACCACTACATCTCCAAATCTATTCCTTCCAATATCAACCCTATAGTACCCCATCACCGGATGAAATCCCCCACCCCGCCCTTCCAACCCAACAAAAACAACCGCTTCCAATCGATACCCAGTTCCCCAATTGCCCCAAAAACAGGTCAGAATCAAGAAATCCCAACCGACTTACGAAGCTCATCAGGATTCGAGAACTGGCGGCGACCCGTGGGCTTCCCCTTGAATTTACCTCTCCCCATGAATCAATCCCCCCCAAAAAAAATCAATCACCCAGCAACACCCCCGGACAAAAACCTAAAACGGCTTTTGTAATAACGAGATCCCAAAGATATTAGCGCAGGGATAAGAAAAAAGGTGGGAACTTTCGGTCGAATTCCGGGAGTAGTGGCGTTCGATCGAAATGGGTCCAATTCAAATTGGGCAGAAAGAATGAAAAAGATACCAACTTTGCCGAATCGATTCTCAATGCCAATAACCAAAAACAACAAAAAATTTAACCCTACTTTATCCCCATCAATAACATCGTATTGGGTTACTTGTTTAATTTACCAATGGATCGTATATACATTTGTCTTAAAATACACTTATAATGGAGATTTTGTACGGACGTATAATTAATTTTTAAAAAAGTTATAAAATACGTTTGAAGTTTTTAAAATATCAAATTTACGATAGCTAGCGGGTTTTAATTTACAAAGAAGATAGAACTTTCAAAATTCGTTACCTAAATAATAACCCGCATTCTCCCTATTACTTGGGTGAGGGGTTCTGAAAATCCCTTTTTCTTTGTAAATTTGAAAATGAATTTTAGAAAGTTCGACCTTATTTTGTAAATTCTTTTTTATCAAAATATCGATATTTGATCCTAGATTAATTTTAGATTTTTACGTATTGTTTAAAAATTTTTTAATTTGACCTTATTTTGATTTTACTTTTCGATTTGGCCATATTCCTAACTGCATTTATGATTTCGATGGTAAACCTTTATATTATCCGATCAACTCGTCCTCGTGAGTCGGCTCTGGCAGCTGTGGCGCTACTCAATTGTAACTGGGGTATGGGTGGAATGCTGAGCTATCTTTGGCTATGAGCTTGGTTGTGCACTTGATGGAGCATACAGGATGCAGGAAGAGATATGGTCTGTCATGGGGGGACGAGGTTCCTCAGGTGCCGTCATGTTGCGCTTCCTCGCTTTGCCTCACTTGCCTGCCAAAACCCATGCGAACACTACTACAGAAGGCATAGTATGCAATAAAGACTATGACATCTCCATCGGATGGCATGATGCCATGTTCGCCGTCAGGAGCAACCTGATTGAATTCGCTAAGGAAAAGGGGGAGGATTACCCTGTGCAGGCCGCGTCCTACCACTGAAACTGCTACGGGCACGCAACATGATCCCACGCGAATTCACTGAAGAAGTGCCTCAGTCTTGTCTATCCCGATACCCTGAACCCCTTATCACTGTCCCCGATCCCGTCCGACGATATCCGGTACTACCTTGAATGATAAGTCTGTAGGGTGGTGTCGTCAGCAGCACGACGAGGGGTCCTCGACATCAGGGTCTCGCATAAATAGTGTTACTACATGAAGAACATTACCCATATCAGTCATGCTAATGACGATGACGATGAGGTGATTATTAAATAGTTTTATTACTTGAACAACTCCACCATCGGTTGTGTTCAGAACAATTGAAAATTCCATGAAAGAAAAAGTTGGAGGTCGATGACTTCGTGTCGGATTAGATCAGCCGCCACCCACATTAGGATGACATCATTAGGAAAATTTTCGTATTAAAATAGCGATTGAGGAAGAAATCAAATTCAAACAAAAGTTCATAGTCAAAATTTGAGTTTTTGTTGTTGTAATTAATGGAATTAAACCCACCTTTTGCTTTTTTTAAGGGACATGTCAGGAATTTCTTATAAATTAATTTGGATTCTGTCATGGAATTTAAAATATTTTTAAAAATAAAAATATATATTATGTCACGCTTTCATCTACAAATTTAAATTTTTAGCATATTCGACCTTAACCGCTCTACAGTAAATACAAGCTATTTACGACTTGTACCTAACCGTCGGTATACTTTTACTTTTACTCTTCTTCTTCGTTCCATTATCTTCCCATTGAAAGCGGAATGGAGACGATGGAAACGAAGATTAGCCCAGAAGAAAAGATCCGGGTCTGCCACCCACATTCTATTTCACACCAGAATCGAATCCCCCATCATCTGCCTAAAACAGACGACACACACCCTTCTTATAATAGCATCCCCATGTAACAACCCTTTATTGAATTACTAATTTGTCCTTCATGTGGGCTCGACTATCCTCAAGTCTGGGCATGGCTTCATCTCCTTTCTTCTTCTTCAAGGAAGGGGCCCAATCCGTTTCTCTTCCTCCTCCTTTCTCAGCTCGTGTGTCCAAGGTAGAGTCTTCCTGCTTACACTCCCCCTCAAGGTGGGAGCCATTTATGTTCTTCATTCCCACCTTGCTTAGCAGGAAATTCAGCCTACTTGGGTGTAAGGCTTTCGTGAACATGTCTGCGAGCTGATATTCCGTCTTCACATGCATCACACGAATGATCCCTTTCTCCACTTTCTCCCTCACAAAATGCAGATCGATCTCCAGATGTTTTGTACGCTCGTGGAAGACCGGATTTTTGCTTATGTGTATGGCCGACTTGTTGTCGCAATAGAGAGACACTGGGAGCTGCGTTCTGACCCCAAAGTCCTCCAAAAGCGTGCTCATCCACATGATCTCTGCCGTTGTTGTGGCAAGTGCCCTGTATTCTGCCTCTGAGGAACTCCTCGAAACCGTAGTCTGTTTTTTCGACTTCCAACTCACCAGTGAGTCCCCTAGGAAGATGCAGAAGCCTGTGGTCGACTTTCTCGTTTCAGCACACCCTCCCCAGTCGCTATCCGAGAAGGCCTGCAGCTGGAGCTTAGAATTCTTGGGAAAGAAGATGCCATTTCCAGGAGCTCCTTTCAGGTACCTCAGGACATAACAAGCCGCGTCCCAATGCTGCTTGTTCGGCTTGTCCATGAACTGAGCCAGCATGTGCACGGCAAAGGTGAGGTCTGGTCTCGTGATCCCCAGATATATCAACTTTCCTATCAGTTGACGATACGCACTTGCATCTACCACCTGTTCATCGTCTCCTCTCTTCATTTTGTGATTTGGAACCATTGGTATGGAACTTGGCCTTGCTGCCAGTTTTCCCAAATCTTCCAAGAGATGCACTGCATATCCTCTTTGTGAGACCAGTATTCCCTCCATGTTTCTTGCAATCTCCAGTCCTAGAAAGTATCTTAGGGTGCCCAGGTCTCTCACCTTGAACTCCCCTTGTAAGCTCTTCTTCAAATCGTCAACCAACTCCTCACACGTACTCGCTACTGCCATGTCGTCCACGTATACCAATACCGCAATGAAGCCTGTTGCCCCTTTCTTCGTGAAGAGGCTGTAGTCCGATTTGGATTGACAGAAGCCATCTCTCACCAAACAGGAAGTCAGCTTGTTATTCCACTCTCTTGAAGCCTGTTTCAGCCCGTAAAGAGATTTCTTCAGTTTGCAGACCATTGGACGAGATGCATTGTGCTCCCCCTGAATGTCCAAACCGGGTGGCAAATGCATGTAGACCTCTTCAGAAAGATCTCCGTTGAGAAACGCGTTATGGATGTCGAATTGCCGCAATAGCCAGCCATTGATAGCAGCTAAAGCAAGGAAGAGTCTAACTGTGGAGTGTTTGGCCACGGGACTGAAGGTTTCCTGATAATCAAATCCTTCCCGCTGGGTATAGCCCTTTGCCACCAAGCGAGCTTTGTATCGCTCCACCGATCCATCCGCCCGGAGCTTTGTTTTGTATACCCACTTGCAACCAACTGCACGCTTCCCCGGTGGCAGACGAACAATATCCCAGGTATGGTTGTCTGATAGAGCAGCTAGCTCAGCCGTCATGGCATCTCGCCAACATGGAAAATCTTTGGCCGTGTTATACGTCTGTGGTTCCACGTGTGTTTCTAGGGACAAAACAAAGGTTCTAAAGGGTTTGGACAGTCGTGAGTACGAAAGGGAGTTCTCAATAGGGTATGCAACTGAAGAAAGACACGAAAAAGAAGAAGGACTGGAAACGGACCCGCTGAAGAAAACCGGATCCGTCGCTCGAGTAAGAAGATTGTGGTGATAGTCCTGTAGATAAGTGGGGAGCTGTCGCTGTCGAGTGCTGCGCCGCAAGTCAGGACTATGCTGTGAAGATGTAGTGCTAGAAGATGCATTCATATCATGAGAATCCAAACACGATGCAGTATCATGGTTTGTGAAACGCAGATCAAAAGGGTAGTCTGTATAAGCAATGTCAAAGGGGTTTACTAGAGGTAAAACCAAGTTGTGAGGGATAGCAGGATCCGCTATAGAGGTATGAAATGGGAAAATTCCTTCATAGAAGACCACATCACGCGAAATGAAAACATGCTGAGTCTCGAGATCAAAGAGGTAGTATCCCTTAGTGCCAAAAGGATACCCTATAAAAACGCATTTCCGAGCACGAGGATCAAGCTTCCTTCGTCCTGGAGACGTGGTGCAGGCAAAGCACAATGAGCCAAAAACTTTAAAATACTGATATGAAGGTGGTTTGCGAAAAAGTTTCTCGAAAGGCGTTTTCTGTCCTAACATGGCAGAGGGCAAGCGATTAATGATATGAGTGGCAGCAAGCAATGCATAACCCCAAAACTTAGAGGGGAGCTTAGCCTGAAAGAGCAAGGCTCGGGTAACTTGTAAAAGATGCTGATGTTTGCGTTCGACCACGCCATTTTGTTGTGGCGTGGCTACGCAAGAAGTTTGATGAACAATGCCTAAACTTTTGTAAAGACAATCAAGATCAAACTCCCCACCATTATCACTACGAATCATCTTAACCTTCAAGGAGAACTGGTTCTCCACAAGCAAGAAGAATTCATGTAGCAAATTTTTTACTTCGGATTTATGAGTCATAAGAAAAACCCATGTTACTCTCGTATGATCATCTGCCACTGTGAGGAAGTAGCGATAACCTCCCAAAGCGATCTCAGGAGAGGGGCCCCAAACATCACAGTGTAAGAGCTCAAAAGGTGTAGATGTTTGTATTTTGCTTAAAGGAAAACGTAGACGTTTCTGTTTTGCTCTGTGACACACGGAACAAGCATTATGCGGCAGCATGGCAATCGAAGGATCTATAATTTGAAGATAAGATGTCTTATCTACTGGCGCATGTCCTAAGCGCAGATGCCAAAGATCAAAGTCATCCAAGGTCGTAAAATGTCTAGTAGTATTGAAAACATGCAGATGTGTATGCCCATGTGGAAGAAGTGCAGTAGTGCTGACTTGAGACAGAGCGCTCGATGCTGTATCTCCACTTATCTGACGAACCACATACAATCCTCCTTCTCGCTCAGCAGATCCAATCACCATCCAGCTCTTGGTGTCCTGAATGATACACCAATCAGAAGAGAAGACACAACAAAGTGGGTTTTCAGAAGTTAGTTTGCTGATGGAAATAAGATTGAAGAGGAAAGAAGGCACGTATAAAGCATTTCGCAAAGTAAGTGTATCACTGATCCTAATGTCGCCTATATGGGTGGCAAGAGCAGATTGGTTATTCGGTAGATGTATCTGCAAGGGAGTGGTCAGCTTTTCATGAGTGAAGAAAAGGTCTAATTGGGAGGCAATATGGTCAGTGGCCCCTGTATCCAATATCCAGGATGTTTGGTTTGCCCAAATGGCTTTAGACGCAAGAGAAAGACTACCTTGAAAGGCATTTGGCTCGTTTTGAAGGGGTTCAGGTTTGTTGTTTTGTCCTTGGTTACCTACAGACGTTGAGCGGCCTGGATTTTCCTTGTTGAGAAGGACCAGAAGCCTTTGCATCTGTTGCTCTGTCAGATTCATTTGCGAACTCGGCTGGGACAACGTCTTATGGTCAGGTTCCACCACCGCATTGACTCTCCTCTCGCTAGGTAGACTCCCCTGACTCGTCTGAACGCGTCCACGTCCTCTTCCTCCTCTCGTAGCAGCCGAACCTCTCATATTGGGTGGAAATCCAATAAGGAAGTAACAATTGTCTTTGAGATGCCCTTTCTTCTTGCAATTCTCACAAAATAACTCTCCTCTGTTTCTCCGTTCCTGAAATGCTGCGATGTGGCCTGTATTTCCTCCAACTCCCTGATGCTCGTCTGGTTTTAATGCAGCTGCCATGGGATTCAGGGGCAACATTCTCCCTCCTGTCCTCAAGTTCCGCTGCGCTTCTTCCCTTTGTATAACGTTATAGGCTTCTCCTAGAGTGGGGAAGGGTCGGCGCATGAGAATCTGCGACCGTAATGCTCCATACTCCCGACTCAATCCGTTGAGAAATTTAAAGACCATATCCTTCTGCTGTTGCTCTGCGTAAAGCCTTTCCCAGCCACAATCGCATTTTCCACAGTCGCATCGTGGGTTTGGTCGATACATCCTCAACTCCCGTAGCAGGGAAAGCAACTCATTGTAGAACACGGACACAGAATGACCCCCTTGTTCCAGGCTATAAAGCTGCAATTGGAGATGACATACCTTTGCATCATCGGGTTCTCCATAACGTTCCTGCAACTCATCCCAAATCTCCTTCGCAGTATCAAGATAAAGGATGGTTGAAGCAATGGGAACGGAAACAGACCTCTGCAGCCACGATTTTACCAAGTTATCACATCTCTTCCACGCGGTATGCAGCGCTCCTCCATCATCTGGTTTCGGGATTGTCCCATCTACGAATCCCAGTTTGTTTTTTATGGATAACGCGAGTTCCGCCGCTCTACGCCACGAAGCATAGTTCCCGTCTGCTAGTTCCGGCGAGACCAACGACGTCACCTGCAGTTCCGCCGCATTGATGAAGTACGGCGACTGGGGACTATCAAGTGTCTCCACCGTCAACTGCCTGTTCTGTATCTCCATCACCTCCTCTTTTGCTCTGATACCATGAAAGCGGAATGGAGACGATGGAAACGAAGATTAGCCCAGAAGAAAAGATCCGGGTCTGCCACCCATATTCTATTTCACACCAGAATCGAATCCCCCATCATCTGCCTAAAACAGACGACACACACCCTTCTTATAATAGCATCCCCATGTAACAACCCTTTATTGAATTACTAATTTGTCCTTCATGTGGGCTCGACTATCCTCAAGTCTGGGCATGGCTTCATCTCCTTTCTTCTTCTTCAAGGAAGGGGCCCGATCCGTTTCTCTTCCTCCTCCTTTCTCAGCTCGTGTGTCCAAGGTAGAGTCTTCCTGCTTACACCCATTCCACGGATTCCTTCTCGGATTGATCAATTGGAACAGTGAAAATGGGAGGTTTCGGGAAACAAGACCTGGATGTTGTCCTGGTACCATGTGGATTGATCCTCATGTTTGGTTACCACCTTGTCCTCCTCTACACATACCTCCGACTCCCCCACACCACCGTCATGGGATTCGAGAACCATGATAAGCGCGCCTGGGTCTGCTCCATCATGCAGGTAACAACGTGAAACCGTCGCGTGAAACCTTGCCGATCGATAGCCTTGTGTTTGTTACTAACTTTTATGTTTTTGTCGCTCGGCAGCAGGTGGAGAGGAAGGACGTTGGCAACTACCTCAGCGTTGTCTCGTTGAACGTGTCCGCAGCGACTTTCCTTTCCTCGGTCTCGCTCACTCTCAGCTCCCTCATCGGCGCGTGGATCAGCAGCTCGTCCTCTAACGGATTCCTCCAGAACGAGCTTATATATGGCAACACGGGGCAAACAACCGTCTCAATCAAGTACGTGAGCCTCCTCGTGTGCTTCCTCCTCTCCTTCTCCTGCTTCGTACAGTCGTCGAGGAGCTACATCCACGCCAACTACCTCATAAGTATCCCCGGTTGCGACGCCACCGTTGCTGTAGCCGTCACTAAAGCCGCTGAGCTCGCCGTCATCCGAGGGAGCGATTTATGGTCAGTCGGTCTGAGGGCGCTCTACTTCGCCATCGTGATGCTGTTCTGGTTCTTCGGCCCGATCCCGATGTTTGCAATGTCCGTGGCCATGGTCGTCGTCCTGTACTACCTCGACCACAACAGCACGCACTGATCGACCACCGGTTCTCGGGGATTGAGGCCGTGAAGAGGGTCGAGGAGAGGATCTTGCAGAGCATAGCAGAGGTAGCGATGGCGATCCAAGTTCACCATCGCAACTAAAAGTACCAAAACCAAACCAAAAAAACAAAAATTGAACATTATACACTATTTGCATATGATTAGGATAAACAATTCATGGTGGGTGAGATTAACTTGTAATCCAAGTTGAACACGTCATAAAATTAATACAATGAATGCCAACATGTTTTCTTTTGACTCATGTGCAGATCTCGAGGAGGTTTCTATTGTATACGCTACATGCTAGTGGCAATGAAATTGAGGATTTATATAACATTCGGGTTGGAATATGAGCCGCCGCCGAGGGCTGAAAACAAATCCAACCACTATTGACCAGCTCGCTCAAATTTCGATTCGAATTCCAATTATTCGAGTACTCGACTCAACTGGAACTCGGGCCTTAATACTCGCGAGTTGTATAATAAATATTAATAATTTATTAATAGATATGTTTTTGAGCGAATCCGAACGGAGTTCAAAGCCTTCGAACCGGATTCGAGTCAACTTTTAGCTACGTGTGTTTTGAATTGAGCTCGAGTTAAGGCTCGATCTGTATTCGAACCGAACTCGAGCTTCAATTTTTTATCTTGATCGAGTTCGAGCTCGAATTCGAGTTCTACATTACTGTTGTTATCAAGCTAAATTCTAACCTAAAAGAGTTCGATCTCGGTTAGACTTATTTCACTCCTAGGCCGCCCTTTGGGCACTTAACCTGCGAGTTCCTAATCTTGGTGGATATTACTTGCTCTCGTAGATTAACGACAAAATTAAGAAGATATACTTTAAGTGTGAGTCGGGTAAAGCCATCTAATGTTTCAGAAACCTTTTACTTTAATTATAATTATGCTATATATAATAACATTAAAATTTACGTCTAATATTAGAAAATGAAGTAAAGATGGGATTGTTTATTCTTCTTCCAGATCTAGAAGATTTTGGTTGACTCAAGTTTGAGCAAAAAGATTTCCTCGTAGTTTGTTTTTTACGTCAAAAATATTAAGATTATCCTTGGAGTTTTGCTTCAAGTGGTTAAGTAAAAATATTTCATGAAATAGAATCAGAAGTTATAAAATTTATTGACGAATTTATATCTTTATTTAAAATACCGATTTCGTATCTCAAATACTGATATAGGGAAATTAAGAATTTATTTAGCAAGAGAGAGTTTACTAACATAGTTGCATAAGTGCAATTTAGTAAGTGTTTACTCGGTCTCCAATTTTGTGGAACCAATTACTTGATAAACTAGCTTTGGTTGTCCTCCAATGTCCACGGATCATGCAGCACTGATCATCCCTTGCACGTAAAGCAAAAACGTAAATTGAACATGGTTTTTTTAGACGATCTTCTTCCTCACCCGACAACCTTTTAAATCCCGTCGTCGTCGTCGCCATCGTCGTCTCGTTTATCTACTGTGATGGTCGTTGGTTGTAGTAAAGCTTAGCTTGAGGTTTTGTTTCTTTTTGTTTTTTTTGGGTGGCAATGTCGGCGTTGTCTCCACAAGGCCTGGATTTGGTGCTTGTCCCGTGCAGTCTACTCCTCATGTTCTCTTACAACCTCTACTTCCTCTACCGGTACCTCCGTTGCCCGTCGACCACCGTCATGGGCGTCGAGTGTGACGATAAGAGGGCCTGGGTCGATGGCATGCTTCAGGTAAGTCATAAAAGATGTTGTTTTGGGATGTGTGGAGAACTGTTTGTTAATCGTCTGTGGCTGCTGGCTGGTGTAGATGAAGCTCGTGGACCGGTCCGTCGGATCCGGAGTGATATCCAGCAACCTCTCGGCGGCGACCTTCTTCTCGTCGGTCTGCCTAACCCTGTGTTCCCTCCTCGCGGCGTGGATCGCTAGCTCAAACCCTAGCATCTTCGCAGCCGTGCTCATCTACGGGGACACGAAGCCATCCACGATGGCGATCAAGCACCTCTGCCTGTTCGTCTCATTCCTCATGGCCTTCTCGTGCTTCCTCCAGTCGACGAGGCACTACGTCCACGCATGCTACCTCATCAGCACCCCGGAGGGATTCGTCGACAGCGAGGACGTCAAGGTGGTCGTTATACGCGGGGACGAGTTCTGGTCCCTAGGGAACAGGGCCCTATACTTTGCGCTAGCGCTCCTCATGTGGTACTTCGGCCCCGTGCTGATGCTCCTCTCATCGGTCCTGCTGGTCGTGATACAGTACCACCATGACGTGCGGAGCATCCCCCTGAAGAGGAAGCTGCGGCCACGGCCGCTAGATGCCTTCGCTTCCAAGGTTGGCATCTAACATGGCCCATTATCACAACCTTCATCATAACCATAGTCAAATTAAATTGTTGATCCTATTAAATGCTGTGGTTTGAACCTTCGTTGTAACCATAGCCGACTTAATAATAATAGTTACAACAAAAGTTTAGTAGTTAATACGAGTCATAATAAGAGTCTTGGATCTCTCATCTTCTCCGTCGTGTGTCGATTACTTGCAAACTTCTCCTAGCTTGTACCAGAAGCAACCGAATTAACGCTCACCCGTCAGCTTGGGATCAGCCGGAGCTGTAGGGGATGCGGATGCCCACAACACTCGCGTTCGAGTCAGGTCGTCCTTGGTCTTAGGAGATCGTGTTACCAGGGTTGTGGTCTTGGCGATTGTAGTAGTTTGTGCCAACAGGAGAGGTTCGTGGTTTCGTTCCCGGGCCACATTGCCGGGGTTGTGTCTGGTAGAAGACCTTGGAGAGGACGAGCTCGCCGTCCTTCTCCTCCTCGTTGCTTCCAAGGTGGTATTGGTGCATGACCCAATTGGTCTTCTCTGGTTTCTTTTGCCCCCCGAAGTTCGTGTACAATACGAGGATCTTTTTGTACCCTTTGACAGTGCCATCAGCCAGGAGGAGGGCCCGAGTCTTGCCCGTCTTGTGCCATCTTGTCTCGTTCCTGTCCTTGTCGGCATCTATCCTTCTCCTCTTTCGGGTGCCGGTCATGTAGGCCCTTGACGGTCGATGGAAGAAATGGCGGATCTGCCCGTCCTTGCTCACCCCTTCAGTTGGGAAAGATCACTTAGCAATGCGCTAGGGATTGAACCGGCAATCGAGGAATGGAATACTTACCAGGAAGCTTCTCGGGATGAGTGTAGCAGATACCATTCTCGCCTTCGAGCATCGGGATGAACCTGTCGATAAGAGGATCGAGGTTCTGTCCATCTGCCCCCGCCGTCAACTTCGCCTCGAGATGCGCAAGTATCTCCTGGTCATTTGGGTCGAACTTCATTCCTGCTGGTAACCCATCAATCTTCACCTGAATCACACACCCCGAAAATTTCCGTCAACCGAAAACTCCCCAAACAGGCCTAACTCAATGCCTCGAGATCACTTCAACACTTGAATCACCTGGCCTCGTGAGTTGACGTCATGGCTGCACGAGGGGCAAATCACAATCATCTTGCTGGAACTGCCGGTAATAGTAGAATCACTCGCGGAAACTTGCATGACGTTTTTTCGTCACCCTATATCCGTCCCTCTCCTACCGCGATGAACAAATAAGACCTATACAAGGACATCACGTGGCCGCGATCACTTGCTTCGGATAAAATCAAAGAACATAAACCACCATATGACACAGAAACAAAAGGCATATGCGATCTGTCCACCTCTTTATCATTCAAAGCAAGCCTCAGACTCAGACAACCACCAAAAATTTCAGGAAAACCTAGTTTATATATTAAAACAAAACTACGCACTTTCTTGTTTCTTCTCCTTCTTCTTCGTTGCTCGTGCTTGATTCTGGCAGGAGAAGCTTTCCTTCCGACAACTAAGATGGGGAGGGGGATCGAATGCTTGGATGGGAAGAAAGAAAGGAACATAAAAAGTTGTAAAAGGAAGAAGAACAGCCAAACAGAAACTTTAATTAATATATATAATATAAAATAAGGGTGTGGCAGGCGAATTTTCTAGTTGACGCTTGCTTGGCCGTCAAGTTTTTTCCTTTATTTGATTTTTTTTATTACGTATACATATATTACTCTGTTTGGTCAGTGTTTGAAGCCGCCGTATTGGAAATTGGCCTATTTATGTACTCAATTAATGAATCAAAATTGTTGTATATTTCGGGAAAAAAGGTAAAAAGTCGATTAAATAATTATCGATCTATTAATATAAAAGTAAGACCGAATGAACACTGCTAAAATGTCGTGCATGATCTTTATTAAAAACTCCAGTCAATCGTGACCTATTTTACAGTGTAGCAAAAATTTTGTTTCCTTTTCTAATTTTTTGATAAGTCGGTTCACCGGGATCTTTTATTCAACGAATTCGTTTACTATAATTCTCCTTGACCTGGGCCTGCGAGAAACCCGATCACGTGGACTGTATCAGGATTCAGGGCCGAGGAGACCGACCTGATCACGGCAGCGAATTGGAACCTGCTTCATTACCGAGGTCTAGGGGTGAGCATAGGTTCCGGGTAAAATCGAAAAGCGGTCGGAACCGGTATCATAGGGTCGGTGTCAGTACAGGTTCTCGAATAGATCGGGTAGGTTTTAGGTTCTAAATTTTTAAAAACCGGCGGTACCAAGTATGGTTCCCAGTTCTCCCCTCGGAACCAACCCAAAGAACCGGAAACCTAATCTAAATTTTACCCAACACTTGCCCCAAGTCCTAAGGAACTGGGTCCCCAAGAGGAAGAGGAAGAGGGACGAGGCAACAAACACCAAACGAAACGCCCCCATCCCATCATTTCATCTGACTAAAAAATTAAAAAGAAAAAGAAAAAAAATTATCTAAGAGGAAGATGGACGAGGAGATGAACACCAAATGAAACGCCCCCTCCCTTCATTTCATCTGACTAAAAAATTAAAAAGAAAAAGAAAAAGAAAAAGAAATCATCCAAGAGGAAGAGGGACGAGACGGACACCAAATGAAACGCCCCCTCTCTTCATTTGACTAAAAAATTAAAAAGAAAAAAAGAATCAATGATCATAGTCCTCCTCCTCTCCCTTTCTCTTTGTTCTCCCCGGACTAGTTTTATGAACTTGCTGGGGTTTTGGGGTTTTTTTCTGGCTTTCTCGGTCTTATCAATAATCGTCCCTCGTCACCTTTGTCGTTGGGGTGGTCGCAGTGGTGCTCCGATTGAGTTATATCCGCAAGGTATATCATTTTCTTGAACTTCTTTTTGAAAGATTGATTGCCGCCAGCCCCGCCCCCGCCCATGTTTTGCTGATCTCTCCACCACCCCGGAGTTCTTTCTAATCGTTGATCTGTGATGAGCTCATTTCATTTTTCCGATACACAAAATCCCATCTACAGGGAAAACCACTAAAATCATTGCGATTTCGCCCGATTCCCCGTCTGCTTTGGCCGGAAACTTTTCCTGGGTATTTGTTGGTTTGCATTGTTTCTGTTTCCTGATAGTAAAGTTTGGTGTTTTTCTTCGGTTTTCTGGTTTTATTCCCCGATCGTAAAGTTTGCCTCTAACAGTCGACCTACACTTTCTTGCATAGTCTCCTTCCCCGACACTTCCTACCAACAAGAACTCTTTTGCTTGTCCCCACTACTGTAGGAATGAACAGTTCAGTCCCACTGATGCTTCTCATCAGACGAGCTATTTGGATTTTTTGTTTTCCAATACTAGTTATGTGATATTGGATGGACGCTGGTTATGTGATTTAATGATCTATTGTTTGATTCGATAGGTTGTTCGAATTAGAAGATGAATCCCATTTCTGACAACAATGATGCTCAAACAACTGGTATTCAAGGAACTTTGGCTTCAACGGCGGCCAATCTTCCTACTACTCCTAAGCTTAAGGTAACCGGCAAACAAAATATAAAGTCTAATGTTTGGGATCATTTTGCGAAAATTCTGAATGAGAAGACTCATAAGACAGAGAATGTGAAGTGCATTTACTGTAATAATAAATACAAGTATAATCCTAATTGGGGCACTTCAACAATGTGGAAGCATATTAATAGTTGTCGGAAGTTTCTTCATAATATGGATAAGCGACAAAAGATGTTTACTAGTAACAAGGCAGAAGGATGCACAAGTAGTAATGTTTTACCTACTTGGGTGTTGATCAAGAACATTACAGAGGTATGCTCGATGAACAACCTTTTTCACTTGTCGAACATGAAGGTTTTCGCATGTTTGTTAATGTTCTACAACCTGCTTTCAAGCCTGTTTCTCGATTCACTATTGCTAGAGACTGCATGAAGATTTTCATGAGTGAGAAGATTGTGCTCAAAACTTTTATTGGCTCTTTGAACTCTTGAGTTGCACTTACAACTGATACATGGACTTCCAATCAGAACTTGAACTATTTGTGTCTTACTGCTCATTTTATTGACAATGAATGGAAGTTGCATAAACGCATATTGAGTTTTGTGGTTATGTCTAGCCATGAAGGGAAGGAAATTGACAGAATGGTTGAGAAGTGCATTATTGATTGGGGAAACAACATCGAATTTCTACTGTGACAGTTGACAATGCAAGATCTAATGATGTTGCGGTGAAATACTTGAAAGATAAGCTCATCGAAAGCAACTATTTGATCTTAGGAGGTGAGTTTTTTTTACATGAGATGCACTGCACATATCATGAATTTAATTGTGAAGGATGGCTTGAGTGATGTTTGAGAATCTATAAGTTGAGTGCGGAAGATGATTCGTTATATCAGGAGCTCTTCATCTAGATTTGATCATTTTCAAAAGTGTGTTGTGAAAGAAAGAATTCCACATAAAGGTTCAGTTTGCCTTGATGTGGTAACTAGGTGGAACTCAACTTATTTGATGTTAGAGACTGTTGTGAAATTTAGGAAGGCATTTGAAAGATTAGAAGAAGTCGATTTGACAATGAGTGTTGAGCTACAATATGACTTGTCGAATAGTGAAGATTGGTCGAACTTGGAAGTGATAATTAAATTTCTGAAGAAGTTTCATGATGCTACTAAGAGGTTGTCGGGTTCTTTGTATGTGACATCATATTCCTATTTCGAAGAAGTAGTTAGTATACTTACTGCTTTGAATGATTGGGCAAAGACAGAAAGGATGTTCAACTTCAAATTATGTCACACAAGATGATGGAAAAGTTTGACAAGTACTTTGGCAGTATGGGGAATTGTAATATGATGGTCTTAATTGTTGTTGTATTGGATTCGCGCTACAAGTTGAATTTTGTCAAGTTTTGCTGCAAGAAAGTGTATCGTAATGATTTAGAAGTGATTAACTTGATAGTTGAAAGGATGAAGTTTGTTTTACAACGGTTATTTGAGTATTATGAGCATTCTTCTACCACAAATATGCTTAAAAATGACGCGCTTTCTTGCAATAAAGTTGTGGAGCATGTTGGATCAAGTAGTGGTTCTGCTTTGGATAATGGTTGTGAGATGTATGAGAATCTTCAGCATGACTACATGAGATACATGGATGAAGAGTTGAATGCAGGAGGTAAATCTGAATTGGAGCGATACTTGGAAGACAATGTAAAAGAGTGTAAGGCTGATTTTGATGTTTTCGGTTGGTGAAAAAGCAATGCCACAAAGTATTCCATTTTGCCTTGCATTGCGAAAGATATTAAGCTATCCCTGTATCAACGATTGCTTTTGAATATGCTTTTAGTACGTCGGGCCATGTGTTGGATTGCTACCGTTGTTCATTGCCTCCTAAAGTTGTTGAGGTATTAATATGCATACAAGATTGGCTAAGATCCCCTTTATCTCCTATTAATATAGAGGAGAACCTGGAAAATTTCGAAAGATATGAACAAAGTATCTTAATTATTTCAACCTGAGTAATGATGTTGTTGGGTATAATCTGCTCACATTTTGTTTACATGACTTGTTTATGCAGATTTTGCCAATATTAATTCAGACATTACGGATGTTTGAAGGCTCAAAAGTCTGTCATTGAGGATTGCTATAATTTTTGCATGTTTGACATGGACGCCCTTCCCTTGCAAGTTTTTTTGCTCCCTTATTTGTTCTGTTTTCCAGGTCAACACTGATTCATTCGTCGTGTTTTGGTCGATCATATGTTGTGCTTCATTTCTGGACCCTTATCATGCGTGATTAGGAATTGGTGGATTGGGAACACAAAAGCAAGGTCAACGGCAAGATGCATGCCTGCAGCCATGATTCCCACGTCGCTATGCTGCTCGGAGCGGTCAAGTTGTTGCAGGACAAGAATGATCAGATCAAGGTGCTCTTTGATAGGGAGACTACTTTTGATTTTCCTACAAAGTCTACTTCGTTTCCCTCATGTGGGAATTAACTCATGTTTGCTTGTATGATTTCGTTTCTTTTCTAGTAAGGATATAGTACAAAGCATATGTATCCAAATGAGTAATGAGATGGATTTGATGTGGAAGTGTGGATATGGTACTAGAACCGGTACCAGAACCGGTAGGTTGGTTATTGGGTGGTTCTTTAAGCTACTGGGTAAATTCTAGGTCTAAAAATAAAGAACCGGTCATTATAGAGTAGGTTCTAGGTTTTTACGTCTGCAACCTACCCACCCGAAACTTGCTCACCCCTACTCAGGACTAGCCGGGGATAGATCCTCTTGACCTCAACCAACTGCCCGGTCTCCGGCATGGCAGGGTACGCAGTCCTGAACAGGCCATGACCAATCACGCGGGTGACGTTTATGTTTGAGACAAAAAAAAATTCAGGTATAATTTTAAAAAAAATTCATTAAAATTTTTGAACAGTAATTGTAAGGACTAGACATGGACTAGACATGATTTGAAGTTGGAGTAAACGTCATGTGTTTGTTTCTATGGAAGAGGACGTCGCATGTGGAACTACACTGTTAAAAATGAAATCGCGATTAATTCTATTCGAGTTGAATAAGCACAAATAAATAAACGCGTCTTTCACACTAACTTGACTTAAAACATTCAGGTTTAGCGACACATTTGTCATCGGGATAATTCGGTTATGTATAATCACTTTTATATGCACACTTTTGATATATCTGTAGTAGAAGGATAATTTCATGGACCACACACATATCTCAGAAACACAGCATACAGCTAGGCTTAGGACATAACTTTTCTGGTCCATCAATCGGGCACTGTTGGAATTTTTCTGGGCTGCAATTAAATGTATAGTTTTATATTATTTTTTATATTATTTTATCAAAGTACATTTTATAAAACATGCCGTAACATAAGGCATTACATGAAATTCCACTAAAGTATCGTGATCGCTAAAGTTATTGGGATATACACATCTCGTTGTGGTTTACGGCGGCTGGGTGCTTTAGGTGAACACAATGTTAGAATGCGTTCTTTACCTTTGAGATGACTCCTTAAATCACCTTTATCGTAAGAAAATTAACACACCAAAATCAATAATTTAAACATGTTATTACATGTAAAGATCCTTTTTTTCGAGCCTTACATTCGTGTCCTACGGATGGAGACAACTTAAGTTGCGGGAGATTTACATATTTGTAGACCCACCTGGCTCGAACTGGATTGCGAATTCAATGAATTTCCGAAACCAAATATTAAAACAAAATAAATGGACCGAACATCAAAATTTTTTAATTCTTTATAAGTTTAATGAAGTTTAAAACATCATTGAATTTAAAATGTAAATACAAATATTAGTATATTATATATTTATAGATCACGATTGAAAAATGGCTTTTTGAATAATAAACAAAACCACGAAATGGTAATAATCAAAACTCAAATGATAACAAAAAAAAATTTGAATCCAAGTATCCAAAAATTTTTATTATCATAATTTTAAAAATTTTATGAAATATAGGGAAAACACAATACAAATATAATAGTAATAATAATAAACACTCATAAGATATAAAAAAAAATTGATTTTAATAATTTTTTGTACCACATAGAAAATACATTTTTCTCCCATAAAAATGGGCTAAAAAAGAGGGTAATAAAAAAACCAAAAAAATTCATCCATAGTTAATAGGTTGCTGCTTCTTTTCTTCACTTTATATCATAAGTTAATGACAGGATGATGGTGTAAGGATGGTAGGGATAGGGGACTTCACATTTCAGGCCGCGCTGCCTGGGTCCGAAGCGTCGTCGTTGTAGTACGACGTCAACTTCCCCTCATCCTTCCCGCTCCTCTTGGCTGCGTTCTCGGCGCTGATCCCCTGGAGGGACTTCACGACCCTCCGCATTGACGGCCGGTTGATCGGCAACGGGCTCGTACACTGTAGCCCGATGTTAAGGACCCTGCATATCTCTTCCTTGAAGCAGGAGTCGAGCTTCGGGTCGATCACGCCATCGACCCCTCCCTTCTGGTTCAGCGTCACACACACCCACTTCACCAGGTCCTTCTCGCCGAATTCCGGATCGACCGGCTGTCTTCCTGTGACCAGCTCCAGGAGGACGACCCCGAAGCTGTAGATGTCGCTTTTCTCGTTGACTCGCAGCGTGTACGCATACTCTACGCAAACGTATCGTAACTTTAACAATTCTAGCTTTTAGAATAATTTTAAGAGTCACATTCGGACACACAACATAGGATAAAACAGGGATAACCTTAAAAATTTGGCTTGGAAACATCAAAGTACAAGAATAGGCAAGTCATCACAGATTCCTGTCATCATGCAAAACCAAACCAACACCACAATTTTCTAAAATATTTATTTGATTATTCAAAAAAGCTGATGAATAGCTGAAATGCATTAATAAAATATAGCATTAAGCTCAGGTTTAGTTTAATCAGTGATTAAGAAATTGATTGTTAATTTTGATTAGGGGAAAGTGTCATACAGTGATGTCAGTTGCTACTAACCTGGAGCAATGTAGCCGCAGGACCCCGCGATAACGGACATGGACTCGTGACCCTTTGCGGCCGTCGAGCTAGCGACCTTGGCGACACCGAAGTCTGCGACCCTGGCGCCAAACTCCGCGTCCAGCAGGATGTTGCCGGATTTCACGTCGCGGTGGACTATTGGCGGGACGCAATCGTGGTGTAGGTAGGAGAGCCCCTCGGCCGCATCGATGGCAATCCTGTACCTTGTCGGCCAATCCAATAGCCCACTTTTGCTGCTATGTAGGAGATCGCTGAGGCTGCCATTGGGCATGTACTCGTAGACCAAGAGCTTGCAGTCCTTGGTGACGCAGCAGCACCACAGTTTGACGATGTTCTTGTGCCGGATCTTCCTGAGGGTACGGACCTCGGCGCCGAACCCGCCGTCCTGGGCGTCGTAGTTGCCCGCCTCAACATCGCCGTAACCGTCGATCTCCTTGTTCTTGCTGGACCTCCAGAGCTTTTTCACTGCGACTGCTTCGCCACTGCTCACAAGGACCTTGTAGACTTTCCCGGAGGATCCGCTCCCGATAACGTTATCCTCGTCAAGGCAATCCAGGATCTCATCCTCACTGAACCCGAGCTTGTGAAACGACATCAGGGTCCACTTCGTTTTATCGGCTGCTTTCTTCCCTTCCTTGTACTCCTTGTACTTTATGTAAAACCATCCGCCACCGAGAATCAGCACCAGCCCTGTCAGGATAAAGATCACCCGCAACATCCAGGCGTAGCCTGCGCTCCTCATCCTGGATCGATTGCTGCAAAAGCCTCTGATATCACTGCACAGACCAGGATTCCCCAAGAAGCTTTTCCGGTACATCTCTGCAGAGAACATCGGCGGAAGGGCTCCGGACAACAAGTTGAACGACATGTTTAGCTGATTGAGCTTTAGATTCTGCAATTCATCAGGTACACCGCCAGAAAACTTGTTCTCGGACAAATCAAGGTAGTTCAGCACAGGTAAGTCTCCAAGTTCTCCAGGGACGGGACCCGAGATCCGATTGTGGGCCAAATTCAGCTCATTCAGCTTCTTCAAGGCCCCCATCCCTTTCGGCAGGAAGCCGGAGAAGTCGTTGTTGTGAAGATCAAGCCTGACCAATTGACCCAAATTCACGAAACTATCCGGCAAAGAACCATTCAGACCATTATCGCTGGAAGAGAAATCGCCAAGATTAACCAAACTTCCTAAACCACTCGGCAAGCTGCCGCTAAAATTGTTCCTTGAGAGGGTCAAAACCGACAAGCTTTGTGCACCAGCAATTTCCTCACCGATACTACCTGTGAAACCGTTGTCGGAGAGATCAAGCAGATAAATAGAGGGCAATCCCCATAATCCGGGGGGGATGTCGCCGGACAACTTATTGTCCCCGAGCCTCAATCTGGTCAAGGTCTCGCATTTTGCCAAGCTCTCAGGTATCCTGCCGGAGAAACTGTTCTCGAGCATCAGCAGCTCCTCGAGCGCACCTTTGTCGCACAGACCCTGAGGGATCTCCCCGACAAATTCGTTGCTGGAGACATCGACCCACCTCAGAGGCGCCTTTTTTCCGAGGTCTGGCGGCAATACTCCACTCAGTCTGTTCTTGAACACTCTCAGCTCGTACAATCCGGGGGATTCAGCGATACTAGGGTGAAGATCACCCTGGAGGTCATTCTCGTAAAGGTTCAGCGACTCAAGGGGCAGCCGGGTCAGCTCCTCTGGGATGATTCCGGTTAGCCGATTCATCGAGGCGTCAATGTTCCGCAGCCCCGAGAGGTTCGACCAGCCAGTCTGCGGCAGCTCCCCTGTCAACGAGTTGTTGTACAGCTCAATTTGGACGAGGTTCGTCAGCTCCATAATCCAGGAGGGTATCACTCCCACCAACGAATTGAGCGCCAAGTCGAAATCTTTAAGCTTCTTCAGCCGCCGAAGACTAACTGGGATCTCCCCGACCAGCCCACATTCCGTCATCCACAGAATCTCGAGGTTGGTCAAGTTACCGAGCTCATCGGGGACCCTCCCAGGGACAAAAGGGTTGTAAGACAGATTCAACATCTTCAAGCTACTAACATTCCCGAGAAAAGGAGCGATCTTCCCGTCGAGCAGGTTATAGACAACCGAGAGCACCTCGAGCCTCGGAAACCGGCCGTACCTCTCTGGGAAGTTGCCGGAGAAGTTGTTCCCGGAGAGGTCTAGGTAGGTGAGCAGCGGGAGTGACGCGACGCTCTCGGGAAGCGAACCCGTGAAGAGGTTCTGCGAGAGGTCAAGTCCAACGAGGCGGGAACACCCCACGAGCGCAGACGAGAGGGTGGAGTCAGCCGTCGGGGAGGAGAAGGTGTTGTTGGAGAGGTTGAGGGACGAGAGCCGGGGCAGCCGGAGGCAGATGTCGGAGGGGAAGGGGGCCGCCAGTTCGAGGCCGGAGAGGTCGAGGGAAGTCACCGTGGCGTTGAGGGGATCAGCGGGGTCGCAGGATACCCCGGTCCAGGAGGAGCATGGGGAAGTTGAGGAGGGGGACCAGGAGGAGAGGGAGGAGGTGGGGTCGGAGATGGTGGGCTTGAGAGTGTTGACGAGGTAAAGGAAGTCGGGCGGGAGGGTGGCAGAGGAAACAGCAGCAGCCGCCGCCAAGAGGAGGAGGAGGGCAGCGGTGAGGTGGCGTCGCAAGGGCGGCATTTCGGTGGTGATGGTGGTAGTGGTGGGGGGGGGGGGGGAGGGGAGTGGGTAGGCGACTGTGGTTGAGGTGGTGAGATTTGATATATAATGCAGGCAGGCAGGCAAGAGAGGATGAACTAAAGAAGATATCCTATTATTATTATATGTATTTAATAATTTCTTATAATCACTTCTCCTGTTACATTTTTTTACATATATCAAAATACTAATTTTTTTTTTATCGTTTTCTTAATTAAAGTGAAGCTTTACTACGTCATAATATTGGTTCTTAAATTATTTTATAGACAAAAACTTTTAACAATATTGAAAAAATAAATATTAGTGCCGGTTAGTTTCATTTATAAAGAACTCGTTGTTACGAATTAGAGAATGCTTAACCAAATTTTAGAATTTGAACTTGCTATTTTAAACAATAATTTTTCGACTTATTTAGAAACTTTCAAAAATTAATTTATTTTGCTGAGCAGGGCAAGAAATCTCAACTAAAGTGGGGAGTTTCATGTGACGAGTGTTGATTTTGATGTGTTCTTAAATCCACCCCTTGAGAAAAAAACGTGTTCTTTGTTTTCAAGTTAACATAATTAAATCACGAGAACTCTGTCGGTTTGACCGTTCAAGTAAAATTTAGTTTTATATATTATTAATAATAATATCCTGGTGATCGCGATATTCATTTTTAAACTTAATTAATTATAAATAAAATATTAGTCTATTTCGATAACTTCACTCCAATTTTAACATTAACTTATAAATTAAAGAATGGCTAAAATTAATATAAAAATAAAATTATATAATAAACTAAAGTTACGTCATGTTTTATATTTTTCAAATTAATTTCGATACGGAAACCTAGAATCAGACGTTGAATTTTTATCATAATACCGATTCCATTGCAAATTGTAGGCGAATCCAATCCTCACCACTACTTATGTATCATTACGTCTAATTTATTTATTTTAATTTTTAGATTTGATTAAAAAGCAACCTTTAACAAGAACATGTTATTTAATTATTTAAAATCAGAAGTTGGGGGACATGGGGTGGAGTGTGGTTCATCATTTGGCCCTCCGGTTTCAATACACAATGACAATTCTAAGCTTCGATCTCTATATCCTTCGAACATTGATCGGTCATCCCTCCCTGTCGTGTCTCGTTTTGGGAAATGGCGTCGTGTTGTCTACTCAATTATCATCACACCCTCTTTGTGATCCATGTGTTGTTCCTAAAAAGATTAATCCCTTATTGTTTTAATCAAATCTTTCCTAACTTTAGGTTACTTAGTTTAGCACGTTCAAATAATTCTAACCAGGACGGACGACACGAGTTTCCGTGGTCCATGTCTCGGACAAGAAGCAATGAACAAACTTACGAAAAGGCTGAGATGGCGTGGAAAATCATTCCGTGTTTCTCGACCAACGATGATTCGGTCGTTCTCGAGTTGAGTTCGTGTCCGTAAAAAGTAAATCAGACGCATCTGCTTTTTATTTAACGCCTGCGTAGAGTTAAAACTCGTCATCGAATACTATGTTGACCTTATGATTTTAGTAGGCATAGGATATCAGATTCCTTTTCATTTTGTCTTATCATATCTCCCGACGAACATGTAATGGTACAAGTGATAAAAAAGTTTGGACCCGTTTAATGAGTCGTCAGAGCAATTCACCTTTGTTGAAGAACACATCTACCATATCCAGGTGTCTTACTCAGATCGAGTTCGGACTATTCAGAGTGAGGCCTCAAAAACAGGCTAGACAATCCATCTCTGTTTTCAAGAAAAAAACATCTTACGCAAAATAATTCAATTCAAAATAGGAATTTAGTTATGTATTTTATTCAAAATTTAAGTATACGACGTGATAGTATAATTGAGCGAATAAAAGAAAGAGTGGTACACAAAATATTTTACACTTACGGAATCCATGAATCACTGTAATAGTTCGTCATCCACTTCGGTAAATATATTAGGCTCTTGACATCCCAATACCTCTCTCCCAACACGAATTCACTCGAAAAGCTGGCATGTTCGAATATTAGCAGCCGCTTTGGTCTTGATAAGCCTAACTGATCTGATTATTCCAAATTATAGGGTTTTACGACGAACTTAAAAAAAAATGTATTGTATTTACACGTCGAATCAAATTATTAATACGTAAATACGACGTAGAGTATATTTAAAAAAACACTATGATTTTTGAGTAATGTGAAAATATACTTTAAATTTTTTCTCTCTTCCCTATCTAATTTTATTCCCACGAGTATATTTCTTCCTACGTAGTTTAGGCGACGAAGTTAGGAGGTAGGAAAGTTAGGTCTTGTCGTTTCATTGTAAGAGAATTATTCCTTTTAATTAAGGAAGATGTTTTGGAGTTTATCTGTCGGGGGGGTCTTTGTCTCCACCCCCGTGGTGTTTAGGTTTCGGGAGTTCCTCGCTGTCTTCTCTTGGAGTTTTGCTCCCGAAAGCGAAGTCTTTCTTCCTCTTGAGAATGATGAGTATTCCCTTCGGAGGATTACGACATCTCGTGCTTAGGTAACTTTTTATTTGAGTTTCCCATTGCTTAATACATCACAAGCACAACGTTTCGGAGCTTTTCTTCTAAAATAATCGAGATTTACGAAAACGATTGTTAGTTTCAAAATTCGCTAAATAATACTCAATCGGGTGTTAGAAACATCAAGTTCAATTTATAAAGGAATTGGTGTTTCGAACCTTGAGTTTCTTAAGGACTCGAAAGTGGTGTTCCTAACACCGATTTATAAATATTATTCGACGAATTTTGAATATCACTATCCCATTCGCAAAAATACTCTATGAACATTATTTTAGAACGTGAGATTTCGTCCACGGTTTTTAATTCATGTTTGGAAGTCTTGTTTGTAATAATATTTATACGAAATGGGTCTTATGGGATTGATCGCGATTTTTGGTCATTACGAAGAAGTCCTTAAATTAATATAATCTTTTGTTTAATAATATTACATGCACGAGATCTGGTCCACGGTTTTCTGCATGTGCGAAAGTCTTGTTTGGGAGCTTTTCTTATGTATAAAATTACGTCGAAACTATTTATGTGATTAATCTTTAAGGCTATGAATGTTTGATGCATGTGGAGCACATACAATGTGAAGGATATTTTTGGTAATTACAAGGAAGTTGCTCAGATTAATATAATATCGATGCAATTAATTCAGTTGTCATTTATTTAAAAAAAAAAAGAATTGAGTTCGGTGAATATTTAAAAAACTATATCGTATTTGTTTTAGAGGCGGATAACAAAAACAAAATATTTATACAACAAAGTCATTTTGGGCTTCAATAATAACTACTGTTAAAGGACATCGAGGAGTCACTCTTGGAATCTCGAAAAATGTCCCGTGAGTCACTTATCAAGTCATAACCTTAATGAGCATGATTTGTCAGGATTCATTAGAATTGGTTCGGGAATATTTTAAGTATGGATAAAATAATTTTGTATTTTGCATTGTTCAGCATGCCTATTGACAAAAATATTGCGACTCAAATCCATTGTCGGGGGAATGTGATTATGTCTTGTTGGTCAAGATTAGTGCTCGCATTCCCATGCTTCAAGAAGCACCAAAAGGAGACGACACAATTGAGAGATACGCATTCCAACATGACCTAAGTGAAATAGTAGCAGTGTTGTAAATTCAGTGCGTGATGAGACACGGTTCCTTGTCTCGGTGGAGTGCGCGACGAAGCAGCACGATGAATACGTGTGAGTCCCGTTTGGCTAAGATGATACAATAACAGGTTTGATGTACGAAGGAAAAACTCGCGCATATTATTAGAGTCCTTTATAACCATCCCCATGCACGTCGTAGTCATCGCAATGAAGATGGACAATGAATTCCTGCTGAGTTATTTCGAATTCGAAGCAGAAGGAAGTGTTGTCATCACGGGTCGAGCATGATCGAGAGGGAGATTGTTTTCGATGCCCTTTCTCAGTGTTTGTTGTCGATTTGAAGTGCATGCGCTAACATTGAATGTTTCTGTGTGAGTTAGCTTGTTTGCCCTTCTTCGTTGGTCAGTCATTAAATGTCTTGTTGTTGTGTCTGTACTAAAATTCGGAAAGAGTCCGTATAATTTTCGAACTCAAACTCGAACTCGGGTATTTTCGCGCGGGATAGCCATTCATTATCTTTTCCTTACTTACCAACGTCAACAGTTTCGATCAAAATATAATACTTATTTCAAAAAATTGTTGACCCAGAAAAATAAGGAAATCCGAATGAAGATTTGAAAAATGTGTTTGGTGGAATCCTAGAAAATGAAATGTTATCTTTTTGTTGACAATATCATCAAAAGAAAAAAAAATTGTCCTTAAAATTATTACTAATTATATTTGTTTTTAATGTAATATCTCTGTGATTAACATAAGGTTCTCTGTTGAAAATGAAAATATATAGTATGTCACGCTTTTATCTACAAGTTCAAAATCTCTACCAAATTTACAATAAGTGAGATCTCTAATTAGTGTCAGTACATTAGTGTTTTGCCCAATGATTGATTGCCTCCTCCAAGCAACGCGGACACTTCTTATTTAGAAAATATAAGTATGAGAATTAACAACACCCTCGGAAAAGGCATGGAATAAGTGAATTTCTAAAAGTATAAGTAAATCAAAATAAGAATGAAAATGTATCTAATTATCTTGAACATTGTAGTTATAGTGAGGATTGAATACATATGTATATATGTATAATTGCCTCAAGAAAAATTATAAGGCCTAAATTTTGTAATAGAGATCACAATAAACTTAACATTTATATTTTGAAAAATGGGGTTTTGTTTGTCAATAGAAACTATCCCTTTATTATGAGGAGGCCAAGTCAAATAACTTTGTGGAAATTTTTACATTGATTGGAAAAGCATGATTAGAGTGTCATGAGTCAAATGATTCGGTCAGTAACAAAAGTGATCATTAAATCAACTGATCCTTTTCTTTAATCCATTCTAAATTACTTAAAGGAAAGAGAAGAAGGCAACACACCTTGACAGCCTTAATTTTAAAGTCTATATGAAATTTTGAGAACAACAAAAATGTTGATCTAATGAGAATTTGGTTGATAATAATTTATATTACCTAAAAGGAATCAAATTGGGAGAGGACTTCTTAAAGAATTTGGTCCAACCAACCACATCTCCCAAGCCCCCTAATGATGATCTCCCTCTCCCTAAACTTTAGTCATCAAAGCTTTTAGTTCAAAAGGTTAAAGGTTGACAATTTATGCATCGTGAACTTAATTAAAGGATAAAAATGAAATTTGGGTCCATCTCTACAAAGCATCACATCACACACACCACACCCATAATAGAAGATGGAGGGCATCATGATCATCATCAACATAAGTTTAAAGTATATATATATTTTTAGAAGTGTTTTAGGTGAATTAATTTTCCTCAGAAAAATAAACATATATTAAGCATCAACAAAAATCGATATATTTCCTTTTAGTATAGAATTTAGGTTATTTACAAATCATATCTTCATGAAAATACCAAAATGTAAAACTAATAGAAATACCAAAGGGATGCCCTCAATAGCGCAAAAAACAAGAACATTCAATGAGTTAAATAAAGATGGACCCACTTTCAAAATACTCAATATTTTGTTAACCTACTTTATAAAAATGTAACTTTATTTTTTGTTTGATTTGATTAAAATGTCAAAGCAAGAAGTAAAGTGGTGGTGGATCCAATTCCCTAAACAAAAAAAGTCTTGTGATCCCAATCTATAGTCATCATTGCCATCCTGCATTCCCCCTTTATATGTACAACCATCATCCTCCACTTTGCCTGCCCACCTTTTCCTAAACAAATCACAAACGAAAAGGACAATCTACGACTGTTCAAAAAAAAAAAGAAAAAGAGTAGATAAACAATCAAAACAATCCCTAAATTTGGTAGAACTCCCACTTTTTTATTTTAAATTTTCCCATGGCCATCCATCCCTTGAATGATTAGCTATATTGTCTTTGTGGTCCCATCCATCCCTTGAATGATTAGCTAAATTTCCTTTTTGCCTATCTAATTCATGCTTTTGTTCTTGTTGGATCTAATCACGAGTCATCAACCAAAGGATGAGTCTAAAATGTCTTATTATGTTTACAACACTTGCTATTGGCATCAAAGTAGAAGGCACAATTATCAAAAATAATTAAATATTGTTAGAATCTTAGTAATCATAATCCAGAGATTTCTGTCACATTCTCTATTTACAACACTTGATATTAGCATCTAATTTTAAGTAAACTTTGATGGTAATCACATGATGGTGAAAACGGTTTGAAAATTTGAGAAAGAGAAAAAACAGTAGGAGGCTTTGAAAAAGATGGACCACCCTTTTCTTTTAACATGTTTGTTTATTTCTCAAAACCTAATGCCACCCATGATTTCATCAAGGGAGGGAAAAGGAAAAAAAAAGTTTAGACCCTTTTTGTCACGTTTCTTGTTTTCGTTTTCTATGAAAATAAAAAATAATAATTTTTTAAAAAATTTTAAAAGGAAAATGACTTTTTAAGGTCAAAAACGAAAACAGAAAATGGAACATATTTCCGGTTACCAAACAGGGCCTTCATTCTCGGATTCTCATGTCGATAATAATTCCATTCGATCATGTTGGTGTGCTGGTCCTTTTTCTAGTCACGTTATAGGCAAAAACAATAGTAACACGATCCCATCTAAGCGATTCCTTCATCGTGTCGCAACATGCGACAGACATCTCGTGTTGTTACGAAACTCGAGTTAGACGACTTTTTAGAGAGAGGAAAAAGTGTCTCTAACGATGATGACGGTTGTTCAATTGTTCGCTGTTGTTTTACCCAGACAATATTATTTGGTCGTGAAAGGGATGGTGATTTCCGCCTGTGTTTTGGTTAGTTGCTGAATTTTTTGGACAATCACTTGATAAGAAACGGCCCGGTGACGTTCCCCGACCAGAGGCATGGCCGCGCGGATAGCAGAGTGATTTTCTTCCTTATACGATTGCCCTTACTCGTATAAGCTAGCGAGCTAGGGATGATCCGAGAAGCCCCAAAGAATTCAATGCCGAATGGCTATCTTGTTTTCATTTTATTCGCGAACACGATGAGAAGTCGAGATATCGGCATCATAATCCTCTAGAGGATACAAATCAAAGAAGATGGACTCTTTTCGCTGTTGTTGTAGTTCCATTGAAAGCACAACCAGTTGTTTCACCATAACAAATTTGCATCTTCTTTCATGATCTGATCAGGCTTCGTTATTCTATGACGACGACACTGGGGCGATATACCTAGAATCGATGAATTTAGAAGGCACACCACATCCTTCGTAATGCCGCGATACAAGCTTCAGAAAGCACAAACCGAGCACCAACGAGAATCAAGAGACAACGGAATTCATCCTAGATCAACAAAAGATTCACATTTCAAAACGCCCGTAAACGAACGATCATATTCCGATCCTCCAAGTTCTGCAACATGATGACATCTCGAGACTGTATCTTAGTATTTGAGAGGGTCTTCGAATCCGGTCGGTCGCATGAAAACATTAGTATAAAAATGGTCGCTGTCGTTGGGGGTTACGCCAACTCTCATCTACCATTTCGAGGAGTAACAAATACAAATGTCCCCCACGAGCTCTCGTCATTCTCTATGTAAAATCTAATCAATCACTCCCCCGATGACTTTGAAAATCTGAAGCTTTACTTTATAAAATATTACGAATGATGTGTTAAAGCGTAGTTGAATTTGGAACATCTCGAGAAATGAGACAAAAATTGTCGGGTAAAATATAGAGACAGAGATCGTTTCAATCGGTTCGAGACATCGAATTGACAGTTCGAAAACAAACACGACTACCAGATCAACAATCTTCAAAACTAAAAAAACATAAAGTTCACATTCCGAAGCTTTGACTAGCCCGCGATTTCACATTTCGACCGTCGTGCTAAGAAAAATGTATACACTTACGGAAATACGATTCCAGTATCGTGTTTCTGGACAACGAAAACACATGGGGCAGGAGCGTAACGTGTGTTGGGTCGGCAGCGAATCACGATTACGAAATGTTTGTAGCGCAGAACATGAATAGAAAAATTGAGAACTTTGTTTTGGTTGGGTTGGGGGGGGGGGGAGTTGTGCCTAATCTCATCTAACATTAAGGGGGAGTTCTTAATATTATAGCACAAGTCGTCGTGGCTCTCTCCTTGCAAACAAATTTAAGCAAGAAAGAATGGATTCCACCCCAAGATTATGAATATTTTGACACGATCAAGACATATCTAATCTGCCAAGTTCTTTATGGTGCACGGGCCAAGCCAACACCCTCGTGGGACATAGTTTTAATATGCACATTCATATATGCGTATATAACAATTTATCCACGATTTAGGTAATGAGGGACATCACTGTGTATCTTGAGAAGGTATGGAGGATCTCATTGAATTAGGGTTCTTGCACCCAATGATTTTATTTCAAAACATTAAGCTCACTATACAAGGGGGGGTGATGATGATCATGAAGTTGTTGTTCCATGTGGTTTGGACCAAGATGTTTGTTTCCCACCGGTAGAAAAGCAATACAAGAAATACAACCCTTTGACTTTGTGTAAGAATTTTTAATGTTTTATGTCCTGATTACGTGTAGAGGAAGACTTATTACAACCTTATTATTATTATTATCAAATGGAGAGTAGTTCTCTGGTTTCTACTCACCTCTCCATTAAGCCACAAAAAAAAAATTAATGGTAGGTGACTGTCGACGTGAAGTTGTCTGATCGTGTTCGTGTTTACATACCCGACACGAGTCCGAGTTTGATATCTTCTTCTTTTCTTCTCGTGCAAATTTTTTTACGGTCAAAAATGACATGAATGGCTTCATTATGTTGGTGAAGGCGTGTACCCCCTCAAAATCGTACAAATCGTTCCGTTTTTACCATCGACTTTAGAAATTCATTTGCCTTGTCTAATCCAAACGAGCCAGGTTAGCGTAGAGATCGAATATCGAATTATCTGAATCAGCCGATACTATGTTCAAGTAACTTTTCCCAGAAACGTTTTCTCGTTGTATCTTAATTTCAGCAATATAAGTCCACAAAAAACGTATCGAAAACGATACTAGCAAAATCGACCCTTTTACAATATCTGAATCTCTCCAGCTAATTTTGCTTCGACTATGCATATGCATGGATGCATGAACTCGTCATGTTAAGGAGATTTATGATAAAGAATTGAACATATCACTTCTTTGTCTTGGGGTTGGAACTACCCACAACTTTGACTAAATCATATGCCAATGTGTATGATGTAAGGCATATGATAAGATTTAGAATCTAACCTATTTTGATTTAATGAAAATTCACCTAATGGGGAACAATTATATTGAAGTTAAATATTTGCTTCCTTCATCTTAAGGAGAAAATCAGTGGTATGAGGCGGGTGTTGGATAGCTGGTTATTCAGGTTCCAACTCTAAATTGCACACTTACCCTTGAGCCTTCGAGGCCTGGCCAGGTGGGATGCAGAGTCGTGCCTGGATTTGAGGAGGATGTAAACTAATTGTTACATATTCTGGGTATGGTGGCCCAAGATGTTTGTTCTACTGGGGCTAGACTTGATGGACTCTTTACATGCTTCGTGTTGAATGTTCCATTGAGATTTTTCCTAATAGATTATAAGCCCATGTTCTCTTTGACTTGCATACAAAAAAACCCTTTTTCTATTTTGTTAACATATGAAAGTTATCGATGATATATTTGTCTTTGTTTAGTCATGTGAGAAATTTCTTCTCCTTTTCAAGAGTACGGTTTGGATCTAATATGTCGTTCAAGACCATCCGAAGAGCACGTAACTTACGGCAATCGGGTAAATTATAACTATTAAATTGGGATTATCAGAATCCTGATCCTACTAATTTGAAATTCCGATCCTATCGATCGTACCGTTTGATTCTACTCAATTATACTTGACCCTACAAATCTACTAGTCCGAAGTTTCAATCCGATCCAACCGATCCTGATAATCATGATTAGAATCACTAAGAATACGGCTTGATAGATATCTCGGATGCCGACTACTAAGATTCAAACATGTGTTATGTGAGAACTTCATGACATAATGCTGCAGCTTATAAAATGGGATCATCATCATCGACAACAATTTTTTTTTTAATCGTGCATGTCGGAAAATTTTGCTTGCTACTTTGGAAGACAAACCCTTGGAAGCAACAACCTCTTCTCTCCCGAACTTACTGGTTTGGATAACGTAACCCGACATCTCATTTCAGAACAACCTGTGTCACGTAACATGAGAAACCAAACACAAGCTACCCCAGAACCGGATTTATCCACGAGAATGGGTGTTATTCAGAGTTTATAAAGTTCCGTCGAATCGGATAAGTCGCCGTGGAAAGGATTTAAGGTTTGTTTTAGTTCTCCCTTGAATGGTTGGTTAGTGGATTAGATTGGCAGACCAATTCGCTTGGACTGTAAAAGAAGCAACTAAACACATGACGTAAGTCCCCCTTGAAGCTACGGCACCTGCGGCTGCCAATGCATGCATACTTAGTCTTATTACAAACAACTGGGATTCAAAAATAGTGACGATATACCCTTTAAATGTGACTAAGGTTCGACGCGTTTGTTATGGACCGTCCCGTGGTGGTTTATCGCGAAGTGAAACAGTCATGAGGCCTGCCCACGTGAAAGAAACATATCCCTTGCATTCCTTATACTAAACTAAATATGGTCTTTGTTTCTTGCAAGGCAATTGAAATGTCACAAGCCAAAGCCACCCTTGAAGTACTATAAAATCATCAACCATCAAACACTCATCAAAATCGAAAGCATTCGTTGAACTTTGGTGATCTCGAAAAATGCAGATCAAGTCTAGGAGCCAAATCCCAATTGAGGATGAAGAAACGCTTCCCTTGATCAACAACAAGGAACTCATTCCAGACAATGTGAAGAAGAGTTTGGTCCAGAAGGCCATCGGCCAGACCTTTGAGAGCACCGCCCACCTCGCCAACCTCCTCCCGACCGGCACTGTCCTCACCTTCCAGCTCCTCTCCCCTATCTTCACCAACCTTGGCCGTTGCGACTCCGTCAGCCGGTCCATGACCTCTGTCCTCCTCTTCCTCTGTGGGCTCTCGAGCTTCGTCCTCAGTTTCACAGATAGCTTTAGAGACAGGAAGGGGAACGTCTCCTATGGTTTCGCGACCAGGGCCGGGCTTTGGGTGATCGATGGGTCGGGGGCGCTCCCGCCCGAGCTCGCCGACCAGTACCGGCTCCGGTTTGTGGATTTCTTGCACGCGTTTATGTCGCTCCTCGTGTTCTCGGCGATTGCCCTGTTCGATCAGAACGTCGTTAACTGCTTCTACCCGACTCCATCGGACGAGGCAAAGGAGCTGCTGACGGGTCTGCCCGTCGCGATCGGTATGGTCTCGAGCATGTTGTTCGTTGTGTTTCCGACTAAACGACATGGGGTCGGGTTTCCGGTCTCGAAGGATTGAAGCGCTCGTGTCTTAAATTATTTCATTTTATTCAATTAATCATGTTTTACCTGAACTTAGAATTCAACATTCCCAGATCTGAATTTTTATCATTTGTGGGGCAATCAGGATGAATGGGCTTTTATGGGCCCAGCGCCCATGGTACGGGCCTCATATAAGTATTTTACGTATTTAATTTAATATAAACCATTGATTTAAGTTAATAAATTTTTTTACTAGTTTAAAATTCTCTATCTAATTTTATAATATATATTTAGTTTTCTGTATTTACACCATAAATTTCTCATCGAAATCAAACCCCCGTACGTTTGAAATTAATATTATATAAATTTAATTTCTTGGAACAGAATTTTACTTTTTCCTAAAAAATAATTTTTTATTACCAAACTTTCAAATGTATTGGTCGTTTTTTTAATCTATCCGATTTTTAAAACGCTTTATATTCATACTTTACTTTCGATGATACATCCGCCGTTATCTTTCAAGTAACGTAAATCGACGTGACAACCTACATGGCTCAGACGACGTTAAATTTCGCCGTTAGGCAATTAGATTGATAATGAAATACCAAACCCCAGCCCCGAATATGCCGAAATCGTCTCTTCAACTAAGAAGCAAACCCCTTAGATTTGACTACTTTATGTTATCCCACAATGGGCCCATCATTCATTACGAAATGGACCATTACCAGGCCCAGTGAAAGGCCCAGGACTTAGTCAGAGTTTCTTCCTCGCCTGTCTGATCAAAGTGGGAGTCGACGGACTGCTCCAAGTTCAGATACTCTCAATCCTAACGTCTCCGTACAACCAACCATGGCGGCAGCGGCCACGTTGTCTTCTCTCGTAATCGTACACAAGTTCAAGGTCCAGCCCCCGGCGCCGGCTGCGTCTCCGTGGATGGGACGAACTCATCGTCCCCTCCTCCGCCGCCCTGTCGTTGATCGTGGTGCCCCTCCCATCTCATTCTCCCACCGCAGTGCTCCTCCTCTGGATTCGCTGGTTCACCAGTTCGATCCGATGATACCGATAGAGGAGGCGGTGACGCCCCCCAGCTCATGGTACACCGACTCCTCCTTCCACGACCTCGAACTTGATCGCGTCTTTCACCGCGGTTGGCAAGTAGTTGGTCAGGGCTTGGCTCCTTCCCTTCCTCTCTATCTTATCTCGCTTTTATCGTAGGATTCGGGATGCTTATTATGTTCTGCTTTCGGCGATACTTCAGGACGTGCCGATCAGCTAATGTCGCCCCAGGACTTCTTCACCGGAAGGTTACATATCATGTGCCTTTTGACATTCTGTAGCCGATTTCCTGTGATTGATCCCTGTAATCCTTCCGGAGGTGCAGGTTAGGGAAGGTAGAGTATGTGGTCTGTCGAGATGATGACGGGAATGTGCACGCCTTTCACAATGTCTGCCGTCACCATGCCTCTCTTCTGGCATCTGGGAGCGGTAGCAAATCCTGCTTCGTCTGTCCCTATCATGTCAGTTACCTCCAACCAGCTGTCGCCTCTTCAGAATCTTCCAATTATGACTTTAACAGTTGCACCCTTCCTCCCTTATATTTCTTTGGGATGCTTCAGATTACCCAGCCTAAATTTGCCGGTCTTCTTGTCAGGGATGGACTTATGCACTGAATGGATCCCTTCTGAAAGCTACCAGGATCAAAGGAATTCGAAACTTTGATGTTAAAGTAAGCGATTCTTTTAGTTGTATTTTTATTTTCTACATCGGGGCTGTTTGGAAAATATTGAATATGTCACTTCAAAAAGGTAGGACTTTGGGCTTAAACCTCTAAAAGTAGCAACCTGGGGTCCATTTGTTCTTCTCAACTTGGACGATGACATTTCGGGTGACCTTCAAGTCAATAGCGAGACTGCTGCACATGAATGGATAGGAAGCTGTTTGGCTACTTTGAGCGAGGTTTGCCTTAATTCGTCATTGCATTTCCTATGTAGGCGGGAATACATCATCGAGTGTAATTGGAAGGTATTGTGGAATCTTTTCATTCTTCTATATATTCCGTTAGATTATCAGCGAACTGTTATCTGCAGTTCATTCAAGAATGCAAAAAATGTGCTCTCAATCTTAAAAATTCTGCAGTGGAAATAAATACGCATGAAGGCTTCTTTTTCTTGCAGGTTTTCTGTGACAACTATTTAGATGGAGGTTATCATGTTCCATATGCTCACAAGGGCCTTGCTTCTGGACTCAAGCTTGACTCTTATTTGACAACAGTATGAATTTTACCTGAACTCCAATTTCAAGCAGTTTGTTGAGAGTGTATCAACATGATGTTGTGTCCACTCCCATGCCTGGATATGCCACTTACTGATTTTGTGACTTCTGGGGAATTTTATGGGTTATTCAGTTACATGATAAAGTTAGCCTTCAATGCTGTGACGGAGGACCTGTTGATGGAGAGTATGATTTTGACCGCCTCGGAAAAAGAGCTACATATGCTTTTATATATCCAAACTTCATGATAAACAGGTATGTTTCTGTTGTGCATAAGTTGATTATTAATATTCATGGTAATAAGTACTTTGAAGCGAGCATAACTTTTTCTTTAGGTATGGACCTTGGATGGATACCAATCTTGTCCTCCCACTCGGACCAAGGAAATGCTGTGTGATTTTTGACTATTTTCTGGAAGGCTCCCTGCTGGTAAATTCTCTGCCACTGTTTTATTTTCCGATGTCAAAGCATAATTATCCAAACAAAATTACAGAAAAAAAGCAGGGGGTTTAATGAGTCCAAACTTAGGGACCATAGTCAAGATGTCAACATTTCTAGAATAATGAAGAATGCAATTGCTTAGCCAGGTAAAGAGAAAGCTAGTTTGAAGGTGCTGCTTGCCATTATTCATCTGGCCTTTCCGAGAATGTTTTTTTTTTCATTCCTTAAAAATGTGTGTGCAGTGACACATTATTTATGTGATGAAACTGGAGACATTTCCTTTTTGACATTCATATGGTGAAAGAAGCTCTACGACATTATCAAAGGTGAATGGAACCAAGAGCATGCCCGTTACGTGGCCCATTCGAGTTGGTTGAACTTCTGTCCTTCGAACATGCAGTGCTGATATTTTGTATTTCAGCTTATGAAACCTTCCTCTTTGTCTAGAATAGTAGTAGTAGCTCCTTGAGAAGCATCACTGATTTACTGGAACGAGTGGCGTATTATGAACGTCTTTATAAACAATGCACTTTTGGAGTTCGTTTTTCTATCTTAATCTCATACATTTTCTTTCTCACAGGATGACCATGCTTTCATAGATAGAAGCCTTCAAGACAGTGAAAGAGTTCAGGTATTGCCCCTGCCCGTGGAATGTTTTGTTTTTATACTGCACTGGTCACCGCAAAACTCATACTATTACCATATCATTCCAGACAGAGGACATCGTTCTGTGTGAGGGTGTTCAACGAGGCCTTGAATCGCCTGCGTATTGCAGTGGACGATATGCTCCAACTGTGGAGAATGCCATGCACCATTTCCACTGTCTGCTTCATCATAACCTGACCAGGTGAACTCGCTCTCTTGTCCTATCAATATATGTAATGCCTTGTGCCCCCACTTTGTTTACGCTAGATTTAGTGATACATTCTTCTCTGTAGTTTAGTAGACTTTTTGGGCATTGCCAACTTGATGTGCTTGCTGAATCAAACAGGAGTGGTGGGCATGTGTTCATGTATTACCCCATCCCCACTCCCCCTCACTATATGCATCGCTGTTTGGAATGTTTGCTTCGACCATTTCTCAAACAAACCGTTTAGGAAACCCCCCGACCTGATAACAAACCGTTTAAACCAGACCTTGTCACCTCCCCCATGTCTTTTCTGGCCTCCTTCCTTGCTGGCCTCGTCATTCAGACCAAAGATGTCTGCCAGACTGCTTGGAATGACTGTTTCTATTCGCTTCCCACTGAAGTGTCTCCAAAACCTTTTAAGTTGTCAGGCTTTCCGCTTTAGATCAATGCCAGCTTCCCGGGTGGTTTTTACTATCCTCGCTTCCGTTTGAACGACCGTGTTCCGACGCTCCCGATCATTACCGTTGCCACCCGTAACAGAATCACCCTTATTGAAATGTACTCCTCGGCCTATCTACCTTCCCCCTCCCCAGACCTGAGTCAAACGTCTTTCCTATCTCCAAGCACTTGGAAAGAAACTTGAACTTGATGATCTGTTTGTCAGCCAGGTCACTGTTCTCCACTAGATTGGTGAGTTTCTCGTCGTCCTTGGATATCCTTGTGAAAAGCTCTTTAAGCAGTTTCTCGCACTCATGTTCATGGGTGATCACCAAAAATCAGAGGCCCTGAATACAGCTTACGCAATGGCATGAGCCAACCCCCTCTTCCCTATAGTGCCATTCCCATGTGTTTGGCGCTGAATTTGCGTTCCTCGCAATACGTATCGAATTTTAAAGTGAAAGTAAACGCAATTCCGGAATTTAATACGACAATATTGAATTTACGGTGTTTAGTATTGTACACTGCAAAGTGAACGAGTGCAAGTAGAATAACTAAACACAACACTGTAATTTAATGCAACAGTATCGAGTTTATAGCGTTACATTTACAGACATAACTTTAACGGAAAACAACAGAAAATACTTGATGACGCTTCACGTCGGCGACGGATGAAGGTCGAGGCAAACTCCTTTAATGAAATTAACCATTGTGGAGCGGCGGTCGGAAGTCAACGGCAACGAAATTTAATGAGACGGCACTGAGGGTGGAAAGCGGATTCGAAATGGTAGTGGGTCAATAGTGTCGGACAAAATCAATAACACTGAGGATGGACGGAGATGTGTCAACAATGACGGACAAAATCAACAGAACTGAGAGTAGACGAAGATGTGTCAACAATGCCAGACAGAATCGACGGCACTGAGGTTGGAGGTTTCCGGACCAAAGATAAAAGATAAAAAGAAAAGTCTGTGTTTGGAGTTGTTCGTGTTTGTGTCTGTTCTGTTGCGATCCTTTTATATTTCAGAATCTGGCGGATTGTTCAGCCAGCCCAGATCTTCTTAGATCGTGTGTACGATCTTATTCCTATTTTGTAGGAACCATGCACATCTTGTTTTGATTGGTCTTTCTAAGTTTGCCACATGTCCAACTCATTGGACGTGGTTTAGTTGGGCTCTCGAGTAGCAAGGATCTGTATTTCGTCTCGAGCTAGACTGGGTGCTCGAGAGCCGCTGCTTGAGTGATGTTGATCTTGAGCCTTTTGCTCGGGGAATACTTCTCGAGTAGCACCTACGCAAGCTTCTCGAGCAGAATTGATGTTGGGTCCTATCCATCTTAAATTGTATCCTTCTAGAGCTACACTTCCTCGGCCCATTTAGGACGAAGCCCGGAAATTCACGTGCGTCAATACCATGGATGAGAAGCAAGGTCAATTTGTTATCGAACAAGGCATCCATAGTTGCAGTAATCGTCTCGGATTGCCAGGGAACTTTATCCTGGAGCAGGTGACATGCATTACCACATTGCAGCATACGCTCAATGTTTGTGCTCTGCCGACTTCCCTGAATCACCGAAAAGCGAGTTGCCAAGGCTTAAAGAGTAATTTTCACCTCCTTGCCCTCTGAGTTCCTCGAGGAAGTCCAGGTTTGTTTACCACCCTCGGTTCTTCCCAGTCAAGTGACTGCTGTGAACTCAGTGCTGTTACATTGCTGCCCCCCGAAATGAGCCGTCAAACTCAATGGTGTTGGATTGCTCTCACTCCGCACGGAAAGTCAGTTGCACGTCCTTGCTTGTAACGGGCTCTACCTCCACCACCAGGCATGAACCATCATTTCCGACGGGCTGTGAATTAATTCGAATTGAGAAGAGATGTATCCACCCTTATAACAAGAGAAATTTCCAAAGCCTTCTTCTCACTATCAGTTTTTCGGTTAGCCGACAGTTGAAGAGAGACCTCACTCATCGGAATAGTTAAGGTTGAGAGTGACTGCACGCACGTTATACGTCCTGATTGACACCTTAAGAGTCATGCCAGAAATTTAAATCGATCGTAAAGATCAATCAGATATCCAAAATCATTCTTATACAACATTATCAGTACATCTTCATAAGATAACTTCTCTCCGTGGAATAATTGAGTATGTACAAACAATTAACAAACATCCAAGGGTTACAAGAATTGCAGGCATCCTCAATGAAATCGGAAGAACTTGGTGTTATCGGACAGCCAGTTTCTTGTTCCATCTAAACAGACAAAGCCTGCATTCCTTGTATCTAGAGGCCAAAAACAACGGGACGAAAACAGTTGTTAGCGCGAAAACACAAACTTTAGGATTACTCCACTTGACAAGAAAGAGGGCCAAGAGCGGCTAGCCTTCAAGTTCTGAAATCATAGAAACGACTTGCATTTTGACTTTTAGGTATATCGCCGTCCTAGTGTAAGGTGCTTGTTTTAGTACTCGAGTCCGGCTAGAAAGTATTAAACAAAATGAAAAGACAAACGGGTGCATCAAGAAAAGAGGATGCATACAAATAGAGGGTCCGAGCGTCAAACCTAGACGGGGTGGAAAACAGAGCAATGGCAAACCGGGTACCGAAGATCTCCAGTGATGAGGCAACCAGTGGGAGCTCCGTGGATTCGCTTTCCTTCACCAGCCTTGTATGCATTCAGGAACCACAGAAGAAGCAGCGTCCTAGGGCTGCCAAACAGGATACAGAGTTCGAGTTCCGCTCCGTTGCTCTAAATTCCACCATGGTGGCTCACCAAAGACAGGCCCAGGCTAACGTCTCGGTCTCCAGTGGCCACACACAACACAAGGAGTTACTCCTTCAGTCCAAGCAGTTGCAGCCAGCGAGTCCAGCCCATTCCAAGGTTCTGCTACGAGAGCATTTAGGCAAGGAAAAGAGTTCGTATCACAAAGACAGAAACAAAGGAAGAGAGAATCATCCAAGAAGCGGCAGTAAAAAAGAGCAGAAGACAGAAAATTCAGACAACGGGTCTTCGAACACGGGGTTCGGCCAGAAGCTCTTGGTCTCGTTTTTCTCCCCTTGCAGGGAATGCAAGACAAGCAATCCAGCAGTAAAGAAGCCAAACAAGGCGAATAAGCCGAGGTCGCATTGAGCTCATGCTCTTAAATTCATGCATCACTTTTTTACAGTGCGGCTTTGCAGATATTCGTCCCATGTTTTTGTTTTGCTCTAATACTAGCAAATTCATTTTAGTGAATTTTAGATTGACATCATTTGGAAAAGTTCAGAAACTTCCGTTCAGCATAGCTTTCTGTAGACCGACATTCAATAAAAGATCCAGCATATCTTATATTGTTTTGGAGAACATCAAACATGAGAAAACAAAGTAAGAGCCATGGATGGAAGCAAATCCTCGCTAAGGAAAAAGGAAACACTCACTACTAAGGACGAGGCCGAGCAGCCGCTCCTCGACCACGGGCGACCGGAACGTTCTCAGGCATGTCGTTCATCCTGTCCCCAGTGAAACGACGCTGGATCGGATTCCGGAAGCGTGTTTGCGACAGACATTTGCCTGATTTTATTTACCTACCTTAAATTCCGAATTCAACATTCATACATTATCTCACAAGACTTATATAACTGTCAACGCCATACCTTTTAAAATATGCTAATGTTTATTTATCAATAGAATATTGTTCCCAGTCATATTAATAAAATACTACCTTTTTAGTCGGGCGGCTTAAATGTCAATAATCCCACATCGTCCGGAAAGGAGCGAAACTTGTTCTATAAATAGGGTAGTCGGGAGCCAACAGGGTACGACCAACTTGAACAGGATCTGTTCTATAGGATCGTACCTCTGTATCCTTGAGCATTAAGGAGGCAGAACCCTAAGTCTGGTGGATGACTCTTGGTCTCGTGTCCAGGGCGTGATTGGTGGCCCGTGGGCTTCGGCCCGCTTAGGCTGCGGAGGATCGTTCTTGGTTGGGCCTGGGATGGGCACTTGACTATCTGACAGACCCTAATCCTTTGACTGGGATTTTTTTTTGGTTACATAAACAAGACTCAATTACATGACCTAACATAACACAACTTATATCTTGTGTTAGTTTTGGAGAGCCCGATGACGGTACGGCCAGGCCAGGCACCTGGAATACCGGTGCCGATTCCGGATGAGACGAGTTTTTGCGGAACGCCAACGATGAGTAGTTGAAGCAGGCTGGTTGCCCTGAGGCTGGCTAGTCATGTTCAAGTTGTTGAAAGATTTTTCTAACCTATGTTAACTGTCCTTGTGAGGATAATCCGGCTTCATTGTGCCGGCGGGTGTTGACGACCAGTTCTGTGAGTTTGACAACGAGCAGAATTGACGCGGTGGCGAATTGATGAAGTGGCATCGGCCGCCGAGTCTCGTTCCCGAGGTCAAAGGCATGATGACGATCGTGGGACTATGCACAACAAACAAACAAATCTATTTCTTCTCTTCTTAAGTAAAAATACTACCAAGATAAAATCATTCTAATGATATCGATTGATTTTATATTTGAATGCATCCTTTTCTATTAATCTTATTTAATAATTCCTTATTATAAATGGTGAAATCCAACTAGGCATAAATACAATATACTTGTCCAAGTTTACGTTCAATTTGGATAACGATCAAACATTTTCTGATGTGAATATCATATTCTTATTTTTATATTTTTAATTTTTGTATACATATTAGTATGCGGTATACAAATACCATAATACTGTAAATAGGAATAGTGATACGCATCATGAGAGGAGAAATAATTTTTTGCTTAATAATGAGAATGGTCCATTCATTCTGTGTTATTGAGATAAAAGAAATATTGTTTTAGTTACTATAGTTTTGATTTTATGATTTCATCGTTTTATGTTAGAACAATGTTATATGATAAAAGATATTTGAAACTCAGTCAAATAATGTGTATGTGAAATCAAACAATTTTTTTTTAATATAATTAAGAGGTTGTTGTGCCGGTTCAAAAGATTTACCGGAATCATATTAAATATTTTTAGAATCGTCGCAAGACCTACGACGGTGTGGTAAGTCGTTAATGCAACAAAAATAAATTTCTCTTTCGACCTAGCTAAAATAGTAAGGGTAAGCAATGGTCGATCTCATAAAGAATTGCACCGACAAAATACTTCTAACGTCGTTATCAGTACTCAATCGAGGTCAAGTGTAAAATAAAGAAAAGCGTTTTCAAAATAAAAGTGCAAAGGAGAAATTAACAAGTAACTATCAATAGTGAAAATATTTAGGATGTCCAACTTCACCTCGTGTCTTATGCATCCGATCCTCTTTTCCTAATGCTATCGAATCATAACAATTATTAACATATGATTCTAAATTCTCCCCATATTTCTCCCGAACATACGACGACGTATCACAATGTATTAAATTTCTTACTCTATTCCTAGGTAAGAAACTAGTGGTAACCCATTATGTTTCAATATTTATGAGTTACCTAAGGTGTTCTGGTATATTTTTATAATTCACAACGACTAGTCTGGTTTCTCAATACTTAGATTACGTAAGTTATTCAATTTGAGATCTAATCTAGACTACCTTCCCGAGTCTTCCTATGTTATGCACTCAATGTTAAGTGGCGATCAGTAAATTAACATTCCATATAAACAAAATTGGATAAATAATTATGAAAATTCAAATCACATAAAGGAAATAGGTTTACGAGGTACATAAGAATACGAGGTTCCGTAATAGTCCGAAAAATATGAATTAGTTCATAACTAAGTAAACAAAAATATCAATTTAATTCCAAAGGTAAATAACGACATAACAAGCCCTTCTTCATCCATCATTGTACCTTTTTGATATAATTTAAACTATTAAAATGAATGAAAACACGAAAGTGAGAAGAAGAACAATAAACTAAGAGAAAACAAAAAAAAAGATAAACCAAATGAAATAACTCATACTAATAAAAATTAAGTCTATAATATGATCTCATAACTCTACTTTTCTCAGGGTTATTAAGGTCCCGAAAGACTCAAGCGATTTTTAATAACACTAAATATAGTGAGTATTTTGCATTGCTTTAGTTAGTTTAGGTGAAAGTCGATGACGTGATGATAAAAATGTGTACTAAAAAAAGCGGCCCTTATTGACTCCAAGTCGACATTGTAATTTTATTGATAAATACCAAAACCCCCACCGTCTTATTTTGCCGGCCAAAGTCCACAACGACCATAGGATTACTCCGCTACTCCAACTTCTCTCCCGCCTTTATCTCCGACCTGCAATGTCCTCGACGTCGCAGACTTCCGTTATGTCTGAGGAAGCTCGCTACAGGGGGGTGAGGAAGAGACCGTGGGGAAGGTACGCGGCCGAGATACGCGACCCTTGGAAGAAGACCCGCGTGTGGCTTGGCACCTTTGACACCCCTGAGGAGGCCGCCCTAGCCTACGACTGCGCCGCCATATCCCTTCGCGGCTCCAAGGCCAAGACCAACTTCCCAACTCCCATCCCTTCCTCTCGTCCGACGACCTCCCCCGGCATTCTTCCTCCCCCAGACCTCAACCGCCCGTCTCTTTCCGTGACAGCTACAGATAACAGCAGCAGCAGCCGCGACTCGGGCACAGTCCGAGAGGTGATGTTCCACGGGGTGTTGAAGAGGGGCCTCCCTGTCGACCTAAACGAGCCTCCGCCGCTCTGGCTTTGAGCACCGGGTTTCAGCTTTAACATGATGTAAAAGCCTCAGTTCCGGAGCTTCTTTCCGGATTCGGCTGTATTTTTTGGTATCGAAAACTTAATTAATGAGGAAATACAAGTCTTATACTCCAAAGATTCTTACATCCTTATAGTGTCATCCCCTGTCCGGCGAAGTTGTTCTTCCTCGCAGAGAGGGTGGGAGACAGGCCGAAAGCCCTAGTCGACAGGCTAATCGTGAACATACGAATACTCACACAATACGTTCCGCGGCAAGCGGTCGCTTTCGTCCAAGAATTTTGTTACTTAGAAGGCAAGGCTGGTAATTAACTCTTGGCCAAAAAAGTCATGGGCAAACGGCCGGCCATGAAATTAGGGATTGACCCCACAAGGTAAGTAGTCGTTTTTTTTTTTAACGTAGTCGTTGGTTTGTCCTCATGGGAGCATCTTTTCCCTTTGTATATATTGATGATAAGCTTGCACGCCAAGTCTCTATATTTAATATTACCATAATTTTATTATAGTTAAAATATATAAAGTTTACATAAGTAAAAAGTGAAGAGATTACATTTTGGGGAAAGTTTATATAAAAAAATACATCAATATGAAACATAAATAGGGTGCTTACATAAAAACATAAACAGGGAATAAAATTATGCACACCTTTTTTTTTAGCTTGACTGACCTTAATTAATAATGAATTTGTGAGTTAAAACTTTATTAAAAGTAAAAATATATAATATATCATACTTTTATGAACAGTACGAATTTTTACGACCTTTATGTTACTGAATTAATAAAAACTACGGGGAGTCAGTTGGACCAATTATTTAAACCAAAACAATGTTAAATAAATTATGTTATGAATACAAAATAAGATGGTGGGCGCGGCTAAAGTGACGGCGACTGATGAATTATTATTTATTATTATTATTATTGAAGTTGGAAAAGGTAAAGAAAGGGAGGAGAGTGATTAGTCAAAATTTGCGTCCGGCTTGACTCCACTGGCTGGAATTATTAGTGGCTGGCTGGCGAATGTAAATATAAATATCTGTGAAAGCCTGTCACGAAAGTCTTGTTATAAAGAATGGTGTGTTAAAAAAAATTAATTTATTTTTATAAAGCTATCTTTTTTTTTTTTTACTTTGTCGTGGCATCGGACAACGTGTCCCGAGGGAATATGTCGGAACCGGTGGAGTGACGGCGGCCCGACGTTCCATGCGCCTTGTCTCTATCCGGCCGGCCACCCCCCATTACCATTAACCATTATTAGTATATAAACTCGAATTTTGTGTGCTATGTCTACATTATATTATACATAGTTACATGCAGGTACAAACATTTGTTAGTTTAAGACGTTAATTCGTAAAATAATTTGTGAAATAGGTTGCTGAAAATTCATATTCTCTTAACTAATGTCGTCCGCGTACACGTAAATATTGCGTGGGCACAGACTGGTTCAGCGCGGAATATCAATTCTCCGTGGCCCGTAATGTACGACATGTCGCGATCTGACTAACATGTTCACATGTCCGAACCGAATATATTTGTTCTCTTGCTACATGCGTCGGGTCGGACAGGGTCCTGTCGTGTTTTTTTTTCCTTTTGCATTATTTATAAAGTAAGGGCGGCTCCATGTACTAATCATTGATCGTCCATGCGTTCACATGCTGTCTCCTTTTTTTTGGAATTTGTCCGAAAGATGAGTTTCAAAGCGACTCACTGTGTATTATAAACACGACCATGAACATGAACAATGACGAAACAATGGCCGGTCGAATTTCACGCACATAATCTCGTCCGAACCTTCTCGATGGCGTCGACTTAGGACTTTTGGTTTCGAAGGATCGGGACCGTGCTACGAACCCTAAGCATACGTTCAAAAGTGTCGGTCGACTGAGGGATTCATTTTCGTTCATAAAATTCACATTTTATCCTTTTACAAAATTTTATACTTTTTTGAAATAATTGTTTTATTTCGAGAATACTTTCACTAATTTTAATAATTCAATGAAATAATAAAAACATAGAAAAACAATAAATTTATAGAATACTAAACTGATATATTTCGTAAACAAAGCTATCCTTTTTCATTTTTTATATTATTACCTATATTTAGTTAATAAAATAATTTAATTTAATCTAATACCTATATAAACTAAAGGTTTTCTTATACCTTATTATCAAAATTTTTAATAATATTTGCTTTAGGAAACAAACGAAAGTGTTCATCACAAAATAAAAAAAAAAATCGGGTAAGGCAAATCTCCGTGAACGAAGAGTTTGAGTTTTCTGAACGGAGCAAACTTAAAATACTGAGTACGTGAACTAATTTAGTTCGTACCGGTCTATCGCGAATTTTTCCGCGGTAGCCCGCCAGCTGCGGTCGTCGAAAATGCTTAACCAGCAGCTGTAGGACCAAGTCACGATATAATATTAAAAAAAACTTTATGTATTTGCCGTACTAAACGGGCACAGTAAATGTTGTATTTAATTTCTAACAAATCAACATCAATCATGGATGTCTAGAATTTCAATAAACAAGTTGGTGGGGAGAGGAATGAAATAGGTTAGTTTAATTGAAAATAAAAATATATTATATATTAATAAGACCGTAAATATTAAGAGAGCGTTGAAAATGAGAATACGGTAATAATACCACACTTTCGTTCATAAATTCGATTTTTAATTACCCAACTTAGACAAGACATCGAAACCCCACAAAGTTAAATAAAAATAAATAATATTATTATAAAGAAGTGAACTTTTTACAAAAATTTGGACGGCAGGTCTTGACTTCTTCGCGGTTCATAAGTTTCCACTTTCACACGTGTCCCACGACAAACGATCAGGACATGTTCCCTGTATACCTTTCTTTGTCAATTGACTTATGCCGCCAAAAGATAAGGCCCCCGGAAAGAGCTTTTCTCTTTTGGAGAGTTTCCATGTAACTCACAGGTGCAGAATCATGCCACAAACTTAAAAAGTTTATATGTTGATTACATGTAATTAAATATAAAATTAATTTTAAAAATATGAAGTTATATGTAAAAAAAAAATATAAAGTTACAGTAATAAAATTATGGGTTTTGATCACGTCAAAAGAAAACCATTTACTCAATTATTGCATTTGACCAAGCCCCATTTGGAATTTGTCCTTCATTATTTTATTACAACAACAACTGTTAAATTTGTAGGAAGCTATCGTACATGATTCCATTTGGATCGCATTAGATGTGTGAAAATATTCTCATCACGATTTTTTTTTTTTCGATTTACTCTTCTACTGCAAATATCGAAGCGAAGAACTTAGTATTATCACGGAAAGAGTGGGAAAAAAAACGTTTCAGTGATAGTCTGGAGGCGGCAGCTCGTTAAGGTCTAGATCCAACAACGGCCGTGGCCGGACGATAGAGGAGCGGTCCTTCACATCCGCCGCAGCCGACCTCCACGGCGGGCACACCAGGTTCAAGTCCAGCAGCGAGGACGGCCTGATCGCGACGACATGTCCATGCCCGTGGCTCATCATCCCCAGGGACTCCATGGCGCCGGCGTCGCCGAGCATGGCGGTGGGGAAGTTGGTCTTGGCCTTGTGGCCGCGGAACTGGCGGGCGGCAGCGTCGTACGCGAGGGCGGCATCCTCGGCGGAGTCGAAGGTGCCGAGCCAGACGCGGCTGCGCTTGTTAGGGTCGCGTATCTCTGCCGCGTAACGCCCCCAGGGCCGCCTTCGGACTCCCCTGTAGTGTACGACCTCCCCGACGGGGTCGTGCTTGAGGGATGCCGTCTTCATGTGTGTTTCTTTGCTGGGGGTTGTTGGGAATGCTGGGTTAATGGATGGCAAAACCAAAGGGACATGTGCTTTGTATTTATAGAGTAGGAAATGTGATCTGATTGGATGGAGGGAATGATTGAAATTTTCTTTCAAGGTTTGGGGGATGGAATGAAGTCGCCAAAGGGAGTACGAGCACGATGCTTACATAACAACTATAATTACAAATAATTAATTCTATTTAAATTTTTCTACTGGTCAAATTTTATTATTAAAAATAAAAATATATAATACTTACGTTTCCACGTCGAGCTTTTAGGATTACTAGAGGGTTTAGATGCAAAATGAAAAGGAATTAAATAAAAAAGAGGCCCACTTCTAAGCAAAAGAATACTTAGTACAAGAGAATCGCAAAAATGACCGCCGGCGAGATTCAACGTGAGGAAATCATGAAAATATATAATATATTACGGTAAGTTTCAAATACGAGACTTTCTTGGACAAATTAAAACTCGTTATTATGTGGACCGATTTTATGTTAGTTGAACAGCTATTTTCAGTATATAATAGTTTTTACCAAGATTATCGAAATTATGATTCTACCGATTTTACTAATACAAGCTTAAAACTTCGATACGTTTTATGGAGTATGATGAGGTAAGAGAGGAAATTAATAATGAGAGAGGAGAGAGTGTGTGGAGGGAGGCGACGGTCAACAAATATTAATATAATAAAAGACTAATATCACGTAAAAGATTTTCTTACGTTTCACATTATTAGACTCCCGATTATAAAAATTGACAAAATGTCTATTTTTCTAACGCATGATAATTTTTTATTTGTTCGTTCTCATGTCACGCATTTGACCCATTGAATATATCCTTCTAGTGGAGATCTCAGTCATTGTCTCGCGGAGACATTACGGTAAATACTTTATTATAAGACCTTTTAGAAACTTCACACAATATTTGTTTATGATTATACGTCGGTGTGGTCCGAACGAGGGAGAAATATAGTACTACATCAAAATCGCAAAAAAAAAATGTTACTAATTCAGCGTAGCATCGAATTTTTGGTAAATTCTTTGTTTCTAAAATAATAATTTCGTCCGATATTAAAAACACCTAATTTTTAGTAAATTCGATGTTTCAAACAAACATCGTGGTCCTTAATTTTTTCAGGTGAACTTAACATTTTAGAAACAATGAAATCTTTACTAATTGAGTTGTGTGTTTTTAATACCGTATTAGATGCATTATTTGGCGATTTAGTTGGTAAAATGTTTTTTCGACTAATCTTATTTTGAAAGATAGCTTCCCCATTTTACCCCTCACCGCTCTATCCCTGTTCGGGACGGGGTTTCGGAGGGTAAAACCGGGATTTCTTCCCCCGTGCACGTCCCTACTTCCGAATCGTCTTCGTGTTTTTTTAATCGTGTAACTATCACGCAATGCCAACTTTGCTGGTGGTCAACCTGATATTTCATCAAGAACATGGCGGTGGAAAGTCATAAGTTTCATATGAATGGCACATATCAGACAACGTTGTCGGGAGGCATTCACTCTCCGTAACAGTGCTGACGCGTAGAACAATTATTTGTCTTTAGATAATAATTTCAGGTCGGAGAAAAAGAAAGGTACGTGTGTGTATGTGGAAATGTCCTACAACGTCTGTCGTTCTAACAATTAGAAATTGCATGTTTTGAAAATAAAAAAATATAAGATGATGTAATAATTTAAACGGAAAATATCAATATATGGCCTCAACTTTGAGTTAACTTTTTGTTTTGTTATTAATTTACTTTGTTACATAATTTTGTCACTAACTTTTATTTTTGTTTTGATTTTGGCCAATCTTGAATTTTATCGCGTGTAAACCAAACATACTTTAATAGACAATTAATGGAAAAAATTACAAAAAAATGGAAAATAATATTGAAACATCTCATATGTTTTTTAATTTTAAAATTTTGATGGACAAATCAAGTGAATTGGAAGTCGAAGTTGGATGATAGTTGCTGATGCTGTCAAAAAATACGCAAAATTGATAAAGGTCGGATGATGTTCTATTAGAGGGCTGCTACTACGAGTAAAGTGGATTATGAGGCCAATGAATGAGAGGTTCATAAGACACCGATCAAACTATATTAAGGCCTCGTTTGGCTTTCACTAGAAGAAATTCAAGATTGGTCAAAATCAAAACAAAAATAAAAGTTGGTGACAAAATTATATAACAAACTAAGTTAACGATAAAACAGAAAGTTGACTCAAAGTTGAGGCCATAAATATATATTTTGCCAAAAGAATTTTGTTAACCATCACTTCTAGTACATTTAATATGTTTCATAACTCTATGTTTTTTAATCTTTTACTATTTATATCTCCTAATCGGCATAGCAAGGGCCGTTAACAAAACCCTTCGCATAATAACATTCGAAATTAATCAGATATTTTTTGGATCATATTGAATGTTAGTTGTTCACAAAGAAGTCGCGACACGCTGTTTCTTGGAAGCTGTCCTTCATTTTTTTTTTTAATATTCTTTTATGGGGAGGAAAACGTAGGGCAAGTTCAGCGTGAGGTACGGGTGTTGACTCCGCCAAGTCAACAACTAACGTTTCTTAATCATCGAAATTACTAATTCCCTACTCTTTATGTTACATGTTTTGTTTGTGTTTAATCCACGTGTAGAGGAAAAGTTGCGACACGAAAAGCGTTTTGTTTCACACTCTGACATCGTAGCACCCCACACGCGGTTCAGTCGCTCGTTAAAAGAATTTGACAAAACATTCAATTCTGGCACAAACTTTAAGTCAAATTTCTTTTTTAACGTAACATTTTATAAGCATTTTTATGATTTCATAATGAAGCTACTATTCTTTCAAAGCTTTACTTAAACGCGTTTTAAAAAAATTTAATATTATTTTTTTTGCCAACTCGTTCCCCTCTCCGTCCAACCCCCCTTGGTTCGACAATCTGTATTGTTGTAACATGCTCAATAAAACACTCCACCAGTTTTCCCATAGGGTATTTTGGGTATTGATACGCGGAAAAAAAAACTATATTTTTATAGCAAAATATCAATTTATAGTCTTAACTTTCAGCCAACTTTATGTTTTGTTATTAACTTAGTTTGTTATAGAATTTTGTCACGTACTTTTGTTTTTATTTTTATTTTAGCCAATCTTGAATTTTATCGTGCTTAAGCCAAACAGATCTTAATAGATAATTTTTATTTATAGATTAAAAAAGAAAAAATTACAAAAAATGGAAAATAATATTAAAACCTCTCGTATGTTTTCTATTTTAAAATTTTAATAGACAAATCAAATGAATTGGAAGCCGAATTTAGACGATAATTGTAGATGCGGTTCAAAAATATGCAAAATCGATGAAGGTCGGATGATGTTCGATTAGGGGGTTGCTACTACGGTAAAAGTAGATTATGAGGCGAATGAATGAGATGTTAAAACTCCACTATTATAGGACACGAGTCGGTCCATATTAAGACATTGTTTGACTTTTACTATAATAAATTCTAAAAATGACATAAAAATCAATATCTCTTAAATATTTTCTAAAACCTTATTTTAACAATAAAATCTAATTTAAATAATATAGCAAAATATCATAATCTCAACCTTCTCTGTCTAAGGTTTGTCGAAAGTCGCCTCCAATCGATTCTGAGCAGATGTCAAGAGAGTGGGCGGCAAAGGGAGCACAATAGAGGAGGACGGCGGATGCAACGGGACGGCGGGAGTCGAGGCAGGCAGCCATCAACTGTTATTTGAACCGCTTTTAAACAAACGACCCCGCGTGATGCTAACCATCGGTGTGGCATCGGCGTGTGAATTCTTGTCGTCCAGAATCATAACGAGGCCGGAAATAACAAAAAGGCATGCAATTATTGGTGGGGCTGGGAGGGTAACGTGCGTCACGACGCCACTAAACATTTGTCAATACGTGAATGCTGTGTGAAGTGTGATTTGCTAAAATTTTCACACTTCCTTTTGGGTGGTTAAAAGCTTTTTCCTCCACGTTGAACCGTTCGTGACGGCGACATCAATGACTCGGCCGTCACTGCCCTCGGGAAATTTGGAATTAATCTTTTTTTTAATTGTAAAAATTATATGTCTTCTAGATTTATTATTTGAAGTATTAAGGATTTCATTAGTTAAGAATTAATTAAAATGCTTTTATATTAATATGTTAATCGATACCTTATAGCGCTCGTTAACAAAACCCTGATATTAATAACAGATATGCTATACGGCAAGAGCACCACCGTAAGTAAGATGTAGCGAATATTTTGTACACCTTTTACACACAGGGCGTAGTAGTACGGGGACAGAGGTTTACGTACGTTCCCACGACAGGCGAACGTCCACGTCGATGGACCGTTCACATAATTCGGTGGTCCGAGTCGTAATCGCGGACAAGAACGTGTAACCGAAGGCCTGACTGGATCAGATCCCGAGTATTTTCGGACACGATGAATTTTTTCCCAAATGAACTGCCGACCAACGTTTAATTTGCAGGGCGTTCTTCTTTTCCCACTGAATGATAACGAGAGATGGGGAGTTAATCAGAGGACGACCGGATCAGAACCCGTCGCTTTCCCAGTTCGTGTCCTCGATAGTCAGATTCGACTGTCTCCACTTATTTAGCCACGACGAAGTTGACCGTCGTTCTGGAGAATGGTATCAGATCAAGAGGGGATGCGTCATCGTGACGAATCGACGCTACGTGTCGGAAAAAGACAACGGCGAGCCGCCATGTGCTTTTTCGCGGAAGTTTCCGGCCAAGTGTTTGATCTGGATATGTTTAATTAAGTCACGTTAGGTGATTAGGTTAATCAGGCTTTTATATGTAGACGTTAAGTCGGGTTGATGAATTTAATTTGGTTTGGAGTGATGATGGTGATTGTGGGATTTAGAGATGAAATATTCGATGACATTGATTCTTTGCTTTTTTCTTATCGTTCCTGTGATGCTCGGAATTGTCGTGGCGCGCGGCGGTTCTGCTTCGCCGTCTGGGAATCGCAATAGTTGCCACAGGCGGGAGAGGCCTAGACTGACAGATCGACCTGATCATTAACATGAATAACTGCGAGTCCTGGGGTAGCGACTAGATTACATCCCCGTTCGTTGTTTACGTCTATGGAGATTAGGATCGAGGACATGGCATTGCTTTTATCTACAGTAACTTCATCATGAGGGGATCGATCTTCGTTGAACTCACCAGCCGACATATCCCAGGAAACTGCTGAAACGAGAAGCCCGGAAAACAAGAAGAGCGATCCAATCATACCGAGGCAGAGACTAAACCACGGAGCAAGAATGGAGTACAGGTTTTTTTAACTGAGGGATCGGACGGAGAAGTGTTGAGAGAGGACGTGAAAGAAGAAGTTCGCACCGTGGAGAACAAGCACGATGCCTGCGCACCCGAGTAAGAACTGCCCCAGGACCATCTCCTCCTCTCCTCCCTTATCTCCGTTGTTGTTCTTGTTGTGAATTGTCCGTTCACCGGATGTTGTCCTGATCTTCAACCAAAGGCATTTTCGGAGCACAAGCGAAAGACGTTAATGATGCGGACGTTCCATCCTCCATTCTTGCTGTCCTGTTTGACTTGCTGTATTACTGTCATGCCCACCCACCTACCTCTAAGATTATCTTTTATCTTTACCAAATCCGTTTACAGAAAAAATGAGCCGATGCGGATGGGCCGGTGCTGGTTGTTTCGTAATCGAGGTTTTTCTTTTTAATTCCTTCGGTTTGTTCTGTCAGAGGATCGTGGTACTTACGAGCATCCTTCCCCTGTTACCGTGTTCTTGTTTTCAGAAGCTGTTTCTGGACTAATCCGAGGAATGAATGGGACGGCGCCTAGGTGGTTGTAATCAAATGTCTAGACGAATGGTGAAATCTTATTACATTGCTTATATTCCCAGTATGGACTGCGAAATCTGCAAGGCCTTTTGCGTCTCCGGGGATGTTCATTGCAGGAATCGGTCCATGATGTCTAGTAATTTGATGTTCGAGAAACGTCTACGGATGCCGGCCACCGTGTCGACCTTCAAGAGTTCCATGTGCTCGACTTTGCTTCTCACATTTGAATCGAGGAGAGGATATTACGACATAGACTGATGTTCGGTCGCAGACTATGACGAGGAGCAACCGGTTTCAACTTTGCTGTACCGATCCAGTCATATCCACTGGAGGAAGGACTGCTGCCTTGACTATGTAATCTGCCCGACTCATCGGATGACAGCAGATGAAGCTACGATCATACGTTTTACCGACTTCCTCCGGCTCCTACCTGCATTCGCCCATGATCGGCTCATACCAAACACCTCCCATCTTCCATATTCTCCTGTCGTGTCCAGGTTTGTTTTGTCCACTTCAATAATAGCAGGCATTCGAAGGCAAGGATCGGTCGAACCCCTTGCTATATACAAACTTCTCGCACTGATGTATCTGCGCTGCGAATGGATCCTCACCCTCATAACGATGTTAGCTGCTTCAAATCCAAGAAATACTTCGAAAAATCCCGTAATTAAATAAAGTTCTTTGTGTTAAACTATATAATATATAACTAAGTATCACTTAACAGCAAAGCCCCGCCTAGTCTTGAACCAAGAGCTTAGAGCCAAAGACGCCTGCCCGATTCGACTTGAGAGAGCGTATTTGATAAAAAAAAATCGCTTTGAAGAATAACGACGATGAGGAATTTTAAAAATTTAATTTTAATGACGGAGCGACCCATTATCTCGATAAATTTAGTCGCGATACGTTTTTTCGAAAGTACAACACACCAAAAAATTTCACCCAGTACACGAAATGAACTCCAAAGGTATTGAACTAAGAAACAAAGACGTCGGTGTTTACATATTTATCATGGTAAATTTATAGTTAATCATGTCTCGATTCCAATTACAATTTTCTTGTCCTTACCCCGGAAATTTCCCCCCTCGCTTCGTACATCCTCAACTAATTCTAAAATGTAGAGAAAGCAATCATAGGTTGTAAGTGTCTGTGCAAACAAACACAACACAAAATCGTACATAAAAATCTTATCAATAAAATTAGTTTATAATAAAATTTCAAAATAAGATTTTATTTTCCTTACATCAGTTTGATCAAATTATAAAAAAAATCATTATTTGAAATAGCAATATAAATTAAAAAAAGTTAAAAAGAAGACGACAAAACTTTTTTTTCCAAACTAATCGTGCATCACTCGGAAACGAATCTTCTGCGACGATATCATAAGATTATGTGTGTATGTAATGTTTTCCCAAATCGAAAGGGCAAACGGAAGGAGGAAGATAGAATGAGCTGTCCGTAATCGTGACCCGACGAACAGGGACAGACGGGGAATGGCGTTCGTCACCCACGCCATCCATCTTCTTCTGGGGTATTAAATGCAATTCGAGTTTTGTCCAACTTCTCCCCCCGCCCAATTCGTCTCGTTCCGATTCCCCGAATTTAATGCAACCCGAGTAGGGAAAAGGATGGCAGCAGGCAAACAAACATAAACCCCAGGATTGGATGTGAAAAATGTAACGATGAATAGAATTCATTGGTTAAAACGATTCTAAGTCTATTTTTGTATAGCGACATGCGAGGATTATCCTAAAAATTCGAATTGATAAATGAGGACGTAATATATTTTATATTTTATCTTTAACGTGAGGCTGAAACGGTACACAGAACAATAATAGTGTTTTTTGGGTAGGAGTAATATCGATAGGTGGGATTCGGTGCAGTGCAGTTGAATCGAAAGGAGTAAATAATGAAAGATGAGAAAGACTACGAAGCAGAGGACGTAGGAAGAAGACGAAGTAGTGGTGGTACAATTAACGAGTTGATAATTTGGTGTACGATTGTAAGTAGTCATTTCTTTGAAATGGGAAGTTGTATATACTTTGTTCGATCAATGTCCTAAAATATTTAACAACTTGTGAAAGAAATGACTGAATGGGAAATGATGAGCACTACTTTGTCAAATTAAATTTATATCCAATGACCATCCTCTTAACTGAGAATATGCTTGAATCTGATGATCACAGGAGCATGTGAACAAGATTTCATTTGGCACCCAGAAAAATTTTATTGCCATTTTATAATGGGTTTGTTTTTTATTTTGATTTTGAATTTGTTTTGTAAGTGGGTTGATGGGTGTTGTGTTAGTGTAATAATGCAAGATATGAAAATGATTGTCCCCTCCATCATGATGACTCCAAACAACACATGGTAATAAATCAAAATTGACGATTTTTCTTCCCTTTCTTTGTGGTGTGTGGAATATAAATTATTCTGCCAATCCAGATCTAAAGTAAGGCCAACACACCCCCATCAGTGGCCATGATTTCGTGTGGACCAATATCCCATAAAGTTAGCAAAAATAAAATAAAATAAAATAAAAGGTAAAGAAAGAAAGAAAATTACTAAGTCTAGATCAATTTCTTCCTTACAAGTCATGTGAACATGAATTTGAGTTAGTATTTAGTGTTGATTTTTATGCCAACTTATCAGATTTAACTACAACCTACTGCCACAACAAAGATCAATTCATATGAAAGTGTATAGTATTTAGCGTAATAATAATTTCAACATTTTTCCCTTTTTCGGACATGGAGCATCCAAACCAACACATAATTATCAAAACCCATGATGAACAAGAGTTAATTTTAGACACCCGAGATGGAGATCAAGATCGCCTCCCCAACAACTAAACTTATGTTTTCAGGGATTTTGTTCATGGGTTGAACTCCGCCTGTGTGTTCCCCGATGCCCGGAACACGTACTGGTTCTTCACCGGGTCGTATCCTCCGGCCATGGCCTTCGCGTTCTCGGCTGCAAAGTTGTCCGGGTTATAGTTCCCGTTGTAGCTGTTGGCGTTGTTGGTGTTCCTGTTGCTGTAATCGTAGTTGTTCCCGTTGGAGTTCGGAAGGTACCCCTGGGTGTTGAACTCGGCGTTCCTCGACTCGGCATACCTGTTCGGGTTGTATTTCTCTTCGTTGTCGATGGCGTAGAAGTACTTCCCGTTCTCGAGGAACCTGGTGTCACTCATCCCCTGCTTCTGCACGTTTTGGCCCCCATTAACTGTGTACCTGTTCCCTCCGGTGTAATAGTTGTTCCGGCCGTTCACGGACGTGCTGCCGCCGGTTGTGTAGCTGCTCCCCTGCAGGCGGGCGTTAGTGAACCGTTGCTGCTCGGCAGGGAAATGATTGCCGTTCAGCGAAGTCTCGGCCACATTGTCGAAGCCGTTGTCCTCTGTCTCGGCAGCGGTGGTGTAGCTGCTGCCCTGGAGCATCGCCTTGGTGTCGCGAGCGAGCTCCTCATCATTAGCGTACGCGTCCTTCCCATAAAACCCATTGTAGTTCTGCCCCTTGTTGTAATACGGCTCATCCGCGAATGAAGCTGTGGTGGCCACGTCGCCACCAGGGAGTTCCCCTGTCTCGTGGCCGTAGAGGCCGTACCCATTCTTCCCCTGGGCGACAAACGCAGGCGTCTCCTGGGCCTGTTTCTCAGCAAACACGGGCTCTTGGGTCGTCACGGTCTCCGTCTTGGCGTCCTTGACACCGGCATTGGCTGAAAACTTGTTGAAGAACTGGCTCTCCCTGGCCTGGACATGGGTAGAAACGCAAAGGCTAAGAAGGAAGAGGAAGGCAGGGAAGAATTTTGCCATTGTGTGAGAAAAAGAAAGAAAGAGTTTTGGGAATCCACAATCATGTGGATGCCCAACATGAACTTATATTTATATACCAAAGAGTCGTATTAGGGTTAAACTTATAATTATTAAAAACTTACAAAACATTATTTTTGTGAAATGGGTAAAAATTGGGTTGGTAAAGAATTGGTGAATAATCTTGTGTACTGTGACATGACTTGTTGTAGCCGAAGGTTATTTTGGAAAAAAAATTTACAAAAAGAATTCGAAATTTTTCTAAGTATTCCATGGTCTTACTTCAAACAATGACTCGTTCTCAGAATTCGCCATTTAAAATAAGGACTTAAGAAGGCTTAAAAAAATTTCTAGTAGTTATTTCAACGAGCAATATTTTGTGAAAACTACAATAGCCAGTCCTAACTAGGGTGAGCAGCTACCAGGGTGGTAAATTTCGGACATGGAACCCGAAACATATTCTATAATATCGGTTCCTTATTTTAGAACCTAGAACCTATTATGTGGCTCAAAGAAACCACACAAGAACCAACACGGCGATTCTGGTTCCGATTCCATTTTCTTATGGAAACTTCCATATTAAATCCACCTAATTACTCCAATCAATCTAACAAAACCTCAAGCTTTACTCAAATCAATATAAAAAAACCTCAAGCGAACTAATCAAGGCCGACGAAGAGGGCAAAGGCAAATGAATGGCAGGTTCGAGTGTCCGTAAAGAGAGACATGTCAGATTGTACGCAAAAATGCTAAATATAAACAAAAGATATTTATAATTTTAAAATAATAATTATTTATACAAATACAAATTATATAAATTATATTGAAATATATTATGTTAAGTTCCAAGTTCTTCAGGTTGATTATGAGGTGAGAACTTGAAACAATACTTGGTATTGTCGGTTTTTAAAAATCTAGAACCTAGAACCTACTTGATCTATTCGAGAACTTATACTGACATCGATTCTATAATACCGATTTTGACTAGTTTTGAGTTTTACTCAGAATTTATGCTAACTCCTAGTCCCAACCTCTTATTTATTTTTCTTGATATGAATTCCAATTTTTTTCATATATTTTTGGAAAATAAATAAATTGAATTACCTATTTCTTCCGTCTTTTCATTTTCCAAAGTTGTCTCCGCCAATTGAGGATTTAGATTGAAGAGTAGTGGGAATATGATCGACAGACCGATCTTATGGTATTTTTCTAATGCTAAATAAAAAAACTATAGTCATGGGATTGTAGGGAAAGTAAGAGAATTGTCAAATATTGAAAGGGAAATTACGGTCCATTTGGGCAACTAATGTTCAAGTCACTTAAGTCTCAACTTTTGGGAAATTGAATGGGAAAGTTACAGGGAAGATTAAGCTCATGAACATAAATCAAACTTCGTCTGACAGATTAAACTTTTAGGTCAAATAGTAAGATTTTAACGTACTTTGAAAGGGAAAACTGTAAATTCTCCTTACTTGATTCTTACATAACTAATGCAAATTAGAAGTGTTAATTATGCGTGGATCGAGGAGTGAGTTTTAGGTGGGGCACGCAAGAAACAAAGGGCATTCATTCATATGGAACCCTCATCATGTGCTTTACTTTCTCCCTTTCAAACCCTTTTTCCCATCTCACTCTCTCTGCCATCCTCATCCGTCGGGTGTCTCTTTGTTTGCTCATGCAGGCAAGGCTGGTGTTAAACCAACCTTTACCTTTCATGCCAGCAGAAACTGTACCACGGTCCCCACGACCATCGTGTCGGACCGAAGGAACTGTACAACACCCTCGGTAGGTCCCCTCAGTTATTATATCGGGTAGCGACACACGCTAGGAACAATGGCGACCTGTAACCTCTTAGGTCTACTTACCAAAGGGGAAGTGAATTATCAATGACTAGGTTAACTTTTATTTGGTCCAAAGGGAAGAGAACTTGTCCAAGGAAGTACCACTGTTTCTTGCTCTTGTTCAACAACTTTATTCAATTGGGTGACCAAGAAACACTCCCCCCCTCCCCCAATTAGGGGCTTAATCTAATTCAATAAATTGAGTTGGGTAGATAGGGAATAGGGCAGGTGATGAAGTAATTGACCCCCCTAAGTTAGAGAAGGCTCAAGATTGCGTCATGTGCATTTAGAAACTTCTAACAATGAGCTGAGCATTCAACTCGTTACAGTTTTGATTAATTCGATTCGAATCGAGACTCATTTGTTATTGTTTGATAAAAGACCGCAACATAATAAATTCATTGTAGAACCATCCGGAAAATCTGATGGCTTGTTGCCTTGTAGAGGGTACGCATCGATAGTTGAGCTAAGTCGCTAGGGCATTAAATTTTGGGGGATGGATTGGATTGAATTTTGTGGGCGACACACTATGTACAAACAACACAGAGATAAATGGCATTGTGACCCAATTCCAACAAAAGTGGGTGAAAATTGAAATTCTCTCTTATCTCAGAGTCACCATGACCAACCAAGAGTTGTCATTAGTTGTCACTGGTTAGAAGTCAATAGTTGGCAGCTCTTACCCTAAACCCAGGATTAAAAAGATTTTTTCTAAATCAAAAGTGACATAACTTATGGATTAGGAAAAAAATATTTATGGGAAAAATTATTAGATCATTATGACTTCATGGTTAAGAATAAAACGAAAGTATTACTTATATAATCCAAATTATTATTGTAACTTATCATATACATCTAGTCCACTACACATTAATTAATTCGATCAAGACTAGTTTATTGTATTTTATCGAGACAAACAATGCATGCACAGTCTTCATGATCTTTGACCCAAACATTTTTTAGTTTTTTTTTTTAGTTTTTTTTTCACTATAAGAAAAGTAACTAAAAACCCTTTCATAATAAAATAAAGGTTAACTTACCCGGATAACAAAACTATTCCAGAAATACTCTCTTTAAGTCCGTCTTTTAAAAAGAATATCAGGAAAGTCGATCTACTCTGAAGATGTATTGTCGGGACGCGACGGGCATGTTATGAATATACCAAACAATAACACATTATTAAGTATATTTTTACAGAATAATGTCACCGTTTTATATATTTTTTTTCCCATTTCGTAACTATTATTGGGCTTTATAAACTCTTCATGCAATTTGTATGAAGAGTTTATGAAACCTAACGGCACGGTTACGAGGACCCGAAATGTACAAAACAATAAACACCGTTTCGTACAAATATACTAAACAAAGTGTGATCCCGTATTTTCAAAAGATCTCTAGTCTATATGTATTCTTCTCATTTCGCTTCCCCAATAATTTAATCATCATTTATTACATGGGGGGTTCTTAGTTACCCAAACCCTGTGGTAAGTGACGAGGAATCGTGCCGTGATTAGTGGAACTACTCTTTTTGAAAAGAAGGCTCCACTATTTCTTACATATATATATATTATCTAGGAAGGAACACGGTTATAGACAAAAGGACCCCACGGCAAAATGTGAACATCAATCCTTCTCCATGACATCTCATCATCAATCATTCCCCTCTTTTCATGGCAGATATCGAGTGATGCTTGCGGAAATCAAATTCAAAGGGACAGCACAAGAAATCTCCGGGGGGGAATTTCTGTCGAAAAGACAAAGAGGAAAGCGAAGGCCTTGGGAAACTTAGATTTGAAGCAAAGCTTCGGCAAAATCATGCGGCCTAAGGTAAAAAATAAAAAAAGTCAACGTAATACGATCGTTATAGCTATGCAACAATATCAAAGTTCGGACCAGGGCGCAAATATGAAAGAATTAAAAATTTTAGAATTAAAAAATTAAATTGACAAATACATCAAATTGAGCCTTCCATTGTCACGTGAAATAAAATATAAATTGTGCAACGTTAAACTTACGTTTAAGGCTTGGATAGACTCCCGTTCTAATAATAAGCCCATTCCAAGAAGTTGGGCCCACCTTCAGGGCTATGGTCCTTTGGGCCTCGAGCCCATATAAAAATTCATAATACCGTGTAGTTTTATTTGTAACCACCACATCTTCAGAATAATGGAGTTGTTTATTATAAAAATTAAATTAAATTTTGCATATTTCATTAAGAACATATGTTTAATTAAATTTTGGATATGACCCACATGAGATCGACTCATTCCAATCATTCCAAATTGGAACGACGGCTCATTTCCAATGCTGAGAATATGACCCCCCTAGTTGGTAAAGCATTTTGTAAATTTTACTCGGGGTAAATTGGTCATTTCAACAATGACCATAGGTTAGTAATTTGGTTTGGAATTTACTGTTTAGCTTTGTAAATTACTAAAATATTTTGTAATATTTTATCAAATTTTATTAAAATTTCACGTAGAAATTAGTAAAAAATTACGAAATCAAAATTCATTTTTAGTAATTTTTTAAATAATTTTACTATGTTCAACTGTATTTTACTAATTTTTCTAAATAAATTAGTAAATTATTACTAATTTCATTCAAAAGCTAATCGGAAAAATTACTGAACATTGAACTTTTACTAAGTAATACTTTTTACTAAATATGAACAATACATTTTTAGTAAAAATTATGAAATAAAAAGTAGTAAATCGGATGACAATATTCCTAAAAAAGTTTAGTAACTATATACTAAACTTGAACACTTGAATTTTTCGTAACACTTACTTAAAAAAAAAGGAAGAAATCACCGATCTTTTCGTAAATGATTACTAAAATAATCTGGAAATAATCGGATGAAAAAAACTAAACGCAAATTAGTAAAGTTTACTAACAATAGTGAAAAATTAGTAAATTTTACTAAATATTTTATTAATTTTGAAGTGTAAGTTTACTAAAAAAGATCGATTTTTAGCTAAAAATAAAAGCGATTTTAATAAATTACATAACCACCGTTGGTATGGTTAGCCGTTTCCAAAAACTAGGTTTTTTTAATACCGATAAAATTTTCCGACTTACGTAATATATGTTAAAAAATATCATTTAATAAGAATGAGGAGACAGCAGCGAACTACGGACACGAGACAATGTCGCAATTCTGGAAGCCAGGGACGGAGAAGCCCCGACTCGTCGACGACGAGGAAGGCGGCGTCCTCTTCCTCACTTCATCCTCCTCTTCCGGGTACCCCTCTCCCTCTTGTTTTGGTATTCCTCTCTCGTCGCTTGGTGGATCGAGCTCAATTCACCCTAAGGTGCGATCTTTTCTTGTGGGTTGGTTGGGGAAGCAGGTATGGGTACGCCAGCATCGAGAAGCAGAGGCAGCGATTTCCCGTTTACAAGTACAGGACTGCGATACTTTATCTGGTCGAGAGTCATGCTACCACCATCGTTGTCGGGGAGACGGGCAGTGGCAAGACCACACAGATTCCCCAGGTTCTTGGGGCTATTTGTTTTCTTTTGGTTTGATTTGATTGTCTGATTTGTGAGTCGTACGTCAGTAATGAGTAAAAAAATACGGAGTTGCGTGATGTCTCTGCTGAACGGGCGTGGCGATTGTTGGAGTCGGTGGAGTCTGTTGGGTGGGGTGTTGTTGATGGGAGGAGTATGTTTGAATTATAAGGGCTCGGCAATTTGACATTGCGTCATGCAGTTTGTATACAAAGTTTCATGACGGAGTAGGCAGGTGGTGTGATTTTGTTTTTTTTTTTGGGAGGAGCAGAATGAGGGGAAAGATAAGAGGAAGGAAAGTTCCTGACTTGAATTAGTGGAGAGGAATTCCCTCCAGCTTTTTCCACAGGGTGATCATCATTGGAAAGTAGCCACATGTATAGTTGGTTGAGATTTACAACAATGATTGGGTCTGTGGATCGGAAGTTCTTAACTATTGCCCTAGCAGTTTCATATTAAATTACTGCACGGGGAGAGTTGAGGGTTATAGTTTTGTTGGAAGGCTCTAGGCTAACAGAATTGGTAACTGCCTTTTAAATTTGACAAAGTAATCATTGTTTCAACGAGATCTTGGCGGCCTCATTTTGTCTTTTGTTTGTATGAAGTCTGCAAACTTTAATGTTGTGGAAGTGAAGTTTATTTATTATGTACCGTAAAAGTAATGAAATTGCTGGACCATGGTTAAGCTTGATCAATTTTTTGGTTCATGACTTAGTGTGCCATTATTGTCTAAGTGTGTTCATGGTTCATGTGATTTTAATTCAATAGAAAAGGTGATCCCTGGCTTTTGAAATTTCAGTACCTCAAAGAAGCAGGTTGGGCTGAGGGCGGTCGTGTTATAGCTTGCACACAACCAAGGAGGCTCGCAGTTCAGGTTAGGAATTGGTAATATTTAATTTCGTGCCTCTTGTTTCTCTGAAATCCTGACATTTTGGTTTGGGCAATTAGAGAAGTTGTCTCATTTCTTTTCAAAGTTTGAGGAGAATAGATTCATTGGCTGTCATGATCATTCTGATTAAGTATTTTTGTCGTCCATATCTGACTACAAGTGTGATCATTCTGATTTCAACATCCATTCTGGTTGCCCCTGTCTTTTTTTTTTTTTTGGTGGAAAATAACTTTTCTGTTCCTTGTGCTGGAAATTGGAATGATTTGCACGTGAGGAAAAGGCTAGATGTAATATAAATGGTTCAATTGTTTCGTGGATTTTTTTGTGTCCAGCTTCTAATGCACAGAAATGAGTTTTCCAAGGACCTAGCTGCTATTGCATGCCGATATTTTCTGCGTTCTTGACTTATATGAAGAAAATGCAGGCAGTGGCTTCCAGAGTTGCTGAAGAGATGGGAGTTAAGCTTGGAGAGGAAGTTGGCTACACCATAAGATTTGAAGATGCTACAAATCCTGTACGTTCTGTGTCTTCAGCATGTAATATTTTCTCAACTTATCATCAAACCATGATATAGACAACTAAATGCGAGACCCACCCGCTGTTTTTCCCTTGTGGCAACTGAATTTTTCTGCTACAGGGAACTACAATGATCAAGTTTCTTACTGATGGTGTATTACTGCGTGAGATGATGGATGATCCTCTGCTGACTAAATATAGTTATTAACATTGCTATCACTTGTGCACGAGCTTACTGTGATTATCAGCCTCCATTGTTTCTAGTCATAACACCTAAAAATTGATGGGGTTGTTCATGTGATCATTACGGTCTCTGCACTTGTGGCGCTTTGTTATTTTTCAAGTGTTATACAATGTCAGTGACCTTTTCTCCATTGTAATATCATCAGTGTCGTCATGGTGGATGAGGCTCACGAGCGGTCTATTTCGACTGATATTGTGCTTGGACTTCTTAAGAAGGTGTATTTCTAGTTAAATAGCACGATTTCTTCCTTCACAAAGAAATTAAATGAACTAAGGCTCTCATTTAATGGCTTTCTTTTGATCTTTTGTATTTTTGGTCAGATCCAATGCCGGCGATCTGACTTGCGTCTCATAATATCCTCTGCTACTACTGAAGCGAAATCCATGTCTGATTTCTTCCAACCCAGGTACCCTTTCAATGTGAGATGTCTACAAAGTGATGTCTTGGGAAATTTTGAGTTTCTTGAGATGTCTACCAAGTGATGCAGATTCGGCTGTCACTGAAAACAGAGAATTGACTGATAATCCTGGACAATTTTTGGCACTAATGTACCATTTTCTGGCGTTAGTCGGTTGGTCTCATTGACTGAGCGTGGACTGTTTTCCATAGTCTAAGAACGACTCTAACTGACCTTTATTATTTAGGTTTTCTATGATGATTGCTTTCATATGACAGTCAATTTCATCTGAATAATCAGCTTTTGGTTTTATTGCTTTAATGAATTTGTACTATATAAGTACAACCCATGATAAAATACGCCTCCTCTTCAAAGATAAATTTTCTCACTTTAGGAATGATTTCAGAAATAAAATAAAAAAAATCAAAGCTAGAAATAAAACCCAATGAATCCAGTCTAAATCTTTCCTTTTGTTCTTTGTTGAAAGCGCTCAATGGAAAAATGATGTTCGCTCGTTGTGTTGATTTAGTTGCTGTCCATTGTAATAGTACATGTTCAGACCACTTTGATAAAAAATTACTTATGCACACATCTTAATTTATTGTGCAGCAGCAGAAGATATAGAGGTTCAGAAAGTGTGGAACCTGGATTGAAAATGGAACCGGCGATCCTATCTGTTGAGGTGTTAACAAAGACTTTTATCAATAACATTTTGAATGCTCTAGCATGTTACAATTATTATAAAACTTAGATGACAATGTTATGTTTGTTAAATTGTGATCATAGACCATTTACTTTTTCAGGGTAGAGGTTTCAATGTCCAAATTCACTATTTGGAGGAACCTGTATCAGACTATGTGAGGGCTGCTGTTTCAACCGTATTGCTTATTCACGATAAGGTACTTACCTTTGAGCTGACTTTATGCCATATTTCCCTGCCCCTTGCTTGCTGCCCTGCTTCTATAATGAGGTGCTGGAGTGCCAAGTCTTGAGTCCAAGTATTTTGGATTTCAATTAGCATGGTATCATGATATCAACTATTGTTCTAACCTTTTAATTGGGAGTGTAAGATGAGATTTTTGCTTCTTTTTCCTATTCTTCTTTGAGTTTCAAAAGAAAAGTTATTCAGGTGCCAAAGATATTTTTTGGTGATTGTTTTTTTTTTGCTATTTTCGGATGGATTCTCGAAGAAAAACACATGATTCATCTGACCGTAGACTAGAGCCACTTTTGATTCTGCAATATTTTGTTCATTAATTACTCCGGATTCTTTTATTTCCAGGTAAAGATCATTTCCTTCACGAGTACGTTCACCTACTCCAAATACGGATACACCCCCATGAGCGTTCGCAATGTTGTTGATCAATTCCATAATGAGCACGGTTTTCCCCACTCCAGCCCCTCCGAATAGTCCTATTTTTCCTCCACGCCGGTAAGGAGCTAAAAGATCTACGACTTTGATTCCTGTTTCAAAAATAGATAATTTTGTATCTAACTGTATAAACTCGGGTGCAGATCTATGAATAGGAGATGTTGTACGAGTATATACAGGTAAGTAAATATTTTGCGCCCGAGAAAGCTTTATTGACGGACAATCGGGCAGACAGACATGGAAGAAGAAATTTGGAGTTATTTCGTTTGGGGGACAGACAGTACCAGTAGGGAAATTCACGTGGGTGGGCGGCCCATATCAACAGTACGATCGATGTATAGAGGTCGTTTTGGGGTGGGTGGGAAGTCTTCTTCCATCATTGCTTGTCCGTTTGCGTAAGTGGGATGATGGCAAGACTCGTAGGAATAGGGGCAAAGCCTTGGGACAGTTGTTTTTTACCCACCAAAAGCAAAAGGAAGAGACTTGTCAGTCTAATGCTATGTTCAGTCACATGGCCTCAATATTTTTTTTTTTTTTACTTTTTTTATTTTCTCTGTCCTTTTCCTTTCTCTAGTTTTTATCTGTGAATATTTATTTATTTTGCCTTCCTATTTTTATTTTTTTCGAATTCCTAAATTTTATTAAATCCAATCCTTTTTTAGTTCGAGAATTGAAAGTTCCTCTCGGTTATGGGTTGTGTTTTGTCGGAGTTATGCTCCCAAATGTGATTAGTGGAAAAGGCTCAAGTTAATTCTTTGCAAACTGTCGATCTGATAAAATATTTGTAAATATGGAGATGAAATTTAAAATATCTAGTGGCGGGGCATGTAGATATTGTCCGGAGTCCATCCTTTCAGTCTTTTATTTGGCCGACACGAAACAAACCCATGTTTGTCTTTTTCTGTAAGATGGATGGATGAGCAAAGAAGACTCGTGGGAGTGGGGGAAAGTCTTTGGGGCAGTTGGTTTAATAATAATATTCCTCTGTGAAGGAAGACACACTATTCCAAAAGACAGAGAGAGATAGAGAGAGAATATGGATTTCATCTCCCCCGTCCTCAAACTGGTCGGCTCTCAACTCATCGCCGAGTATGCCCGGATTCACGGCATCTCCGACAAGCTCAACTCATGGGCTAAGAAGCTGCCCCGGATCCAAGACGTGCTGGATTCTGCCGAGGAAAAGCAGATGTACGACGATGACCGTGCTACTGCCCGGTGGCTCGCTGACCTCAGGGACGTGGCCTACGACATGGAGGACCTGCTCGACCACTTCTCTGTCGAAGCCAAGCGGGACGAGTCCAAGGCCCAGTCCTCCAAACTCCCACACTGCCTCATCGCTTGCTGCTCTCCTTTCCGCCCGCGCGCCCTGATCTCTGGCCATCATACGGCCAACGAGATCGATGACATCGACCGAAGATTAAAGGATGTCTATGAAGAAATTCCCTCGCTCCAATTAGTCCAGAACTCGAGGAGAGACCGTCACAGCTACCAGCCCCGTTTCGAAACCACATCCCTGCCCGAGCCAAAGTTCGTGGGCAGGGAGAAGCAAATGGAGGAGCTGCTCGCTCGATTGACCAGATCTGAAGCAACCCAAGGCTCCGTCCGACCCTTTACAGTCGTTTCGATCGTGGGGATGGGAGGACTCGGTAAAACTACCCTCTCACAAGAGTTGTATAATCACGAGTCCTTGAAAACTGCGGACTTCGCAGTCAAAGCCTGGGTCTGTGTCTCCGAAGTCTTTGACATGGCCGCCATCACCAAAAGCATACTGGACCAGGTACCCCCGTCTTCGTCCAGTGCGGAGAAGGATCTTAATCAGCTTCAGAGTTCTCTGAGAGACAAGTTAGCTGGAAAGAAGTTCCTTCTTGTTTTGGACGATGTCTGGAACGAGAAGTATGAAGAGCTCGAGTCCCTGCTGAAGCCCTTATATTCCGGGAGTAAAGGAAGCAGGATTCTGCTCACAACAAGAAACTTGGAGGTCGCTAGACTGATGGGGGATCCTGATTCGAAGCAATTGGAATTAATGTCGTTGGAGGAGTGCTTGTCTCTGCTTGCCTATCACTCCATAGGTGAGAAAAACTTTGAAGGCCACCCACATCTTCAAGAGATTTCAGTTCAATTGGCTAGAAAGTGTAAGGGTCTGCCTCTTTCGATTAAGGCGATCGGAGCTATGCTGCGTTTCAAAACTGACGATGAACAGTGGAAGCAAGTGTTAACTCATGGTTCTTGGGACAGAGAGGGGGGAAAGATCCCTCCAGCTTTGAAGTTGAGCTACGTTCATCTTCCCAATCACTTGAAGAGATGTTTCGCAGCTTGTGCATTATTCCCGAAGGATTATGTATTCGACCAAGACGAGTTAATTCGATTGTGGATCATACAGGGTTTGGTGCAAAAAGGGACTGCCCGAACTTTCCGAGAGGCGGGGATGGAGAATCTCCGTCGGTTGGAGGCCTTGTCATTCCTTCAGAGAACAAGGGACGATAAGAATTTATATTCAATGCATGATCTTATCAATGATCTCGCGAAATCAGTCGATGCCCGCTCATATTTCAGCTCTGATGAGTTTAAAGAAGGCTCCTCCTCTTGTGAAGTGTTGTTCCTTGTTCGTCATGCAGCAATGGTCACTCAATTTCATGAAAGTTGTCTATCGAAGAGATTTGAGGCGTTTCGCTCAATGAAGAAGCTGAGAACATTTATGCCATTTCAAATCCTATATATGCCATATGCAAGTGCCTTTGTCTCCGAGGATGTGATGCAGGACTTGATCGTGGACATGAAGAACCTGAGAATGTTGTCGCTACGCTTCTTTAAAATTAAGCAGGTGCCAGACCGAATTGGAGAGTTGAAACTGTTACGTTCAGTAGATTTTTCTCATACATATATCCAAGTGCTACCGGAATCCATTTGTGACCTTGTGGAGTTGCAATCTCTACTGCTCCGAGGGTGTAAGGAGCTTCAAAAGTTGCCGAGAAACATTCACAAGTTGGCCAATCTTCTCCACCTCGACATAACCGGCACAGAAAAATTGCAAGTAATGCCGCCATGTATCGGCGATCTAAAAAATCTCGAGATACTCTCAGACTTTGCCGTGGGAAAAGAAGTCGGTCAGGAGTTGAAGCAACTGGGACCACTAGAATGCCTTCAACAAGAGTTGCACATTCGTAATTTGCTTAATGTAGATGACGTCGAAGATGCGAGGATTGCTAATATATCAGGAAAGGAAGCGGTTATCGAATTAAGCTTGGATTGGGGATCATGTTCTGAAATTGCACATGAAGATGACCATCAATTCAAGCTCCTCGACCACCTGCGACCTCCAAGGAAGATTGAATCACTTGAAATATGTCACTATGGGGCCAAAAGATTTCCAAAGTGGTTTGATGATCAATACAGTATGAATTATGTCATGAGCATAACCCTGACAGGTTGTAAAAGCTTGGATTCCCTGCCACCTCTGGGACAACTTCCCTTGCTGGAAAGTTTGGACATTTGTGGTCTTCAAATGGTCTCTTCCATAGGTCCCGAGTTTTATGGACCCAGAAGGCCATTTTTTCGGTCATTAAAGAGCTTGAGCTTCACAGACATGGCTGCCTGGGAGAAGTGGTTGTACGATGGAGAGGAGGAGAACGACTTGCCATTCCCTTGTCTCCAACAGCTAATCGTAAGGAATTGTCCCAAACTAAAAGGAGGGTGCATTCTTAGCCTTCCATCCCTTGTCGAGACTGATATTCAGTGTTGCAATGGGAGATTTTTGAAATTTCTGTCAGAGCTTACTTCGATGACCAAGATGGTAATTGGGAAAATCCAGGAGCTGGTTCACTTTGAGGGGAGTTTGTCGACCTCTTGGACTGCGCTCGAAGAGATGAGGATTGTGGAGTGTCCTCAATTTAAGTCCATCGTGGGAGGGGATGGAGGGAAACAAGTTCCACCTAATCTAAAGGTTCTTTATTTAATAAGGTGCGGAGAGTTAGAGAAGCTGCCGGAAGAGTTATTTGAACTTACATCTCTTAATAAGATGATGATTTATGGATGCGAGAAGTTATGTTCCTTCCCCTGCGGGGGACTGCCTGCTTCATTGAGAAGATTGTGGCTTCAACGCTGCCTGAAAATGCCGCAGTCCCAGCTGATTAGCACAAGACTTTCGTATTCTCTCGTGAACCTTACACTAGATAATCTGGAGAGGTTGGTGTCCATTACGGAATTAGTTGACGTTGGCAGTCCCCTTTCTCAGTCTCTGCGAGAATTGGAAATTAGGGATTGCAAAAACCTCACCACTTTGACGGACAGCTTGCAACACCTGTCCGCACTCTCCGATCTTGATCTCAGGGATTTACCAGAATTAGAGATGAAGATATTCCCTTCACTCCCCTGCAACCTATCTATGTTTCGGCTTGACAGCTGTCCAAAGGTGAAGTCTTTGCCTCATGACATGCAACACCTCACATCCCTCAAATCACTATCGATTGAGTATTGTCAAGGCATCACGAGCTTATCATCCAGAGGAGGTCTGCCTCCCAACCTGGAGTCTCTTTGGATTGGGGGTTGTATAAATATGAATCAACCATTTGAGGAATGGGGGTTAAGGGGTCTCACCTCCTTACGAAGTTTGAGCATCAGGGGAAAGATGGAGTGTGTGGATGAGATGGAGTGCTTTCCTCCTACTAATGTTGATGGAGACTGGAGTCGTTTCCTCCCTTCATCCCTCGTCAGTTTGTATATTTGTGGAATGAATAAGTTGGAGAGGGTGGGTGGGGGACTCAGACACCACCTCACCTCCCTTGAATATTTGTATATTTCGAACTGTCCGAGACTGAGGTGGTTACCAGACGACGGCCTCCCTGACTCTCTAAAATATTGCCGCATTGAAGGATGTACGGATGAGTTGGAGAAGAAATGCAGGAAGGGGAAAGGAGAGTATTGGCATTCGCACCTCCGACTCATCCCAGGAGGTATTTAATAAGTGAGGAATTGAATGTCATTACAGAAGAATGTGGAGACGCATAAAGCTTGAATGAATCATATCTCTATTTTCTTGCGATTAATTTCTCTTTCTATTTTTTATAAGGTTGTTATAAGTAGATACATCAATCAAGTGCCCTTCAGCAGCCATGCAGGCATATAGGAGGCACTCACCCCATCGCCTCGAACGACGGCCCTTCACAGAAGGTGCGCCAAAGACGATTTGTTGTTCTTTTCCCGCGATGTGATGTCCTGAAGACCATCCTCGAGCCTCGCCCCGGAGAGTTTGCCATCGACATGTAAAATAATCATCATGAAAGTCCTTTTAATGATAACAAAAGACTTAGAAGATTGGAATATATTTAAGTATTTGGCCTTCGAGATTCAATCCACACAATGATAACAAAACGACAACGACTTGGCAGGTTAACTGTAGGTGGAAATTATTATTTTATTGTAATGCAATTATCTCTTTCTCTCTCCGTTTATTAACTTTTAATAAATAAGAAAATACCAACATCATCATTCCTTTAAATAATTATATATTTTACCAAGACTCAGTGGGCAAAGCCTTTGATCAGTTTGTTTTATAATTCCCTGACGAAGAAGAAATCCCTCAAGTTTATGACTTACAAGTCATAACCATATCAACCCACCGTAATTATTTTTTTCTGAATGTTTCCAACTGGTCTTATTAATGTGTTTGGGGACATCATGCATTGATTGTATCAAATAAAGAAAGATTTCTAACTCTTCTTGATTCATTTCAATCTTTCAAATATTTTGTAAAAATCTTGGAATTTAGTTCTTCCATTTTCATTTTGAAATTTTAGTACTAATATTTTTGTAAACATAGAAGTGGAAATAAAATTAAAGAATAATATAAAGTGCATAGGCCCGTAGTCACCATCTTTTCTCATCTCCTTTTATCTTAATAATTGCTTGTGCTTGTACCCATGTTGTTAGGCAACTTAAGATTAATACTAGCATGTTTGTGTGAATTAATAAGCATAAGTTCGGGTCCAACGCCCGAATCAGTTCCGAAGCCCGTAGAACAGTGACATGAGTCCGGAGTCAAGTCCAGATGGGGTGCAACGCCCATTAACCAAAAGCAAACTTTTGGAGCAAACGCCACATCTTCGCATGTTTAGATGTAAGAGCTACTAATTAGGAATCCCCGAACCAATTGTTTTTCTGACTTAAACAGTTCTAAAAGTAAGTCGGTGGTGACTTCGTAATGGCTTACTTAGGTTAAGAAAAAACAACCATTTTATAGAGCCGTCATGGATGAGGGAGGGCGCCATCCATTATTTGGAGGCAGGTTTTGGTTGACAGTGAGCTTGTCGTGCATTAGTTGATATACTAACTGGAAACGAAACACCCAATTAGTGCCTTATAGGTGAAAGCATGATATAGCTAACGCCAACTATCTTAAAAGCTCGAACTTGTAAGTGAAAGCCTGACATACTATATATTTTCAATTTCAACAGAAACTGCTGCCCATGAGTACATCTCCCACCATAATAATTGTTTTTCGGTATATGAAACTTAAGGGACGTGCACAAAAGCTATGAACACGCTAGGTTAGCATATGTACCAAAAGGCTATCTACTAAAATAGTCGCCCGGAAAAACTGTTGTTCATGGTACTCGGCCGCTCGTCCTCTGTGGCTCTATGACCACTGAGCCCATATACGAATCATGGGATCATTGCTTGCCGAAGCTAATATCCAAGGCTTCAGAGGGTTCCGGCTAACACTGTTGACGGTCACTTTGTGACAGGACAATACTTCAATTGGCTCCCCACCCAAGGCTATGGAATTTAGGCGTGGATCTTTCGTCGAAATGGCCTTCCTTAATAAGCTGAAAAAAGAATATAATATTTAGTATGCCCCGTTGTCTGTTCCATATTTAGACCTGTTCCTAAAGAACCAACAACAAGATTAGAAACCGTCTTTGCCGATGACAATTGTTTGAAGAATTATATGGTAAGATACATTTACGAGGCATCAAATTGAATTTTTTATGGTTATTTCTCAAGCAAGCATTGCTTTTGGTGGAAGTGACATTATGCAAGTCATCACCGTTTGGGATCATGGCTTTCTGAAGATATCGTGGTTTCCGACCAAGTGGGCCAAGTGGCTGTCGGTCTTCCAAATAGCGTTTTAGGCTTTTAGCCCAAGCTCGTGGTCTTAAATTGTAAAGACTTGCGAAATTTCAAGTACCCCGTACTAGTCATTTCGGATCATCCGACATCATAACATCATTATTCTTAAGTTGTGAATTTTTTTCTAAAGAAAAATGTTGCTATTAACCGCAACTTCGCAAGAATGCTAATATCTCAATTCTGAACGAAGACTTCAGATGTATAACATAAAGTTATTCCTAACCGCGACTTTACCTTGCTTTGACCACCATTGACGCAGTTATAAACCGCATGTTGTTCATATTTTAGTATTCCTTGTTCAAGGAAAAGCCACATGGGTTATATCCTATGGAACGTGGAAAATAGAACCAATCTTTTTTATTCGATCGTACCCCCGAGAAAAGATGGTGAAAGCATAATTTATTTATTTCCTTTTCCTAATCAACCCATGATTTACCAGCGGATAGAATCAAATGTGTTATCCCATCATGGGTTGTTTGTTGGAGGGAACATCACATCACTCTCTACTACCAAGCCAAACACAAACCCTAAAGTTTTTATTTAATTATTAAAGGTAAAGTTTTTGGCTAGTAATTAATGAGTGAGGTGGACATCATCTTTCCTTTCCTTTGCTTTAAATTATGAGTGAGGTGGATGCAGTTTCTTAGAAGAAAGCATCTTTTTTTTTCTCATATCATCTTAAAAGGAGAGAGAATAAGAAATGGACCAGTCGACACCTCCCCTTTTGACCACCGAAGGCGTGTCCCTCGTGTCCGAGTTTATCTTTTAGGACACATAGACTGTTATTTCTTAGTAAGAACAAAAATAACAAGCAGAAGAACAGATGCAGATGCAATTTGCCTGGAGCGATATCATCAAATAATCGAACGGACGAACTGTCACTTAGAATAATAATTATCATGATAATAACATAACCCCATTCGATCTTATCTTCGCATTCTGCAAAGGAGTGCCCAGACCAAAAAAGAAAAATTAGTTTGACCAGGCCCATTCATGACTTTAAGAAAAGACGAAGTTGCGTTAGGTTTGGGGGGTGGCTATGCTCACGATGGAGAAGAAGATGAGCCCGAATTTGACTCGAATATGTAATACTTGTCGCGGCGACGGACACATCCCATGTGCAGCTTAGCCCCTATGGGATGGTCACTAGATCCCCTGCCACGAACTCGACCGCCCGTGACGACGACGGCCCCTTAGGGTAAACCTTCACCTTCCCTTTCACGAGGTAGCAAGTCGCCTCCACGTCGAACTTCAGCTGGTACTTCCCCGGAGGACAACCCAAAGAGAGAGATCGATCGTGACCTTCCATCCCCATCATGGAAGAAGGGAAATTCACGTGGGTGGGGCCCCATACCAACAGGTCTTCTTCCATCATCAGCCTTCCCTTGAAATAATTATATAACAAAATATACATTTTTAATTTTAAGTATAGTCGAATATTTTTTTGTGTTTATATTTTTGTTTATTATATAAAAATGTCCGTAATTTTATATTATATATTTTTTTTAGTCAATTCGTAACGGTGTTATCCCGAAATTTGAAGTTATTTGGTTGGGAGAGTACCATCATGGAAGAATGGAAATTCACGTGGGTGGGTGGGGGACCATACCAACAGTGCGATCGATGTAGAGTGTGGGTTGGAAGGTCTTCTTCCATCATCAGCCTTTCCAATATAATACATATGTCGTACGCAAAAATGCTAAATATAAATAAAAAATATTTATAATTTTAAAATAATAATTATTTATACAAATAAATTATATTGAAATATATTATGTTAAGTTTTAAGTTCTTCAGGTTGATTATGAGGTGAGAACTTGAAATAATACTTGGTATTGTCGGTTTTTAAAAATTTAGAACCTAGAACTTACTTGATCTATTCGAGAACTTATACTGATACCGATTCTATAATATCGATTTTGACTAGTTTTGAGTATTACCTAGAATTTATGCTAACTCCTAGTCCCAACCTCTTATTTATTTTTCTTGATATGAATTCCAATTTTTTTTCATATATTTTTGGAAAATAAATAAATTGAATTACCTATTTCTTCCGTCTTTTCATTTTCCAAAGTTGTCTCCGCCAATTGAGGATTTAGATTGAAGGGTAGTGGGAATATGATCGACAGACCGATCTTATGGTATTTTTCTAATGCTAAATAAAAAAACTATAGTCATGGGATTGTAGGGAGAGTAAGAGAATTGTCAAATATTGAAAGGGAAATGACGGTCCATTTGGGCAACTAATGTTCAAGTCACTTAAGTCTCAACTTTTGGGAAATTGAATGGGAAAGTTACATGGAAGATTAAGCTCATGAACATAAATCAAACTTCGTCTGACAGATTAAGCTTTTAGGTCAAATAGTAAGATTTTAACGTACTTTGAAACGGAAAATTGTAAATTCTCCTTACTTGATTCTTACATAACTAATGCAAATTAGAAGTGTTAATTATGCGTGGATCGAGGAGTGAGTTTTAGGTGGGGCACGCAAGAAACAAAGGGCATTCATTCAAATGGAACCCTCATCATGTGCTTTACTTTCTCCCTTTCAAACCCTTTTTCCCATCCCACTCTCTCTGCCATCCTCATCCGTCGGGTGTCTCTTTGTTTGCTCATGCAGGCAAGGTTGGTGTTAAACCAACCTTTACCTTTCATGCCAGCAGAAACTGTACCACGGTCCCCACGACCATCGTGTCGGACCGAAGGAACCGTACAACACCCTCGGTAGGTCCCCTCAGTTATTATATCGGGTAGCGACACACGCTAGGAACAATGAACCTCTTAGGTCTACTTACCAAAGGGGAAGTGAATTATCAATGACTAGGTTAACTTTTATTTGGTCCAAAGGGAAGAGAACTTGTCCAAGGAAGTACCACTGTTTCTTGCTCTTGTTCAACAACTTTATTCAATTGGGTGACCACGAAACACTCCCCCCCTCCCCCAATTAGGGGCTTAATCTAATTCAATAAATTGAGTTGGGTAGATAGGGAATAGGGCAGGTGATGCAGTAATTAACCCCCCTAAGTTAGAGAAGGCTCAAGATTGCGTCATGTGCCTTTAGAAACTTCTAGCAATTAGCTGAGCATTCAACTCGTTACGGTTTTAATTAATTCGATTCGAATCGAGACTAATTTGATATTATTTTATAAAAGACCGTAACATAATAAATTCATTGTAGAACCATCCGGAAAATCTGATGCCTTGTTGCCTTGTAGAGGGTACGCATCGATAGTTGAGCTAAGTCGCTAGGGCATTAAATTTTGGGGGATGGTTTGGATTGAATTTTGTGGGCGACACACTATTTACAAACAACACAGAGATAAATGGCATTGTGACCCAATTCCAACAAAAGTGGGTGAAAATTGAAATTCTCTCTTATCTCACAGTCACCATGACCAACCAAGAGTTGTCGTTAGCTGTCACTGGTTAGAAGTCAATAGTTGGCAGCTCTTACCCTAAACCCAGGATTAAAAAGATTTTTTCTAAATCAAAAGTGACATAACTTATGGATTAGGAAAAAAATATTTATGGGAAAAATTATTAGATCATTATGACTTCATGGTTAAGAATAAAACGAAAATATTACTTATATAATCCAAATTATTATTGTAACTTATCATATACATCTAGTCCACTACACATTAATTAATTCGATCAAGACTAGTTTATTGTATTTTATCGAGACAAACAATGCATGCACAGTCTTCTTGATCTTTGACCCAAACATTTTTTAGGTTTTTTTTTTTATTTTTTTTCACTATAAGAAAAGTAACTAAAAACCCTTTCATAATAAAATAAAGGTTAACTTACCCGGATAACAAAACTATTCCAGAAATACTCTCTTTTAAGTCCGTCTTTTAAAAAGAATACCAGGAAAGTCGATCTAATCTGAAGATGTATTGTCGGGACGCGACGGGCATGTTATGAATGTACCAAACAATAACACATTATTAAGTATATTTTTACAGAATAATGTCACCGTTTTATCCATTTTTTTCCCATTTCGTAACTATTATTGGGCTTTATAGACTCTTCATGCAATTTGTATGAAGAGTTTATGAAACCTAACGGCACGGTTACGAGGACCCGAAATGTACAAAACAATAAACACCGTTTCGTACAAGTATACTAAACAAAGTGTGTTAGATGCATCCCGTATTTTCAAAAGATATCTAGTCTATATGTATTCTTCTCATTTCGCTTCCCCAATAATTTAATCATCATTTATTACATGGGGGGGTCTTAGTTACCAAAACCATTGTGGTAAGTGATGAGGAATCGTGCCGTGATTAGTGGAACTACTCTTTTTGAAAAGAAGGCTCCACTATTTCTTACACATATATATTATCTAGGAAGGAACACGGTTATAGACAAAAAGGACCCCACGGCAAAATGTGAACATCAATCCTTCTCCATGACATCTCATCATCAATCATTCCCCTCTTTTTATGGCAGATATCGAGTGATGCTTGCGGGAATCAAATTCAAAGGGACAGCACAAGAAATCTCAGGGGGGGGGGGGGGATTTCTGTCGAAAAGACAAAGAGGAAAGCGAAGGCCTTGCGAAACTTAGATTTGAAGCAAAGCTTCGGCAAAATCATGCAGCCTAAGGTAAAAAAATAAAAAAGTCAACGTAATACGATCGTTATAGCTGTGCAACAATATCAAAGTTCGGACCAGGGCGCAAATATGAAAGAATTAAAAAATTTAGAATTAAAAAATTAAAAAAGGTGACCCGCCATCACACATACATCAAATTGAGCCTTCCATTGTCACGTGAAATAATATATAAATTGTGCAACGTTAAACTTACGTTTAAGGCTTGGATAGACTCCCGTTCTAATAATAAGCCCATTCCAAGAAGTTGGGCCCACCTTCAGGGCTATGGTCCTTTGGGCCTCGAGCCCATATAAAAATTCATAATACCGTGTAGTTTTATTTGTAGCCACAACATCTTCTATAATTTTGTACTTCAGAATAATGGAGTTGTTTATTAAAAAAATTAAATTAAATTTTGCATATTTCATTACGAACATATGTTTAATTAAATTTTGGATATGACCCACATGAGATCGACTCATTCCAATCATTCCAAATTGGAACGACGGCTCATTTCCAATGCTGAGAATATGACCCCCCGAGTTGGTAAAGCATTTTGTAAATTTTACTCGGGGTAAATTGGTCATTTCAACAATGACCATATGTTAGTAATTTGGTTTGGAATTTACTGTTTAGCTTTATAAATTACTAAAATATTTTGTAATATTTTATCAAATTTTATTAAAATTTCACGCAGAAATTAGTAAAAAATTACGAAATCAAAATTCATTTTTAGTAATTTTCAAATAATTTTACTATGTTCAACGGTATTTTACTAATTTTTCTAAATAAATTAGTAAATTATTACTAATTTCATTCAAAAGCTAATCGAGAAAATTACTGAACATTGAACTTTTACTAAGTAAACCAACATGGGGTTGGTCCAAGTGACAATGAGCTTGGATTCGCTTAAGGAGTCGAGACCTACCGTACGCAGCCACCCCTGTTGGTAGACTCACCCACCATAATCAGATGTCCTACTCGGATTAGTCGAAACAAAGGTTTGGAAACCGAGCGGGTAACCAAAAAAAAACTTTTACTAAGTAATACTTTTTACTAAATATGAACAATAAATTTTTAGTAAAAATTATAAAACAAAAAGTAATAAATCGAATGACAATATTCCTAAAAAAATTTAATAACTATATACTAAACTTGAACACCTAAATTTTTAGTAACACTTGCTGAAAAAAAAAAAATCACCTATCATTTTCCGTGAACGATTACTAAAATAATTTCGCTATTCTGGAAGGCAGGTACGGAGAAGCCCCGACTCGTCGACGACGAGGAAGGCGGCGTCCTCTTCCGGGTACCCCTCTCCCTCTTGTTTTGGTATTCCTCTCTCGTCGCTTGGTGGGTCGAGCTCAATTCACCCAAAGGTGCGATCTTTCCTTGTGGGTTGGTTGGGGTAGCAGGTATGGGTACGCCAGCATCGAGAAGCAGAGGCAGCGACTTCCCGTTTACAAGTACAGGACTGCGATACTTTATCTGGTCGAGAGTCATCCTACCACCATCGTTGTCGGGGAGACGGGCAGTGGCAAGACCACCCAGATTCCCCAGGTTCTTTGGGTTATTTGTTTTCTTTTGGTTTGATTTGATTGTCTGATTTGTGAGTCGTCCGCCAGTAATGAGTAAAAATAACGGAGCGTGATGTTTCTGCTCAACGGGCGTGGCGATTGTTGGAGTCGGTGGAGTCTGTTGGGTGGTGTGTCGGTGGTGGGAGAAGTATGTTTGAATGTTCGGCAATTTGACATTGTGTCATGCAGTTTGTATACAAAGTTTCATGACAGAGTAGGCAGATGGTGTGATTTTGTTTTTTTGTTTTTTTTTTGGGAGGTGCATAATGTGGGGAAAGATAAGAGGAAGGAAAGTTCCTGACTTGAATTAGTGGAGAGGAATTCCCCCCAGCTTTTTCCACAGGGTGATCATCATTGGAAAGTAGCTACATGTATAGTTGGTTGAGATTTACAACAATGATTGGGTCTGTGGATAGGAAGTTCTTAACTATTGTCCCAGCAGTTTCATATTAAATGACTGCACGGGTAGAGTTGAGGGTTATAGTTTTGTTGGAAGGCTCTAGGCTAACGGAATTGGTAACTGCCTTTTAAATTTGACAAAGTAATCATTGTTTCAACGAGATCTTGACGGCCTCATTTTGTCTTTTGTTTGTATGAAGTCTGCAAACTTTAATGTTGTGGAAGTGAAGTTTATTTGTTATGTACCGTAAAAGTAATGAAATTGCTGGACCATGGTTAAGCTTGATCAATTTTTTGGTTCATGACTGAGTGTGCCATTATTGTCTAAGTGTGTTCATGTGATTTTAATTCAATAGAAAAGGTGATCCCTGGCTTTTGAAATTTCAGTACCTCAAAGAAGCAGGTTGGGCTGAGGGCGGTCGTGTTATAGCTTGCACACAACCAAGGAGGCTCGCAGTTCAGGTTAGGAATTGGTAATATTTAATTTCGTGCCTCTTGTTTCTCTGAAATCCTGACATTTTGGTTTGGGCAATTAGAGAAGTTGTCTCATTTCTTTTCAAAGTTTGAGGAGAATAGATTCATTGGCTGTCATGATCATTCTGATTAAGTATTTTTGTCGTCCATATCTGACTACAAGTGTGATCATTCTGATTTCAACATCCATTCTGGTTGCCCCTGTCTTTTTTTTTTTTTTGGTGGAAAATAACTTTTCTGTTCCTTGTGCTGGAAATTGGAATGATTTGCACGTGAGGAAAAGGCTAGATGTAATATAAATGGTTCAATTGTTTCGTGGATTTTTTTGTGTCCAGCTTCTAATGCACAGAAATGAGTTTTCCAAGGACCTAGCTGCTATTGCATGCCGATATTTTCTGCGTTCTTGACTTATATGAAGAAAATGCAGGCAGTGGCTTCCAGAGTTGCTGAAGAGATGGGAGTTAAGCTTGGAGAGGAAGTTGGCTACACCATAAGATTTGAAGATGCTACAAATCCTGTACGTTCTGTGTCTTCAGCATGTAATATTTTCTCAACTTATCATCAAACCATGATATAGACAACTAAATGCGAGACCCACCCGCTGTTTTTCCCTTGTGGCAACTGAATTTTTCTGCTACAGGGAACTACAATGATCAAGTTTCTTACTGATGGTGTATTACTGCGTGAGATGATGGATGATCCTCTGCTGACTAAATATAGTTATTAACATTGCTATCACTTGTGCACGAGCTTACTGTGATTATCAGCCTCCATTGTTTCTAGTCATAACACCTAAAAATTGATGGGGTTGTTCATGTGATCATTACGGTCTCTGCACTTGTGGCGCTTTGTTATTTTTCAAGTGTTATACAATGTCAGTGACCTTTTCTCCATTGTAATATCATCAGTGTCGTCATGGTGGATGAGGCTCACGAGCGGTCTATTTTGACTGATATTGTGCTTGGACTTCTTAAGAAGGTGTATTTCTAGTTAAATAGCACGATTTCTTCCTTCACAAAGAAATTAAATGAACTAAGGCTCTCATTTAATGGCTTTCTTTTGATCTTTTGTATTTTTGGTCAGATCCAATGCCGGCGATCTGACTTGCGTCTCATAATATCCTCTGCTACTACTGAAGCGAAATCCATGTCTGATTTCTTCCAACCCAGGTACCCTTTCAATGTGAGATGTCTACAAAGTGATGTCTTGGGAAATTTTGAGTTTCTTGAGATGTCTACCAAGTGATGCAGATTCGGCTGTCACTGAAAACAGAGAATTGACTGATAATCCTGGACAATTTTTGGCACTAATGTACCATTTTCTGGCGTTAGTCGGTTGGTCTCATTGACTGAGCGTGGACTGTTTTCCATAGTCTAAGAACGACTCTAACTGACCTTTATTATTTAGGTTTTCTATGATGATTGTTTTCATATGACAGTCAATTTCATCTGAATAATCAGCTTTTGGTTTTATTGCTTTAATGAATTTGTACTATATAAGTACAACCCATGATAAAATACGCCTCCTCTTCAAAGATAAATTTTCTCACTTTAGGAATGATTTCAGAAATAAAATAAAAAAAATCAAAGCTAGAAATAAAACCCAATGAATCCAGTCTAAATCTTTCCTTTTGTTCTTTGTTGAAAGCGCTCAATGGAAAAATGATGTTCGCTCGTTGTGTTGATTTAGTTGCTGTCCATTGTAATAGTACATGTTCAGACCACTTTGATAAAAAATTACTTATGCACACATCTTAATTTATTGTGCAGCAGCAGAAGATATAGAGGTTCAGAAAGTGTGGAACCTGGATTGAAAATGGAACCGGCGATCCTATCTGTTGAGGTGTTAACAAAGACTTTTATCAATAACATTTTGAATGCTCTAGCATGTTACAATTATTATAAAACTTAGATGACAATGTTATGTTTGTTAAATTGTGATCATAGACCATTTACTTTTTCAGGGTAGAGGTTTCAATGTCCAAATTCACTATTTGGAGGAACCTGTATCAGACTATGTGAGGGCTGCTGTTTCAACCGTATTGCTTATTCACGATAAGGTACTTACCTTTGAGCTGACTTTATGCCATATTTCCCTGCCCCTTGCTTGCTGCCCTGCTTCTATAATGAGGTGCTGGAGTGCCAAGTCTTGAGTCCAAGTATTTTGGATTTCAATTAGCATGGTATCATGATATCAACTATTGTTCTAACCTTTTAATTGGGAGTGTAAGATGAGATTTTTGCTTCTTCTTCCTTTACTTCTTTGAGTTTCAAAAGAAAAGTTATTCAGGTGCCAAAGATATTTTTTGGTGATTGTTTTTTTTTTGCTATTTTCGGATGGATTCTCGAAGAAAAACACATGATTTTGCTCTATTTTCTTGTCCTTTATTTTCTTTGAATAATGGAACCATATGAGAACCAATAACTTGCAACTTTTTATTCTTTGTCAGGAGCCATTTGGTGACATATTGGTCTTCCTTACTGGTGAGGAGGCCATTGAGGCTGCTGTAAAGCAACTGACAGATGACATTCAGGACAGAAAAATTTCTTCTGGTAACTAATTAAGATGTAAACATAGTATCTATTTAGATACGCTCGAATGACCCCTTCTCATAATGAGAATGTATATAACTATAGGACATACACGAACACATACTTCACGAGCTATACATTTATCAGATTCAAAATGGATTCGTTCGCTAATGTTGAACATGAGAATGATTTTGAATCTTAAGTGCTATGATGGTAATATCCCATCTTTGTTTGCCTATTACATCTCAAGCAGCTGACCAATGTTTTCTCTTTTCATCGTATCTTGGCCGATTTGTCAGCCAAATAAGCTTGCCAGCATGTTGACGCGATTATCTCTGTTCCTCAGGACTAATTGTTTTACCTTTGTACTCGGGGCTTCCGCAGGCTGAACAGGTGACTGATTAACAAGTTGTTGCTTTAATGGAAGGCTTATACCGAAACAAGTGTCTTGCTTAATTTTTTCCTCTTCTAGGATTTAATATTTTCCCCTACTCCTCGAGGCAAGAGAAAAGTGGTGATATCAACAAATATAGCGGAGACATCTTTGACATTGGAGGTTAGTTTACTTTTTTGTCTGGCAACGATATTTTCCTAAGCCTTTGGGCAAGTTAATTCACCTTTCTTTTTCCTGTTCTATGTAGGGTGTTGTGTATGTCATTGACAGTGGGTTCTCCAAACAACAATTTTATAATTCGGTAACTCAATCTTCTTCCGTGTCAGATTTATGTTGGAGAGACTAAGACATCATACTGTCCAATTGCCGATTGTAGTTGTTGGAATGATTCCTACCAATATGCAGAGAATTCGCCAATTTTTCCCAGTTTTTTTTATCTCATATCTAGGGATTATACATCACATGAATGTTTCTTGCCAAGTGTAGGATGTGATTAATCCAGCTGCTGGCGTAGCACATGTATCTACAAATGTAGTTGACCGTTATTACTTTTCTATGCTTAATCTGCAGATTACAGACATCGAGAACCTTGTGGTGGCACCTATATCTCAGGCATCTGCTAGACAGAGAGCTGGTAGGGCCAGAAGAGTTCGTCCTGGAAAATGTTACAGGTGATTGTGGGAAGTTTGACGTATGAAATGATGTTTGATCTCCCAAATATATTTTATTCGGAAAAGCCTTCCTCCTGAAGAAGCTGCTGCTTGCTTTTTTACTTCCAATCCAGGTTGTACACAGAAGAATATTTTCTCAAGGAGATGGCTGCTCACGGTATTCCAGAGATTCAGAGATCAAACCTCGTTTCATGCGTAATTCAGGTACTGCTGGCATTAGTCTGATCGTATTTCAGCCAATCAGGCTGTTGTTTGTGAGTTTTCGAGGGAGAAAGAAGTGCTTTCAACTGTGGTCCAAATGGAGCACACAGAAATGCCATTGCCTTCTTCGAACGTTTTAGTTAGTGATCTCAAATGATGGAAATTAATTGGTGAAATAATCGGCTAAGGCATTATTTTTTATGTAGGAAAGAGGTTTTTACCTTTTTCTTCTTTTTCATCTTACAGTTGAAAGCTCTTGGAATTAGATAATATACTAGGCTTTAACTGGCCAGCTTCTCCTTCGCCAGAATCAATTATTCGGGCACTTGAGATACTCTACTCTCTTGAGGTGCTTGACGACGATGCAAAACTTACTTCGCCTGTTGGATTTCATGTTGCTGAAATACCCCTAGTAAGAAACCGTTTTCTTTCATTTTGCATATCCAGCATCAAAGCTATGTACCCATTGACAGTTGTTATATTTATATTATCATAGTCTCACTTCATGGCGTCTCTTTATTCTATGTCGACAATAATAACAAAAGTTGAATCTTGATAAAGTGGTGATGTGGTCCTCCCAAATACATACCTCAAAGTTGCGTTTCCCATTTTCCTTTGTATTTCTTTTTTGATGATCTGTTAATTTTCGTTTTCTACGATAGCACACTTTTTGAAAGTTAGTGTTGTGCTGTGTAATTTTATTCACACTCTTGAATATGGTGAGGCTGCCAATGTGTTTTAAATTAACTAGTTGAAGCATTCTGGTTTAAACTTATGACACGTCTCATTCCCGCCTACTTGTCTAGAGCGAAACAGGAGATAATAATTACTGATGATGACGAGTTTTCTGCAGTAGCCAATGATTTCGAAGAATGGCATTCGACCCAATAAGGCGGAGACTTCAGATCCTGCTTGGACAAAACGGAAGATGTTGTCGATAAATAGAAGTACATCTTGTTCATTAACATCTCAGAAATATTCCGCCATAGTTAGAGCTGTCAAACTAACTCTCATACGAGCTCCGGGGGCTCATTCATCTGACCGTAGACTAGAGCCACTTTTGATTCTGTAATATTTTGTTCATTAATTACTCCGGATTCTTTCATTTCCATGTAAAGATCATTTCCTTCACGAGTACGTTCACCTACTCCTCCAAATACGGATACAACCCCATGAGCTTTCGCAATGTTGTTGATCAATTCCATAATGAGCACGGTTTTTCCCACTCCAGCCCCTTCGAATAGTCCTATTTTTCCTCCACGCCGGTAAGGAGCTAAAAGATCTACGACTTTGATTCTTGTTTCAAAAATAGATAATTTTGTATCTAACTGTATAAACTCGGGTGCAGATCTATGAATAGGAGATGTTGTACGAGTATCTATAGGTACGAGTATCTATAGGTAAGTAAATATTTTGCGCTCGAGAAAGCTTTATTGACGGACAATCGGGCAGACAGATATGGAAGAAGAAATTTGGAGTTATTTCGTTTGGGGGACAGACAGTACCAGTTGGGAAATTCACGTGGGTGGGGGGCCCACGTGAATGTAGAGACTCATGGGAATAGGGGGGCAAAGCCTTGGGTCAGTTGTTTTTTACCCCCGAAAAGCAAAAGGAAGAGACTTGTCAGTCTAATGCTATGTTCAGTCACATGACCTCAATATTTTTTTTTTTTTACTTTTTTTTATTTTCTCTGTCCTTTTCATTTCTCTAGTTTTTATCTGTGAATATTTATTTATTTTGCCTTCCTATTTTTATTTTTTTCGAATTCCTAAATTTTATTAAATCCAATCCTTTTTTAGTTCGAGAATTGAACTAAACCCTAAACCCTAAGACAGAGAGATAGAGAGAGAGAATATGGATTTCCTCACCCCCGCCCTCAACCTCGTCGGCTCTCAACTCATCGCCCAGTATGCCCGGATCCACGGCATCTCCGACAAGCTCAACTCATGGGCTAAGAAGCTGCCCCAGATCCAAGACGTGCTGGATTCTGCTGAGGAAAAGCAGATGTACGACGATGACCGTGCTACTGCCCGGTGGCTTGCTGACCTCAGGGACGTGGCCTACGACATGGAGGACCTGCTCGACCACTTCTCTGTCGAAGCCAAGCGGGACGAGTCCAAGGCCCAGTCCTCCAAACTCCCACACTGCCTCATCGCTTGCTGCTCTCCTTTCCGCCTGCGCGCCCTGATCTCTGGCCATCATACGGCCAACGAGATCGATGACATCGACCGAAGATTAAAGGATGTCTATGAAGAAATTCCCTCGCTCCAATTAGTCCAGAACTCGAGGAGAGACTGTCACAGCTACCAGCCCCGTTTCGAAACCACATCCCTGCCCGAGCCAAAGTTCGTGGGCAGGGAGAAGCAAATGGAGGAGCTTCTCGCTCGATTGACCAGATCTGAAGCAACCAAAGGCTCCGTCGAACCCTTTACAGTCGTTTCGATCGTGGGGATGGGAGGACTCGGTAAAACTACCCTCGCACAAGAGTTGTATAATCACGAGTCCTTGAAAACTGCAGACTTCGCAGTCAAAGCCTGGGTCTGTGTCTCCGAAGTCTTTGACATGGCCGCCATCATCAAGGGCATACTGGACCAGGTACCCCCGTCTTCGTCCAGTGCGGAGAAGGATCTTAATCGGCTTCAGAGTTCTCTGAGAGACAAGTTAGCTGGAAAGAAGTTCCTTATTGTTTTGGACGATGTCTGGAATGAGAAGTATGAAGAGCTCGAGTCCCTGCTGAAGCCCTTATATTCCGGGAGTAAAGGAAGCAGGATTCTGCTCACAACAAGAAACTTGGAGATCGCTAGAATGATGGGGGATCCTGATTCGCAGCAATTGGAATTAATGTCGTTGGGTGAGTGCTTGTCTCTGCTTGCCTATCACTCCATAGGTGAGAAAAACTTTGAAGGCCACCCACATCTTCAAGAGATTTCTGTTCAATTGGCTAGAAAGTGTAACGGTCTGCCTCTTTCAATTAAGGCGATCGGTGGTATGCTGCGTTTCAAAACTGACGATGAACAGTGGAAGCAAGTGTTAACTCATGGTTCTTGGGACAGAGAGGGGGAAAAGATCCCTCCAGCTTTGAAGTTGAGCTACGTTCATCTTCCCAATCACTTGAAGAGATGTTTCGCAGCTTGTGCATTATTCCCGAAGGATTACGTATTCGACCAAGACGAGTTAATTCAATTATGGATCATACAGGGTTTGCTGCAAAAAGGGACTGCCCGAACTCTCCGAGAGGCCGGGATGGAGAATCTTCGTCGGTTGGAGGCCTTGTCATTCCTTCAGAGAACAAGGGATGATAAGAATTTATATTCAATGCATGATCTTATCAATGACCTCGCGAAATCAGTCGATGCCCGTTCATATTTCAGCTCTGATCAGTTTAAAGAAGGCTCCACCTCTTGCGAAGTGTTTTTTCTTGACAAAGTTCGTCATGCAGCAATGGTTACACAGTTATTTGAACGTTTTCGCTCGAAGAGATTTGAGGCCTTCCGCTCAATGAAGAAGCTGAGAACATTTATGCCATTTCAAATCCCATATATGCCATATGCAAGGGCCCGCTCAATGAAGAAGCTGAGAACATTTATGCCATTTCAAATCCCATATATGCCATATGCAAGGGCCATTGTCTCCGAGGATGTGATGCAGGACTTGATCATGGATATGAAGAATCTAAGGATGTTGTCGCTACGCTTCTTTAAAATTAAGCAGTTACCAGACCGAATTGGAGAGTTGAAACTGTTACGTTCCGTAGATTTTTCTCATACATGTATTCAAGTGCTGCCGGAATCCATTTGTGACCTTGTGGAGTTGCAATCTCTACTGCTCCGAGGGTGTACGGAGCTTCAAAAGTTGCCGAGAAACATTCACAAGTTGGTTAATCTTCTCCACCTCGACATAACCGGCACGGAAAGTTTGCAGGAGATGCCGCCACATATCGGCGATCTAAAAAATCTTGAGATACTCTCAGACTTTGCCGTGGGAAAAGAATTCGGTCAGGAGTTGAAGCAACTGGGACCACTAGAACGCCTTCAACGAGAGTTGCGCATTAGTAATTTGTTTAATGTAGACGACGTCGAAGATGCGAGGATTGCTAATATATCAGGAAAGGAAGCGGTTCTCAAATTAACCTTGGATTGGGGATCGTGCTCTGAAATTTCACGTGACGATAGCCATCAATTCAAGCTCCTCGACCATCTGCAACCTCCAAGGAAGATTGAATCACTTGAAATATGTCGCTATGGGGCCAAAAGATTTCCAAAATGGTTTGATAATCATGACAGTATGAATAATGTCATGAGCATAACCCTGACAGGTTGTAAAAGCTTGGATTCCTTGCCACCTTTGGGACAACTTCCCCTGCTGGAAAGTTTGGACATTTGTGGTCTTCAAATGGTGTCTTCCATTGGTTCCGAGTTTTATGGGTCCAGAAGGCCATTTTTTCGGTCATTGAAGAGCTTGAGCTTCAAGGACATGGGTGCCTGGGAGAAGTGGTTGTACAACGGAGAGGAGGAGAACGACTCGCCATTCCCTTGTCTCCGACAGCTAATCGTGGAGGGGTGTCCCAAACTGAAAGGAGGGTGCACTCTTAACCTTCCATCCCTCGTCGAAATTAATATTGATGGCTGTGATGGGAGATTTTTGAAATGTCTGGCAGGCCTTACTTTGATGAACGTGATGGTAATTAGGGAAATCCAGGAGCTGGTTCACTTTGAGGGGAGTTTGTCGACTTCTTGGACTGCGCTCGAAGAGATGAGGATTGAGAGATGTCCTCAATTTAAGTTCATCTTGGGAGGGGATGGAGGGAAACGAGTTCCACCTAATCTAAAGGTTCTTAAAATAACAAGTTGCGGAGAGTTCGAGAAGCTGCCGGAAGAGTTATCTGAACTTACATCTCTTAATGAGATGAGTATTGATGGTTGCAAAATATTCTGTTCCTTCCCCAGCGGGGGACTGCCTGCATCGTTGAGAAGATTGTGGCTTCAAGGCTGCCCGAAAATGCCGGAGTCCCAGCTTATTAGAATAAGACATTCGTATTCTCTCGTGGAGGTTAGACTATACAATCTGGAGGGGTTGGTGTCCATTACGGAATTAGTTGATGTTGGTAGTCCTCTCTCTCGGTCTCTGCAGAAATTGGAAATTAAGGATTGCAGAAGCCTCGCCACTTTGACGGACAGCTTGCAACACCTGTCCGCCCTATCTGATCTTAATCTCCGGGATTGCCCAGCATTAAAGATGGAGATATTCCCTTCACTCCCCTGCAGCCTGTCCATGTTTGAGCTTGAGAGATGTCCAAAGGTGAAGTCTTTGCCTCATGACATGCACCACCTCACATCCCTCAAAACACTAAATATTAGGAATTGTGAAGGTATCACGAGCTTATCATCGAGAGGAGGTCTGTCCCCCAATCTGGAGCAGCTTAACATATATCGATGTAAAAATCTGAATCAGCCACTTGAGGAGTGGGGGTTGAGGGGTCTCACCTCCTTACAAGGATTGAGGATCTGGGGAGAGATGGAGTGTGTGGATGAGATGGAGTGTTTTCCACCTCCTAGTGTTTATGATGGAGACTGGAGTCGTTTCCTCCCTTCATCCCTCGTCAATTTGGTTATTGGGAATATGAATAAGTTGGGGAGGGTGGGTGGGGGACTCAGACACCACCTCACCTCCCTTGAATATTTGTATATTTCGAACTGTCCGAGACTGAGGTGGTTACCAGACGACGGCCTCCCTGACTCCCTAGAACGTTGCTACATTAAAGGATGTACGGATGAGTTGGAGAAGAAATGCATGAAGGGGAAAGGAGAGTATTGGCATTCCCACCTCCGACTCATCCCGTTATTCAACGAGAGCAATGTGGTTTAATTCCGTATATTCTTTTTTTTTTCCCACATGAGCAATTGAGCATACACTTTTTTGTCTTATCACGAGTTGGATATCTAATTTTGTTTCTAGAATCGCAAAAATAGTCTACTCGCTTGACAATTAGACGTGATGAACGTCATTACAGCAGAATGTGGACACGCATAAAGCTTGAATGAATCATATCTCTATGTTCTTGCGATTTATTTCTCTTTCTATTTTTGATAAGGTGTTAATGGGTAGTGTAAATTTACCAGAGCTAATGATCACGTGATTCCCTTTACCAAAGCTGGGGGGGAGAGTAAAACAAGGCGGAGCAGATCAGCTAAGGGCTCAAACACAACCAATACAATTAATTAAAATGGAAAAAAATGATCCCCATCTAACATTAGAGAAATGTCACACACACGAATTCAACCTCAGCACTTTCCACGCCACGCCAGCGGCCGATTTAATCAACAACAACACCATACCAGCAGCTCCAACGAGCTGCTCTTCAAAGGCAGCGACTATAGTTCCTTCTCAGCTTCACGCAAGAGGACCAAAGCCTCCCTCTGTTGAAAACGCTGGCAGGCACTCGCTGCAATTTGCCGAAAAATTCGACAGACTCATCGGGAAAAATCGTCAGACTCTCTGAGAAAAAAATCTGACAATTTTTTGGGGGAAGACTCACTTAAAATTGTCTTAAATTAATTTTATTTTCAACACTCCCCTTAAAATTGATTTTCTTCATCACTCCAAGAATGCTACTCATCTTGCAGAAAACATCCACTCTAAGAGGCTTCGGAAAAATATCCGCAACTTGATCAACAGGATTCCTCACCAACGCTTGAGAAGATTTGTTGTGACAAAGATCGTGATTGTTTCATTCTCTGTCAAGCCTATCTCTTTCAACATTCTCCTTAGCCAGATTGCGTGACAAGCGCTTGCCTATTACATCTTAAGCAGCAGACCAATGTTTTCTCTTTTCATCGTATCTTGGCTGATTTGTAAGCCAAATAAGCTTGCTAGCATGTTGATAGGACTAATTGTTTTACCTTTGTAGTCGGGTTTCCGTTTCTTTTTCCTGTTCTATGTAGGGTGTTGTGTATGTCATTGACAGCGGGTTCTCCAAACAACAATTTTATAATCCGGTAACTCAATCTTCTTTCTGTGTCAGATTTATTTTTGAGAGACTAAGACATCATACTGTCCAATTGCCGATTATAGTTGTTGGAATGATTCCGTACCAATCTGCAGAGAATTCGCCAATTTTTCCCAGTTTTTTTTATCGGGATTATACATCACACGAATGGTTCTTGCCCAGTGTAGGATGTGATTAATCCAGCTGCTGGCGTAGTACATGTATCTACAAATGTAGTTGACCGTTATTACTTTTCTATGCTTAATCTGGAGATTACAGACATCGAGACTCTAGTGGTGGCACCTATATCTCAGGAATCTGCTAGACAGAGAGCTGGTAGGGCCGGAAGAGTTCGTCCTGGAAAATGTTACAGGTGATCGTGGGAAGTTTGGCGTATGAAATGATGTTTGATCTCCCAAATATATTTTATTAGGAAAAGCCTTCTTCCTGAAGAAGAAGCTGCTTGCTTTTTTACTTCCAATTTAGGTTGTACACATAAGAGTATTTTCTCAAGGAGATGGCTGCTCACGGTATTTCAGAGATTCAGAGATCAAACCTCGTTTCATGCGTAATTCAGGTACTGCTGGCATTAGTCTGATCGTATTTCAGCCAATCAGGCTGTTGTTGTGAGTTTCCGAGGGAGAAAGAAATGCTTTCAATTGTGGTCCAAATGGAGCACACAGAAATGCCATTGCCTTCTTTGAACGTTTTAGTTAGTGATCTAAAATGATGGAAATTTATTGGTAAAATAATAGGCTAAGGCATTATTTTTTATGTATGAAAGAGGTTTTTACCTTTTTTTCTTTTTCATTTTACAGTTGAAAGCTCTTGGGATAGATAATCTACTAGGCTTTGACTGGCCAGCTTCTCCATCGCCAGAATAAATGATTCGGTCACTTGAGATACTCTACTCTTTTGAGGTGCTTGACGACGATGCAAAACTTAGTTCGCCTGTTGGATTTCATGTTGCTGAAATACCCCTGGTATGAAACCGTTTTCTTTCATTTTGCATATCCAACATCAAAGCTATGTACCCATTCACAGTTGTTATATTTATATTATCATAGAGTCTCACTTCATGGCTTCTCTTTATTCTATGTCGACAATAATAACAGAAGTTGAATCCTGATAAAGTGGTGATGTGGTCCTCCCAAATACTTACCTCAAAGTTGCGTTTCCGATTTTCTTTTGTATTTCTTTTTCGATAATTTGTTAATTTTCATTTTCTAAGATAGCACACTCTTTGAAAGTTAGTGCTGTGCTGCGTAATTTTATTCACACTCTTGAATATGGTGAGGCTGCCAATGTGTTTTAAATTAACTAGTTGTAGCATTCTGGTTTAAACTTATGACATATGTCTCGTTCCCGCCTACTTCTCTAGAGTGAAACAGGAGGTAACAATTACTGATGATGACGAGTTTTCTGCAGGAGCTAATGATTTCGAAGATGATGTTGTCTTCCAACAAACTAGGCTGTTCAGAGGAGATACTCACAATTTCGGCAGTACTTTCTGTTCAAGTAAACCCCTTTGACCTTACAGAATAGATGTAAACGCATGGAGTTCATTTGGAAACAATTTCAGTAAGCTTTTCACAAATTGATCAAATTATGGCTTGGTAGTCTATTTGGGTCACTGGTCGTGGAGTACGCAAGGAATTCGATGAGGCCAGAATGCGTTTTGCTGCAGCTGAGGTACGTGTTTAATATATATCCTGATTTAATTCTCTTGTTTGAAACCGCACTCACGCACAACTCGGCCAGAACATTATAATAATATTTAGCAACTGTTTCAATCATATCATTTTGTTTATAGTTGGGACAACCTCTTTGCGCTCTTCCCTACATAGATATCTCATTCCTTACAGAAATTTATATCCAATTTTGTTTTTACTACTTTTTGCAAGTGCCTGAAGGCCAAGCTTCTTCTTTCTTGCAGGGTGACCATGCGACATTCCTAAACGTCTACAAAGGATTCGTTGAATCCTGGAAATCATCCAATTGGTGTTACAAGAATTATATTAATTACCACGCCATGGTATGAGCTCAATTTTCAACCCCTGTGTATGATGTTATATTTTTAATGTTGTTGCTTGTGTTGTGCAGAAAAAAGTCATTGAAATTAGAGAACAACTTCAAAGAATAGCCCAGAGGTTAGGCATAGACCTTGAATCTTGTGAAGGAAATTTGCAGGTTAACTTCTGCAGACCCATGCTAGAACTTCTATTTTATTTTAATTTCATTGTTCAATAGAAATGGTAGCTTAGCTGGCTGTTTCGCCGTTTAATTTTAGTTCAATAACAAGCACAAGAACAGATGCAGATGCAATTTGCCTGGAGCGATATCATCGAGTAATCGGATGGACGAACTGTCACTTTGAATAATAATTATCATGATAATAACATAACCCCATTCGATCTTATTCAGGAGACCCCACCATTTTTTTGCATGACGAGTTTTGCTTAACTAAATCACAGTCATGATGCCCCCTCCTTGGTTAGTCTTCGATTTCGCGAATGCGGCACCTTCAGATGCGTGTGCGGGCCGTAACATGTCGAGAGGCGTGTCTTCGATTGTAGGGATGTGAGGAAATTATGATATTTTTAGTTCTCTTAGACCAAAAGGGGCACATCATCTTGTTCTTCACTGTCCCTCCCCAAAAGAGTAAAAGAACATAATGGGCTCACCCGATGTTAAGATGGACCCAAGCCCAAAATGGATAATCGGCCCCGGCTTGGCCCGTCATCGCGTCGAGCTCTCATGCGGCCTCCGGTGGAGATCGAGCTCTGCCCGGGCCACTGGGCTTCTTGGTTGTTCCTGGGGGTTGATGTGCTGCTGCCGGGGGCACGATCGCGTGCATCTAACACTACAAACAGTTTTGATCTTTTTCAACACAAGATTATATATTTACATTATAGGACCAAATATATTTAGCATTAGATACAATCCATCGTATCCGGTCGATATAACTTCCGCTGAATCATATTATTTTGATATAAATAAAATTTCTAATGATTATATTGCATGGGAAATTACAATATGAGGCAAATAAAGTTGGTGAGCTTATCAATTTATTATTATTATTTTTCTTATTAGGGAGGGAATATAACAAGAAGTCTGCATTATATGCAAATGGGTTTTTATGTTGGATCCCATTTGGGCTAGAGGATTGTAGGATATAAGATGTTCATTTGGTCGGAGTTACTAGTATTAGTCTACGAATTTTATGTTCGATCGACTTATTTCGCAAATTATTTTACAAACTAACGTTATTGAGTAACAAATCTCAACTTTCGACGACGTGTCAAAGATTGAAAGGAGTGTATATGGATTCCATTTGGGAGTGAGTGGGTGTGTGGGGCAGTTAAGAAAGCAGCGTGACACACACATTTTCTTGCATGCATCAACATCCACACAAGCAAGGCAATGCTAAAGTAATGTCCAATGGTGTACCTCTCCTTACTCCCTTGGTTCTTAATATGTCCCAATTTGCTTCCAGCTTCCTATCCAAAAGCCTCCTCTTCGACTCATCCACGCCTGGTCCACAGCATTCGACTTCATTTTTTTTTTATGAGAGACTGCCAAATGCATCACCATCACATATGCACACGTCCCACTGAAGTGTGTGGAATGGTTTTGTCAAAAATGTTTGGAGGTCCAGGTAGGGGACCGATGACACCGGTGGCGAATATTCACCGCGATTTATTTATGTCACGTGGGCTGTATTTTTCTGATTAGATATCGACACGTTAAAGATTATGCCGTCGAGTTTATTATAATATATAACGATTTCTAATACGTTAGTTTGATCGGTCGATATCGGACCTGTTCAACAATTTCATTCCACGACTTGTTAAAAATACCCTATTTCTTTCGACATGAGTATGATTTTGAGATGTCTAAGAGAGGAGAATGCCCGGAAATATCTAACTAGTTTCGTCTTTTAGAAATAGCCAATAGTCTTTAAACTCATTCATAAGAAGTGAATGTTTATTTGTTTATATCTCAATAAACTTTGCACTGGACTTTTATATATATAGATATAACTTAGAAAATGATGGATATTTTGGTCGATGGCGTTTTTAAGCATGCAAATCAGTGAAGGCAGCACTGGTCTGTCCCAAATTATGTCCCAAGGAGAGACTTGATCTTATTTTTTCTTCGATTTTCAAATCTAGCCCTCCATTGCCAGAGGATTGTTCCATTTACAAGTTATTCTAGGAAATAAATTGATCAAATTAAAAAATTTTTACCAACACGAAGGAAGAATATAAAAATATCGAGTTTTATTTATAAAAAATTTGATGCTTTAAAAAAAAAATTCAGTATTTCTAATATTAGCTTTACTTAAAAAAAGATATAACTTATTATTTTATCATAAAATTTATTTAAAAGAAATAAAAAAATAAATATTTTTAATACTAAGCTCACTTAAAAAGAGAGAACTCAGATTTCAAACCTCTATAGAACGAAAATATCACTTAAATATAATAGAAAACAAACAATGATAATAAAGACACGAAAGAAATGGAGGATTTGGAATGTAATATCAGGAATTGACGTTTGTGGCCACACATTGGTGGTGGGTAGGTGTGCTCTTCTCCTTCTTCCTCCTCCCAACCCCAAAATTCCTCCCTTTGTCCACTTCTCTTTGGAGTTACTTACCAAACATGACTAACAAAGAATATTTCCTTTTTTTTCTTTTCTTATACGAACCCCCATCATATCTGTCCATCAGTCTTGTCTCTGTCTCTCCCCCACTACCAACTTGTTCCCATGATAATAATAAAATACACAAAAGCAAAGTCCACACTAAGTGGAAGAAGAACATTCAAATGTGGTGTTTAAATCTTCAAAAGTGTGCGAATGCAAGTGTTGAGAATCAAGGAAGAGTCGAACCATACCATCCAATTATCTGTCTGTCTATCTCTGTCCATACATTGTTTGTACCAACCCGCACTCAAAGAGACCCCCCTTTATTTATTTATCATGGGATATTTATTATTCATAGGTCTCACGTTATCGAACTTTATACGAAAATACGATTAATTTTAAAATAATTATAAAATACGATTCGAATTTCTTAAAACAAGATTTTACTATCGAAGAGGCGCGTCTTGAAAATGTGCCGCTCAAAATACAAAGTAGGCGGATTGAGAATCCGCCCCCTCAACACTTAGCAAAAATATTTAATCACCGGATGAATGAGGGGTGTTTAACGGGGGGCGCATTTTCAAAACCCGCCCCTTTAACTAAATGAACAAGGGGCAAGTTTTGAAAACGCCCACCTTTAACTAAATGAACAGGGAAAGACCCGCCATTTGAAAGATTAGATAAAATAAACCGTTTATCTTAGTTAGTTAGAGTCACTTGTTATAAGAGGAACTCAAGAGTTCAACTCCTGTCATTATTAATTCTTAATATATTTTTAACCTAGAAAATAAAAAAATTTTGGTGCCATTAGAATTCAAACCCAAGACGTGCATTTGTTGAATGGACATGTTTTCAAAACTCATCACTTATATAAAGGGCGGGTTCTGCCTATTTAGAAAATTCGAATAGTATTTCGTTATATTTTTTAAAAAATTAATCGTATTTTTATACAAAACTCTCACGTTATTGCAGAGTGCCGAAAAAAAATGTGACACCATTAACTAGATATCAAGAACGGCCTTAAATGTCCGTCGATAATATTTCATGTTCGAATTTTAAGATTCGCGGTACTAAAATATTTATCATATTCTAATTTCGATAAACTTTGACTTACGATATTCACAGGACCGTGTATAAGAATTATCTGAAGTGGTGGCTCCTGAGAATGAATATCGTCCTAAACACTCGTTCGAATACATCTCTTGACTTTTCTCAGGCGGTTTTCATGCACCGTTTTTCAACTTTTGTATTAATTCCTTATACTTTGAAATTTTTAATAAAATTTGATCTAAAGCTTTTCGTAGAAGTCATAACCTCCCATATTTAAACAATATGTTAGATTTGAATGGAATAAAATCTACCTCTTAATTATAAAAAAAATAATCCTAAATAGAATTTTTAATATCATCAAATAGTCAAAAGGTTTTCTCGAGTGTTGAACTACAAAACCTTCGAAATTCGTGTGTATTTTGGAATCCCTTCTTTCCTCCCACATCAATTCTCTACATCTACACGCCAGAGGGAATGTTGCCTGCTCTCCCTCGAATGCCAGATCACACCACGAGTGAATTCACTGTTTGTTCCTCACTACTCGTTACAACTTCCGATAAAAAATTATTATAACACTGAGAAGTAGTGAACAGTCTCGTTCACCAATTGCTTTCGTTCCTCTCCCTTTGCTTTATTCTTTCGTACCGTCTTGTCCCAACAAAAAATAAACCATACTTTGCTCGACGTCTTCGATGCCACCCTTAATATTCACATGCCACGGATATTCGATCCTTACCACGCTTCACTTAGTATAATTTGTCAAATAATATTGCTAAATAGGTATTATAAACATCGAATTTATTTACACAAAAAAGTCATTTAAAATACCGATTTTTTAATTTTTTACTATCATAATGATCGGTCCTTAATATTTCGAATTCTTTATAAATCGAAGATGGCTTACGTTCTCACCCAACTCCTAAAGAAACCTTAACATTACAAAACCTTATAATGAATAGCAAAATTCCTCAAGTTTAAGGAAGAATATTTTTTTTTATAATGATATCTAAATAAATAATACTTGGGTGACACTAGTCGCTTCGTTATCTGTCTTGTTTTCTCATTCTCACCCGATAACGTGAGTGAATTATAGAATAAATTAAATTTTATATCAATTACGACATAAATCTTTGCTCGAAGGACATGTAAAAATTATAAAAAGTATAATTATTTAATAAGGAATGATAACTTAAAAAGTTAAATATTATATCTTCAAAATTCCTTTAAGACAATCTCGTCCCTCTCCCTCTCATTTCCATTTTGTTTCCTACTTGTTGGATTCCGAATATTTCCCACCTCGAAACATTATCTCCTCGATCAATCGCTTTCTTTAGTCTACGGATGCCGGACGACGACAACCTACTAACACCCGCTGTAGCCGGAGGAGGAGGAGGAGGAGTCATGCACAGACAGATGACCGCGGCCGCGGCCGCCAGTCATGCGCTGGAGCCGCTTCGATGCCCGAGGTGCGACTCCTCCAACACCAAGTTCTGTTACTACAACAACTACAGCCTGTCCCAGCCGCGTCACTTCTGCAAGTCCTGCAAGCGCTACTGGACCCGCGGTGGGACCCTTAGGAACGTCCCGGTCGGGGGTAGCTGCCGTAAGAAAAAGCGCATCGCCAAGCGGTCAGCTCCAGCTGCCTCGACGGGGGCCTCGGTCTCGCGATCTGTAGCCGGTAGCAAACCCTTGAAGTTGTCCTCTTACGGCAACCCCCAGGAGGTCGATCTTGCTCATGCTTCCCAAGGATTTTCACTTCCACCGTTGATGCCGGGAAGCGTCGGCTCTGACTTCCTTCAGGATTTCGTTGTTCCTTCCTCGAATTTGGTAATTCCGGGATACGCTGCACCGTCAGAGTTTGCCCCTTCGATGGCCCTCGAGGGGGTTCCCGGCATGACTTCGTCTCTCCTTGCGTCAACAATCATTCAGGAGCAGCAGAGGTCCCTGGCCGCCGGTGGCCTAGGGTTTAAGGATGCCTCTGGAATCAGGAACTGCCTGAAACCCTCGGAGAACCTTCGAGCCGAGTTCGCAGTGGGTCATCCTGGCGTCGTCAACTGGTCCCTGCCTTGCCAGACCCAGATCCACCAGCTCGAGCCTTCCGAACTGACGAGCTCATTGTGTTGGAACACGATCACTAACAGCACCATCGGCCCTTGGCTTCCCGAGCTGGGGAGCAACAACGTAGGTTGTTCTTCAGTTCCTTCCCTGATCTAGAGCTAGCAAAGGCCACAACCTCAGCCCCAGCCCCAGCCCCAGCCCCACACCCCCCCCCCCCCCCTTTTGAACTCCCCCATCTCATTTTTTTTTAACCTTGGAATTGCTTGGAAAGCACCCGGAGTTAGCCGTTGTCCGATCAAATTCGCCGCACGCGGATTCGATACCACAACGGGCGATCCCAGGGTGCATTCTCAGAGTAACCCCTATCGCACATCTTTTTGTTGAATTGGGGTTGAAATTTACTCAGTCCTTATAGTTCTGTTCATGTTATTAGGGGGATTCTAGGGAAGGCCAGAAATTCGAAAAAACCCATGTTAATGTCTCATGTAAGAAATTCTCTCCTCATGGGTCATGGTAGTGTGTACATAACATGCAAATATGAAGAACAAACATCACCCTGATGATGACTTTTGGATGTTGGGGTTGGAAGTATATACATTTTGATGTGGACATACAGCGGGTTAATCTGGATATTGTGATCAAATCTGTTTCCATGTTTAGGGTTTGGCTCATGGGGAATTGTTGCTTATCAGAGTTCTCACATCTGGGGGAGGGAGTTTAGGAAATTGGGTGTCTGAACTTGTCAGAGTGGGAGACATGGTTTGATCTGAGGGACTTTTGTTGGGAATTGCTAAAAATGTCAATCAATCAAAACTATTGGTCTGTCTACAGATGGGTTTTCCTTTTGCTGTTCCCGTTTCTTTTTTCAAACTGAAATTGTATGATTTCATTGGCATATGTGTGTTGCGGTCACGAAATCAAAGGTTTTTCTGTGATCTAGAAGTAATACTCAGTATGACCATGAATTCATGTCTGATGATGGGAAGAGTGATCCGATTGTGGTGCATCAAAATAAGAGTGGCCTCAAAAGAATAGATGGGATCAGCTCAATTTGTGTTTCTTTTATCACGTGGGTGTTGTGGGTTCGATGGTCCCTGAGGATAAAGAGCGTACGGATCCTTCAGTATCGTGTGGTTCATCAGTTTTTGTGCGAAACTCAACCAAAGGAAATGTTGTGTACATCTCAAGTGGGCACTGTAACGGGAGAAAACTCGGGACATTACCACGGTGGATGTAGCCGACGTACTGAGACGGGCCGTGGCGTCGCCGGCCACCCGATCTCCTCTTGTTACTACTCTTCGTTATACAATACGTGTGATCTTGAATAACTGGTCAAAACACCTGTCGAGTTCGGAGCGAGTACTTCGCGCTCGCAAGCCCGACTCCACAGTATGTAAGGGTGTTAATGAGGTGGACGGAGCTCGGACACCTCTTTTTAAGTTCAACCCGAGTAAAATGGTGCGAGCCTGACAGGGCTTTATTTAGTTAAGCCTAGCTAAAAAGTTTCGCCAAAGCCCGGTCTTCTCTTTGTATTTTTAATTTACTTTAAGTTTTTTAAAATTTATATTTTTCGGATTAGTAATTCGGTTCATTATAAAATTTTTAAGCATGAGTAGTCGGATTTGACTGTAAAAAATTAAGGCCCAAGCCTGGGTCTAAGTTCACCAAAATTTAACTTTTATCAAACTAATGTTCAGACCAAGAGACGAGTCAGATCGAGTAGTTCGTGAGCAGTTTCGGCTCATTAATACCCCTAGCGATATAGTTTGTTTAGTTGTTGGTCTTGTCGTGGTGAAGGACCTCGGTCCATTTAAATGTGTCCCAATCACTATTACGGGCCTGAAAATGGCCCAAATATGATTCGAAGGTCGCAGGATTCGATTTACCTAAGTAGTAGTAACGCATTTGAGATTTTGGGCATACGTTTTGTTGATTACATTTCCACAACTATGATGGTCTCACCAAACTCATCAGGTGACAAATAATTCCCTGTTGGAAAAACCACGTCCGGCCGACGACACGTTTTCTTCGAGTCTCTCTCCTCCGAGACGAATAATACGCAGGCGCAAGTGGAAGTTCTCTTCCTCTTATGATCGATGACAAGCAAAAGCACGAAGGTTATCACCCTCTTCCGTTACAAAATCCAATTACATTCGATCACGTGAATATTAACAAGAAAGGACAGTAAGGAATTCGTGACTCCATTTGTTTTCTAATTTTTGATTTATAAACCAAGCATTCATTGATCAAACTCATTAATGAGAAATATCCAAAAAATATGAAGAATGAAACAAAATAATTAACATTTTATTGACTCAAAAAGTAAATAATCTCGACAAATATTAAAGATAAATATACCATGATTTCAAATGTTACTAGGAAATATTGGTTTAACAAGTAAGCAGCCTTACCTGATTGCTACATTTTGTTTCCAAAATGAAGTTCGAAAATATCTAACAAAATAGGGTATTGGCTTTTGAAATTCACTAAATAATGCTGATAAATCAATGTTAGAGACAATGATTTCACTAGAAAAAAACGAGGACGGGTGAACTCGGTATCTCTGACATCGATTTAGGAGCATTATTTGGCAAATTTTGAAGCATATGCCCCATTTCGTGAATATTTTTTATAGTAACATTAATTTAGAACATACCTCCTCTCTAGTCATAGGATTAGGCATAGTTACATTAACGTATAAACCGTTAGCGCCGCAACAAGATTTACGGCAACATGTAACCGTCACCGATTCCTTTCCCGGTAACAAGGTGGTCGGTGCTCGAGGTTTTAAGGTATTTTCCGTTATTTAACCGGCCGGTCGTCGGAACGTTCTTTGTTTCGCGGCGTCACATCACGTGGAACCGCGAAAGTAATTAAGATATGTTATCAATGACTGTAATAAATTAAGCACGAGATCTATCGGAAATTAATATAAATTTCATACCAAGCTTCAATAACACAACTCATTGTGAGTAACTTCACGCAACCAAAATCCATATAATGTAAAAGATCTTGTGTAACTCCTGCCTAACATTCACACTATATAAATGATAACCTTCGTCCTCCATTCCCACCAAGTCCTTTCATTTTCTCATCAACAAAAATGTCGAGAAACTTCCTCGTGCGCGCCTTCCGGCAGACCGCGACTGCCCCCTCTTCCTCCGACAAGCCTCAGTACCGGGACATGTCATGCCACATCCGGGGATGTGCCTCATCCTCTTTGGTTTCTCCCTTGACGTATTTTCCGCCACTGAGTTCAATGCCCATGCCCTTCAATATCCCGCTGCCAATACCGACCGCGGAGTCCAGTTCAAAACAGGAAGTCCTTGTGCCCATTGAGTATCAGCACCGGCTCTCCAAGAGAAAGGCAAACAGAAGCCCTGACAACTGTAAGATGCTTCATCTGAATGGTGGTGAAAACTCCATTGGCAACTCGACCAGCACCCTTTACATTGAGGTTGACGTGCAAAACGGCGGAGAGCCCATCGTATTGATTGACGATGACGAGAGCGGCAGACCGCGCCCAAGCGAAAGCAAGGTTAAGAGTCCACACGGGTCTCCTTCCCTTCGTCATTTTATATACATAATCTCATAATCACGATTCTTATAACGACATTTCCTCGACGATTTCCGCGGGGGTGACTTTTCATGTCAGAAGAGGCTGAAGGTGCTGTTCACGAAATCGTTGAAGAACAGCGACGTCGGCTGTCCTGGGAGGATCATAGTTCCAAAGGTGAAACAAATACACGACTTCTCGAACAATCCTTACGTCAAATTCTTCTTGACGCAATGAAATTTTTTAACTAGAGGAAGGCAGAAAAGCATCTCCCGAAGCTGGAGGATAAGACGAGCATCGAGCTGGTGATCAGGGACATCCTCGGGTCTACCAGTTCTTGGATAGTAAAATACAGGTGCGTTTCTTCCGCTGACTACCGCCGCGGTCAATTCTCGTTAGTACGCCCGTGCGCCCGGGGGGGTCTTTTATTATGATTCGAAAGGACATACTTTCTCCGGTCTAGTCTTAGTAAATAACCACTCCTATTGAATCGATTAACTTTGATGATTAAGTACTAATCACATTTTGTTAAACAATGCAGGTCCTGGTCGAACAGCAGGAGCAGGATGTATATTTTTGAGCACACAGGTAAAAATATAATTTAGTTTTTGATAAAAATATGTTTAAATTAATTCAAAATTTTTTAGTGTAGAGTCTATTTCTTTATATTATTATTATTATTATTATTATTTACTTTTTTAAAAGGGGATTTCGTGAGAGAAAATGGGATGAGAGCAGGGGATTCCATAACTGTGTACGAGGATGACTGCAAGAACTACGTGAGCGAGCCTAATTAAGATTTCTTAATTGCCATTTATTACTACTATATTTTACTTTTTAAGAGAAAAGAAAAGCTGATTAACCTTGCAAAAACCCAGTACTTCTCCATCAAGAAGGTGGCCGAAGAAACCCGGGGAACAACAGGACTAGTGGCGGTGGAGCCAACCAACGGCCTCTGTAACATGGAGGTGCCGTTCGTGGAGAAAGATATGGTTCATAAAGGAGGTGAATTTGAAGGCATAGACCCGTACCTGGAAGGTGGTTTTGAGTGGAGAGTCCTGAGGGCGAGAATCGAGCTGTCTTCCTGGATGTCTGTCGGCAAGCTTTGGGAGGAAACTTGCTGCAGGGAGTTGGGCAAGTGCTCTGAAGGCCTTGATAGACTAACGGGGTGTAAGGGCAGCAGTTTCGGCTTCCTGCGTAACTAAGAGGGGTGATCAAGGCGTATTAGGTCACATGCTCTGTTTATCCGCTCGCAATAATCCATGCTGTAAATATTCCATTGTCTATAAAATCATAGTTCTTGTTAATAGATATAACCGTGGTTATGGTCCTTACCCGGTGTTTCGTGATGCCATTTCCCATGTGATCCTAGATCGAGAGTTCCTTCACTAACCAAACAAGAGTGCATGAAGCATCCTATGTGCTCATAGATACGGCGACACAAAGGAAATTCGAGACATATACTGAAAGTGCTTTGCCAAATCAACGAATATCACCACTTCCCCTCAAGTACACTCAGAACGAGATTCGACTAGGATATTCAGCATATCGAGAAGCTACAAGCCCTCTAACTGTTTGAACTCCCACTCAAGAAGCCGTGCGAGGGACCAAGCAACGATCAGAGGCCACTCACAAGAGAGACCATTGCGCGGCATGCTTAGAAGAGCAATGCAGCACGAAAAGTCGCCTTATCCATGCTTCCTCAAATCACTGGCAGCCAGTAGCTCGTTGCAGTTGCAAAGTGATAGCACCGAAACCTTTGCATGTGGAGATTATCATTTCAATTTTTGCTTTTGATCAAGATCATCCGGCACCAAATCCAGCTCCTTCATTTGATGTTCGATGGACACTAGGCCAGTCTGTGCTGTAAACCTGAAAGGAACAGACAAGACAGAAATTAGGATAAGTGAACTAGATTATCTAAAACGTTACTGAAAGCTGATCCAAAGTGCACAACCTTTTAGCAGATTTATCAAAATTACTCTTATGTTAGAGTTTCATACTGTCTAAATATGTGAATCAACAAATTGACGAACTCGTCCTTCATTTTCCCAGACTTTGATCCTCAACACAAAAACCTCATTAATTAGGCATCTACACAAGACAATGCGGTTGATACTTCTCATCATCATCGACATACTACTTATGACAAAAAAGTAAGGTAGGGCAGAATAATGGGAAAAGCAGAAATACATGAAAACCGGCGACGTTGAGCATTCTAAGCGTGCATCCTTACACACCCTTGGATCTCAACTTTGTATTGTTTGGGGCCAGATGAATTCCCCTAGAACATCGGATACTCAAAACCGGGAAAATACCAAGGGGGAGTTCACTTAGCAAAACCATAGTACAACGACACCAATTGCCAATGTGATCGATCATGTTGTACAACCCGAACAACAGCAACCGACGACCAAACCATAACTCAGCAAACACGCCCGACTCAAGTGCAGGAACAGCCCCATAAACATCCCTTACCAGCTAAGAAGCGCAAAGAGACCACCAGCGATCGCGACCAAGAACACGACATGGACAGTCAACCAAGGATCACCGCCCGCGAACGCAAATCCCAGCATCAAAGCCAGACAAACGCCCAGCATCAAGAACGTGGCCTTCAGCGCGTTCCATGTCGGACCCTAAATCATCAACCGGCAGCAATCAATCAATCAATCGAGCTGGGGTTGAAACCCAGGAAAAGTATCGAACTTTCCAGGAAACCTGAGATCATACTGACGTTGACGCCGGGGGCCAGCGCCCCCAGGAGGACGGCCATGAAGGACGACACTTGCTGTTGCCCTCGCTCCGGCGAATCCTTGTCCATCTTAGTCCGATGTTGTCGGGAGGAGATCCGACTAAATTGTAATAAAATTAGGGGAAGAAAAGATTTAAGGGCTCCTGAGATTATTCTTCGGCCCATGGGCTAATTGTTATGAATCATCACCATCTTAAAAGAACACGATTCTACCGCGAACGAATTCGAGACTTCCGATAGCGCAAGTTCTTTCATTCGAGTCCTCGGTTCGCGCGAGGCGAGAACAGCTCGGTGACGAAACAATGGTCGAATCGGGTAATGTGGTCGCTGGAATGCTAAGTTAGGAACGAACGAGGAATCAGTTTTAAATCCGGTGTCAAACCTTATCTTAGAACGAAAACAATGGCATAAAGTGTAAAAGTTGACAGCTAGATGTTGTCTATGAGGTTAAAAATCATTGTTCTATGTTTTATTTTGGCACCTACTAGGCTATTTATTCTAATCTTAGAACAATAATCGAAAAACACGTAAAAATTAGAACGTAACCGTCGTTAACCGCTAAACATTTATAGAAATTGGGCTCCAACTGCCTTATCAACTTGTAATCGTCGCTTCGTCAAAGGAAACCACTGCTTTTCTTTTCAGTAGATCTATTGTTCTTAAGATTTTTAACTATTTCAGAGGACTAGCTTGGACTTGTTTTTATAGAGGCACAGTCAACTGGCTTCCGCAGGCATAATCGACGGCTTTTGTCCAGTAGACCAACTTCTGTATGCACAATCAACCGGCTTCTGAAGACACATTCGACGAACCGCTATAGTAATAGTGGACTGAAATATGTGGGGAAGTCGGCCGACTTTTGTTTTACTCGTAGATTATATTATATTCAAATAAACAGGACAGTCATAAATTATCCCGCGTAAACAAGTATAACCGAGAAACATAGCATAATAAATCTTATAATTTGGATTACATGGGATGTGATTAATTCATAACCACAAATTAAGCTAATTTTGTTTGTGTCTTAGGGGGAATGAGGGGTTAACCCTAAAACTCGCAGATATAACCAAAAACAAAAAGGTTAATTCCGAAATCTTCCCATTATTAACAAAACAGACCTTCACAAAGTAAAGGCCAATTCAATCCAAATTACTTTTGACAATCCGTGCCATCTCTTCCTCCTCCTCTTCCTTTAGACAAGGAACAAAAGGAGACCACGCCCGTCGATCCCGACAAGAAACCACGAAAAGGAACGAGTTACATCATGGGTTTCAAGGTCTGGTTCGTGTTCCTTGTCCTTGCCGTGGCAGCATTCGTCCACTCGTCCGCCGACAACCTCGGGTCCTTCGTCGACCCCATGGGAGATTCCATCGGGGATTGGGTCACCGAGGAAGAGATGGCATTGGACTCAGAGATCAACCACAGGATCCTCGCCGCTGCACGGAGGTACATCAGCTACGGGGCATTGAAGAGGAACTCAGTCCCGTGCAGCCGCCGTGGGCAATCTTACTACAACTGCAACCGGATGAAGAAGGCTAACCCTTACAAGCGCGGTTGCAGCGTCATCACCCACTGCAAGAGGTTCACTAGTTAAAGAAAAAAAGAAAAAGCAAAAGCGAGGAACGAGAGAACACGTTCGACGATCGTTTCCCTTGACATGTTACGATGATTCTATGGTTATGGCGATGATCAAACCTTTAAATTTCCGGCCGATGTTTGTTGAATAAATAACAAGAAGTTTGGGATGGGATTCCGCTTTGTTCATTTGCATGCTCGCAATAGGCATCAACGCCCGCGACTCAGACCTGCGTGTTTCGTGTGAACTGGATTCCTTTGTGTTGACATGACGAATTATCTTGGGTCTATTTTTGGATGGGTTAAAGCCTATGAGAGGAATATAAGGGACGAAACGAGATGTGGGCCTATACCAAGTCTATAGCCCATGTCTACACAAGTCCATGTAGCCTGAGGTCACACGCCTTGTAAGAGATTGAAAGCAGTTTGTTGAAAAAACTCCAAGATCTCCGGAAGTTAGTTTGGGTTGGAAAGATCTTTTTGAGAACGTGACAAACAACCCGGGCCTGTAAAATTGAATATAAAAGGAAGGAGATCTTCCCAAAAAGGCACGATCAATCAAACAAACAGACGCTTTGCTTTGCTCGTCACCCCATAGTTGTTAGATACCCCGGCCTGGGTGGACTCGCGAGAGTTCTTTGGTCCTCACTTCCATCACCAGAGTGAGCAACCGTAGCTATGGTAACCAAACTCCGTCAGCATTCCACCGTCGGGACGAGCAACCATAGTCCCAGCAACCAATTCCGCCTTCGTTTCGCCACCAGCGTGAGCAACCATAGCCTTGATATCCATGTCCGCCACTACCTTCGACCACACTTCGTCCACTAAGCCCCAGCGATCGGATTCCACAATCCAAGTTCGTAAGTCTACAATGCCCAACAGCAAGTCTACGACGTTACCACCATTCAAGTTCGCAAGTTTACAGCGTCCAGCAGCAAGTTTACGACGTCACCACGATCCGCGCCATCATCCTTACTTTATTTTTATGGCTGTAAGCTTTTCACTTTTACTATAAGACTTCATTTGATCAGCTCAATTCATCTTTTACTTACTGCTGACCACATCCGAATCCCTATGAGTACTATTGCCAAATATTTCCAACGTGATCCGTTTCCGACGTGAACACTTTGAAATTTTTGTTGGGCGGAAGCCATTTTTATAATATATGATAATACGGAAGCCGCTAAAATTCCACGCAAGAGATTAAGTTTTTTCTTGCATTTTACGAATTTTTTTTAGCCGCTTCCATGATGCCACAACTTACAAAATATTTATTACAAATTAATTACCAGTAGGTACCTTTTATTATGTCAATTCAAATATTTAAGTAAAAAATGACTTTTCATAATAAGAAATAATACCTAAGAGATTTGAGATTAAGCTCCCATAGTCAGATTGTTTTCCTGTACGGAAAGAAAATGGGGAGGACTGATTTAGGCTTCGGAAGTACAAGTAAAATCATTCTAGTTTCTTATTTATTTTACATACTGTTCGCGTCGAAACGGATCACGTCGGAAATATTTGGCAATAATACTCACAGGGTTTTTAGATGTGGTCGCCAGTAAGTAAAAGAAATAGATTGAGTTAATCGAATGAAGTCTTACAATAAGAATAAAATGCTTACAGCCATGAAAAATAAAGTAAGGACGATAGTGTGACGTTGTAGACTTGCTGCTGGACGCTGCAGACTTGTGAATCTGGAGGGTGGCGGCATCATAGACTTGCTGCTGGACGCTGTGACTTGCGAATTTGGACAATGGTGACGTTGTAGACTTGACGCTGGGTGCTGTGGACTTATGGATTTGGACGGTGACGTCGTAGAGTTGATGACGGGACGCTGTAGACTCGCGAACTTAGACGGTGAAAACCGGTCGCTGGGGCTTGGTGGACGGAGTGTGGTCGAAGGTAGTAGCGGATGTGGATACCAAGGCTACGGTTGCTCACCCTGGTGGCGGAAACGAAGGCGGAACTGCTTGCCGGGACTATGGTGGCTCGTCCTGGCGGTGGAATGCTGGCGGAAATTGGCTACCAGAGCTACGGCTGCTCACTCTAGTGGTGGAAGTGAAGACCAATGAAACCTCACAAGTTTCGCCCAGGTCGGGGAATCCTAACAACTAAGGGGTGACAAGAAAATAAAGCTTCTGTTGGCTGAATTGATCGTGCCTCTCTTTGAGAAGATTTCTTTCCTTTTATATTCGATCTTTGGCCAAAGATCCTCCCAATTTAAACTACATTCCGTGAATCTCGGAGTCAACAAACTGTCCTCTTAAGACGTGTGACCTGTGCAGACATGGGCTGTAGACTTGGTACGAGCCCACACCTCCTCTCATCCCTTACATTCCTCTCGTGGGCTTTAAACCCGTCAGAAAATAGGCCCAAGATAATTCATCGTGTCAACACATACGTAATACAATCAACTATTAAAAGAGGAGTTGGTCTCATGAAACCAAACTACTCTTACGAAAAATAACATTTAAAAAATTATTAAATTATTAAATATATTATATATTTTATACATATTTTTATTTATTCTAACATTAAAAAAAATATCGTGTAACCTCACATTCGTCCTTCACATTCTAATTGCACCTGCCGACAAGTATTCTTTGGACGAAGATAGTTGCTAGTAGGATCGCATTAGTTGCCTCGGATGCTAAATTAAAGGTAACGGCCGAATAATAAGTTATGATAAGATATTTTTAAAAAGTTAGGCATGAATCGAAATAAATAATCAAATTATGGCGATAAGTTTGTTATTAAAAGAAAAACTATACACCGACTTGACAATGGTGAACAAATTCAATCACGACAGCACGTGGGTTTTCAATCCCAACATACAGTTTTTTGTTTAGCGTACACGGACGAGTTTATGCAATGGAAATATTTTTTACAGACATACAGTCATGCGGATCGTACGAGCTAATTCTTTGGGAAATGAGGTCCGATGCCGAGGTGAGCCATCGCCAGCCACACGAAAGTCACAAACTCCCCTCCTTCGCTAATCAGCCGGGCGTGCGAGACCGCCCGGCAGTGTCCGGCCGCGTACGACAACAACTCCACCCACACTCCGCATATCACCTTCCACTTCCTCTCGCTGCTTGACAACAACTTCACTAACTGACACGAATCGATTAAAACTGATTGGCCAGCATCCCCGTTGCTATATCCGGGCTCCAGGACATGGCCGTATTCCTCCATAACCTTCGAGCTGAAATCCTCCAAGGTTTCCGACTTTACCCTTACCTCAAGGCCTTTCAGCTCGGAGCAGGTGTTGCGGTACCTCTTGTGGAAGATACCCGCCACGGCCGACGTCATGTCTGGCTGCTTGACCAGAAGATATACCATGTAATCTGAGAAGGTCTTGCTGAACTTCACATACTCGTTGGTCTTATCCAGGTTCGGATCGGTGTTGTAGCAGATCCCCGTGGCAATGTGCCAAAACAACACGGTCTGATCGTACTCGAAATCCTTCACGTACCTCTTCAATTCATCAGAGCTCTCCCCAAGTGCCAGCCCGCCCCTTGCCTCATATATCTCCTTCACTTGGTCCGGTTCGTCCGCAGCAGAGGCTCTTCCCTGTAGTGTGTCGAACATATACTTCCAAATGCCTTCATCCATGTCGATCTTCGAGGTGAATCTCATTTTCGCAATCGTTTCAGCTGTGCCAGTCTTTTGTGCAATCCAACCTAATGATAAGAGGAACCAATGCCAATTGCCACAATTCCCTAAAGTTAGTACTATATTAAGTGAAATTCCACTGTAAAACAGAACTACGAGATACAGCAGAGAAGGCGTTCAAATTTTACCAAAGAAAGCACGGTAGCATCGACCTGACACGAATCCTCTTCTTGGCCGGCTCTCTTCGAAGCTATAGTCTAACAGGCTGAAGGAGCCGATTTTAACTGACCATGACCTCTCGAAAACATGTTCACATTTGCAGGCGTATATAAAAAAAATCGTGACTGTGAAGAGCAATATGCTGAACAGAAAAGGAATGATGCAACGACACAATATCTGCAACCCGAGGTAGTCGTTATTCGAGCTCCAGTTGGAACCGGTGAGCATTATCTCGCTTGCAGAGTCAAGAGCGATGACCCCGGCTAGCAAAGAATAGGTGATCCAGACATCGGTGGTATGTATCCCCTCTTTCTTATTTATGCAGAACAACACCAGGGCCGCAACGGACAAGTAGAAGGCGAGGTTGCGGATAAGGACTCCCCAGAAGGAACGCGCAGCCATGATTTTGGTGTAGAGATTTTCATACAGCAAGGTTAGCTCGGAAGTCATCAGCTCGAAGGCCGACTGCGCATCCTGCTTCAGGAAAAAGTCCCGGCTCTCCAGCCGCTGCGAGTAGTTTGGCATTATATCTACAATTAGACCCTTGAAGATATGAAAGAAGTGGAACAGTCTCGCAAGCTTCACCTCCTCTTCCGTTTGGACACTCCCCAAATCCCAATCGTCCACTTGATTAACTGTTGATTCCTTGAAGTTTTCTAGGCTCGCGAGGTACAATGCTCGAGTCCTCTCGCCATACTTAATAACACCCGTCGCGAATATAAGAACAATCGGCCCTATGAGCTTGTTGTCCGGGAGCGTCTTCACGAAGATATAAACGAAGGCGAATACCTGAGCGATGAGGCCAACAAGGTGACGAATCCAGAGGGCATTGTCCTCTAGCGAGAAAGCAGTGATAGTATCCGGGCCGCCGAGGTGTATGAGGAGGAACGAGGCCCAGAGAGCTAGGAGGTCCTCCGAGACCTCCACGTAGCTCGGGGACTTGTTGCGTCCCGCGTTGGAGATCAACCCGAACGCGAATATCGCGGTCCAGTCGGCGAGGAAGTAGGACGACCAAACGATCGAGATGATAATGAAGTTGGAGGTTTTCTGACGAAGAGGGGAGGCGAGGGCGAGGACCAGCTGAACGGAGAGGCTCATGATCATGAATCCCCGGATGTTCCACAAGTTCCACAGCCTCTGCAGGCTAGCCAGAATGAACCCGGAATCCATTGAAGAATTTGCTGCCACGGATATCGAAATCGAGAGCTCCAAAACAGCAGCTTGAGCCGGGGGTTTCACTTGTTTCTATAATCGCAGATAATTTACAAAAACCAAATGTGAAAGAGTCAGTTCAAAATACTTGCATTCATTTGGAAGCCAAGAACAAACATTCAAAACTTTATTCCACTGTCATCCATCTTCCCACGCGATCCCAAAAGGCAGGGGTAATCAGAACATTGGATTCCTTTTATCCTATGTTCGCATATTAATCTCAACGTTTACGATCCAAGATCAAAATTTTGATCCCGATCGTACTCATCTAACATCGTCCACTTGATTAACCGTTGATTCCTTGAAGCTTTCTATTACACCCGCCGCGAGTATAAGAACGACCAGCCCCATGAGCTTATTGTCCGGGAGTGTCTTCACGAGGATGTAAAAGAAGGCGAATGCCTGCGCGATGAGGTCGACGAGGTGACGAATCCAGAGGGCATTGTCCTCTAGCGAAAAAGCAGTGATCATATGCGGGCCGCCGAGGAAACCAAAATGAGACATTGCTTCAGGTTTAGTCTCGCCTAATTCTTGTTAAAAGCAGCCACTGGCCTTACATTATGCATATACTATTGGAAAAGGATTGCACCAAATAAGGGCAAACCGAAGGTCACCTCGGATAAAGAAATATTACCAATCCTAGCTCAACGTGCTCCTCCTGCAGCCAATTAGTTTTATAATGGAACCTCGCGGGCTTATATGCTGGGCTCGACATGTGGGTCGATTCGATATTTTAATATGATATTAGAGTCCTGTTAAACCCATTAACGATGTTGGGCTACTCTCGCCCGCGTGATCCGGCCTGTACGGGCTCATGGTCCGGCCTATAACGGGCTTTGAATTTGAGGAGATGTATTGAAAAAGACAACTTTTGATTTCTTTATGTCTTTCATCCGCTTTCCTTCTTTTATTTTTTCTTCGTAGCAAACACGTCTCTAATATTTAGCAAACGAACACATGATTCGGTATTTGTTTCGATAATATGGTCTCCGTAAATAGAAAATAAAGAAAAACACATTATTTAAACAAGAACGAATAGTTACAAAAGCTTGCAATGTATATCGAGAAAATGAATACCATCACGAGCTCATCACCGGGAAGCCTCTCCCGACGTGTGCATGAGTCTCCTATCATGGGCGCACGTGTTCAAGAGGTACGGGGCACAACCTAATCACCCATAGAGCTCACGTCCCGCTATCTTCGAGGATCAATTTCAATGGACGCACAATTCCGTAAGTCTTGCTTTCTCGTTCCTTTTGGAGTCCATTGCTTCACTCTCGCTAACATTAGAATATTTAACCAAGTATTGGTCGTGTTTGTGCATGCATATGGGTCGTGGGAGTTCGAGGATGCCATATGATGGACCCACGGTCAACCTTGACAGATCCGGGAAGGTGTCCCTCAAAGTGGTGAACAAGACGAGCTCGCAAATGGGGCCTCAATCGATAAAGTTCGACGATGATAGGCCATCTCGACGGGCCGTACGTACATTGGAAAGTGTGGGCTTCCATGGGTGAGCTGCTTTCGCGATTAAGTCCACGCCCACATGTCTTTACTGGTTGGGGATCACTGCCATCAAATGTGATACGATCCTAGGTCCAATGTTCGGATGGGCACTATACCCGTAAAATGAAACTATTTCAACTTGAGTTGCCGCCATGCATGCAAAAAAGCTTAGTAGATCGAAATACTCGAATTTGGACCGGTTTTCCCGCCCTTAACTATTGTTTTAATAACTAAGTCAATGAAGACTCCATTAAGCTTTCCAAGGTAAAACAAACATGTTTTCACCACAAATGCTGCCTTTATCAAGAGAAATGGAGGAACCAGCTCCGCCTTTCTCTGCATCTCCTTGGCGCTCGAGCCGAGGGATTGACCAGACGACCGATGGAGGATGAACGTGGATCCCCACTGCGACCCGACACACTTACACAAAGTGATATCCTCTTGTTCATTGATCTATTGCTAATGTTCTCATGTTTTGGCATAGGATCCCACTCTTAATATTAGCCATCCTTTTGCGGAATCAATCAACGAATGTGAAAGAACATATAAAAATGAAAGCTACTCATCAAAGGGCACTTATGCTTAACGATATGTCAGCATCCGTGGAAAGCTGTTCGGGGAGGGGACTTTATGATATGCCATGGCGCAAACCATGGGTCGAGGCTATAGGATCGCGAGTGTTTCCGTAGCGTCATCGAATGGCATCAAAATACCATTTGGTCTGCTTGGTGCGAGACAAGTTTGTCTTTACGCGTTGGCGAATCCAGAACTTATTCCCGGAACAAGCTACGGGAGAAAACAATACATAAGCGAAACTCGATGCACCTAGGGTTTGTCGCTTGTCGGGCACTACAAAGCGAATGACTACTGTGAATCTGAGTAACTTGATGCTCAGAATATCGAATTGGGTGGATATAACTATGAATCTATGAATTGAAGAAAACTCCAAGGAGGCATGGAGTTCAAGTTTTGGACCGACATCATTGTCTTTAAGGAACATATGCAAAGTAGATATGGATGATCTAGTTTTGAAGTGACACAACTTGTCTTAACCTTTCAGATATCCTATCACATGTAAAGGGTGTAAATTCCCAATCTCCAACCTGAAATGTTTCCCAAGATAAATCAGAAACCCCCAATTAGAGAGAAGATCATGGGCACATACTTCAAACACAAATTAGGGCAAAAATTGCGCTTCCTAACCTCGCAATGAAAGATGTGGAAGATTTTCTCTCCGGCGCTCGAATACGTCGCGTTCAAGATCTCGGCTCCCTCTTCCTCGAGCACCCCAAGTGTTTCCTTAAACATCAGCTGACTATCGGAGCTGGTAATCAGGGTGACTTCGAGGGAGGTCCCCATTCTTTGGATCTCGACCTTTGGCACCATGGAACCTGTGCCTCCCGTGACGGGGTCTACGCGCATCATGAGGCTTTGTTTCTTCTCTTTCAATCTCTCGATCCTTATTTGCAACTTCTTTATGTACCTCGTGGCGCCCTCGAGCTGATCCGGCACTGGAACCGCGCCAACGCCCACAGAAGATTCCTGAGACAGTAGTTATTCGCATCAACAGGGTGAGTGAGACAGAGCCGCACAACACGGAAAGAATATCAAAGCCTTACACGGGTAAAACAAAGGGTCTTAACGAAGCACAATCCGCACACACAAAATCACATATTACGACTACTATCGGCGAATACATCATCATGACAACAGAGGAAAGTGACCCCGGAAGAATTGTGCCGCTTAACGACGGCGTTGAGGTCGGACACAAGGGCCTTCATTTGATTCCTCCTCTTCTTTTCCATCGTCTTGCGGTCAGGCTTGGAGGACGAACTAGGGCTTCTCCCTTCCATTTTTCTCACCGAAACCACGATGCAGCCCGGTTTAAGCTATTGCCGATGACGACCGGCCGTCAGATTCCAATGGCTGGGATGGTGTTAGGGAACTGACGAAAGGCAAAGTGAAATTGGGGAGACCAAACCAAACCCAAAAAATAAAAAGCAAAAGACACAATGATATGAATTAGATGCTAGTCTTAAATAAGCTTTTATCATAACGTTTTTTTCTTCCTTTCTTCGGACAAGGAGAGATAAATATGGGACGACTATGCTTTTCCAGGTGTCCCCGGTGTCTTTCTTTTATTGTGCAGGAGACGAGAGGTCTTGGGACACGACACTTAGTGGCGAAAAGAAGCTCATGCCAAATAGTGGCGAATGTCATGTTAGGGTGTCGCGGTGGGACTTTTTAGCACGAACATAGGAAGTTTCCTCGTATCTTTCAAGGGATTCGTGTCCGAAATAATGACATGGGGCGAAAAATCGATGCGAATCGAACCTTATGTTCAGATCATCTTTTCGAAACTCGCTAATTCGGAACATGTTTTCGAGCACATGCGACGTGAACATGGCAAGAGCTTCGCAGAAGTTCGGACTTCTCTTGTCGTCGTACGACACCTGATTGGACTTTGAATGATTTCAAACGACGGACAGACCTCATGCGAAACATTGTGTGAAATCGATTTTCGGATTTTCGGCCGTAAGCTTTTGTCCCATCCGCTCCGTCCATACAAATAATTCTTCCTAATCATCACACGTAAAGAAGATATTTCCTTTTAATTTGCTTTTTTCTTCTTTTCTTTTTTTTGTCGTGTATGAAAACCAGAAACGAACATCCGAAATGGGGAAACATTGAGATGACGTTATAAGTACCACGGCATCACATCTCCGACAGGGCTTTAGTCTAAAACAATGGGATCCAGGGCAAATTTTCGTCACGTGCCGTAATATTGGGGATTATATGAACTACTATTCGACTTTACCCCAAAAAAAAAAAAACTCCTGAAATATCATTTTAATCGTGTCCCTCGATTTATAATTTATAAAGAAAAGAAGTTGGACAACAACGGGGTCGGGAATAGCGTCTTTTTTTACCCCAATAATATATATATATATATATTTATTTATTTATTGGTAGTACATTAATGTTTGGAAAAATGAATATACGTTAAAATTGAATTTGGAAAAAAAAAATTCAAAGTGTGAACATATCATATGGAATTTGGAAAACAACTAGCCGAAAAGTAGAAGTTTCTTCTTATTTTCTTTCTGTTTTTCTTAGACTAAGAAATTTTGTTTTATTTTTCATTATAATAATTCTAATCCACCGACCACTCTATTACAGATAGAAAAGCCAACAATTCCTCTGGTTTTGGAAATTGCGACGAAGGTAAGTTATAATATTGTCTTATTCATAGTCAGTCTCAATCACTCCCAAGTCGAACATTTACCTTGAATGGTGGAAGAAAAAGTAGTATAATTTGCCTTTCCAAAATTAAATTATGAAAAAAAAATAATATAATTTTTGTCCCACCCAATTGGCGTGAGGTGGGTGGTGAGTGTGTTCGAACCCCACCATGTACACTCCACTTGAATTTACGGTTGATCGATGGCTAATATAGCCCAGGAGCCGCCCACCTGCTAGGCCTTTGGACCTCAACTGAATTTGGATCGACATGGGAGAAGACCTCAAGTCAAGCCCCGAGGGGATGTAGTGGGGCTGGGCTTAAGGCTCACGGGCTTGCCAGAGAGTCCTTGGGCCTTGTGAGAGGGCTCGCAAAAAGTAAGTCCCACAAACTCAGCTGATATAAAAAAAACATGAAAAAAATAGGTTTAGAGTTAGTAGTTTAATCTTCTTTAGGACGGTAAAATAAATTGTTATTTAATTAAAAACCCTTATTTTTTTAACTTCAAATCTATTTTCAGGGTGTGAAATTCGGTCCCCATTTCATCAACTATCAAACTCATGATCATGGTACAACGATTCGTACGTAAAACTTTTTCTTTTTTCTTTTCGGAATCGAGATGATAGTGTTCGCGAGTTGTATTCCTTCGCGGGCTCGGACATGGGCCGCATCATCTTCTCGTGTCCGCGGGAGGATGAAAAGCACGATGAATGTTTGGAGTTGATCAAACATACAGTTTTGAACTCTGTTGTGTTCTTGTTTCTTTGGTGCTGTAATCACAACCGCGATGCGTTCTTTCAGACTTTGACTATTTTTTGTTTTGATGGCGAGATATGTATTGCATTGATATGCTTTTTGATGTTTTAAATATATTATCCATTATTTATCTTTATTAAACGATATCTCATCCAATAAAAATATTTTAAATTAAATAATAGTCATATTCTAAAGGAAATTGTTTGAAAGATAAATTAATCACCACATGTATTCTTATATTTTTAATAATTTATGCCCTTATTATTCTTTTCGGTCATCGAGTTACCAATCAAAGAATAAAAACTAATAATATAGAAATATGAGAGCCACCATAATAACAGTTTTTTGTGTTTTGTGTTAATCGCGATACAATTTTTTCTCTAATAAATTTGAATTTAACTCATGTCAGTTCGAGCTCGACTGAAAATCGAGCTCGAATCGAGCTCCGGCTGGCTCGTGAGTCGTATAATACTATATAATAAATATGAATAATTCATTAATAAATATGTTTTCTAGATAAGTTCGAGACCGTCGAGCCGAGTTCGAATCTATCGAGTCGAATTCAACTTATGTGTATTTTCGAATCCAGCTCGAGTTGTCGATTCAAATTTAGGCTCCGTCCATATTCGAGTCTTACGAGCCGAACTCGAGTTCCCTGTTATTGAATCGAAGCGAGCTCGAGCTCTATATTAATGTTATCGAGCCGAACTCGAGCCTAAACGTGTTCGGTCACGATTCCGTTTGTTTTCACTTGTAATCATTCGTTGCAGCTCTAATACCACTTTAATACAATATTATTCAATCCACTCCATTTACTTAATTAAAATGGAAAGCATATTATTAGTGTTCAACAATTGGAAAGAACAATTAATTGTCTTTTGAAACAAAAATATAATTTTTTTACATAATTTAAAATAAACAAGTAATATATTTGTTAATTGATTTTTTTTGGCTAAAACAGAGATGGAGGAGAAGGCGATGACGACCGAATCCAACTCACCAGAAAAACGAAAACACAGTAAGACTCCTAACTAACGCGCCAGAAAACCAAATAAACAAGAACACGACAGTGTTGAAAACCAATATATGTTGGATTAACTCGAGACATTCGTCCCGATTTTTATCTTCCGACGACAATTCGAAGACGACGCGGCCGACGTTTGAGCAGGCGTGGGTGAAAAAGGGCGACGTGACGAGATGTCCGACGGTCTGAATGCTTACAACATCGAGTACAAGGGGGGCGAATTCCGGATCTGCTTGAAGGACCCGAAAGCGACTTTCTACCATGATCAGGACGCCATCGCTATCTCCCTCCCTATACTGTTTCGGCAAATCATCGCCATCACCATCCTCAGCAGCACATTAACCTTGATACTCAAGCCCTTTCACCAGCCTCGATTCATTGGCGACATCATCGTGAGTGGGAGTTTCTTCTCTGTCTCTTTGTTTTCGGGCGTTCGAGTTTATATCTGGGCAACTGAGACAGTATCGCTTCATGAGCTTCTAGGGCGGAATCATCCTCGGTCCCAGTTTCTTGGGTCTCTTTCGCAAGTACAATGATATATTCCTGCCATTTGCATCGGCAACGATATTGGAGTCCTTCACGTACCTGGGCGGTGTTTACTACGTCTTCCTCGTGGGTTTGGAGATGAATCAGACGCCAATTTTACGCATATCGAGGAAAGCCATGGCCGTTGCCGCTGCCGGTATTGTGGTCCCACTGGCTGTTGGATTCGGCACATACTTCCTAATCGCGCCCTCCCCTGCACCTAACGGGCCTCCTATGGGTCCACCAGGTCCCCCGAAAGCTAAGACTGCTTTCCTATGGGGAGTTGCCCTGACTGGAACCAACTTGCCCGAGCTCACCCGGATTCTCGCCGATCTCAAGCTTCTTCGTATGGATGTAGGGAGAACGGCCCTGTCATCCGCGTTCCTTAGTGAGATCGGCACGTGGATGTTTCTCGCCATAGTGATTACCACTGCTCATGACCGCTTCCTCGCTGTGGCCGCCTCATCCATTGGGTTCATACTGATGTCGATCTTTGCCATCCGTCCCTTCTTGTCGTGGCTGATCAGGACTACCTCCGACCCAGAGGAGGATTACAAGGAGACCCACGTGCATTTCGTCTTCTGCGGAGTCCTGCTCTTTGGATTCATATCAGATGGATTGGGTTTATCATCCATTTTCGGCGCCTTCCTCTTTGGTTTCATCTTACCAGGAGGGCACCTTGCAACGGCAGTCCGAGAGAGGCTTGAAAAAATCACCTCGTGGATCCTGACGCCTTTGTACTGCATTCTCCTCGGTCTGAAGTGCAATTTTCAGCTCACAGCACAAGGGGTGTCTGCAGCCAACGCTGCGCTTTTCATTGTCCTCTCCTGGGCGAGCAAGTTCTTTACGACATTCTTTGTGGCTCTGCGTTGCCAAATGGCGCCCCGGGACGCTTCCGCACTTGCGGTGCTCATGAACACCAAAGGCATGCTATCTGCTTTCGTCATCAACATCGGCCGAGATTACAAGCTCTTGATAGTGGAGAATTTCACCGTGATGATTTTGACCTTGGTGGTGATGACCGCCACTGTTCCAATCATCATAAAGTATGCATACAAGCCTCAAAAGCAGATGACGGTGCATAGATACAAATCAATACAGAGCACAGGCATCGACTCACCGCTCCGCATCCTCGTGTGCATCCATTCGGCACGGGACATTCGGGGGACCATATACCTTCTCCAGCTTTCTCATGGCACGAGGCAATACCCGATTCGGGTATTCGCCGTCCACTTGGTTGAACTAACGGAACGCACCTCGGCAACCATGCTGGTCGTACAGGGTGCATACAGGTCGAACTCCACCCGCAGCACCCGGGCGATTGCGGAAGCTGAATCAGAGCAGATTGTCGAGGCATTTGAGGAATATCAGATGGAGAGTGACAACACTGTTACCTTCGAAGCCTTAACTGCCTTGTCCCCATATGCGACCATGCATGTGGATGTTTGCAGCATCGCAGAGGACAAGCGGGCCAACTTGCTAATCGTCCCGTTCCATGTTCAGGGTGGGGCGGATGCAAATGCGGACAACATTAGTTCGTCAGCAAGGATGGTAAACCAGAAGGTCATGGCTTACGCGCCATGCTCTGTGGGGTTGTTGGTTAACCGCGGGCTCGGCATGTCGAATCAAGGGGTGACCTGTTTAATCATGTTCTTCATTGGCGGTCCTGATGACAGGGAAGCTCTTTCGTATGCCTGGAGGATGTCGGCCCTACCTGAAGTACACCTGACTGTTGTGAGGTTCATTGCTGGGGATCATGCCGAACCCATGGTGAAAACAACTTTCGACCTCCTGAACGAGGAGCGTGGTTCGTCGACGCTGATAACAATGCAGGACAGGCAGGAAGATCTGGACGAGGAATTCATGGGCGACTTCAAGTACAAGACCATGAACAACAACTCCATAAGCTACACGGAGGAAGTGGTAAACAACGGGGAAGAGACGCTTAGATGCATACGTAATAACATGGAGCAACACCCGTACGAGATGTGCATCGTGGGGCAAGGGGACCAACAGACTTCTCCTCTCCTCTCTGGGCTCTCCAGCTTGGTCGAATTTGAGGAGCTCGGACCCATCGGGGATGCAATAGCGACGTCCAATTTCGCGCCAAGCTGCTCAATTCTGGTAATGCAACAATACTACAACCGCGCTCTCCGCAGCAAAAAGGCCGACAATGACAAGCCTGCTGATTTGTTCATCTAGAAGCATTATAACAGGCAACCGATTTGCTAGGATTGCCTGCAATGGCTGACACAATCTATTCTCGACTCACTGCTCCCTGTTAATACATGACGCGATTTGCATTCTCAGCTCTACGGTCTCGAGACGAAAGTAGAGTCGTCACAACAACAGCCCATCTCTATCTTTGTTCAACATTACTTCCTCCAGCTTCTTATTAGAACTCACAGGTAAGATGCAACGGCTGATTTAAACCACTACGGAAGCCTCGGCTCATTTCCCCACCACCAGGTTCTCAATCTTGCTGTCAATGTGTGCTTCATGATCCTTCAACCGACCGGCGACCGTATCATTCTCCCATCGGACCAGCGTTGGCACTCCTGTAAGCTTGAGCCTGGGGTCATTCCTCCAAGGGTGCGAGGGCATCCTCCAGGTTGGCCTGTCCCCAACGTATGCACGCAAGAGGGTGATGTTATCCGGCGATGCTTCGAGTTTCCTGTAGATCACGGGTTCCGCTCTAACACAATCTATAAATCAGCAAGAAGCAAAATGCAGTCATGAGCTAATAGTCCAACAAATGAATCCCACATGAAAACAATCATGCCCCCCGCTGCCACATCGGAACACTGATCTTGCCTACAATCTCACAGGTAGAGCAAAGGCTGTGAGACGCTAATCTAGGGTTGAGACATGGACGAACACTCTCGATACGATCAAATCGATTCAATCCAAATATTCGCGTAATTCTTCATGTCAGAGGTGATTCCCTTCTCGTCAGTCGGCTAAGTTTCCTATCGAATCCATCCTAATCATGTACGAGAGACGGACAAGTGAAGCACCAAAGGAAGTGATCAAGATCGAGAGTGAGTAGATGAATGGACCAGGACACCAGCTGAGCGAGGTGGAAAGGTCCTTCTCTGCCAAGAAGAGGATGTGGTTGGCTTTGTTCGCCAAGGCCTCCGACCAGAACCTCTCCACCATCTTCATTGGAATGTCTTCCAGTGCACGATCAGATAAGGGAGTAATGAGGGGATGAAGACGGCGATGCGGCCGGTTCGACTGTCTAGGAATAAGAATAGAAGCATTCGAAATTGTATACATAGTAAAAAAGAGTCGTCTGTCCAAAAGAACTTCTCAACTGGTAAAAGATAATTCAGTACACCAACAAACTTATTCTACTGGGAACTCGGCAAATATACCGAGGTAAGCCATCAACACCCACACCAAAGAGATGAACTCGCCTCCTTCACTCACCAGCCGTGCGTGCGAAGTCGCTCTGCAGTGACCGGCCGCATACGTCAACAGCTCCACCCACACCTTAAAGATGATCTCCCACCTGTTGCTTCTTTCTCTTAATAGCCTGGCCAACGTGCACCCGTCCTTCAACACCGAGTGCGTGCCATGGTTTGTCTCTATGCCTGTACATCCCCGGAGGATAGAGATGCAGAACTCGCGCATGTTTGGAGCCCTGAGTTCCCTTGCTAACTGCTGCACCTCGTCACAGGTGTCTTTGTATCTTATGTGGCCGATGCCGGCAACTGGGGACAATAACTTTGGTTGCCTAACGAGCAGATACACCATGTACTCGGACAGTATCTTACTAAATTTCTTCTCCTCATTACCATCGCCGGACTCTCCATCCAAATTGTAGCAGATCCCCGTGGCAACATGCCAGATTAAAAGCGTATGGTCATACTCGAAATTGTTGATGTAAGGTATCAATTCCAGGCAACTGCTTTCTTCCAGCGCCCTGCCTCCCCTCGCTTTGTGTAACTGCCTCATTCTTCCTTCATCGTATGGGTCCTGAGCTTTTGTCTTCAAGTTTTCGAATACTGACTTCCACAGGTTGGAATTGAAGGCTCCCTTGGACGTGTGTCTCGTCTCGGCGACCTTTCTCCATATAAAGCCTACACTCACACAAGAGAAGTGTAATCCAAAACACACGAAATCCTAGAAATGAGTTGAGAAAGACGAACTGAAAGTTACATACATTGCTTCCTATATTTTGTCGAGGAGCTCTGTTTGAAGCAATAGGACAACAGATTGAAGGAGCCCATTCTTTCTGACCACTCTTTCCAGATGAATTGCTCAACGGCAGTACCTCGTGTGAGGGACCTTATAGTCCAAAAAAGTGCATAACCTACAAGGTAAGGGAAAACTCCGTGCCCAAGCAGCAGCAGTAAAAAGGACACAAGAGATAAATTGTCGATTAAATCGGACGTGGAGAACATAACTATGCTGGCTACATTGAGAACGAAAATTCCCACAAGAAGAGCATATGTGATTGCAACATCGACTCCATGAAATTCGTCCTTATCGACGAGGATGAACAAGATGAAAGCCATGAGGCCATTGGAACTGGCGATGCTGCGGTTGAATAGTCCCCAAATGGAATTTTCCGCCTCAATTTTTGTGTAGATGACTTCGTACAAGAAATTAAGTTCCCTCAAGATCCTTCTGAGCACCACACCATCAGAAACAATCCTGATACCAGCCCTGCTTTCATTGCATTCGGAAAGATTTGGCAGGATATCGACGATTAGGCCTTTCATCATGTCATGGGAGTGGTGAACCATCAAGCTTCTATCTCTGTCCTTAGTTCTCTTGATAGAATCCTTCAGGTTGTCCAAGCTCGCGAGATACAATGCACGGGTCCTCTCCCCATATTTAATCACACCGGCCAAGACTATCAGGATTGTGGGAACCCGGAGACTATTATGGGGGAGCGTCTTTAGGAAGATGTACATGAACACAGAAAACTGGGCAAAGAGGCCGATGAGGTGACGCATCCACAGGGCATTATCCTCCATAGAGAAGGCAGTGATGGTGTCGGGACCACCCAGATGGATCAAAAGGAAACCCGCCCATAGCGCCATGACGTCCGAGTCTACTTGCACGTTGCTCTGCGATTGCCGGCACCCCGCATTCGAGATTAGCCCGAAAGCGAATAACGCCACAGAGTCTGCTAGGACATAGGCTGACCAGACGACGAAAATGACGAAACCGCTGGAGGTCTTCTTCCTAAGAGGGGCGGTGAGGGTGAGGACGAGCTGCATAAAGAGGCTTAGGATCATGAATCCCCGAATGTTCCATTCGTTCCACAGGATCTGAATGGATGCAGGTATGAAGCTCGAATCCATAGCAGATGAAATTCTTTTTGAGGAAAAAATGCAGATAATTTACAAAAACCAAATGTTAAAGAGTTAGCTCAAAATACTTGCATTCATTTGGAAGCAAAGAACAAACATTCAAAACTTTATTCCACTGTCATCCATCTTCCCACGCAATTCCAAATGGCAGGGGTAATCAGAACATTGGATTCCTTTTATCCTATAATTTCGAATATCGATCTCTAGCCAAGATCAAAAGTTCGATCCTTATCGTATTCATCCTAACAGTCTTGCCTCAAGGTTTTATGACAGGCTAAGCCATTTGGGCATGCATGTGTTATCACAGAAAACGGCCGGAAAAGGTATTGATTACAAACAAACCTAAACTTAACACTAAATTAGTGTTCACAAATTTCTGGCACGCCCAGTGGGACCATCTCTACCTCTCATCTCTTTACTTTGAGGAATTCACATGGCGCCAAAGATGATTAACGTCAAGAATGTTGTCGCATACAACCGGCTTGCTGCTTTTCCTTTACTCTCATATGGGGGCTCTTCATCTGCTGAGTTTTCAAAGTTGGTCAAGGCTAGGACAATTGCTGAACTATATAAGGAAACTGAAGAATTGCTCAAGTCCGATTCCCCCAAGGCATCCCCATCTTACAAGGATGTCGCTGAAAAGAATATTCTCAATGACGGGGACTCCCCAAAGTGGACTTATGCCCAGTCTGTGGCCATGACGCGCAAACAGGCTGAAGATAGAAGAAATGCTCAAGTCTATCTCCCCTAGGGCTTCCCCATCTTACAAGAATGTTCTCAAAGAGGGGGCTTCTCCAAAGTGGACATATGCCCAATCTGTGGCCAAAACTCGTAAATAGACTAAGGAAATAGAAGAAATGCTTAGAGCAATTTTCCATAAGTCGTCTCAACCAACTACTGGTGACAATCCTTTTGACAAGGTTCTGGTATCTCCCGTGCCATAGATAAATTTTAAAAATATCTCGTCAAGTGACTCTCCGTCAAATTCTTCCCCAAAAGCTTATTCAACTAAAGGCTTAAAAGTCATGCCAGTGAAGATGGCGGATACTCCTTCACTTGAAGATCAGGTCACAGCTCTCACAAAAACTGTGGATGCTATGATGCTTTTTATGAAAGAAAGAGAGCAGGAAATGAACTACATTGTCAAAAAGCTGGAGAGTAAAGACGCCGACAAAACATTTATGGAAGAAATTTCGCGCATCCAAGTTGACAAAGGAAAGGGGGTCATGAATGTTGATGATTCGGCAAAGCACACGTCCGTTGTTGAAGATCCTATTCCAGTGAAAGCAATGATGGAATTAATAAAAGAAACGGTGAAGGGCGAGCTTGAGGGCAAATCATCATCATCTTCGGCATACTGTAAGCCTTACAGCCGAAGAATCAAAGGCCTCAAGATGCTAGTTGGATATCAGCCTCCATACTTCCAAGTTGACGGAAAGGGAAATAGACGTCAACATGTGGCTCATTTCATCGAAACTTACAATAATGCAGGCACGGATGGGGATTGGATGGTCAAACAGTTTGTTCGCTCTCTGAAGGGAAATGCTTTTGATTTGTACATTGACCTCAAGCCAGACACCATTGATAGTTGGGAACAAATGGAAAGGGAGTTTCTAAACCGCTTCTACAGTATGCGGCGCGTGTTGAGCATGATCGAGCTAACTAATACTCGCCAATGGGAGGAAGAGCCCGCCGTCGACTCACACGGTCAGTAACCGCGCGTGTGAGTCCGCTTTGCTGTGTCCGGCTGCATACGACAACTGCTCCTATCCCGTACTATAATTAATTACAAATTTATTCTTTTTATTTTGGTTGTTCTATTTGCGCATCTCACGCTTTGTTATTAACATGATTTGATCGGCTTATGATGAAAGGAAGACCAAGATTATCGACTTTATCGGGTTAATTGTCTTCTCAAAATAATCGAATCCTAAAACAAAATCATTCTTGTTCAGTGACTAACCGCTAACCCGAGTCGCGATTTCACGTTTCAATCTAAACCGTATGATCACGTGGTTAATCCAACATCTTTAAAAACTCCAACATAGCAATTACTTAATATCATGTCGAGGAGTTCTAAAATCTGTCGGGGATAGATTTACTTATCAGGGGAAATTAATAAGATTTTAATTCGTCGATGTGGATTACTCCACTGGGAACTGCGCGCTGACGCCGTAATGAGCCATCAACATCCCCACGAAAGTGACGAACTCGCTGCCTTCACTGAGCATCCGTGCGTGCGAGTCCGCTTTGCAGCGACCGGCCGCATACGACAACAGCTCCATCCACACCTTAAAGATGATCTCCCATCTATTCTCGTTCCGTTGGAGTAATCAGACCAACCTGCATGATTCACTCAACATGGAGCGCCCGCTGTGCTCCACTTTAATCTCAGGTTCAGTGGTGTTAGAGAGTTCCTGGAGGATTAATGCACAAAATTCCCGCATGGTCGACAATGTACTCTCGTTCAGGGGCCTCTTAATCGACTTCTTTAGGTTCTCCAAGCTCGTGTGTTACAATACCCTCGTCCTATTCTTTCAGTTCTTATCACTCTGCCTAACTAATATAGGATGGGGAATGCAATATTTTATGATGGTATATGCTCGGTAGTATGCCTAATATCTGAGCAGCAGCACCTGGGCGATTGCGGAAGCTGAATCAGAGCAGATTGTTGAGCCACTTGAGGAATTTGAAGAGCTCGGACCCATTGGAGATGCGATAATGACGTCCAATTCCGCAAAAAAAAGGCCTTAGCTTAATGAGAAGTGTGTTATTTTACAGGGAATCGCGCGCCTATGCCGTAGTGAGCCATCAACATCCATATGAATGTGATGAACTCGCCACCTTCGCTCAGCAACCGCGCGTGCGAGTCCGCTTTGCAGTGTCCAGCTGCATATGACAACAGCTCCATCCACACCTTGAAGAAGATCTCCCACCTCTTGTTGTTCCCTCCTATTAATCGGACCAAGCTGCACGCATCATTTAATACAGAGTGCGCACAATGCTTCACTTCAAGTGCTGGTTCGGTGACACTGGCGTGTTCCTCGAGGATCAGCTTGCAAAACTCCTGCATGGTTGAAGCCCCAAATTTCCTCCCCAGCAGCTTCACCTCCACGCAGGTGTCTTCGTATTTTACATGGCTGATTCCGGCCACCGCAGACATCAACTTCGGCTGATTGACCAGTAAATACATCACGTAATCCGACAAAATCTTACTGTACATCTTCATGTCGTCAGCATAGCCAACGTCGCCCTCAATGTTGTAACAGATCTCGGTAGCGATGTGCCAGATTAGAAGAGTATTGTCATACTCGAAATCGTTGATGTAAGGCAGCAATTCGTGACATAAACTTTCTTCAATCGCCCAATCTCCCCTTGCTTCATATACTTGTCTCATTGTTCCTGCATCAGTGGCATTTGTGGCCTTCCTCTCGAGGTCCTTGAAAACTAGCCCCCACAGCTCGGGATTAATGGCTTCCTTGGATGTTGATCTCATAACGGCAAGTTTCTCCCAAACAAAGCCTGTAGACGGATGACAATCGATCGGTGAACACATACTCTAGAAATAGTATTCCGGGTAGCCGAAGATGAACTTTACCTGGTTTACGACATTTTCTAGGAGCGCACACTCTGAAGCAATGGGATAAAAGGTTGAAAGAGCCCATCTTTTCCGACCAGACTCTGTCCATGAGGCTTATGAAAGCAGAACCCTCCAAGCAGAAACACACGAAAAGGCAAAATGCTACTCCAACCAGGTAAGGGAAAAGTCCCTGTCCGATGACTTGAAAAACGAAGTACTTCTGATCGTTGGTATTCGTCCAGTCGGAAATTGAGACCATCACACTGCTAGCCACGTCAAGAACAAAAACACCAGCGAACAAAGCATATGTGATCGCAATGTCAACTTTGCGAAACTCATCCTTATCTGTGAGGCAGAACAAAATGAAGGCGGCCAGGGTGCCCGAAGAGGCAATGCTACGGGTGAATACTCCCCACCCAGAGTTTGCTGCCATGATTTTCGTGTAGAAAACCTCGTACAAGAAATTAAGCTCGATCGAGATTAGGCGGAATACCTCATCGGCATCTTTCTGCAAGATAAACTCCCGGGTCTCATTCCGCTCGGAAATATTCGGCATGATATCGACAGTTAGGCCCTTGAATATCTTGTGAAAGTGGAAGGCTGGTTTTATATCTGCAGGGAAGTGAGCCTCATCGTCCTCGCCATCCCTATCAACATCATCACCTAGTTTGGAAGTCTTCTTGATCGACGTCTTCAAGTTCTCCAAGCTCGCAAGATACAGCGACCTCGTCCTCTCTCCGTATTTAATCACGCCGGCCACGCATATCAGGACTGTGGGAGTCAAGATCCCGCTGTTGCTCAGCGACTTCACGAATATGTACAAGAACACGAAAACCTGGGCGATTAGCCCGACGAGGTGACGGAGCCACAGAGCGTTGTCCTCGAGGGAGAAGGCGGTGATTGTGTCGGGTCCCCCGAGGTGGATCAGGAGGAAGGCTGCCCAGAACGCCATCACGTCCTGGGCGACCTCTGTCTCATAGTTTGTGCACCTGTTTCCGGCATTGGAGATCAGCCCGAAAGCGAATATGGCTGCCCAGTCCGCGAGTAAGTAGGCCGACCAGTTGACAAAAGTGACGAATCCGTTGGAGGTCCTCTTCCTAAGAGGGGCGGTGAGGGCGAGGACGATCTGCATACAGAGGCTGAGGATCATGAAACCCCGAATGTTCCACGCGTTCCATATGTTCTGCACGGTCGTGGCAATGAAAGTCGAATTCATGGCCTGGATGGAACTATTACCACCAATCCCCAATAGATGAAGAAGAAGAAGACGACGACCTGGACGACTAGTCAACGGGAGGCAAAGGCCAGTGGGAGTAGACTTTCTGAGGTATGGAGAATGAAACGCGGAATGAGCTCAATCATTACAACCTCCACCACTAATGGATTAAAAAAAAAAAAAAAAACTCGATCATGATTTCAGGTTTAATCTAAACCGTACGATCACGAGTTGAAACATTTCATTATGAACTCCAACTTAATATTATAAAGCATATTTCATATCTCCAACGGTAAAGCGTTTACGAAGGAATGTTGTGCTGAAACAACAAAAGAACAATTATATTTAGTTAGATTTTATAATTATATTTTCTTTACAAACGACTAAATAAGAACGAAGTCACAACATATATTACAATATCATAAAGGTCCCAACTTCAATGTAATTGTCGTTTAGTCAAGAAAAATTATAGCCGCCAACTCCTCACTAATTGTCCTTTCCTTTTCTTAAGGGTCGATGAGTGATTGATACATTTCTTTAGGTTAAAATTCCAGATAAATCGACATATAAAAAAAAAATACGTCTAAATAATTGTTAATGTAAACGATTTTCGACGATTACATGTCCGAACTCATCGAATTTAAGGAGACATTAGCCGTGACCTTGTATATATATATATATTATAAAGGCCCCCAACCTGCTCAGAAATTGTCGTTTTAGCATTCCAATGAGTTGGATGGACAGCTTTATATTCGTTTAATCCAAGTGGGTGTTAAACAATAATTTCTATTATTATTTTTAACTTAGAAAGAAACAAAGCCAGACAATAAACGTATGTAGAAGTTGTGATTAGTGGGAGAGGATCCAAAAGAGTCATGTGAGCTGTGATTGCTTGGTGTTGTATCATGCTATCGACGATATAATAAATGTGATAAAGATTATCGTGTTTCTCGAGTTTGTTCATCTGATTGATTCATTTTTCTGTTCTTAGTATGGTGCTTTGAAAGAACTTGGGCTACTAATGGTTTCCCACATCCAGGGCTGGGAGTTCCAGTCCTGGGTTGCTTCGGGTCGCACGTTATGGGTCAAGGCCAAAATTTCGTGTTCGGATTCCCGAGAGGTCGGATATGTAATCGTCGAAACCCGGTAATATTGGTAACTCTTCAGACATGTCGACGATTTATTCATACATATACACGGTTTTTTTGTCTACACGTCGTTTTACTGTTTAGATATGTGTACCTATGTCCAAACTCACGAAATTTCAAGATAAGGAATTTTAGCGTTACCCCTAAAAATCAATATATTCAAAACTATCTCATTTTTTAAAATAAAATTATAAGATATCAGACCCAAACATATGCTAAGCTTGAACATGGGATGGTCGATTTTCATGTAGACCATCGAATGTTGCTTCTCCCACCAGTGGCTACTGTACTGGCTGCTGACCGACGGGGAACTGGTCGCCGATGCCACAGAGAGACATCCGAATCCATACGCTGGTGATGAATTCGCTTCCTTTGTTCAGCAGTCGGACATGGGAGTCTACTCTGCAATGAATTGCTGCAAATGTCAACAACTCCTCCCACACCTCATAGATGACCTCCCACCTGTTTTCGTTCTCTCTTAGCAGCCGGACCAATCCGCATGAGTCCTTCAATACCGAGAATCCAGGATTTTTCCCTTCAATGGCAGGTTCACTGATCTTGGCATGGTTGTTCTCGTCTATGATTTTGGGTTCAATGATGATGGCATGATTGTTCTCTTTGATGGCGGGTTCACTGATGTGTTTCGCAAGAATCGACTCGCAAAACTCCTGCATTGTAGGAACCTCCGACTTCCTCCCTAGCAGCTCCTCCAACTCCGCGCGGGTGTCTTTGTACCTAATGTGGCTGATTCCGGCCACTGCAGACATCAAGTTTGGTCGCCTGACCAGAAGATACATTATGTAATCTGATAATTTCTTACTGAATACCCTCTTCTTCTTCATGACGTCATTGTGGACGTAATCTTCCTCTGCCTCTACGTTGAAGCAGATTTCAGTAGCAATGTGCCAAATCAAAAGCGTGTTCTCGTAATGGAAGTCCTTGATATAAGGCATCAGTTGGTCACAACCGCTTCTTCCGAGCGCCTGATCTCCCCTCGCTTCATATAATAATCTCAATCTTGACTCGTCGATGGCCTCCGCCGCATTTTTCTGGATGTACTTGTAAACAGGGTCCCACGAGGAGATGTCAATGTCTTCCCAGGATACTTGTCTCTCTCTTGCTAGCTTGTTCCAGATAAAACCTGCTATCATTGTATAAGCATCAATCGGTAAACCAGAATATAAGGAAATTAAGCCCCGAGAGTAGTGGAAGACGAACTGTATTTTACCTAATGTCCGGCCTTTCTTTAGGTTGCTCTGTTCAAAGCAATGGGACAAGATACTGAAATATGCCAGTTTAAACGACCATTCACTCCGGAGGAAGAAACGACCGGCAGCTGAGTCTGGAATATGAATAATAAAAACCAGTGCACTCATCATCAAAGGAAAAATAATACCTTGCCCAAAGATCAACCAAGCTAAATCCTTTAAATAGAAATTTTTGAAGCTGGAATTCAATAATGTCATCATGTTGGCTATATGAAGAACAAAAACTCCTGCAAATAGTGAATATGTGATTACTAGATCCCCTCCATGAAACTGGTGCTTATGTCCAGAGCAGAATAAAACGAAAGCCACCAGTGTGCTGTAATACGTGATCGCTCGGGCAATCCTTCCCCATGTGGAATTTGCCCCCTTAATTTTTGTGTAGAGAAGTTCATACAGGAGATTTTGTTCCCTCGATATTACAAATAATACGACATCTGGAGATAATTTCAAGATGTCTGCCCGGCTCTTGTTACATTCCTGAAGATCCGGCCTGATGTCAACAATGAGGCCCTTGAGTATGCTGCTTCTGATGTCATTGGACTTAATTTTTTCTTCCCCTGTGGCTTTCTCAATAGTCTTCTTTAGGTTCTCCAAGCTTGCGAGATACAGAGCCCGGATCCTCTCCCCGTAGTTAATCACACCTGTTACAAATATCAGGATCGTGGGAACCAGGAGCCTGTTGTTTGGTAGTGTCTTCAAGAAGATGTAAATAAACACAGAAAGTTTGGCGATGAGGGCAACGAGGTGACGCATCCACAGGGCATTATCCTCCATAGAGAAGGCAGTTATGGTGTCCGGACCCCCAAGGTGGACTAGAAGGAAGGCTGCCCAGAACGCCAGGACATCAGGGGCGACTTGCGTGTCGTTGTTTTCCAAGTTCCGGCATCCGGCATTTGAGATCAGTCCGAACACGAAAATTGCAGCCCAGTCAGCCAGTAAGTAAGTAGACCAGGCGATGAATATGACTAACCGATTGGATGTCTTCTGCCTGTAAGGGGCAACAAGGGCGAGAAGAAGTTGCATACAGAGGCTGAGGATCATGAAGCCTCGGATATTCCACAAGTTCCATTGGTTCTGTAATGCCGTGGATATGAAGGTATAATCCATGGCCTTAGAGGGCAAGATGCAGAGAAGATGAAAGAGAAGAAGAAGAAGATGGATTGAGAGTATAGACCAAAATGTTACTCAGATCTGGTTTTATCTTCAGCTGCACTTCCATGGATCTGATCTTGGGATCTGAAAGTCAACCATGACTTCTGAATAGTTGGGATCTAAATATTTCTTTTATTACACACAAACCTTAACACTGCTTCCTGTCCCTTTGCAATGGATTAAGGTTTGTTTATTTTCGCGAAGAAGTGATTATTTTGTTTAATGTAAAGTAAAAAGGGACCATCTTGTTCTAAATGATAAGTTGCTTGAATTCGTTTTCAAAAGTATTGAATTTGAAATTTATCATGTGTAGTCACTTCTGTTAGAAAACCAGATGCTCTACTCTAGTCGAGTCCGGATTAGTCGGCACGAAGCTACCGATACCTTCAGCCGCCATCGTTATCGACATGTAGAGCCTCCAGCCATCGGTGACGGCATGCCCGTTTCGTGTTGTCCTTGCTGAGTGTTGGTGCACCACGGTTGGAAAGAGATTGATTTCACTGGCTGTCCTTCCCATCACCGAAAGCTCCATCCCCTAGGAAAACATACCCGCGACGAAGCTCTCGATCTTTCCCTCGACTCGTCCAGCCAGCCCTGGAGATCATACGGATCCTCCTCCCATCATATCAGAGTCGGCACCCTGGTAAGCTCGAACATGGTAATCATTCCCCCAACATAAGCATGCAAGAGGGCAATGTCATCGGGTGACGCACTTCGAGTTTCTTGTGGGCCATGGATTCCATTTGAACACAATCTAGACCATAACGGAAAGAAAATGAAGCCATGAACAAATAATCGAACATCCATTCTGTATATCCTTTCAGGTTAATGGGGAACTGGTCGGGATGCTACATAGAGCCATCAATATCCATATGACCGTGATGAATCCCCTGCCTTCAATCAACAGTCGGACGTATGAGTCGACTCACCAATGACCAGTTACGTATGGCAACAACTCCACCCGCACCTTATACATGACCTCCCCACTTGGTAGTTTGACCGACCTGCACAAATACTTCAACATTGGGAATGTGCGTGATTGTTGTCTTCGACGGTGGGTGAACAATATAGGCGTGTTCCCCTGTGAATCGACTCGCAGAACTCCCACATTATTGGAGCCTCCAACTTCCTCCCTAGCAACTTTAACTCGACGCGGGTGTCTTTGTACCTAATCGGCTTTGTACCTAATCTGTCTGATGCCAGCAACTGCAGACATTGGCTTGGGTTGCTTGACCAGAAGGTACATCATGTAATCCACAATGTCTTACTCAATATCCTCTTTGTTGATTCACATTGACATCTCAATAGCAGCATGCCAGATTAAAACGTTATTATCCAGCTGGAAAGCCCCTGATGTAAGGCATCAATTCATGACAACCGCTTTTTTCGAGCGGTCGATCTCCCCTTGCGTCATATAAATCTCTCATTCTTGCCGCATCAAAAGTATCCGCTGCTTTACCCTTACTGTCACGACGTACTTTCCCACAGAAAGATATCAAAGTCTTCCCTAGACATATGTCTCTCTCTCTCTCTGATGAGTCTGTCCCATATAAAACCAGTTACCGTTCAAGCATCAACAGAAAACCAGAACACAGGGAATTTGAGCTCCAAGTAGTCGAAGACAAGGTTCACGGAACCTAGTCTTCGGCCTTTCCACATGGACTGTTAGAAGCAATGACACAAGATATTGAAAGAACCTGTTTTCTTCGACCATTCCCTCTTGAGGAGGCGATCAAAAGCTGAACCTTTCGCAAAGATGGAATTAACAACAGTACAAAGTACCATAAAAAGGTGGAAGAATCCCTTACCTCAAGGCCAACAAAATAACATCATTCAAACTGGCATCCAGAAAAAGATGATTTCAGTAACATCATCGTGTTGGCTATATGAAGAATAAAAACTCCAGCAAAACAGTGCATACGTGATGGTGAGATCAAAGCGGTGAGGCTCGTGCCTGTCCGCAAGGCAGAACAAAATGTAATAGGTGATGGCTCGGGCAATCTTTCCCCATGTGGAAGTTATCAGAGTCTGAAGAAGCTCAAGGAAGGAAGCAAAATCTGCAGGAAAAAGGCAGGGAGAACGAAGAAGAAGATGGCAAGGAAGAAGAAGAAGAAGAAAGCTAGGAAACGACAAAACCAATTAACAGAACCTTTCTGTTTTTACTATCAACACTGAGAAAAACAGAATACATAGTTTTGCAGTACTGTGCGCTGCTGATTTATAGCCCGCATTCTGTTACAGCAGCCACTTCCTCTAATTACAACTTTATCCTCCAACCTGACGATGATCTTCTAGAATCAAGCCAGCACACACATGGTCTTGGCCTGTTATTCGGGCTATTCTCCAGGGCTGGGCTCCATACTGCCATAGTCCAACACTTCCCCGCAAAAATAACTCCCTTCTTCTTTCAGTCTCCCTTCTTCTTTCAGCTTTGCCTTCTTTCCTCCTTCTTTTCCTTCCGTATTCTCGTCTGTTTCTGCATTCTTCACTCCAGATATTTCTTCTCCCATGACCATGTTTCCATCACCAGTCAAACCTCGTTTTACAGCCACTGTCAGTTTGCTCCGAGCGTTTAGAAACCTTTGAATCGGAATTACCTTGGTTAGAGGATCTGCCAGCTGATCCTCCGAACTAACGTGCAGCACTTGAAGCTCTCCAGCAAGCACCTTTTCTCGCACAAAATGAAAGTCTATTTCTACATATTTCGTGCGAGCATGTAGAACCGGATTTGCTGCAATTTGTACTGTACTTAAATTATCACAGTAAAGAACCGGAGGTAGAGAAGTGACTGATGAACGCTGATCTCCCTTCAGCTCCATCAGTAGGGTCTTAACCCACATTACCTCTGCAACCCCATCAGCTAAGGCCCGAAATTCTGCTTCCGTGCTGGATCTCGACACCACTTTCTGTTTGTGAGAAACCCAAGATATTATGTTTGGTCCCAGAAATGTACAATAAGCACTCGTACTCTTCCTGTCATCCGGGCAGCTCGCCCAATCAGCATCGGTGAAACAGGAGATGTTACAATCATCAGCAGCTGTAATAGTAAGGCCATACGTGGTCGTTCCCCTCAGATAACGGAGAATTCGTTTAAGAGCTTGGAAATGAGAGGTGGTGGGGCAGTGCAGAAACTGACACACCTTATTTACAGCGAAGCATATGTCCGGCCGGGTATTAGTGCAATACTGCAAAGCACCAACTAGGCTTCGATACTCTGTAGGATCAGCCAACACTTCACCATCATACTTAGACAAAGTTCCTGTAGTTGACATAGGAGTTGGAACTGATCTGCTCTCGGACATATGTGCTTTCTCCAGCAGCTCCTTTATATACTTATCCTGGCATAAATTAGACCTTCATCATTACGAGTAACCTGTAAGCCTTGAAAATAGGAGAGTTCGCCCAAATCCTTGAGTGCAAACTCTTTGTTGAGACGATTCAGTAGGACTGTAATACCATCATGATTCGAACCTGTCACAATGATATCGTCGACATAAACCAGCACAATGATAGCCCCAGAACTGGTATGTTGGTAAAACAATGAAGCATCCGCCTTTGAGTTTGTGAACCCCAAAAATTGCAGACAATTGCTTAACTTCAAATACCACGCCCTTGGGCTCTGTTTCAGTCCATAAATAGCCTTCTGCAGTAGACACACATGATTGGGAAACTCTGGATCTTCAAATCCTGGTGGCTGTGCCATTAGTACTGTTTCCAGGAGATCTCCATTGAGGAAGGCGTTACGAACATCAAGCTGTCGTAGAGGCCAGCCAGATGTTACTGCAAGGCAGAGTACCACTCGAATCGTCTGGTGCTTCACAACCGGACTAAAAGTGTCCGTATAATCAACTCCGGGGGACTGATGAAATCCCTTGGCCACCAAGCGAGCCTTGCACCGTTCTAAGGTTCCTGTGGAAGTCAGTTTCACCTTGTAGACCCACTTACAGCCAACAATTCTCTGATTCTGGGTGGCTGGAACAAGCTGCCATGTATCGTTTCGCATCAATGCCTCAAACTCCTCTCTCATGGCATCTCTCCAGATGGGCGAAGTAAAAGCCTCACGAAAAGAAGATGGCTTAGAGGGTAGGGAAGAGGATTTGAAGGATGATGAAGAACTGGGTGCAGAGGAGAAGGACAGGGAAGGTGAGTGATCTAAATGATAAAGCTTTGGTTTGGTGATGCCCGCCTTAGATCTGGTCAACATTGGGTGAACATTTAGTGTAGTAGGTACCTGGTGACCACTACTATTAGATGTCGGTAATGGTGCAGATGAACGATCAGAGTTACTGGAGACAATTCTGTCAGACAGAGATGGGGACACAGACGAAATAGAGTGTTCTGTAGTTGAAGAGGAATGTTGTGGAACAGCAGAGAATGTAGAGGAGTCTAATGAAGAAAATAACGGGAATGCCAGAAGGGGTGAAAGAGGAAGAATGACCGGGAGACACGGAGGAGACGCAGAGATTGAAGAAGAGGATTCTGGACTGACTTGGAAAGGAAAAATATCTTCATTAAAGAGGACATCCCTAGAAACATATATGCGACCAGTACGTTTATCAAAACAAATGTAGCCTTTATGAGATGCACTTCTCCCTAAAAGAACACAGTTAACAGACCGAGGTTCGAGTTTATGGGTGTTGTAAGGACGTAGTAAAGGGTAACAGGAACAGCCAAACACGCGAAGGGATTCATAGTCAGGTGTGGAGTGTGTAAGTGTTTCTAGTGGAGAGGAAAAGTTAAGGAGTTTGGAGGGGAGGATATTAATCAACGACACTGCCTCATGAAATGCATATACCCAGAAAGTCAAAGGGATGCTTGCATGAGTAAGAAGAGACAACCCCACCTCAACGACATGACGGTTTTTCCTCTCAACCCGGCCATTTTGTTGTGGCGTGTATGGACAGGAAATTTGGTGGTCAATACCAAGTTGTAAGAGGTAGGAATGGAGTGTACGAAATTCTCCCCCCCAGTCAGAGCGAACAGCAGTAATGGAAGCTTGGAATTGTGTTTTTATCATGGCTTGAAATTGTCGAAAACCGGACAAAGCTTGAGATTTTTCCCGAAGAAAGTATATCCAAGAAAATCTGGTGGTATCATCCACAAATAGCAAAAAGTATCTGTCCCCAGTGATAGATGGAACCGGGGAAGGCCCCCAAAGATCGATGTGAATTAACTGAAAAGGTTTTGCAGCACGCGAAGAAGATAAAGGAAATGGAAGCCTGTGATGTTTGCTAGTAGCACAAGCATGACAGAGTAGAGGCAAGTCTGTAACGGCTGAGTGTTTACAGTGCTGTAAGACTCGAGATAAAACTTCAGAGCTAGGGTGTCCTAATCGAGAGTGCCAGAGAGCAGATAAACCAGCAGAAGATTTGTGCCCGGATGACTTGGAGACTGTCAAGACAGTTTGTGGTGAAGAGACAGCACTAGGAGGAATTGATGGAATGAAGTTATTGCTGAGATGCCTCTGAGGTACTGGGTGTAATTGAGGCTGAGTGGGAAGAGTGTACAAGCCTCGATTCATCCGACCCTGGAGAAGAACGCACCCGGTAGTCTTGTCCTTGACAAAGAAGGAGTCAGAGTGAAATTCAGCAACCACATTGTTGTCTTGACATAATTTTGAAACATTAATGATATTTCGAGAAAGAGATGGAGTGTGAAGAGTATGAAACAACTCAATCAAGCCAGAGGAAGAGAACAGAGACACATCACCAGTATTCTGAATTTTGACATGAGCACCATTACCAACAAGAATAGAAGTTGTACCTGTATATGGGGATAGATTACGAAGGGCAGAAGTTGTAGGAGTTACGTGATGAGTAGCTCCAGAGTCAAGTATCCAGGCCTCATGGTCAGGAATGGAATGGTTACTGGGAAATGGTGGTGTTATATGGGAGAGAGGATAACGAGGCCCAGGATATTGAGAAACGTTGGTGAGATGAGTTTGTGGCTGAATAGAAGAAGAAGTGGGTGGGGTGGAATATGTGGCTGAGGAAGGGGTAGCTGTACTGAGGACTGATGGTCAGTAGGTGGGACAGGGGAATTAGTTCTGTAGAAGCAGGTAATAGCTGTGTGGCAAATTTTAAAACAAATATGACAGCGGGGCTTTGCTCTTGGAAATTGTGGCCTACCACCCCAATGAGGGATATTTTCAGAAGGTCGAAAAGGTGGTTTTCCAAGCAGACCAGTTTGAGAGTTGAAGGAAGAAAAGGGTCGATGTGTGGAGGGCTGCCAATGTGGTCTGCTCTGAGGTCGAGGAAGAGAAGTTGGTCTGCTATGTGGGAAGGCAGGGTGATTTTCGTAAGGCCGCACATCAGGAGAGCGAAGTGAAGAGAGATTTACCTGAGGAAGAGTGCTATCCGATACAAACCGCCGTTCCAGCCTCATGTCAAAGTTAAGAAGAAGGCTGTGTACCTCTTCGAGCTTCGGCTGGTCCGTCCTGCTATAAATTGCTGTAACGACCGCGTCGTACTCCGCTGGCAGCCCTTCCATTAAGTACCATAGGTAATCTCGATACCGGACTGGCTCTCCGATGGCATTCAGCTGATCCGACAGTGATTTTAAGCCATTCAGGTACTGCTGCATGGTACGTCCATCCTTCTTTAGTTGCTGCATCTGCAGCCGTAAGTTGAGAATTCGAGAAGGTGACGCAGACTCATAACGATTCCGAAGAACTTCCCACACTTCGCATGCACTTTTGCAGCAGACCACCTGGCTTAGCGGTTCGGATGTCAATGAGGAGAACAGAGGCTCATGACTGCCTTATCCATGCGCTGCCAGCTCTTGTATTTTGGATTTACTACCAGTCTATCGTCATCAAGAAATTGAGCTGGTAGAGTTGTGCTTCCATAAATATAGTCTTCGAAACCTGAAGCAATTATAGCAGCAAGTATCTGGCCCTTCCAAAGGACGTAGTTACCTTCATCTAACTTCACCAAGGCCGTGAAGACTCCAGCAGGTATTGAACTATGAAAACCTGCAGCCGCTGTCAACCCAGAAGCTCCAGAACCAGGAGTCTGCCCAGAAGAGAACTGGGGTGTCGTGGGTTCAGGTAGTCGCTCGGCCATATTATATTAGAATAGGAGAAGATCAGGATCGTCTCGTAATTGGCTTTTAAGCTCTCGAAGGCTCTGATACCATGTGGAAGTTATCAGAGTTTGAAGAAGCTCAAGGAAGGAAGCAAAATCTGCAGGAAAAAGGCAGGGAGAACGAAGAAGAAGATGGCAAGGAAGAAGAAGAAGAAGAAGAAAGCTAGGAAACGACAAAACCAATTAACAGAACCTTTCTGTTTTTACTATCAACACTGAGAAAAACAGAATACATAGTTTTGCAGTATTGTGCGCTGCTGATTTATAGCCCGCATTCTGTTACAGCAGCCACTACCTCTAATTACAACTTTATCCTCCAACCTGACGATGATCTTCTAGAATCAAGCCAGCACACACATGGTCTTGGCCTGTTATTCGGGCTATTCTCCAGGGCTGGGCTCCATACTGCCATAGTCCAACACCCCATGTGGAATTTGCCGCCTTTATTTTCGTGTAGAGAGAAGTTCATACAGGAGTTTTAGTTCCTACGTGATAAGATCTAATATGAACTCAGGAGAATTACCCACGATGAGTGCCCGGCTCTTGTTACATTCCTGAAGATCCAGCACGATATCGACAACGGGGCCCTTGATTATATGCGGGTGCCCTCACTTTGTTCTCGCACTGTAGCTCTCTCAATAATGTTCTTCAGATTCTCCAAGCTCGTGAAATACAGTGCACAGGTCCTCTCCCCATAGTTGAGCACACCAGTCACGAATATTAGGATCGTGGGAACCAAGAGCCTGTTGTTCGGTAGCGTCTTCACGAAGATGCTGGGCCAACCTGGAGGAGTCCTTCAATACTGAGAGTGTGTGATTGTTCACAGCTTTGGTGGGTTTAGTGATGCTTGCGTTTTCCCTGAGAATCGACAAGTGGCTGCTGCCAGCCACCACGGACATCAACTTTGGTTGTCTGACCAGAAGATACGCCATGTATAGGATCGTATGGGTTTTCCGTTATTGTAGCAAACATGATCTTCCCCTTCAGATTTCATCTTTTGACGTAAAATTTCGAGATGAAAATCAAGATTGCGATTATAATATTTTGGCAATTTAATAAGATTATATTTGATTTAGATTATATTTTCATAATATATAGTTAGATTTGTTGGGTAGTTTGGAAAACGGTACTTTGTTGTATCACAGGAAGGCTTTGCGAAACTGCTGCGACAGATAAAGTGTTTCTGAAAATAAGGAACAAGGAACAAACAAATTTGGAGATGATATTTTGGCTAACTGCGGAGCTTTCTTTCTTTTCTTACGACTAGAATGTCTTCCTACTCTTTCTCTTACTCGCATACATTACTCCTTATATAGAGTCCTAGGAAAGATCTAGAACAAACATTTTCTCTACCCTAGTTCCTAGATCAGAAACTTCCTTCCAGTTCCTACGACATTAACACCACACAACTTCCAAGGCCACTAAACACACTTAATGAGATTATAAATTACAAAATCACATTTAACACTCCTAATTTGTAATCTTAAAAAACTTCTTGAACAACTCCAGCTTCTAAAAATTCACGGCCTTTGTTAGAATGCAGCGGACTGATCCTGGGTATGTATAAACTCTATAAATATCTCTTTATTCATCACCATTTATCTAATAAAGTGGTGGTGCAATTCAATGTGCTTTGACTTGCATGAAACACGGGGTTCTTCATCATAGCAATGACAGACTGATTATCACATAATATTGTTGTTGGATGAGCAACCTTCTTCCAGCAATAACCTTCTTAACCATACTGCTTCATGAATTGTTTCATCTGCTGTAATGTATTCTGCTTCAACTGATGATAACGCTACAATAGATTGCTTCTTCAAAATCCAGGAGATGGGTTTTGTTCCAGTAAAGAAAAAATATCCTAACGTGCTTCTTCGATTATAACACTTCTTGTCATTCCAATACTTCGCATACTTGAGCGAGGTTTAGCGATTAGCAATCTTTACACATCAATTTTGGTTCATTAACTCTTGTTGCATGAGTGAACTTCTCACTGACATCAACTATGGGCTGTTTTGAGTAGCCTTTTTCTACAAGACGAGATTTGTGCTTCTGCACACTTTCATCCTCATTGAACTTTGTTTTGGACACCCATTTCAAGCTAATTGCTTCTTTTCCTTTGGGAAGGTCTACTAGGGACCAAGTATCATTCTTCTCAATACTAAACATCTCTTCTTTCATTGCATTTCTCCATTTTTTCTTCTTTTGTGGTCATCTCAACAATAGTCCTGTTTTTTCTCTCAACAATGTCATTTTGCTGAGGTGAGTACTTCACAGTAAGATGTCGTTGTATGCCTTGCTGCTTACAATAATCTAGAAACGGCTTGTAAATGAATTCTCCTCCACATTATGTCCTCAAAGTCTTTATTTAATATTCACTTTGCTTCTCTGCATTTGCTTTGAAACTTAAAAAAGTAGTGAAAGCCTCAGATTTCCTTTCAAGAAAGTATACCCATATCATACGATTGTAATCATCAACAAATAAGAGAAAGTATTTCCTGTTACCGACCGTTGGAGTTTGAGTTGGACCACAGATCTCAGCATGCACCAATTGAAGAGGGGCTCTAGCTCCCCAAGAGGTATTGAGAAAAGGAAGATGATGCTGCTTCCCATACCCACGTCCTTCATAGACGCATGTTGCTGTTGGTTGGATTTTTGGAAGACCTATGACTATATTCCTTTATCACAACAACGTTAGGCCCTTGTGATTCGAATATTCATATCGCAAATGCATAACGTCATCTTCATTGCAACGATCATTTTCTCATTTTTGTTAACGACATCACATTAACTATCAGCAAAGTAACTTCACAATCTTGCCTCAAGGTTTTATGACTGGCAAAGCCATTTGGGCATGTTTGTGTTATTACAGAAAACGGAAAAAAAAAGGTATTGATTGTAGCCTTAGCTTAATGAGCACGTGTCTGTTATTTTACAGGGAATTGCGCGCCTATGCCGTAGTGAGCCATCAACATCCATAAGAATGTGATGAACTCGCCACCTTCACTCAGCAACCGCGCGTGCGAGTCCGCTTTGCAGTGTCCGGCCGCATACGACAACAGCTCCATCCACACCTTGAAGAAGATCTCCCACCTCTTGTTGTTCCCTCCCATTAATCGGACCAAGCTGCACGCGTCTTTTAATACAGAGTGCGCACAATGCTTCACCTCGAGTGCCAGTTCGGTGACGCTGGCGTGTTCCTCGAGGATCAGCCTGCAAAATTCCTGCATGGTTGAAGCCCCAAATTTCCTCCCCAGCAGCTTCACCTCCACGCAGGTGTTTTCGTATCTTACATGGCTGATTCCGGCCACCGCAGACATCAACTTCGGCTGATTGACCAGTAAATACATCATGTAATCCGACAAAATCTTACTGTACATCTTCATGTCGTCAGCATAGCCAACGTCGCCCTCAATGTTGTAACAGATCTCGGTAGCGATGTGCCAGATTAGAAGAGTATTGTCATACTCGAAATCGTTGATGTGAGGCAGCAATTCGTGACATAAACTTTCTTCAATCGCCCAATCTCCCCTTGCCTCATATACTTGTCTCATTGTTTCAGCATCAGTGGCGTTGTGGCCTTCCTCTCGAGGTCCTTGAAAACTAGCCCCCACAGCTCGGGATTAATGGCTTCCTTGGATGTTGACCTCATAACGGCAAGTTTCTCCTAAACAAAGCCTGTAGTCGGAGGACAATCGATCGGTGAACACATACTCTAGAAATTCTATTCCGGGTAGCCGAAGATGCACTTTACCTGGTTTACGACATTTTCTAGGAGCACACTCTCTGAAGCAATGGGATAAAAGGTTGAAAGAGCCCATCTTTTCCGACCAGACTCTGTCCATGAGGCTTATGAAAGCAGAACACCCAAAGCACAACCTCACAACAACATAAACTGCTAATCCAACTAGGAAAGGGAAAAATCCCTGTCCGATTAATTGAATACCGAGGTACTTCTGCTCATTGGTATTTGTCCAGTCGGACGTTGTCATCATCACAACGCTAGCCACGTCAAGAACAAAAACACCAGCGAACAAAGCATATGTGATCGCAATGTCAACTTGGCGAAACTCATCCTTATCTGCCAGGCAGAACAAAATGAAGGTGGCCAGGGTGCCGGAATAGGCGATGGTGCGGGTGAATACGCCCCACCCAGAGTTTGCTGCCATGATTTTCCTGTAGAAAACCTCGTACAAGAAATCAAGCTCGATCGAGATGAGGCGGAATACCTCCTTGGCATCTTTCTGCAAGATAAACTCCCGGCTCTCATTCCGCTCGGAAATATTCGGCATGATATCGACAGTCAGGCCCTTGAATATCTTGTGAAAGTGGAACGCCGATTTTATATCTGCAGGGAAAGGAGCCTCATCGTCCTCGCTATCACTATCAACATCATCACCAAGTTTGGGAGTCTTCTTGATCGACGTCCTCAAGTTCTCTGTTAACTCTAAGAAATTAGAGTTATATGTCTCATTTAGGAGCCTAATTAATGATAGATATCCGATATTTATTGGCATATATAGTTAGTTGCATGTTATTTTCGGGTTAGTTGTTTTGTTTGGATATGTTTTGCACTTGTGAGGTTCTTTGCAGGAAAAGGGGTTGATACGACGGGAAATCTATGTGAGGAAGACATCTTGAAGGAGGAGTGACAAGACGGTAGATGGTAGAGTTGCCGAGAGGGAAGCTGTGGACGGGAAGTTTCGTGCAGCCACACGAGGATTTCGTGCAGCCACACGACGAGAAGATCTTTTTATAATATTTCCAAATCTTTTGGGTATTTTGGGGAAGATTTACCCTACATATAAAAGGGTTTCAAAACGTCAAACGAGAAGAGGAGGCGACCTAGACGACGGCTAAGGAAGAGATTGGAGAAGACGATGGAGATTATCCTTTCTTTTATTTTCTTGTTTCGTTTGTCTGCTAGGATGCTGAACTAAATCTTTTATCTGGGACGGTGATGAACCGACTCGTGTAGTGATTGTCTAAACTCTTTTCGGAATCAATTCGTGAAGTTTCTAGTTTGCTTATATTCTCTTGTGCTTAATGCTTGCATATTGGGTTGATCGCCGATTTGTTCGATTTCTTATCCTTTAGTAGACTCGAGAGAGGAACTTAGGATTAGAAGAGGGAGAATATAACCGAGGTTAAGTCTGAGAGATCAGATTAACTCAGAGGGGTATAGAGATATACGCTCGTAGGTAACCGAGATAACAATTGGCACTTAAAAGGATTATAGTTGTTCGTGCATCGCTATAGAGATATAGGTTTACGGATAATCTATAATTCATCGTTACAAACTCGAGAGAGGTCTAACGAACAATAAGAATTGTGGTTAGTAAACGGGAAACTGAGAGAATTGAGGAAGAGAGAGTGCCGATGATTCACGAACGATAGGGGATTCATAGTCCTAGGTTTTTTCTCATCTATTGATTTATTCTACACTTGCTTTTATTTAGTTATTACTTTCATTCTTGAATCAAATCTTTTAAACAATTAAATCTTCACTGGCTAGATTAAGACTTGTTAGATTGATAATAGGCAAACTATTCTGAACAATCTCCGTGGGAACGACTTTTACTCACTACTTTATTACTTGTGCGACCCGTATACTTGCGTGTGCGTTTCTGCGAACAAGTTTTTGGCGCCGCTGCCGGGGATTGTGCCGGAATTTATTTTGTTATATTTTTCATTTATCAAGTGCTTAAATTTAGTCACCGTTTACATTTCGCAGGTGTATGCGACACTGTAGAAGTGAAAACGAGCTACTCTTTGACCCTGAGATTGAGCGAACTTTTCGGATATTGAGAAGAGGTCAAAAGAAATCAATGGCGAACGCAAATAATCGTCTAAACGTTGAAGATCCGCAACAAAGAAGGACGATGCGAGAATATGCACAACCAACTCCACAAAATCATGCTGGATTCCTACGTCCAGAAATTCAAGCAGACACGTTTGAGATTAAACCATCTATTATTCATATGATTGAAAATTCTAATTTTGGTGGTTTGATTAATGAAGATCCACATTGGCACCTGACACGTTTTGAAGATTTGTGTGCAACTTTCAGGTACAATGGAGTTTCCGCAGAAGCAATCAAGTTGAGGTTATTTCCATTCTCACTTCGGGATAAAGCTAGATCGTGGTTATATTCGCTGCCCGGTGAATCAGTTAGCTCGTGGGATGATCTCAGAAAGCATTTCTTGTCCAAGTACTACCCACCGAGCAGGACTGTAAAAATAAGGAATGATATCACCTCATTTCGCCAACTGCCCAATGAGTCTATGTATGAAGCATGGGACAGATTCAAGGAATTGCAAAGGTTATGTCCCCACCACGACATACCTAAGTGGATGCTGGTTCAAAGCTTCTATGACGGGTTAGCGGAGCAACTTCAATCAACAATTGACTCAGCTGCTGGGGGTACAATAATGAACAAAACTCCAGAAGATGCTTTGGAATTGTTCGAAGCAATGGCAACTAATAATGGCCAGAGAAGAACACCAGCAAGAGGAGGAGGCTATCATCAACTTGACGCCATAACCGCTCTCAGTGCTCAATTGGAAACTCTCACGAAAGAAATGGCTGCATTACGCACCTCATCTCAAACATCTAATAATGCTCGTGCTAATTTGCAGGTTATGGAAATGCAAGAATCGGACGAGGTGAATTATGTGGGTGCCAACAATAGGAACAACCCGTTCTCCAACACATATAATCCAGGATGGCGGAATCACCCTAATTTCTCTTGGCGAACTAACCAAGACTATCAAGATCCAAGCCAACTAAGAACAAACCAACCACCAGGCTTTACAGCTCCAATGCGACAACCCGTAGGTGAGCCCAAATCTAATGTTGAGGATTTGCTGAGACAGATACTTGCAAGCAATGAAGAAGTCCGGAAGCAGCATGAGGAGACACGAAAGCAGCAAGAGTTGATGTTAAAGGACCATGCAACTTCAATCAAACAATTAGAGATGCAGATGGGTCAAATCGCAGGATCTTTGGTCATGAGACCGCCTGGAGCATTACCTAGCAACACGGAGCTCAACCCAAAAAATCGGGAGAATTGCAATGCTATCACTCTACGAAATGGAAAGGATCTTGAAGAAGAATTTGAGAGACAAGAGGCTGAAAAGGAACATGCTCGCGAAAGACGACGAGATAAGGTACGTGAGGAAGAATCTAGAAAGGACTCCGAACAGCTTGTTGCAGCTACACCGGTACGTACCAATCCTGTTCCTATAGTTCCAAAAATTCCTTTCCCACAAAGACTTAGAAAACACGCTGACGAGCAACAATTTAAGAAATTTCTTGAGGTCTTTAAAAAGCTGCAGATTAACATCCCATTTGCGGAGGCTCTTGAGCAAATGCCGAGCTACGTAAAGTTTATGAAGGATATTCTTTCGAAGAAAAGGAAGCTCAGTGGTCATGAAACAATCTCCTTAACAGAAGAATGCAGTGCAATCTTACAAAGGAAACTCCCTCCTAAACTTAAGGATCCAGGTAAGTTTACCATCCCGTGTAACATTGGGAAGGAATTTTTCGGACATGCCTTATGTGATTTAGGAGCGAGTATCAACTTAATGCCATTCTCTGTTTTTGAGAAATTGAATATCGGTGAGGTAAGACCTACATCACTCACTTTACAATTAGCCGATCGTTCTTATACTTATCCTAAGGGTATTGTGGAGGATGTTTTGGTGAAGGTTGACAAGTTCATATTTCCCGCTGATTTTGTGATTTTGGACTATGAAGAAGATCGTGAGATCCCCATCATCCTAGGACGACCGTTCCTAGCCACGGGGAGAACATTAATTGATGTCCAAAAGGGGGAATTGACGATGAGAGTTCATGATCAGGAGGTAACCTTCAATATTTATAATGCTTTAAAGATGCCTAATGAATCTGATGACTGCAGTTACGTAGACATAATTGAAGAAGTCGCCTACGGAACGTTTCTAGAATCTTGTGAGATGGAGTCAGAGGAAGAAAAGCCACATGAAGATAAACCACATGACGAGGTAATTGAGAAAGGAGATTTGGCATATATACGTCAATTCCAAAGAGTGGAACCTCTTGATCGTCCCTCATCGATAGCAAAGCCATCCATTGAAGAGCCTCCAAAGTTAGAACTAAAACCATTGCCCGAGCATTTGAGGTATTCTTATTTGGGTAAGGAAAACACTCTTCCAGTTATTATATCATCATCATTGACTAACAAGCAGGAGGAGATGTTGTTACAAGTGCTTCGAGAGCATAAGACAGCCATTGGATGGACAATCGCAGACATCAAGGGGATTAGTCCAACACTTTGCATGCACAAGATCGTGTTGGACAATGACAAAAAGCCTACGGTGGAGCAACAACGAAGACTAAACCCGCACATGAAGGAAGTGGTAAGGAAAGAAATTATTAAGTGGCTTGATGCAGGTATTATTTATCCAATATCGGATAGTTCATGGGTGAGTCCAATTCAATGTGTGCCGAAGAAAGGAGGCATGACGGTTGTTGAAAATAGCAAAAACGAACTCATCCCAACAAGGACAGTCACGGGCTGGAGAGTATGCATGGACTATCGAAAACTCAATGCAGCCACATGCAAGGACCACTTCCCACTTCCCTTCATTGATCAGATGCTGGATCGACTTGCAGGTAAAAGTTATTATTGTTTTCTTGACGGTTATTCTGGTTATAACCAGATAGCAATTGCACCAGAGGATCAGGAAAAGACCACATTCACTTGCCCTTATGGTACGTTTGCTTTTCGCCGAATGCCGTTTGGTTTATGTAACGCACCCGCCACTTTTCAGCGATGTATGACAGCAATCTTTTCTGACATGATTGAGAAGACCATTGAGGTATTTATGGATGATTTTTCCGTATTCGGATTAACATTTGAAAACTGTTTAAATAACCTTGAGGCTGTCCTAAATCGTTGTAAAGAAACAAATTTGATTTTAAATTGGGAAAAGTGTCATTTCATGGTGCGGGAAGGTATTGTCCTTGGCCACAGGATTTCTGGGAGCGGTATTGAAGTTGATAAGGCTAAAGTGGAGACAATCGAGAAACTGCCGCCTCCAACATCGGTAAAGGGTGTACGAAGCTTCTTGGGCCATGCCGGATTCTATAGGCGATTCATAAAAGACTTTTCCAAGATTACCAAACCGTTATGTAACCTCTTGGAGAAGGATGCACCTTTTGTGTTTGACGGTAAGTGTATGGAAGCATTTCTTGAGTTGAAGGGAAGGTTAGTCTCCGCTCCGATCATCATAGCTCCTGATTGGACTCTCCCATTTGAACTTATGTGTGATGCTAGTGACACAGCCGTAGGAGCTGTTTTAGGGCAGAAAAAGGATAAGCATTTTCATGCAATCTACTACGCTAGCAAAACACTGGATTCAGCGCAAGTAAATTACACCACAACTGAAAAAGAAATGTTAGCAATTGTGTTTGCTTTTGACAAGTTTAGATCGTATCTGATTGGCTCTGCAGTTGTTGTTCATACTGATCATGCAGCTATACGATACTTAATTTCTAAAGCTGATGCAAAACCAAGATTAATTCGTTGGGTGTTATTGTTGCAAGAGTTCGACCTAACTATTGTGGACAGGAAAGGGACCGAGAACCAGGTGGCAGATCACTTGTCAAGATTGGAAGAAGGAAATGTGGCTGTACATTCAACAATGATTGACGATTCGTTTCCAGATGAACAACTTCTCACTATTGATGTAACTGCTCCGTGGTACGCCGACTATGTAAATTACATCGTAGCAAACGTTCTTCCTCCGGACATTACAAGTCAACAACGCAAGAGGTTTGTACATGAAGTTAAGTTTTATATGTGGGATGAACCTTTTCTTTTCAAGAAATGTGCAGACCAGGTCATTCGGCGATGCGTCCCTGAAGAGGAAATAATGCCGATTCTTGAGCAATGCCATGCGGCTCCATATGGTGGACACTTCGGCGGTCACAAAACCGCAGCAAAAATTCTTCAGTCAGGTTTCTTTTGGCCTACAATTTTTAAAGATGCTCATAATTTTGTTGCCCATTGTGATCGTTGCCAACGTGTGGGAAATATTTCTCGTCGGGATGAGATGCCTCTACAAAACATATTAGAAGTGGAAATCTTTGATGTGTGGGGAATAGACTTCATGGGCCCTTTTGTTGACTCTTTTAAGAATAGATATATTTTAGTTGCGGTTGACTATGTATCTAAATGGATTGAAGCGGTTGCATTGCCAACTAATGATGCTCGTGGAGTGTTAAAGTTTCTCAAACAGATTTTCACGCGCTTTGGAGCACCAAGGGCCATTATTAGTGACGGCGGAGCACATTTTTGCAATGGGAAATTCACTGCACTCATGAAAAAGTACGGAGTCAAGCACAAGATAGCATTACCGTATCATCCGCAAACATGTGGCCAAGTGGAAGTGTCAAATAGAGAGATAAAGAGGATATTGGAAAAAACGGTGAGCACTAACAGGAAGGATTGGTCAATCAAATTGGATGATGCTCTTTGGGCATATCGGACAGCTTTCAAGACCCCAATTGGAACATCGCCATACAAGTTGGTCTTCGGAAAAGCATGCCATCTGCCAGTGGAACTAGAGCATAAAGCGTACTGGGCGATTCGAAAGTTTAACATGGATCCAACAGCGGCAGGGGAACATAGACTTATGCAACTAAACGAAATGGAAGAATTCCGGACGGAAGCTTATGAGAATGCTCGAATTTATAAAGAGAAAACCAAAGCTTGGCATGATCGTCGAATCAAAGATCGAAAATTTTCTCCAGGTCAGCTCGTGCTTTTATTTAACTCACGTCTTAAGTTGTTTCCAGGAAAACTTAGATCTCGTTGGTCCGGACCATTCAAGATCACTGAGGTATTACCTTACGGAGTTCTCGAGTTGATGGGAAATGATGATTCAAATAAGTTTAAGGTAAATGCGAGCCGAGTGAAGCCCTATTGTGGTGGTGTTGTCAACCGGGACCCGACAACACTCATGATGGAAGACGCCTAAAATAGTCAAGCGTCAAGCCGACGACGTTAAATCAAGCGCTTATTGGGAGGCAACCCAATATTTCATTTTAGTTCATTTACGCATTTTATTTTACTTTATTATGTTAGTTTTTTTATTTTATTTTATTTTATTTTATTTTATTTTTATGCAGGTAATAAGCAAGCACAGAAAGTTATGTGCGGCTGCAAGAAATTTTCGTGTGGCCGCACGAGTGGCGCCCTCTAATCCACAGAAGGTTCTGTGCGGCCGCAAGGAAATTCTTGTGTGGCCGCACGAGTGGCGGCCTCTAATCCACAGAAGGTTCTGTGCGGCCGCAAGGAAATTCTTGTGTGGCCGCACGAGTGGCAACCACAAATCCACAGAAGGTTTTGTGCGGCCGCAAGAAATTCTTGTGTGGCCACACAGACGATACCCTTCCAACCACAGAATGTTCTGTGCGGGCGCACGACACTTTTGTGTGGCCACACGACTTTGCTTAAAAAAAAAAAAAAAATTTAATTTAATTTAAAAAAAAAAATCACAAAATCGCCTCGTGACCTTTTCTTTCATTTGTCTTTGCCTTCTATTCTAATTTTTGTTTCGTTCTTTCTCTCCAGCAAGAAGGAACCCACGTCAGCCACCTCCCTAATTCAACCCACGCCCGCAGAGTGTCGTCCATCCATTGGGAACGACAAGGAAGAACACCCACGCCGGCCGTCCACCACCCGGCCACCCACACCGGCCGATCGTCGCAGTTCCCATCCGAAATCGATCACTCGACTTACCCGCGGTTTGTCTTTTCCAACCCCCCTCTCTTTTTTTTAAATTCCTTTACCATCGGGACGATGCTTCGTCTAGGTTTGGGGGGAATTGCATTTGCATTGTCCTTAGGATAGATTAGCCGACACCATGAGATTAGTTTTGCATTTTCATTTTTAGGCAGTCGGAGTTGGTATAATTGTGTTCCATGATGTGATTAATTGGTTACGATCATAGTTGTGGAAAGATGAGAGTCCGAACTTTGACTTGTGTGAGGTGATAGGTGTCCTTATCCAAAACTAGGAAGAAATTGTTTTTATGGCTGAAACAAGTCCAGATCTCCTAGAGTACATGGCAGTTAGGGAGGAGTAGAGCTACCTTGATATCCTTGTGAAGCGAACCTTTAGGTGAAACAACTAAAAAAAAAAAAAAAAGAAAATTCTTGCCAAGGCTCTGAGTACCGCTGTTCAGGCGAAAAGAAAAAAAAAACGATAGAGAAAAAAAGAAAAAAAGAAGAAGAAAGAAAGTTCGAAAAATCAACAAAATGCCTGAATAAGTACTTGTGGTGTGAGTCGCGATGGTGGTGGCTAGAGTATTAGATCCGAGGGGTGCATTATCACCTAATGCCTTGGACCAACTGGTTCGGGAGTCATTGGTCGAAAGCTCGTTACATGAGTCTCCATTATTATCGATAAGACATTTAGAGTCGAGTAAGAGAATGAAAAAAAAAAAGAAAAAAAAAAGAAAAAAAGAAAAAAAGAAAAAAAAGAAAAAGAAAAAAAAAAGAAAGAAAAAAAAAAGAAAAGAAAAAAAAAAGTTGAAAATGTTGTGATACCTGAAGCAAGCAGATTGAGGTGTTGGGGTGGTTTTGCAAATCATCTTTCTGAAGTGTGCTATTTGAGTGATGGACTTGTCTTAAGCTGCAAAAGGTGGTTGTTGCAAATGTTTTTTTTTATGAGATGCTGGTGGAGGATAGGGACATGAGGTTGTCAAAACGCAAGTTGGGTAAGGACAAGAATCTGACTATGCTATTTGAGTAGCTGATATCTGAGAACAAAGAGTTTGGTTGACGACTCCGACGACCATGATTTGACATGCATTAGAGTGTTTTAGGTGCATTGTTTTTCTTTTCATTTTGCTCGGGACTAGCAAAAATTAGGTTTGGGGGTGTGTTAACTCTAAGAAATTAGAGTTATATGTCTCATTTAGGAGCCTAATTAATGATAGATATCCGATATTTATTGGCATATATAGTTAGTTGCATGTTATTTTCGGGTTAGTTGTTTTGTTTGGATATGTTTTGCACTTGTGAGGTTCTTTGCAGGAAAAGGGGTTGATACGACGGGAAATCTATGTGAGGAAGACATCTTGAAGGAGGAGTGACAAGACGGTAGATGGTAGAGTTGCCGAGAGGGAAGCTGTGGACGGGAAGTTTCGTGCAGCCACACGAGGATTTCGTGCAGCCACACGACGAGAAGATCTTTTTATAATATTTCCAAATCTTTTGGGTATTTTGGGGAAGATTTACCCTACATATAAAAGGGTTTCAAAACGTCAAACGAGAAGAGGAGGCGACCTAGACGACGGCTAAGGAAGAGATTGGAGAAGACGATGGAGATTATCCTTTCTTTTATTTTCTTGTTTCGTTTGTCTGCTAGGATGCTGAACTAAATCTTTTATCTGGGACGGTGATGAACCGACTCGTGTAGTGATTGTCTAAACTCTTTTCGGAATCAATTCGTGAAGTTTCTAGTTTGCTTATATTCTCTTGTGCTTAATGCTTGCATATTGGGTTGATCGCCGATTTGTTCGATTTCTTATCCTTTAGTAGACTCGAGAGAGGAACTTAGGATTAGAAGAGGGAGAATATAACCGAGGTTAAGTCTGAGAGATCAGATTAACTCAGAGGGGTATAGAGATATACGCTCGTAGGTAACCGAGATAACAATTGGCACTTAAAAGGATTATAGTTGTTCGTGCATCGCTATAGAGATATAGGTTTACGGATAATCTATAATTCATCGTTACAAACTCGAGAGAGGTCTAACGAACAATAAGAATTGTGGTTAGTAAACGGGAAACTGAGAGAATTGAGGAAGAGAGAGTGCCGATGATTCACGAACGATAGGGGATTCATAGTCCTAGGTTTTTTCTCATCTATTGATTTATTCTACACTTGCTTTTATTTAGTTATTACTTTCATTCTTGAATCAAATCTTTTAAACAATTAAATCTTCACTGGCTAGATTAAGACTTGTTAGATTGATAATAGGCAAACTATTCTGAACAATCTCCGTGGGAACGACTTTTACTCACTACTTTATTACTTGTGCGACCCGTATACTTGCGTGTGCGTTTCTGCGAACATTCTCCAAGCTCGCAAGATACAGCGACCTCGTCCTCTCTCCGTATTTAATCAAGCCAGTCACAAATATCAGGACGGTGGGAGTCAAGATCCCGCTGTTGCTCAGCGACTTCACGAATATGTACAGGAACACGAAAACCTGGGCAATAAGCCCAACAAGGTGACGGAGCCACAGAGCGTTGTCCTCAAGGGAGAAGGCGGTGATTGGGTCGGGTCCCCCAAGGTGGACCAGGAGGAAGGCCGCCCAGAACGCCATCAAGTTCTAACCGACCTCTGTCTCGTCGTTTGTGCTCCTGTTTACGGCATTGGAGATCAGCCCGAAAGCTAATATGGCTGCCCAGTCCGCGAGGAAGTAGGCCGACCAGACGACAAAAGTGACGAATCCGTTGGTGGTCTTCTTCCTAAGAGGGGCGGCGAGTGCGAGTACGATCTGCATACAGAGGCTGAGGATCATGAAACCCCGGATGTTCCACGCGTTCCATATGTACTGCACGGTCGTGGCAATGAAAGTCGAATCCATGGCCTCGATGGAACTACTACCATCAATCCCCAGTAGTAGAAGAAGAAGAAGACGACCACGACAACTAATGCACTTTCCGAGGTACGGAGAATGAAACGCGGAATGAGCTCCAATATAAAATATATCACGCTTTCCAAAATAATATCACGTGATTTCAGGTTTTAATTTAAACCGTACGATCACGAGTTTAAACATTGGAATAGGCAGTCCAGCTTCTTTATGAACTCCAACTTAATAATATATATAGCATATTTCATATTAATATGAAATATACTCCAACGGTAAAGAGTTTACGAAGAAAAGTTATCATTTCTAAGCAAAAACAAATAAAATATATTTAGTTAGATTTTATAATTATATTTTCATTACAAACGACTAAATAAGAAATCAAAAGAACACAAAACGAAGACACTAACCTTGAAATGAGCATAAATGAATGCTTTATAATGTCAAAGCCATGAATACATTGCTTACAGAGAGAAAATATAATGGACAATCTAAGTTTTCAAGACCATATAATAACTGTCGTTTCACTTTTATATTGTTTTGGGATTGTATATATACTATGATTTCTCTGCAACTGTCAAAGTATGTGCTTGAAGTCACGGATCGCGTTTCCTCGTTTTGCGGACTGATGAAAGGACGTAGGTTTTGCTTGTTGCTTTTACTGTATTCTTACTTTGGCGATGAGGCCGACGAGGTGACGCGTCCACAGCGCATTATCCTCCATGGGGAAGGCGGTTATGGTGTCGGGACCCCCCCAGGTGGGCAAGAAGGAAAGCTGCCCAGAACGCCATCATGTCCGGGGGGGACCTGCAAGTCGTTGTTTCCTAAGTTCCGGCATCCGGCATCCGGCATCCGAGATCAGCCCAAATACGAACAACGCGGCCCAGTCCGCCATTAAGTAGGTGGACCAGACGACGAATATGACGAAGCAGTTGGACGTCCGCTGCCTATAAGGGGAACAATGGCGAGAAGTAGCTGAATCCAGAGGCTTAAGGATCATGAAACCCCGGACATTTCACAAGTTCCATTGGTTCTGCAAGGCCGTGGATATGTAGGTATAATCCATGGCCTTAGAGGGGAAAGGAAGAGATGGAGAAGAAGATTGGAGATAAGAGCAAACATTTCATAATATTAAAATGTGATAAAGGTCCAACCACAATGTAATTGTCATTTAGTCGAGAAAAATTATAGGCGCCCCCACTACTCACAAATTGTCCTTTCCTTTTCGTAAGGGTCAATGACGGATTGATACATTTCGAGGTTAAAATCTTGCATACGAGACTTCCGATAGAATATAAAAGTATACGGGCATGTTTAAATAGTAAAATGACGTGTAAGAAAAAAAATACATATAAATCTAAATAAATCATCAAGTTTGAATAATTATTATGTCGACGGTTTTCGGTAATTATATTTTTAAACTTATGAAAGTCGCTAACAGGATTTTAACCGTGAGCTTCTTTATATATATTATAAATCCCCCAACCTGCTCAGAAATTGTCGTTTAGCATTCCAATGAGTTGGATGGAAACCTTTATCTTTGTTTAATCCAAATGGGTATTAAACAATTATTTCTATTATTATTTTTAACTTAGCAAGAAACTGACAACAAATGTATGCAAAATGGTTTCCCACATCTAGGGCAGGGAGTTCCAGTCCTGGGGTGCTTCGGGTTGCACGTTCTGCATCACGGCACAAATCCCGTGTTCAGAGTCTCATGAATTCAGACGTATAATCGTTGAAAATCGACGTTAATGGTAAGTCTTCGAACATGTCGGCGGTTATTCAGACATATACGTATTTTTTTTCTACATGTCATTTTATTGTTCAGACATGTATATCTTTTTTTATACTATGTACAAACACACGTGGGTTCCGGACAAGAAAATTTAGCCTTGAACCCTAAAAATCAATATATTCAAAATATCTCATTTTTTTAAATAAAATTATAAAATATCACACCCAAACATATGCTAAGCTTGAACATGGGATGGTCGATTTTCAGGTAGACCATCGAATATTGCTTCTCCCACCGGCGGCTACTGTACTGGCTGCTGACCGACGGGGAACTGGTCGCCGATGCCACAGAGAGACATCAGAATCCAAACGCCGGTGATGAATTCGCTGCCTCCGTTCAGCAGTCGGACATGGGAGTCTACTCTGCAATGACTTGCTGCAAATGTCAACAACTCCTCCCACACCTTATAGGTGACCTCCCACCTATTTTCGTTCTCTCTTAGCAGCCGGGCCAATCCGCGTGAGTCCTTCAATACCGAGAATCCAGGATTTTTCCCTTCAATGGCAGGTTCACTGATGTTGGCATGGTTGTTCTCTTCTATGATTTCGTGTTCAATGATGATGGCACGATTGTTCTCTCTGATTGCGGGTTCACTGATGTGTTTCTCAAGAATCGACTCGCAGAACTCCCGCATTGTAGGAACATCCGACTTCCTCCCTATCAGCTCCTCCAACTCCGCGCGGGTGTCTTTGTACCCAATGTGGCTGATTCCGGCCACTGCAGACATCAAGTTGGTCGCCTGATTAGAAGGTACATCATGTAATCTGACAATTTTTTACTGAATACGCTCTTTTTCTTCATGACGTCATTGTCGACGTAATCTTCCTCTGCCTCTACGTTGAAGCAGATTTCAGTAGCAACGTGCCAGATCAAAAGCGTGTTCTCGTAATGGAAGTCCTTGATATAAGGCATCAGTTGGTCACAACCGCTTCTTCTGAGGGCCTCATCTCCCCTCGCTTCATATAATTCTCTTAATCTTGACGCGTCGGTGGCCTCCGCTGCATTTTTCACGATGCACTTGTAAACAGGGTCCCACGAGAAGATATCAATGTCTTCCCAGGGTACATGTCTCTCTCCGGCTAGCTTGTTCAAGATAAAACCTGCTATCGTTGTACAAGCATCAATCAGTAAACCAGAATATAAGGAAATTGAGCCCCGAGAGTAGTGGAAGACAAACTGTATTTTACCTAATGGGACAAGATATTGAAAATATGCCAGTTTAAATGACCGTTCACTTTCGGAGGAAGATACGACCGACAGCTGAGGCTGGCATATGAATAATGCATACCAGTGCACTCATCATCAAAGGAAAAATAATACCCTGCCCAAAGATCAACCAAGCTAAATCCTTTAAATAGAAATTTTTGAAGCTGGAATTCATTAATGTCATCATGTTGGCTATATGAAGAACAAAAACTCCTGCAAATAGTGCATATGTGATTACGAGATCCCCTCCATGAAACTGGTTATTATGTCCAGTGCAGAATAAAACGAAAGCCATCAGTGTGCTATAATACGTGATGGCTCGGACAATCCTTCCCCATGTGGAATTTGCCGCCTTAATTTTTGTGTGGAGAAGTTCATACAGGAGATTTTGTTCCCTCGATATTGTAAGTAATAAGACCTGTGGAAATAATTTCAAGATGTCTGCCCGGCTCTTGTGACATTCCTGAAGATCCAGCCTGATGTCGACAATGAGGCCCTTGAGTATTCTGTTGTTGATGTCAATGGACTTAATTTGTTCTTCCACTGTAGCTTTCTCAATGGTCTTCTTCAGGTTCTCCAAGCTCGCGAGATACAGAGCCCGGGTCCTCTCCCTGTAGTTAATCACACCTGTTACAAATATCAGGATCGTGGGAACCAAGAGCCTATTGTATGGTAGTGTCTCCAAGAAGATGTAAATAAACACGGAAAGTTTGGCGATGAGGGCAACGAGGTGACACATCCACGGGGCATTATCCTCCATAGAGAAGGCGGTTATGGTGTCCTGACCACCCAGGTGGATTAGAAGGAAAGCTGCCCGGAACGCCAGGACAACAGGGGCGACTGGCGTGTCGTTGTTTTCCAAGTTCTGGCATCCGGCATTTGAGATCAGCCCGAACACAAAAAATTGCAGCCCAGTCAGCTAGTAAGTAAGCAGACTACGCGATGAATATGACGAAGCGGTTGGACATCTTCTGCCTGTAAGGGGCAACAAGGGCGAGAAGTAGTTGCATACAGAGGCTGAGGATCATGAAGCCTCGGATAATGCATACGTGATGGTGAGATCAAAGCATTGAGGCTGTGCCTGTCCGCAAAGTAGAACAAAATGAAAGCCACCAGCGTGTTGTAATAGGTGATGGCTCGGGACAATCTTTTCCCATGTGGAATTTGCCGCCTTTATTTTCGTGCTGATTATATGCAGGTGTCCTCACTTTGTTCGCGCACTGTAGCTTTCTCATTAGTGTTCTTCAGATTCTCTAAGCTCGTGAGATACAGTGCACAGGTCCTCTCCCCATAGTTGAGCACACCAGTCACAAATATTAGGATCGTGGGAACTAAGAGCTTGTTGTTTTCGGCGGCGTCTTCACGAAGATGCTGGGCTAACCTGCAGGAGTCCTTTAATACTGAGAGTGTGTGATTGTTCACAGCTTTGTGGGTTTAGTGACGCTTGCGTTTTCCCTGAGAATCGACAAGTGGCTGCTGTCAGCAACCATGGACATCAACTTTGGTTGTCTGAACAGAAGATACGCCATGTATAGGATTGTATGGTTTTTCAGTTATTGTAGCAAATAGGCTTTCTTCTTCAGATTTCATTTTTTGACGTAAAATTTCAGGGTAAAAGTCGATTGCGATTTATAAATATAATATTGGGAAAATTTAATAAGATTATATTAGATTTAGATTATATTTTTAAAATGTATAGTTAGATTTGTTGGGTTGTTTGAAAAACGGTGCTTTGCTGTATTACAGAAAGGGTTTGCGGAACTACTGCCACACATCAAAGTGTTTCTGGAAATAAGAAACAAGAAAATTTGGAGATGATATTTTAGCTAACCTCCTTCTTGGTCTTTCTCTTACTCGCATACATCATTTGGAGATTGTTAGTCCTTATATAGAGTCATAGGAAAGATCTAGAACAAACATTTACTCTACCCTAGTTACTAGATCATTAACTTCCTTCTAGTTTCTAGGACATTAACACCACCCAACTTTCAAGACCACTAAACACACTTAATAAGATTACAAATTACAAAATGACATTTAACACCCCTCTTAATTTGCAATCTTTAGAAACTTCTTGAACAACTCGAGCTTCCCGAAATTCACGGCCTTTGTTAGAACGTCAGCGGACTGGTCCTGGGTATGAATAAACTCCATAACTATCTCCTTCTTCATTACCATTTCTTTGAGAAAGTGGTGGCACAATTCAATGTGCTTTGACCTTACATGAAACACGAGGTTCTTCATCATAGCAATGGTTGACTGATTATCACAGAATACTATTGTTGGATGAGCAACCTTCTGCTGTAACTCCAGCAATAACCTTCTTAACCATACCGCTTCATGAATTACTTCATTTGCTACAACGTATTCTGCTTCAGCTGATGATAACGCTACAGTAGCTTGCTTCTTCGAACTCCAGTAGATGGGTTTTATTCCATGGCAGAAAAGATATCCTCACATGCTTCTTCGATCATTAAAACTTCCTGTCATTCCAATACTTCGCATACTTGAGCGAGGTTTAGCGATTGGGCAATCTTTACACATTAATTTTGCTTTATTAACTCTTGTTGCATGAGTGAACTTCTTAGTGAAATCAACTATGGGCTGTTTTGAGTAACCCTTTGCTACAAGGTGAGATTTGTGCTTCTGCACACTTTCATCCTCATTGAACTTTGTTTTGGACATCCATTTCAAGCCAATTGCTTCTTTTTCTTTGGGAAGGTCTACTAGGGACCAAGCATCATTCTTCTCAATACTAATCATCTATTCTTTCATTGCATTTCTCCATTTTTCTTTTTTTTTTTGCGGCCTTTTCGAAATTCTGCGACTCAAACGTAGCAAGTGCAAAGTTAACTTGTTCGTAAATTTCAGTTAATGAGCGATACCTCCTTGGCTGCATATCATCGTCATAATCTCCATTCTCTGAATTTACTCTTATGGAACTGGCTGTTACTGTATCAGTGAGATTTGAGGAAGGCACTACTACTGGTGCTTCTAGATAAGAAAATGTTGGCTGTGTTTGAGGAGACCGTTCTCCCACTTCGACGCTGTATTCTCATAGAAAATAACATCTCTTAAAATAACAAGATTATTAGTCTTTGGGTCAAACAACCGATAACCTTTAGATTCTTCACTATAACCAATAAAGATTAGCTTCTTTCTCTTCTCATCAATATTCTCCTTCTTTTTGGTCAAAAGAGCATATGCAACACATCCAAATACATTCAAATGATCAACCACAGGTTTCCTCTTATGACATGCTTCGTAAGGCGCCTTGTTTTGAATCGCTTTCGTCGGTGATCGATTGAGAATGTAAGCCGTTGTATTCACAACTTCGGCTCACAATGAATTCGGAAGACCCTTGGCTTTGAGCATACTTCGAGCCATCTCAACAATAGTCATGTGCTTTCTCTCAGCAATGCCATTCTGCTGAGGTGAATACTTCATAGTAAGCTATCGTTGTATGCCTTGCTGCTTGCAATAATCCAGAAATGGCTTGTAAATGAATTCTTCTCCACGATATTCCTTAAAGTCTTTATTTGATATCCACTTTGCTTCTCTGCATTGGCTTTGAAACTCAAAACATTAGTGAAAGCATCCGATTTCTTTTCAAGAAAGTATACCCATATCATACGAGTGTAATCATCAACAAATACGAGAAAGTATCTCCTGTTACCGATCGTTTGAGTTTGGGTTGGACCACATATGTCAGCATGCATCAACTCAAGAGGGGCTTTAGCTCTCTAAGAGGTATTGGGAAAAGGAAGACGATGTTGCTTCCCATACACACATCCTTCACAGACGCATGTTGCTGTCGGTTGGATTTATGGAAGACCTATTGACCATAATCCTTTCTCACAACAACGTTAGGCCCTTGTGATTTAAATGTCCATATCGCATATGCCATAACGTCATCTTCACTGCAGCGATCCTCTTATCATTTTTATCAACGATCTCATATTGACCATCAAGTAACTATACAATCCTGCCTCAAGGTTTCATGACAGGCCAAGCCATTTAGGCATGTTTGTGCTATTACAAAAAACGGAAAAAAGGTATTGATTGTAAACAAGCCTTAGCATAATGAGCAAGTGACTGTTATTTTACAGGGAATTGCGCGCCTATGCCGTAGTGAGCCATCAACATCCATACAAATGTGATGAACTCTCCACCTTCGCTCAGCAACCGTGCATGCGAGTCCGCTTTGCAGTGTCCGGCCGCATACGACAACAGCTCCATCCACACCTTGAAGAAGATCTCCCACCTCTTGTTGTTCCCTCCAATTAATCGGACCAAGCTGCACGCGTCGTTTAATACAGAGTATGCACAATGCTTCACCTCGAGTGCCGGTTCGGTGACGCTGGCGTGTTCCTCGAGGATCAGCTTGCAAAACTCCTGCATGGTTGAAGCCCCAAATTTCCTCCCCAGCAGCTTCCCCTCCACGCAAGTGTCTTCGTTTCTTACATGGCTGATTCCGGCCACCGCAGACATCAACTTCGGCTGATTGACCAGTAAATACATCATGTAATCCGACAAAATCTTACTGTACATCTTCATGTCGTCAGCATAGCCAACGTTGCCCTCAATGTTGTAACAGATCTCAGTAGCGATGTGCCAGATTAGAAGAGTATTGTCATACTCGAAATCGTTGATGTAAGGCAGCAATTCGTGACATAAACTTTCTTCAATCGCCCAATCTCCCCTTGCCTCATATACTTGTCTCATTGTTTCTGCATCAGTGGCGTTTGTGGCCTTCCTCTCGAGGTCCTTGAAAACTAACCCCCACAGCCCGGGATTAATGGCTTCCTTGGATGTTGATCTCATAACGGCAAGTTTCTCCCAAACAAAGCCTGTCGTCGGATGACAATCGATCGGTGAACACATACACTAGAAATTCTATTCCGGGTAGCAGAAGATCAACTTTACCTGGCTTACGACATTTTCTACGAGCACTCTCTCTGAAGCAATGGGATAAAAGGTTGAAAGAGCCCATCTTTTCCGACCAGTCTCTGTCCATGAGGCGTATGAAAGCAGAACCCTCAAAGCAGAACCTCACGACCGCATAAACTGCTATTCCAACAAGGAAAGGAAAAAATCCCTGTCCGATGACTTGAAAACCCAGGTACATCTGATCGTTGGTATTCGTCCAGTCGGACGTTGCAACCATCACACCGCTAGCCACGTCAAGAAGAAAAACACCAGCGAACAAAGCATATGTGATCGCAATGTCAACTTTGCGAAACTCATCCTTATCTGCGAGGCAGAACAAAATGAAGGCGGCCAGGGTGCCTGAATAGGCGATGCTACGGATGAATACTCCCCACCCAGAGTTCGCTGCCATGATTTTCGTGTAGAAAACCTCGTACAAGAAATCAAGCTCGATCGAGATGAGGCGGAATACCTCGTTGGCATCTTTCTGCAAGATAAACTCCCGGGTCTCATTCCGCTCGGAAATATTCGGCATGATATCAACAGTTAGGCCCTTGAATATCTTGTGAAAATGGAAGGCCGGTTTTATATCTGCAGGGAAGTGAGCCTCATCGTCCTCGCTATCGCTATCACTATCAACATCATCACCTAGATTGGGAGTCTTCTTGATCGACGTCTTCAAGTTCTCCAAGCTCGCAAGATACAACGACCTTGTCCTCTCTCCGTATTTAATCACGCCGGCCACGAATATCAGGACGGTGGGAGTCAAGATCCCGCTGTTGCTCAGTGACTTCACGAATATGTACAAGAACACGAAAACCTGCGCAATAAGCCCGACGAGGTGACGGAGCCACAGAGCGTTGTCCTCGAGTGAGAAGGCGGTGATCGTATCGGGTCCCCCGAGGTGGATCAGGAGGAAGGCCGCCCAGAACGCCATCACGTCCTGGGCGACCTCTGTCTCGTCGATTGTGCTCCTGTTTCCGGCATTGGAGATGAGCCCGAAAGCGAATATGGCTGCCCAGTCCGCGAGGAAGTAGGCCGACCAGACGACAAAAGTGAGGAATCCGTGGGAGGTCTTCTTCCTAAGAGGGGCGGCGAGGGCGAGGACGATCTGCATACAGAGGCTGAGGATCATGAAACCCCGGATGTTCCACGCGTTCCATATGTTCTGCACGGTCGCGGCAATGAAAGTCGAATCCATGGCCTCGATGGAACTACTACCACCAATCCCCAATAGAAGAAGAAGAAGAAGGCGACGACCAAGAAGACTAATTGTATGGTCAACGGAAGGCAAGGGCAGAGGGATAGACTTTCTGGGGTATGGAGAATGGAACGCGGAATGAGCTCAATCATTACACCCTCCATCACTACGACTAGTTGATAAAAACAAATAAAATATATCACGCTTTCCAAGACAACTCGATCACGTGATTTCATGTTTTAATCTGAACCGTAGGATCACGAGCTGAAGCATTGTAATCGGCCGTCCAGCTTCTTTATGAACTCCAACTTAATCATATATAGCATATTTCATATTAATATGAAATATGAAATATATTCCAACGTGTTCGCGTCGAAAATGGATCACGTCGAAAATATTTGGTACGAGCACTTATAGGAATTCGGATGTGGTCGCCAGTATGTGAAAAAGTCTTACGGCCATGAAAAAGCAATAAAGTTGGTGAAGCGAATGGTGGCGACATCGTAGACTTGTTGCTGGCGCCGTAGACTTGCGGGCTGGAGTGATGATGTCTGGTCGTCGGAGGCGTGGTGGACGGAATATGGTCGAAGGCAGTGACGGATGTGGATACTAAGGGCCCTACGAGCTCACCCTAGTGACGAATCGGAGACGGGGTTTGTTTGTCAGGGGTACGATTGCTCACCCGGACGGTGGAGTAAAGGCGGAGCATTGGTGTTGAGGCTACGGTTGCTCACCAAGACGGTGAAATGAAGGCGGAGATTGGTTATCAGAGCTATAGTTGCTCACTCTGATGGTAAAAGTGAAGACCAAGAACCTTTGCCAGTTCACCCAGTCGGGGTCTAGACGCCTGATTAACTAAACGAAAGGTTTGACGAACAATGTACCGTTTGGCTTGGAATGATTGTCGTGTCCTGTTTCGGGAAGATCTTCTCCCTTTTATACTGAATCTTGATGTGCTTGGGATATGCTACATGTTTCTGATTTTCCCAATCAAAATATCTTTCAAGTCGTGATCCTCTTAACCAACTTCCAAGAATCTCGGCACTAACTTGATCATAGTAGGCAAAGATATCCCCTGTCTGTTTGGACTCTCGTAGACTTAGCAGTGTTTCCTCTTTGAAGATTCTTATCACGTCCTCAAAGCACCTTCCCAAGCAACAATCCTCCTAACTAACTTTCGGAAATCCCGATAGTAGCTTGATCCTCGTAGACATAGTTGTACCCCCGTCATCTTTCAATTTGGACTTGCGTAGACCTAGCAGCTCTTCTTGTAGACTTAGCATGAGCCCGCACCTTCTAGCTTATCTACTGGGCTACAGCGCCACTTTGTACGGGTCGTGATTAACTTGGGCCCAAAATATTCTATCGTGTCAATACAACGGTAAAGAGTTTATGAAGAAAAGTTATGCCGAAACAAATGGGCAATATTTCTAAGCAAAAACAAATAAAATACATTTAGTTAGATTTTATAATTATATTTTGTTTACAAGCGACTAAATAAGAATGAAGTAACAACAGATATTTCGATTTCGATTTCTGACTGTGGTCGCTAAAATCAAAAGAACACAAAATGAAGACACTAACTTTGAAATGAGCATAAATGAATCCTTAATAATGTCAAAGTCATGAATACATCGCTTAGAGAGAGAAAATACAATGGACAATCTAAGTCTTCAAGACCATATAATATTTGTCGTATTCACTTTTATATTATTTTGGGATTGTATTTATACTATCATTTCTCTGCAACTGTTAAAGTACGTGCTTCAAGTCATGGATCACGTTTCCTCGTTTTGCGGACTGATGAAGGGACGTAGGTCTTGCTTATAGCTTTTACTGTATTCTTACTTTGGCGATGAGGCCGACGAGGTGACGCGTCCACAGCACATTATCCTCCATGGAGAAGGCACTTATGGTGTCAGGACCCCGGGCGGACCAGAAGGAAATCTGCCCAGAACGCCATCATGTCCGAGGGGACCTGCAAGTCGTTGTTTCCCAAGTTTCGGCATCCGGCAATCGAGATCAGCCCAAATACGAACAAAGCGGCCAGTGCGCCATTAAGTAGGCGGACCAGACGACGAATATAACGAAGCAGTTGGACGTCCGCTACCTATAAGGGGAATAATGGTGAGAAGTAGCTGAATACAGAGGCTAAGGATCATGAAACCCCGGATATTCCACAAGTTCCATTGGTTCTGCAAGGCCGTGGATATGTACATAAAACCTCGCGTACGATACTTCCGACATAGTATAAAAGTAGATAGACATATTTGATTAGTAAAACGACATATAGAAAAAAAACACGCACAAGTCTAAACAAATCGCAGACATGTCTGAATAGTTACTAATGTCTACGATTTTCAGGGATTACATGTCCGGACTCATCGGAGTCTGACCTTCTTTACATATATTATAAATCCCCCCAACCTGCTCAAAAATTGTCGTTTAGGATTCCAATGAGTTCGATGAACACATTTATCTTTGTTTAATCCAAGTGGGTATTAAACAATTATTTCTATTATTATTTTTAACTTAGAAAGAAACAAATGTATGCATATATATAACATATTATGTAGAAATTGTGATTAGTGGGATAGAATCCAAAAGGGTCACGTGAGCTGTGATTGCTTGGTGTTGTATCATGCTATCGATGATGTAATAAATGTGATAAAGATTATCGTGTTTCTCGAGTTAGTTCATCTGATTGATTCATTTGCCTGTTCTTAGTGTAATGCTTTGAAAGGACTTGGGCTACTAATGGTTTCCCACATCCAGGGCAGGGAGTTCCAGTCCTGGGTTGCTTCGGGTTGCACGTTCTGGGTCACGGTCAAAATCCCGTGTTCGGATTCCCGTGAGTTCTGACAAATAATCGTAAAAAACCGATGACATTGGCAACTCTTCAGACATGTCGGCTATTATTTAGACATATACGCGTTTTTTAGTCTACATGTCATTTTAGGGAGTTCCGACCCTAAACCCTAAACTCGTTTTACTGTTTAGACATATGTATCTTTATTTATATTATGTACGAACTAACGTGAGTTTCGGACAAGGAATTTTAGCCTTGAACCCTAAAAATCAATATATTCAAAGCATCTCTTTTTTTAAAATAAAATTATAAGATATCACGCCCAAACATATGCTAAGCTTGAGCATGGGATGGTCGATTTTCATTTGGACCATCGAATATTGCTTCTCCCACCAGCGGCAATTGTACTGGCTGCTGACCGACAGGGAACTAGTCGCCGATGCCACAGAGAGATCAGAATCCATACGTGTAACGACCTGTATTTTTTGTCTAATTTTAAAACTAATTTACCGCCAACGGAAGCCTACGAAAGTTTGAATTTGAACTTTACCCCGCACTTTCTGGACTCGTCTCCGAATCCCGCGGTTATACGTGTCCTCTTTCCTAAACAACCTGCACACTAAAAATAGTATTCCCCTAACGGGGTCAGCGATAAATCGCTGGTACGCTCCACCCATGCACATACGAAAGTCGTGAGACTACTAACTCCCCTATCATGCTGATTTGTACAACGTTTATGCAACACACGGCGAGTTAACAAACATATAACATCAATGAGATAATCTAAGAAACTATATATACTAATCATCGCATAACTCACGCAGAATCCAGAGGCAATTAATATCGTAACATCTGAAATACGCATAAGTGAAAACGACTCCCTCAATCCATCCCTCTCATCAACACTTTTTAGGATGCGAGGACCACCGCAGTGCATCCCCATCCACTCCTCCGGGAGCGCCCGGGAATCCAGAGCCGATGACACCGCGCGTGGTGTCACCTCACCGGCCTTCCTCCGACGCGCAGTCGGGAACCAAACTCTCACAGGCGCAATTCTCTCTCATAGAACTCGATGTACAGAAGCAACTCTCCTGTAAGACACAGGGTAATTCTCGTTTGATTGCCCGAGTACAGGAGCAGTCCTTATGTAAGACCTCAAGACATTACTCTTTGATTTCCTCACTCACAAACGCATCCAACCAGTCGCATTTGTCAAATTACCTTGACATAGTTCTCAGAAGCTCAATTTCTTCCTAGCTGCCATTGTCAACAAAATTGACAAAGCAAGGGACAGTCGCGATTCAAGGAAACAACACATGAGCTCATAAATCGGTCATACGCAAGCAGCCCCTCTAATTTCAATTCCAACAATGACCAATCCACTTTCCATTTTCCATAGCACAGAAGACACAAATCTCCAAGGCAGCCACCCAAGAAAGGACATACCGAAATTTCCAAAATAACGGAGGCATCAGTACCATCAGGGACAAGAAATCACTATCACCTAATCACCCCACTACAGCCCCATGGATCAACCCATTAAGTGAACCCGAGGACGAGAGGTTGCTCTTCGCACAGAAACAAGAAGAGGAAATCAGGACACCTTCTCTCCTAAAAATTGGAGCAGGACAGAAGCTTTTCGAACTTGGCTACCACCCGCGAATCTCCCGGGGCAACCGAGTTTTCGGCCATTCACTATCATTCGGAATCTTGTCGGTTCCGTCGCCACCAGAGCGGAACCATCCCCACGGGGAAACGGCATCCATGCCCTGGGACGGAGCCCGACTTCCCCCTCAACTCGTTCCAGGCACAACCCTTTCCCCGTCCCTCATCCTGAGGCGCCGTCCACAGACAGCCACATTGACGAACCCATACAAAATCTCAGAGCACGAGCAACCAGCAAAGACATGTACCCACATCTGACCGAACCCCAAAGCCTACCCGACCTCCCCAATCGACTCCTAACCCACACAATCGACCGGAGAACGAAGCAGCCAAGACAAGAGTGGGGAGGGGGTGAGACGTACATGAACTGTGTCCGACCCCTTCGAGTCTAAGAGGTCCTCTTCCCTCCGAAGTTACCAACTGCCACAATCCATCATGGCGGCTGCGTTGTTCCACGGATCGCCGCCGTCGCCGGCACAACCGCAACTTGAGGAACCCCCAGGCGTCGTCGTTATTTGAAGACTCCTTCAGCTGGTGCTCCGCCACTCCTAGGATCAACCCGACTAGAAGGAACTTCCTAAAGGACAATGCAAGCCCCTAGCTAAGGTTCAATCCTGATTTTTTTACCAGAAACCCCCAAGGAAAAGCACTGAAACAGAAAATGTGAGCCTTTCCCACCAAGTTATGTTCTTCCCCCCGTACCCTCTTGCGTATTACTTTGTTTTATAATCCTTCATTTTTATTTTCTTTTCTTCCTTCTTTTTATTTCCTAATACTTGCCTTGTTCCCCGATGGTAAGATAGGGGTAATTTAGTTTCCTTAGTTTTCTTTACAATTTTATAAGTAACCTTTAAAATTTGTTTATTATAATCATCGACGTGGTTCGCGAACCAAAATTGTTACCCAAATCCGATTACGTTTAGGTCAGGGCGTCCTCTTTTCCATGTGACATCATCACCCGTAATCGAATTCGTAGTCTCAATAATGCCCGTAAATATATCAGTTAACCACGAGAATCTTAGACTCTCGTGCCCACGTCAGATTCGGACCGGGTCCAAGTTTGATTCGTCTGACCTTTTATTCCAATAATTCGTTTACACGTGTACACATGTGTTATTATTAAAATTTTGGGTCGTTACAGTACGCTTGTGATAAATTCGCTGCCTTCGTTCAGCAGTCGGACATGGGAGTCTACTCTGCAATGACTTGCTGCAAATGTCAACAACTCCTCCCACACCTCATAGATGACCTCCCACCTATTTTCGTTCTCTCTTAGCAGCCGGACCAATCCGCATGAGTCCTTCATTACCGAGAATCCAGGATTTTTCCCTTCAATGGCAGATTCACTGATGTTGGCATGGTTGTTCTCTTCTATGATTTTGGGTTCAATGATGATGGCATGATTGTTCTCTTTGATGGCGGGTTCACTGATGTGTTTCGCAAGAATCGACTCGCAGAACTCCCGCATTGTTGGAACCTCCGACTTCCTCCTTAGCAGCTCTTCCAACTCCGCGCAGGTGTCTTTGTACCTAATGTGGCTGATTCCGGCCACTGCAGACATCAAGTTTGGTCGCCTGACCAGAAGGTACATCATGTAATATGACAATTTCTTACTGAATACCCTCTTCTTCTTCATGACGTTATTGTCGACATAATCTTCCTCTGCCTCTTCATTGAAGCAGATAATGAGCAAGTACAAAGTTAGCTTGCTCGTAAATTTCAGTTAAGGAGCGATACCTCCTTGGTTGCATATCGCAGATGCCATAACGTTAGGCCCTTGTGATTTAAATGTCCATATCGCAAATGTCATAACGTCATCTTCACTACAACGATCCTCTTCTCATTTTTATCAACGATCTCACATTGACCATCAGGAAAGGTAACTTTACAATCTTGCCTCAAGGTTTTATCACAGGCCAAGCCATTTGGGCATGTTTGTGTTATTACAGAAAATGGAAAAAAAGGTATTGATTGTAAACAAGCCTTAGCATAATGAGCAAGTGTCTGTTATTTTACAGGGAATTGCGCGCCTATGCCGTAGTGAGCCATCAACATCCATACGAATGTGATGAACTCGCCACCTTCGCTCAGCAACCGCGCGTGCGAGTCCGCTTTGCAGTGGCCGGCCGCATACAATAACAACTCCATCCACACCTTGAAGAAGATCACCCACCTCTTGTTGTTCCCTCCTATTAATCGGACCAAGCTGCATGCGTCGTTTAATACAGAGTGCGCACAATGCTTCACCTCGAGTGCCGGTTCGGTGACGCTGGCGTGTTCCTCGAGGATCAGCCTGCAAAACTCCTGCATGGTTGAATCCCCAAATTTCCTCCCCAGCAGCTTCACCTCCACGCAGGTGTCTTCGTTTCTTACATGGCTGATTCCGGCCACCGCAGACATCAACTTTGGCTGATTGACCAGTAAATACATCATGTAATCCGACAAAATCTTACTGTACATCTTCATGTCGTCAGCATAGCCAACGTTGCCCTCAATGTTGTAACAGATCTCAGTAGCGATGTGCCAGATTAGAAGAGTATTGTCATACTCGAAATCATTGATGTAAGGCAGCAATTCGTGACATAAACTTTCTTCAATCGCCCAATCTCCCCTTGCCTCATATACTTGTCTCATTGTTTCTGCATCAGTGGCGTTTGTGGCCTTCCTCTCGAGGTCCTTGAAAACTAGACCCCACAGCTCGGGATTAACGGCTTCCTTGGACGTTGATCTCATCACGGCAAGTTTCTCCCAAACAAAGCCTGTAGTCGGATGACAATCGATCGGTGAACACATACACTAGAAATTCTATTCCAGGTAGCTGAAGATGAACTTTACCTGGCTTACGACATTTTCTAGGATCACACTCTCTGAAGCAATGGGATAAGAGGTTGAAAGAGCCCATCTTTTCCGACCAGACTCTGTCCATGAGGCTTATGAAAGCAGAACCCTCAAAGCAGAACCTCACAACAGCATAAACTGCTAATCCAACTAGGAAAGGGAAAAATCCCTGTCCGATGACTTGAAAACCGAGGTACATCTGATCGTTGGTATTCGTCCAGTCAGACGTTGCGATCATCACACCGCTAGCCACGTCAAGAACAAAAACACCAGCAAACAAAGCATATGTGATCGCAATGTCAACTTTGTGAAACTCATCCTTATCTGCGATGCAGAACAAAATGAAGGCGGCCAGGGTGCCGGAATAGGCGATGCTACGGATGAATACTCCCCACCCAGAGTTTGCTGCCATGATTTTCGTGTAGAAAACCTCGTACAAGAAATCAAGCTCGATCGAGATGAGGCGGAATACCTCGTTGGCATCTTTCTGCAAGAAAAACTCCCGGCTCTCATCCCTCTCGGAAATGTTCGGCATGATATCTACAGTCAGGCCCTTGAATATCTTGTGAAAGTGGAAGGCCGGTTTTATATCTTCAGGGAAGTGAGCCTCATCGTCCTCGCTATCACTATCACCATCACCATCATCATCTAGTTTGGGAGTCTTCTTGATCGACGTCTTCAAGTTCTCCAAGCTCGCAAGATACAGCGACCTCGTCCTCTCTCCATATTTAATCACGCCGGCCACAAATATCAGGACGGTGGGAGTCAAGATCCCGCTGTTGCTCAACGACTTCACGAATATGTACAAGAACACGAAAACCTGGGCAATTAGCCCGACGAGGTGACGGAGCCACAGAGCGTTGTCTTCGAGTGAGAAGGCCGTGATTGTGTCGGGTCCCCCGAGGTGGATCAGGAGGAAGGCCGCCCAGAACGCCATCACGTCCTGGGCGACCTCTGTCTCGTCGCTTGTGCCCCTGTTTCCGGCATTGGAGATCAGCCCAAAAGCGAATATGGCTGCCCAGTCCGCTAGGAAGTAGGCCGACCAGACGACAAAAGTGACGAATCCGTTGTTGGTCTTCTTCCTAAGAGGGGCGGCGAGGGCGAGGACGATCTGCATACAGAGGCTGAGGATCATGAAGCCCCGGATGTTCCAAGCGTTCCATATGTTCTGCACGGTCGCGGCAATGAAAGTCGAATCCATGGCCACGATGGAACTGCTACCACCAATCCCCAATAGAAGAAGAAGAAGACGACTAATGGTGTGGTCAACGGAAGGCAAGGCCAGAGAGAGAGACTTTATGAGGTATGGAGAATGAGACGCGGAATGAGCTCAATCATGACACCCTCCATCACTACGACTTGTGGATATAATTAATATCTAAAATATATCACGCTTTCAAAAGTCGGGATTTTATATTTTAATCTAAATCGTACGAATTGAAATATAAAATATATTCTACCGATAAAGAGTTTACGAAGAAAAGTTATGCTGAAATTTTATAATTATATTTTCTTTACAAATGATTTAATAAGAATGTGGTAACAACTTATATTTTGATTTCGATTTCTGATCATGGTTGCCGAAATCAAACTGTAGAACACAAAATAAAGACACTAACCTTGAAATGAGCATAAATGAATGTTAATCATGTCAGAGTCATGAATACATTGCTGCAGAGTGAAAATACAGTGGATAATTTAAGTCTTCCGAAACATATAATAATTGTCGTATTCACTTTTACATTGTTTTGGGATTGCAGTTATACTATAATTTCTCTGCAACTGTCAAAGTACGTGCTCCAAGTCACGGACGGCGTTTCCTCGTTTTGCAGATTGGTGAAGGGACGTAGGTCTTGCTTTATTCTTACTTTGGCAGCCTTCTTGTTCTCGCTCGACCATTCTCGATTTGATCACTTTGCTTAACCTCCTAGTTATTTTTTATGCTCATTTGACTTGGTTCCCTTGATTTCTCTCGCCTCTACGTTTTCGGGCTCGCTTAACCTTTCTATAGGCTGCTCGCCTGTTATCCCATGCTTGCTTGCCTTTTATTATGGAAAACATGCGTCCCATTAAAACCCTTTTTATTACGGAGAGCCCATCGGAAGATCATTTCCGAAAAGCTCCTCCTTGGCTCAGCGTTTCAATTGCGCCCGCGCCCACATACTCGTCAACACATCTTTCACGAAGGTGAATGCTATTAGAAAACAGGGGATAGTACCGAGTTTCTGCGAGTGACGAAGTATGCCATGCCTTTCGTGGTTCTAGTCCCTCAAGACTTACATTCGGTGCTTGTATCCATCCAGAGAAGCTCAAGGAGTCAAGTGCTCGTGCTTATCTCCACAGCGAGATTTTTGTCCCTCCAGTCTTTATCCACCAGTCCTTCTCGTAGTCTCCGGGACTCCCGCGAGTTCAAACGTATAATCGCATAAAATCGTCGACATTGACAGCTGTTCAAACATGTCGGTGATTTATATTTTTTTTCTACATGTCATTTTACTATTTCTACATATTTATCTATTTTTATACTATTTCCGAACTCACCGAATTTCCGAACACGAGATTTTAGCCCTTTTTCGAGAAATAACAGGGTAGATTCGACTAAACTCCCTGGGAAACGAAATGGAAACTAAGTGGAAGAAAATGTAAATCTCGCAATATCTGGTTATGTTTTTGGACCTTAGTGGTAAACTACTTCCATTTTTTCCTAGCTTTTATTTTCTCGATCGCCGCATCAAATTAATTTTTCTGCATTTCAATTTCGAGATTTTAAGTGATATACTAAAATATATAAAAAAATTTAAGAAATAATATTTTATTAACTATTTGATAGATAAAAAAAATGTTGGTTCGATTGAAATAAAATCAGTCGGCGATGGTCAAACGCCCCTAACCCCATCCCATCTTGTCGGGCATTCAAAGAAACACCACACATCCCTCCAAGTGTCCCAATAATAATAATAACAATAATAATAATAAGAAAAAATATCGATATTTAGCCGAATAAATTTGTAAAGTTTTGGCCTAATATTTTAAAAGTTTTTAATTTGGTCGTAAATTAATTTTAGTTTTCAATCTGGCCCTATTCACGATGACGTTTGCGATTTTGTCGTTCAGTGTCTCGATTACCTGACGTGTCTCGTCGCCACGTAAGAAAAACAAATCAACGTCAAATAATCGAGACCCTGAACGACGAAATCGCAAACGCCATAACGAATAGGGCCACATTGGTAAACTAAAATTGATTTAAGGCCAAATTAAAACTTTTAAAACGTAATGCCAAAACGTAAAGTTGATAAATTTATTGGACCAAATATCGATAATTTATCTAATAATAATAATATATTATTAAAAGTATGGATGTGATCCCCATATCTTTTAAAAATAATAATAATGATGGTTTAATTTGAAAATTTTGAACTCAATCAAATATTTGAAAAAAATAATGACAAAAAATATAAGAATATATGTTTTATTTTTTGTCCGATTAGTTCAAATTTAATTTGATAATATTAACGGAAGACGAATTTGTCGCACTAGATAATTAGAGCATCATCTGGCTCGTATATCTCTGGTTCTCTATCTGCCATTAGGATTTGAGGTGGGTGGCCTCTGACTCTGTTGAATGGTGTGACTTGTTCATAGCTCGGGGCAGATGGACTACATCCTACATATCCGTTCTTACATCTCTTTCCGGTTGACTTTGTAAGGACAGGCTGAATTGGGTCCGGTTTGGGTTTTCTGGGTTTTCTGATTTGTTTGGGTTTATCGAAAGTAGAGAGATTGGATCTTGCTATCAATTCCACATAGAGCGTTGTTCTGAGCCAGCGCATTCTGACTTTGCCAGAAAGTCAACCGGACTTTGCTCCCAGGAGATTACTCGATCTTACTATTCCATGTTCATCGTATGATCATGATTATGTTCATTCTTTCACTCTTTCACCAGAAGCAAAGATGGTACGGTCCGATCCGGATGAAGAAATCAAACAAATCAGAAAACCCAGAAAACCCAAAAAACACTCTTTATGGAGATCCTTGTTACTTCTTCAGAGACCAACACTCTGGTCACTGTTTCTGGAATTTTGGCCATATACTTCACATTATCAACTGTGTATTCTTCAGAGTTTGATGTGCATAGTCTTTCTGTGAGGCATTGTCTGTTGTATGATGCATCATGATACTCTGGAGTTCCTGGGTGATATGAGATTTGAAACTATTATTGTAAAAATTAAAGATAAAATCAAAGAAGGAAAATATTATTGTTACTGAAATTTATTTTCCTCTCCACCCAATCCGAATATTTCTTTATCAACATCATCATCATCATCTAAGTTTTCATATAAATCAATCGACTTTCTCCCCCTGACGACCTCCTCACAGAAACTCCCCTGCCTCCCACTTCCCTCCACCCTATCTCCAAAACAGCTCGATGCATCGGACTGCGTACGTCACAACCACCCAACCCAACCCCACGGCGAGGCCGCTGACATCGTCTCCCGTAGGTAAGCCAAAGGCCACTGTCTTCGCTGTGACCTGCGTGCTTCACTCGATGATCGCCCTCTTCTGCGGATCCATGATGATGTTCCACTCGCAAGCGATCTACTCCCTAGGCCACGGCACCGAGGCGGCCGAGCGTCTCCTGGGATCGACCCCGCGCGATCGTCTCTTGATCGGGACATCCGATTCCTTTGCGGGTCTCCTCCTGTTCGTCATAGGGCTACTGCTGCTAATGGTTTCCCACATCCAGGACAGGGAGTTCCAGTCATTCTTCGCTAAGGGTTGCTTCGGGTTGCACGTCCTGGTTGGGGCATGGAGGGTAAGGTTCGAGGCGGGGGTGGAGGGTTTGGCGGGGGACTGCCTCCGGCGGACGGTCGGGGACATCTTGCTGGCCGTGTCCTGGGTTTTCGTCCTTGTCTACTCCTGGATCGAAAAGTATGACTGAGATCAAAGATGAAAGATATTTTCTCCTCCAACTACTGTATCTTCTTGGTGGAAAATATCAGGATTGTGATTTCTTTCTTCTTTTTGTAGATCGTGTTATTACCTCTGTGACAAATGTCAGGTTAAGAAACTATTCACGATGTTAAAAAGTGGTTGGTTCAGATCCGTTCTTAGGGACAGGATAAGATGAGGTCGCGTCTATTCTATCTGGGTCAGAAGGTAAGTTAAGTACCAAATAGTTTCTCACTTGTTCGTAATTTATGAAATCAGTTCATAAAAAAGTATGAATTAATTTTATATTTTTTATAAAATAATATTATTAAATTTTGTAAAATCGAATGAATTTTAATTGTTTTTAAAGTATGAATTAATTTCGTAAAATACGATCCACTTCATACTTTTTATTAAATAATTGGCAAAATATCAATTTATGGCCTCAACCTTGAGCCAACTTTCTGTTTTGTCCTTAACTTAGTTTGTTATATAACTTTGTCACCAACTTTTGTTTTTATTTTAATTTTGACCAATCATGAATTTCTTCAAGCGAAAGCCAAACAAGGCCTTAATAGACAATTTTCATTTATCGACTAAAAAGAAAAAAGATTTTCAAAAATAAGAAATAATATTGAAACCTATCATTTGTTTTTTTATTATAAAATTTTGATGAACAAATCAAGTGAATTGGAAGCCGAAGTTAACGATAGTTGCTGATGTTGTCAAAAAAATATGAAAAATCGATGAATGTCAGATGATGTTCTATTAGGGGCGACTATTACGGATAAAGTGGATTACGAGACGAATGAATGAGATGTCGAAACTCCATTATTATAGGACACATGTTAGACTATATTAAGGCCTTGTTTGGCTTTCGCTAGAAAAAATTCATGATTGGCCAAAATCGAAATAAAAACAAAAGTTGGTGACAAAATTATATAACAAATTAAGTTAATGACAAAACAAAAAATTGGCTCAAAGTTGAGGCCATAATGGTATATTTTTCCTAAATAGGCAAAATATCAATTTATGGTTGTCGTCCCCATCACCAAAAGCTCCTTCCCCTAGAAAAACATTCCGGCAAAGAAGCTCGCGATCTTTCCCCCGACATGCCATTCTTGATCCTCCTGCCAGCCTCGGAGACCACATGGATCATCCTCCCATCTTATCAGAGTCGGCACTCTGGTAAGCCCGAACATGGTAATCGTTTCCCCAACATAAGCATGCAAAAGGGAAATGTCATCGGCCATAACACTTCGAGTTTCTTGGAGACCACGGATCCGTGCGAACACAAACTCTACCATAACGAAATGAAAATGAAGCCATGAACAAAAATAATCGAGCATCTCGCGCAACCATTCTATGTATCAGCTAGGATGTTAATTTACGGGGAACTGGTCGCCGATACCACAAAGAGACATCAAAATCCATATGGTAGTGATGAATTCACCGCCTTCGCTCAGCTGCCGGGCATGGGACTCGCCACTGCAATGACCGGCCGCGTAAGACAACATCTCCAAACACACCTTATAAATGACCTCCCACCTATCGTTGTCTTCTCTTAGTAGCCCAACCAACATGCACGAATCCTTCAACACCGAGAATGTATCATTGTTCTCTTCGACGTCGGAATCAACGACGTCGACACATTCCCTAAGAATCAACTCGCAGAACTGCTGCATTGTAGTAACCTCAAACTTCTCCCCTAGCAGCTTCAACTCCGCACAGGTTTCTTTGCACCTGATGTGGCAGATTCCAGCTACTGTATACATCAAATTTGGTCGCCTGACCAGAAGGTACATCATGTAATCCGACAATTTCTTACTGTACATCATCTTCTTCTTCTTCCTGTCATTGTCGATGTAATCTTCCCCTGCCTCCATGTTGAGGCAGATTTCGGTGGCAATGTGCCAGATCAACAGCGTTTTCTCGTACGGTAAGCCCTCGATGTAAGGCCTCAGTTGGTCGATACTTCTGAGCGCCCGATCTCCCCTCGCTTCGTAGAATTCTCTCATTCTCACAACATCGGTGGCACCTGCAGCATTTTCCATAATGTCCATCCATACAGAGTTCTGCAACGACGGATCAATGTGTTCCCTGGACACGTGTCTCTCTCTGGCTAGCTTGTTCCATATAAAACCTGCTATCATTTTACAAGCATCGATCGGTAAACCGGGACACAAGGAATTAGAGCACCGAGAGAAGTGGAAGACAAATTGTACTTTTTACCTAGCTTCCGACCTTTCTTTAGGGTGATCTGCTTGAAGCAATGGGACAAGATATTGAAAGATGCCATTTTCTTCGGCGGATCCATTTGGAGGAAGAGATGGAGGGCTGCGCCTCCTGCACAGGTGGCTATAGTACGAAACAGTGCATATATCACCAAAGGGGGAAAAATCCCCTGCCCCAAGAACATCAAAATCGTTTCCTTTGGACTGGAAGAATTCTTGACGATGGACGAGAGAGCAAGAATCATGTTGGCTACATGAATAACAAAAGCTCCGGCAAATAGTGCATATGTGATTACGAGATCCCCTCCATGAAACTGGTGCTTATGCCCATTGAAGAACAAAATGAAAGCCGCCAGAGTGCTGTAAAGGGTGACGGCTCGGCCAATGATTCCCCATCTGGTATTCGCCGCCTTCGTTTTCGTGTAGAAAAGTTCAAACAGGTGCTTTAGTTCCCTCCAGATATAATGACGAATGAAATGATGATAATTTAGGCTGTGTTCCGGTCTCGTGTTAACCCACGGGACAAAACGATAAGTGCGAATATGACAATTCAGGATGTGTTCCCGGCTCATGTTACAGTCCTGAAGATCCGGCACAATATTGACAACAAGGCCCATGAGTATTCTGTGGAAGACGAGGCTTATGTCCCTTTCCTCCAGTACTGGATCTTTCTCAGTGGTCTTCCTCAGGTTCCCCGAGCTTGCAAGATACAAAGCTCGGGTCCTCTCCCCATAGTTAATCACACCTGTAACACAAATCAAGATCGTGGGAACCAGGAGCCTATTGTCCGGCAGCGTCTTCACGAAGATGTACACAAACACGGAAAGTTGGGCGATGAGGCTGACGAGGTGACGCATCCACAGCGCATTATCCTCCATGGAGAAGGCGGTTATAGTGTCGGGACCCCCCAGGTGGAGCAGAAGGAAAGCTGCCCAGAATGCCATCATGTCCGGGGGGACCTGTGTGTCGCCGTTTCCCAAGTTCCGGCATCCGGCATTCGAGATCAGCCCAAATACGAACAACGCGGCCCAGTCCGCCATTAAGTAGGCGGACCAGACGACGAATATGACGAAGCGGTTGGACGTCCGCTGCCTATAAGGGGCAACGATGGCAAGAAGTAGCTGGATACAGAGGCTAAGAATCATGAAACCCCGGATATTCCACAAGTTCCATTGGTTCTGCAGAGCTGTGGATATGTAAGTATAATCCATGGCCTCAGAGGGGGAAGGCAGAGATGGAGATGGGGAAGAAGAAGATTGGAGATAAGAGCAAACATTTAGTAAGAATAACTATTTCGTATTTCATCCCTCCCAAGTCACTTCTCTTTCCCTACCATAATATTACAATATCATAAAGGTCCCAATCACAATGTAGGCGCCAACTACTCACAAATTGTCCTTTCCTTTTCTTAAGGTCAACTGATTGATACATTTATTTACATGGTGGAGGCTAAATCTTGAATTCTGATTAGTATAAAAGTAGATCAACATGTTTGAATAGTAAAATGACATATAAGAAAAAAAACTGCATGAGTTTAAATAAAATGCCGACATATTTGAACAGTTATTAATGTCGATAATTTTCGACGATTACATGTCTAAACTCATAAAAGTCGCGAACACAATATTTCAGCCGTGACCTTCTTTATATATATTATAAAGCCCCCATACCTGCTTAGAAAAATAGTTGTTTAGCATTCCAATGAGTTGGATGGACACCTTTATCTCTGTTTAATCCAAAACAATTATTTCTATTATTATTTTTAACTTAGAAAGAAACAAAGCCTGACAAGAAATTGTGATTAGTGGGAGAGAATCCAAAAGAGTCATGTGAGCTTTCGTAAACCGTCGATATTTACGACTCTTTAGATATATTGACGATTTGTTCAAATATATATATATAATTTTATAATATGTCTAAACTCACGAAAGTTCCAAACAGGAGATTATAGCCTTGACCCCTAAAAATCAATATATTCAAAACATCTCATTTTTTAAAATAAAATTATAAGATATCACATCCAAACATATGCTAAGCTTGAACATGGGATGGTCGATTTTCATGTAGACCATCGAATATTGCTTCTGCTGCCAGCGGCTACTGTACTGACTGCGGACCGACGGGGAACTGGTCGCCGATGCCAGAGAGAGACATCAGAATCCATACGCCGGTGATGAATTCGCTGCCTTCGTTCAGCAGTCGGACATGGGAGTCTACTCTGCAATGACTTGCTGCAAATGTCAACAACTCCTCCCACACCTTATAGATGACCTCCCACCTGTTTTCGTTCTCTCTTAGCAGCCGGACCAATCCGCATGAGTCCTTCAATACCGAGAATCCAGGATTTTTCCCTTCAATGGCAGGTTCACTGATGTTGGCATGGTTGTTCTCTTCTATGATTTCAGGTTCAATGATGATGGCATGATTGTTCTCTTTGATGACGGGTTCACTGATGTGTTTCGCAAGAATCGACTCGCAGAACTCCCGCATTGTAGGAACCCCCGACTTCCTCCCTAGCAGCTCCTCCAACTCCGCGCGGGTGTCTTTGTACCTAATGTGGCTGATTCCGGCCACTGCAGACATCAAGTTTGGTCGCCTGACCAGAAGGTACATCATGTAATCTGACAATTTCTTACTGAATACCCTCTTCTTCTTCATGTCGTCATTGTCGACGTAACCTTCCTCTGCCTCTATGTTGAAGCAGATTTCAGTAGCAATGTGCCAGATCAAAAGCGTGTTCTCGTAATGGAAGTCCTTGATATAAGGCATCAGTTGGTCACAACCGCTTCTTCTGAGGGCCTGATCTCCCCTCGCTTCATATAATTCTCTCAATCTTGATGCGTCGATGGCCTCCGCCGCATTTTTCACGATGCACTTGTAAACAGGGTCCCACGAGAAGATATCAATGTCTTCCCAGGATACATGTCTCTCTCCGGCTAGCTTGTTCCAGATAAAACCTGCTATCGTTGTACAAGCATCAATCGGTAAACCAGAATATAAGGAAATTGAGCGCGGAGAGTAGTGGAAGACAAACTGTGTCTTACCTAATGTCCGGCCTGTCTTTAGGTTGCTCTGTTCAAAGCAATGGGACACGATATTGAAATATGCCAGTTTAAACGACCATTCACTTCGGACGAAGAAACGACCGACAGCTGAGTCTGGTATATGAATAATACAAACCAGTGCACTCATCATCAAAGGAAAAATAATACCCTGCCCAAAGATCAACCAAGCTAAATCCTTTAAATAGAAATCTTTGAAGCTGGAATTCAATAATGTCATCATGTTGGCTATATGAAGAACAAAAACTCCTGCAAATAGTGCATATGTGATTACGAGATCCCCTCCATGAAACTGGTGCTTATGTCCAGTACAGAACAAAATGAAAGCCACCAGTGTGCTGTAATACGAGATGGCTCGGGCAATCCTTCCCCAAGTGGAATTTGCCGCCTTAATTTTTGTGTAGAGAAGTTCATACAGGAGATTTTGTTCCCTCAATATTACAAGTAATAAGACCTCTGGAGATAATATCAAGATGTCCGCCCGGCTCTTGTTACATTCTTGAAGATCCGGCCTGATGTCAACAATGAGGCCCTTGAGTATGCTGCTGCGGATGTCAATGGAATTATCTTCTTCTTCCACTGTAGCTTTCTTAATAGTCTTCTTCAGGTTCTCCAAGCTCGCGAGATTCAGAGCCCGGATCCTCTCCCCGTAGTTAATCGCACCTGTTACAAATATCAGGATTGTGGGAACCAAGAGCCTATTGTTTGGTAGTGTCTTCAAGAAGATGTAAATAAACACAGAAAGTTTGGCGATGAGGGCAACGAGGTGACGCATCCACAAGGCATTATCCTCCATAGAGAATGCGGTTATGGTGTCCGGACCACCCAGGTGGATTAGAAGGAAAGCTGCCCAGAACGCTAGGACATCAGGGGCAACTTGCGTGTCGTGGTTTTCCAAGTTCCGGCATCCGGCATTTGAGATCAGCCCGAACACGAAAATTGCAGCCCAGTCAGCCAGTAAGTAAGCAGACCAGGCGATGAATATGACTAACCGATATGACGTCTTGTTCCTGTAAGGGGCAACAAGGGCGAGAAGAAGCTGCATACAGAGGCTAAGGATCATGAAGCCTCGGATATTCCACAAGTTCCATTGGTTCTGCAATGCCATGGATATGTAGGTATAATCCATGGCCTTAGAGGGCAAGAGGCCAAAGAGGAAGAAGGAGGAGAAGAAGAAGAAGATGGATTAAGAGTATAGACCAAAATGTTACTCAGATCTGGTTTTCTGTTCAGCTGCAGTTCCATAGATGTGATCTTGGGAAACTACATCATATTTAACATCCCTCTCCATCCCTAATCTTTTCTCTTTCTCTACCTCATTATAATATTATAAATGTCCACCCAACCACATAGAAGTTGTCATTTTGTGGAAGATAATTCAAAAGACTGCCTGCTCAGAAATTGTAGTTTATTATACCAAGTGAGTTGGACCGGCCTTTACTTTGTTCAATGCAAAGAGGTTGAAAGAAAACGAGATATAAAGTTAAGACCCAATTTCCTAGAAATTGTGATTAGTGGAAACCATGTGAGCTGTGGGTTTTGTAACACCCATGTCATTGCATTGCAGTTACAGATAGAAAAAGACGCGGCTAAAACTCCGTGCACGGTTGTTTCATGGGTTTATACATGTTAGAGGTAATGTCAAGTCATCTGTTCATGCGATGCCTTCACTCAAGAGTCGCAACTCTGCAGTGATCGTTGTTTTCTCTTCATAGGACAACAGCTCCAACCACACCTCCCACCTACTGTTGTTTTCTCTTTAGTAACCGGACCATCCTGCAAAAATCCTTCAACACCAAGAGGGTGTGATTGTTCTATTCGACTGCAGGCTCGATGATGGCAGCAAGTTCCTTGAGAAGCGCCTCGCAGCGCTCCTGCAAGCTCAACTCTATGCAGGGGTCTTCGTACCTAATCTGGCTGATGCCAGCCACATCAGACAACTAAAAGATACATCATGTAGTGCGACAAAGTTCTTACGGAATAACCTCTCTCGGCTGGCATTGTCGAGGTATTCCTGTCCCACAATGTTGATACAGATCTTGGAGCAACACGCCAGGTTAAAAGTGAATTCTCATACTGGAAGTGAAAGCTTCTGATAGAAGGTATCGGTTCACCACACCTGCTTTCTTTGAGTGCATGTCTCTCTCGGGCGAATTTGTTCCGATGGAACCCTGTTATCTTCATACAAGCATAGGCCAGAACATGAGGAATTCAAGCCCCAAGTAGCCAAAAACAAAATTTACTTTTACCTAGCTTGCAACCTCTTTTCGGAGAGCTCTGTTTCTGTTTTCTATTCATGGGACAGTCGGATTAGCAAATACCAACCAGTTCTGTCTGAAGACTTTGTCAAGGTGAAGCAAAATCACTGGGGCAATCGGCCACTCTCCACAACCTTCTTCTTTCAACACAAGGAACTGGCAAATGGGCCCTGCTCCATAAACTGTTCCTCCGCACCAGTTGTGGTCTCCCTGACTGCTCCCTTCACCAACCCAAACGAGACATCCTCGTCCTGGGAGATTAATCTAGGAATCTACTTGTCCAGTCGATATCATCAAGTTGTTTTGGTTTGAACACAGAAAGAAGATCAAATAACACAAGCAAAAGAAGAAAAGTGCAGATTAGAAGGATTCCACACAGATGCAACTCTAAACTTTGGAGATGTTCCTTCTGTAATATCAGTTGAGTGATTCTCTTATTTCTTGACGTCGCTCTCCTTGGAGCTCCTATCAACAGGGGATTGTTTGTGTTCAAAGGCTTCGTCGTCCTCCTCCTCCTCGCAGCTCCTTTCATCAGGGAACTGATCGTGTCCGATTTCTTCGTCGTCCTCCTCCGCGCAGCTCCTTTCAACAGGGAAATGGCCACTGATGCCACAAAGAGCCATCAATATCCATACGAAAGTGATGAACTCGCCTCCTTCATTCAGCAGTCGAGCGTGGGAGTTGACTCTGCCATGACCGGCCGCATATGACAACAGCTCCACCCACACATTGTAAATGACCTCCCACCTATTGCTTTTCATACTCAGTTTCTGAGCCAACCTGCAGGAATCCTTCAACACTGAGAGGGTGTTATTATTCGTGTCTTTGGTGGGTTTACGAATGCTTGCAGTTTGCCTGAGAATCGATGAGCAGAACTCCTGCATGTTCTGGGCCTTATATTCCATCCTTATCTTTTTTACCTCATCGCAGGTATCTTTGTACCTAACCTGGCTGCTGCTAGCGAACACGGACATCAACTTTGGTTGCCTGACCAGAAGATACATCATGTATTCCGACAATTTCTTACTATATCTCCTCTTCGAATTGCCATCATCAACATGTCCCTCCATGTTGATGCAGATCTCGGTAGCAATGTGCCAAATTAAAAGGGAATCCTCGTACTCAAAGCCCCTGATGTAATTCATCAATTCACGACAGTTGCTTTCTTCAAGCGCCCGATCCCCCCTTGCTTCATATAAATCTCTCATTCTTGCCTCAACAAAGGGACCTGCAGCTTTTACCTTAATGTCATCGCATACAGAGTACCACAGCGTACGATCAAAGCGTTCCCTAAGGGTGTGTATTTCTCCGACCAGTTTGTTCCACAGAAAACCTGTTCAAACATACAAGCATTGATATGTAAACCAGAACATGAGGAATTCGAGCCCCAATTAGTCGAAGATAAATCTCGGTCTCACCTAGCTTCTGGCCTCCTTTCGGCGGGCACTGATTGAAGCATTGGGACAACAGATTCAAAGACCCCATTTTCTCAGACCACGTCCTCTCGAGGAGGCGAAAGATAGCCGATTCCACCGGGAGGAGGGATTGAACACAAGTAAGTGCCCATACTATGAGAAGGGGAAGAAGCCCTCCTTCCAAGGCCAGCAGAAGCATTTCCTTTGAAGAGTAATCCATGAAATCACTTTCATCTAACATCATTACATTAGCTACCTGGAGAATTAAAACTCCCACAAATAGTGGGTACGTGATTGCGAGATCGACTCCACGGAACCTGTGCTTATCGACAAGGCAGAACAAAATGAAAGCCACTTGCATGCTGTAATAGCTTATGCCGCGGGCCAAGATTCCCAATATGGAAGTCGCCCCCTTCAGCTTCGTGTAGAAGAGTTCATAGAGCATATTAAGCAAACTCTTGATCATGGAACTTATTCTGTCCGAAGAATATTCCAAGATAAAACCTCGGCTCTTGTTGTATTCAAGAATATCCGGCTTGACATCGGCGACAAGGCCGACAGCTATCTGGTGGAAGATTTTTTCATCCTCCAAATTACCGGGGACAGTTACTTTGTCTAGAGAATTCGTCTTCAGGTTCTCCAAGCTCGCGACATACAGCGCCCGGGTCCTCTCCCCGTAGTTGACCACACCAGCAGCGAATATCAGCACCGTGGGGGCCAGCAGCCTGTTGCCTTGGAGCGTCTTCATGAAGATGTACAGGAACGCTGAAACCTTGGTAACGAGACCGATGAGGTGACGGAGCCACAGGGCATTATCCTCCAAAGAGAAAGCGGTGATGCTGTCGGGACCCCCCAGGTGGACCAGAAGAAAAGCCGCCCATAAGGCCATGACGTCCGAGGGGGCTAGCGAGTCGTTGTTACCCGAGTTCCGTCAACCGGAGCTCGAGATCAGCCCGAATACGAACAACGCGGCCGTGTGCGCTAGTAGGTAGGAAGACCAGACGAGGAATATGACGATGCGGTTGGAGGTCTTCTGCCTAAAAGGGGCAACAAGTGTGAGGATGAGCTGCAAACAGAGGGTAAGGATCATGCAACTTCGGATATTCCAAAAGCTCCATTGGTTCTGCAAGGCCGCGACGATGGAGGTATAATCCATGGCCTTAGAGGGCAAGAGGCCAAAGAGGAAGAAGAAGATGGATTAAAAGTATTTGACCAAAAATTGGAGATAATACAACATATTAGCAGCAAGAAAAGTTGGTTCATACTGAACATCCCTCCCTAAATCATTTCTCTTTTTCTACAGTTGGATCTACATATTTTTTTTATTAAATAAAGAAATAATAAAGAACAATTTTGGACCGTTTGGTGGATCATGTCATCAACTTGCACCAAATCATTTATATATTATAAAGTCCCATGCCTGCATAGAAATTGTCGTTTAGTTATTATACCAAATGAGTTGGACAACCTTTTACTTTGTTCAATGCAAAGAGGTATTAAACATTTATTTTATTATAATACCTGACTATATTATATATATAATTGCATGTATAAAATAAATTAATAATACCCCATTACTTGTAAATTATGATTAGGGGAATAAAAAAATTTATCGTGTTTCTCAAGTTATTTCATTTGATTGATGTTTATTTATTCATTCTTTTAGTATCTATTTAATTGCATTGCAGTTTACCCATAAAATAAAATACAATTAACTTTAGTTGGCAGGAAAGATTATCTTGATATTACTTTAAGTTTCCTTTCAATGTAACAAATAAGCATGATGAATACAAAAAGAAGATCAAGCAGCATCTACTTGAAGATTCCACACCCAGTTAATGTGACCTCTCTAGTTGATGCCCCATGCCGCAGAGTGCCATCCACATTCATGCGAGGATGACGAAGTCTCTCTCTCTGCCTTTGCTCGAGAGTCGCGCGTGGGAGTCGACTTTGCTGTGACCGGCCGCATTGGATGGGCAACTCCAACCACACACCTCCCACCTATTGCTGTTTTCTTTCTTTGTGATCGAGGCGTAAGCTTGAGAATCTCCTTCGGCTTCGTCCCCTTTGTCTAGCCCAACTTCTTGTCCCCCGGCCTCTCCTTTCTCGATCAACCCAAGCCCATCTGCACCCTGCTCCTCAAATCCCATTTCTAACTTCATGGATTAACTTCATCAATCCCTGTATTCCCTTGACCTTTTGCCATGCATCAATACCCCTCCCATCCCATGATTACATGCAGTGTATTCCCATTGAGTTATAATTAATGGAGTTGTGGAATGTTAAATTTGATTACTGATCAAACGACTACTTAATCATGCAGTGGATTCCCATTGAGTTATAATTTAATGGGAGTGTCCTGAGTACCAGTAAACACTGTGCTGGGGATATGTTTACTGTAATTCCTTAAGACTCACATTATGTCTTAAACACTTTCAACAAACACGCGGTCGCGGACCGAGTTATAATTTGGATTCACCGCAGCAGCTTCTGCTATGTGGTCATCGCCAACCGTGGCAACTTGATCGGCGTCCTCGACCCGTTGCAGCACCCTCAACGCACCTACTGCTGCTTGACCGGCATTTGGATCTGCCACGATGTTATCGTTAACCGCGGCGACTTGCTCGGCTTCCTCGTCCCGTAGCCGCACACTCAACGCAAGTGCAGCCGCTCGATCGGCATTTGGAGCATCTGCACCAGCTGGTGGGTTTGAACATGAGGTGTTTCCATCAGGTAAACCTGGACTAGGGGAAATTACAGGGAAGTGGTCGCCGATGCCACATAGAGACATCGAAGCCCATATAACAGTGATGAATTCGCTGCCTTCACTCAGCACTCGGGCATGGCAGTCTGCTCTGCAATGACCGGCTGCATACAACAACAGCTCCACCCACACCATATAGAGGACCTCCCACATAATGTTGTTTTCTCTTAGTAGCTTAACCAACTTACACGAGTCCTTCAATACTGAGAATGGGTGATTGTTCTCCTTTTTGTCGGGTTCAATGTTGGCACTTTCCCCAAGAATCACTTTCGCACAGGTGTCTTTGTACCTACTATGGCTGATTCCAGCCACTGTGGACATCAACTTGGGTCACCTGACCAGAAGGTACATCATGTAATCTGACAATTTCTTACTGAATATCCTCTTCTCCTTCCTTTCCTCATTGCCGATGTAACGTTCCTGTGCCCTCAAGTTGAAGCAGATTTCGGTAGCAATGTGCCAGATCAAAAGCGTATGCTCGAACTGGAAGCCCTCGATATATGGCATCAGTTGGTCACAACCGATGCGTCTGAGCGCCCGATCTCCCCTCGCTTCATATAATTCTCTCAAAGTTGCAGCGTCCATTGTCTCCTCAGCCTTTTCCTTGATGTCCTTGAGTACAGAGCTCCACAACGACATATCAATCTTTTCCCAGGACACGTATCTCTCTCCGGCTAGCTTGTTCCATATAAAACCTGCTATCATTGTAGAAACATCGATCAGTAATCCAGAAAACAAGGAATTTGAGCACCGAAAGTAGTGGAAGACAAGTGAGTGTAGTTTTACCTGGCTTCCGAGCTTTCTTTAGGGTGCTCTGTTTGAAGCAATGGGACAAGATATTCAAATATGCCATTTTATTCGACCAATGCCTTCCAAAAAATATGAGATCATTGACTGGTGGAATAATAAGAGTAATATAAAATAATCCAAATATCAACAAAGGTGGAAAAATCCCCTGCTCCAAGACCAACAAAGCGAGATCCTTAAGAGAAACTACGTCTTTGTAAAAAGATGATGTCCCTAACGTCATCAAGTTGGCTGCATGAAGAATAAAAACTCCTGCAAATAAAGCATATGTGATTACGAGATCCCCTCTGTGAAACTGGTGCTTTTGTCCAATGCAGAACAAAATGAATGCCACCATTGTGCTTTATGAGGCGATGGCTCGGACAAATCTTTCCCCACATTGAATTTGACGCCTTTATTTTCGTGTAGAGAAGTTCATACAGGAGATTTAGTTCAGCCGAGATAAAATCATGTGAGCTCTGAGCTTTTGTCAAAGAAAATCTCATCAACGTCATATTTTGTGATGTTTGCCCTGCTTTTGAGACATTCCTGAAGATCTGGCACTATATCCACAACGAGGCCCTTGAGTATGGTGTGGCAGATGTTGAGGTCCTCGCTTTGTTCCCCTCCTTTATCTTTCTCACTGGTCTTCTTCAGGTTCTCCAAGCACTAATTCGGACTCGACCCTGGTAGGAATGGATGTGTACAGTAGATTTCGAACACAAGACCTCCTTAAACGAATTTAAACTAGTTACCACTTGAACCAACTCCATGTTGATCAATTTTGGGTAGCTATGCGTTTTAAAATTTTTATTTTAATTTTTTTTTAGTTTTATATTACGTGGTTGTTTTGGTCCTCGAAATTAAAGGAAAAAAACTATCAAATTCATTTGTAGGTTAATCCCGTTATAAAGCGAAGAACGAGAAAAAGAGAGCAAGAGAGAATAACGACACATTAGGAACGGAGGGAGGGGAGAATTTCATTACCGATTTCCAATCAGAAAACATAGATACAAAAAAAAAAAAATACGAAATTATCTATTTATAGAGATGATGTAAGCAGATGAAGATTTTGGCGGGTGAAGAGGCACCGCATAAAATCACAAATATTTATACCACTTCCCTTTAATGTCCATTATAATATTGCCTCGTTAAAAACCGTAACATGAAAATCATGTGAAACAAAACCGTAGTCAAAGTACAATACTTTTACTTCCCCCTTATAATATCACTTTATATGTCCAAGTTTGCGGTTCCAGTTTTATGTACTAGTCTCAAAAAAGGAAGAAGAAGATGGATTAAAAGTATTGACCAAAAAAATTGGAGATAATACAACATATTAGTAGCAAGAAAAGTTGGTTCATACTGAACATCCCTCCCTAAATCATTTCTCTTTTATTAAATAAAACAAATAATAAAAAACAATTTTGGACCGTTTGGTGCATCATGTCATCCACTTTGCACCAAATCATTTATATATTATAAAGTCCCATGCCTGCTCAGAAATTGTCGTTTAGTTATTATACCAAAGGAGTGGGACAACCTTTACTCTCTGTTCAATGCATAGAGGTATTAAACATATATTTTTTTTTACCCTTTGAAAGAAACAAAGCCATACAATATATTATATGATTGATGTTTATTTATTTATTCTTTTAATATCTATTTTATCGTGTTTCTCAAGTTATTTCATTTGATTGATGTTTATTAATTCATTTTTTTAGTATCTATTTAATTGCATTGCAGTTACCCATAAAATAAAGGCCTAATTATCAAATATACCCTCAACTTTACTAGTTTTTTCCGATCTAACCTGAAGTTTAAATTGTATCTCTAGGTATCCTGTACTTTCGACTTGTTTCAAATTTATCCTATTTATCTCAGTCTCTAAGTTGACTTTCCCAGACAATAAGAAAATTAATTCTTCTTAAGCGGCTCTGATACCAATAAATAATCCGAAGATTAAGCAAGGGAAACTAACTGAAATAAGAGTTAGATATCAACATGCCCAATATTCTTCAGAATAGACAGGAATCGAACTTAAGAGGATTTTCCCAATTGTCTTTGTCGTCGGCGTTCGGCCAACCTCAAATATTCGTTTGAATATTTTGAACTTGCCGCAAATCCTAAATTAGACTTGCCTTCAAGGAAGTATTCCTCAAATTCACTCTGAATTAGAGTCAGCTCTTCTAATTTTTTAGAATAGCTTTCTATCTGCTGTGATATTTGTGATATCTGTGCCGATAGATTTTCAAGCCGATCTACTATGGTATTGAGAAGACCAGTAGTAGAATCCTTGCCAACCCCGTGATCCAAATGAAGTAGATCTGGGTTAGGACAATCAGTCATAAGAATGACTCGTGCACTTGCACCACCTTGATTGAGTTGCCTTAATCAAGATCTTCTTTCTGAACTGAAAGAACAGCATAAACAACTCTAAAATATAAAGATGCTTATCATACCTTAATCGAATTGCTCAGTAGGTCCACCAAGCTTCCGCACCAAGATAACTCAGGAAGTAAAGCTTCAAGAGTCTTCTTCTCAGAAATTCAGAGAAGGCGTTGGAGAGGCTCTTCTGTGCTTTCTCAATGCCCATACCATGAGGGACTTATAAAGGCACTCCTCATCCAAGGTTTCAGCCTGATGGCTTAGCCTTACAAGGTTTAGTCTTAATGACTTATCCTTCAAGGTTTCGATCCGTAGATCTATCCTTTAGTTAGACTTAATCTGTTCTGATCAATTCTAACTTTCTTGGTTTCTTAAGGTATTTTTCGAAGAACAATCAGGGAAAACTTTAACTCAGATTTTGAGATCGGTTTTCCTTTTCAGATTTTCTTCTGGAGGACAATCAAAGAATTCTTGCTCAAAGTTTTGAGAGAGAAAATTCTCTATTCAGATTGCCTCCCCAAATGAGGTAGAGGGCTTGTGAATATATACACAAGAGAGCTGGTGCCAATGCACTGTTTGCCAGCTCAAAAGTAAAAGGAATCTAAACTGTTACAAAAAGTTAGTAGGGTCCTAATGACCGACAAAATTGTCCTATTCTAACAGTCTTCTCCCGTCTGCATTGGTGCGCTGTCCTGGGAGATTCCTTCCTTGTTATTGTTGGCGTTTGAAGGTTCGCCAACTCCTTCTTTTTCCTTTGAGAGTCCCGGCTGTTCTTGAACTGCTTCAAGAATCTGTTGTGATATTTGTTGGGCTCTCTCATCATGTTCGATTTGCTGATTTAAGGTTTTGTCTGTGAAATCAGCAATCTTACTCCAAACCTCGAAGGTGTCGGTTCGGAGATGCAACTCAGAGTTCTCTCGCCTCCAGAAACTATCCAGAAGGTCGAGCATTCTCTGCCATCCTCGGTCTCCTGCTTGTTCGTCTATGAGACTTAGATCTGACCGAAGAATCGTGACGGTTATGATGCCGTCACAGAGCACGTAGTATTCATCCTTGCGGGTTAACACATGCTCCAGCACATCTTTTAGGAACTCAACCTTTATGGCTTTTCGGACTGTTTTGTCCTTGTAATATTTCCGCCATAAACCTCTCTGATCGAGGTCCTGTCGTTGAGGTTCCACCAGACGTCTACTCTCACAAGGGTGGATGTTCCATACTTGCAAATTTTGCAGTATAACCTTCCCGTATAGCGGATGGTCTTCTTCCTCCCTTATTGTGCTAGTAATCAATGCCGTGGCATACTTGGGTCCTTAGCCTCGGCATCCGAGTACATACCTTACCAACATCGGCAGTGTTTCCATACACTCTGGTTCAGATCTATCGATCTCCAGGATGTCTACAAACCCAGCATGTATGTAAGGTGCTGCCACTCCCACCATTTCTGAATGAATTCTCAGAGACGGCCACTTCCCCGATATCCAGTGTAGATACGGTTGAAGTACAGCGTTTTCCTCTAGCGAGGATTCGCTCATGTCTACTACTACCTTTGGGACTTCATAATTTTTGACATCCCCTGGTATGATTGACATCGTGGTGGAGAATATCTGCTGTCTTTCTCTTTCGACTTTAGACATCTCCTCTTCACCTGAAGCCATAATCGATAGCTTATACTCCAGGTCTTTGATGGACTCAATCATTTTCTTTGCGAAATACTCAACCTGGCGTTTGTCATCATTTTTGATGCCGCCCAGGAGTCCTCCGCAGACTACAGACGCATCCCAGCTTAGGGATCCATCTTCGAATGAGTCTTGATCAAAAAACCAGGATCCTCCCAGATCCTCTTGGACTTCTCCAACATGGCCTTTGCCACCGTGACTTCTGTCACCAGACTCTTGGACCGAGTCTTTTACAGGAATTGCTTCCTCAAGGTCCTCCTTTTTCTCCAGAGTTCCTTCCAATGTCGCGTAAGCACTTCCAAAGTCGAAGTATCGCTCACACTCCATTGCAGCCTCTTCCTCATGTTCTACCCTTGGTTCAGGGTTTACCTCTTGGACTGGCTCGCCAATTATGGCCTTGAACTTAGCCTCTTCCTCAGCATAATGTGTCTCCATCCTTTCTTTCTGTTCCTCCTTGCTTTGCAACAAAGCCTTATAGGATTTTACAGCTTGATTGATGGAAATCTTTTGCTCTTTGGCTAAGTGGTTTCGGCAGTGAACTGCTCCATGGTCAAAGGAGACCACCAAGGTTCTTCAACCTTACCGTCCTTCTTAGGACCTTCCTTTACAGAATCGCCCCCTTTGGGACCAGAAAACCCAAGCCTCTTGGCTTTCCTCTTCTTCCTGGCCTTCTCTTCTGACTCAGCTTTTGCCTTGTCCTTCAGATCTGCCATTTTTTCATTTCCTTTGGAGCTTCCCTCCTTCGGATCTACCATCTTCTCTTGAAGATCTTTCTTCATGTTTCTTCCAGAGTCGGTATTACCCTTCTCCTTCAGATCCATCTTTCCCTCTTGGGAAACTCTCGCTTTCTCCTTGGGATTGGTTATTACCTTTCCCTTAGATCCAGCCATCCCCTTCTGGGATTCTTTCGCCTTTCCCTTAGATCTGGCCTCAGCCTCTTCGGGATTAGCCATCTCCTTCTGGAGATCTGGTTTCGCCTTACTCTTGGAGTCAGCTTTTGCTTTCTCCTTAAGTTCAGCCTTCCCTTTCTGGGAATCCGCAGTTTTTAGCTTCTTAGGACATTCGTATGAACGATGTCCTAGTTGCTTGCACTGCCAGCAAAGCACTGTTGCCTTCGTTCCTGAAACAGAACCAGCATCACTATGCTCACCATCTCCCTTATTAGGACATACCTTTCGGGAGTGTCCCTCCTTCTTGCATCCCCAGCACATCTTTCTCTTTGCAGCAGGATCCATCTGCAGAGTTTTTAGAAAGAGAGGTGTTTGCAAGTTCTCTAGAGAGAGAGTCAGCTATTATGTTGTGGTCCGATTTAATGTATTCGACCTCGTATTTATAATAGCTCAATTGTTCCTGCAACCTTAAGAGTCTAGTTTGCCTAGCTTCCTTAAGGTTCAGACTCATAAACCTTTTAACATAGGTCGAGTCAGAGCGCACTAAAAATTTTTTCGGTGCCAAAAAGATAAAGAAAGCCTTTATTCCGTATTTTAAGGCTAACACTTCTTTTTCATGTATCGGGTATCGTAACTCGCACCCCTTGAAGCTTCCCGACCAGTATTTGCATACCGGTTCTGGTTTGCGTCCTTTAATTTTAAGGACTGCTCCCCAATAATTTTCAGAAGCATCAACTTCCAAGACTAACTCATCTTTGTCAGATGGTAAAGCGAGTTGTGGCAAATTTTTTACCTTCGCTTTAATCCTTCTAATCGATTGAGTGTCTTCATCTTTCCATATCCAAGGATTAGTAGAAGAGGTTTTCTTCGAATTCCTACTTAGATCTCGGGAAAGATCTTTCACAAACTTTCTTGCATAGTTAGTACATCCACAAAATCTTTGGACTTGCTTTCTATCCTCAAGTTTGTCAGGAAAGTTAATTATTTTCTCAGCAATATGATTTTGCAGTTTAATTTTTCCCTGCTCAATCTCCATGCCTAAGAAGTTAACTGATTCCTTAAACCATTCTATCTTCTTTTCAAATAGAATCATACCTTCCCGTCGGAAGATATCAGTCACCTTATCTAGGTGCCTCATGTGGTCGTCCTCAGTTTGACTATAGACTAACACATCGTCAATATAGACCGCACAAAATTTTTGGATCTGCTTAAAAGCATTATCCATTTTGCGCTGAAATACGCCTGGAGCATTCTTCAGGCCAAACGGCATCACCAGCCATTCAAACATTCCTTGCGGAGCATTGAAGGCAGTTAGAGGAACCGATTCTTCCTCCATCTTGACTTGCCAGTATCCACTTTTCAAGTCAAACTTAGAGAAGAACTTTGGTTGGCTCAGACTTACCCTATCAATTAAATCTCCCGCTGTGGGAATCTTATAGCCATCGTCCTTTGTAGCCTTGTTAAGCTGACGATAATCTATAACCATTCGTGCTTTACCTCGCACATGCTCGGCATGATTAATAACCATAAAGGCAGGACTAGAATGTGGACTATAACTGTCCCTAATTAAGCCTTTTCCAAGCAACTCAGGAATTTGCTTATCAAACTCCTCAACCATCTCAGCCGTATACGTTATGTTTCTGGCTCTTATAATGGTTCCGGGATCTTTCAACTCTAATTTAGCCCTGAGGCCATTTCGAGTCCATAACTTTAGTGGATCTTCACTAAAATTATCGGCTAGTTTTATTAGGAACTTATCCCATTTCGTTCCTGTTAACTTTACAGCCATACACACTTCTTGTCTTGGAAACAAGTCGTCATACCAGTTAGAACTCCTGGTATTCGTTGGAGAAAACAGGGTTTGTTCCCATGAATCGTTCTCATCCAACCGTATATCACCACGTTGAGCTCGCACTCTGAAAGCTCTTTCACATGGGATATTTCCACAGTATTCAGTCCGTTTTACCGGATAGAAGCCAAATTTTAACCGAAGTCTAGGCTCTTGTAGAATACTTATTTTTACCCCACCGATGGAAACATCATTTTCATTCTGCACAAAAGGAAGGTTTTCCTTCTGACCCTTCAAAAAGGCGTTACCAATAATGATGTCGGCCTCTAGTAAAGGATGTGCAAGAATCTCTTTAATGATGAACTTTTGTCCACCAATAAAGACAGGCACGTTGCTTGCCTTATGGCCAACTATTGTGGCCACACCATCGACGTTAACCATGTGGATGGGTTTCTGCAGTGGTTCCCACCACTCATCTGGCAGAGCATTGAGTCTAGCACATGTTATGCTACACCCAGTGTCTATCAAAGTATCCAGAGAATACTCATAGTATCCAGGAAATTTGAAAGTTAGAGCTACATATGTGCTCATGTCTTCCTTCCTAACACTAAACCCAATATTCTCAGGTACCCTCTGGGATGGTTCTATCATCCTCCAGATATCGTCTATCGGTATAGACCTTTGTTCGGCTATTTGTTCAATAACCTTACAAACTTCAGGAATCTTAGATAAAGAGTATTCCATACTGGTAACCCTTAACATCCTTATTGATTCTTCTCTCGTCTGATCTACTGGGTCTTCATAGACTGGTAATGATACCTGTCTGTACCCTACGATTCTACCCGTATGTTGCGACGGGGTTCTTGAATCAACAGACCTTCGAGACATCTCTTCTATTAGTGGAGGTGCGCTTGCAACCTCTGGTCGAGAGACTATTACATCTTCTCCTACATCACTAGCTCTTGAAGAGACTTCAGAGGGCGCTCTATTGAGCGGCTCTCTCAGGATTGGCATCCTCACAGGCAAATGCCTGTCAGCCCTTTCGCTAAGCATAGGTAAATGCCTATCAGCTCTAAAACTGTCCCTAGACGGTTCTCCCAACATCAAAGTAATCTCATTACCTCTTTGTCGGATATTGGCCGCACTTATCGGCCTAGAGCTACTACCAGGTTCAGTCATAACCCAATTTCTTGGCCAGGTTAACTCCAGTGGGTTTACCTCACGCCTATGAAATTGTTGGTAGTTATTATGACCTTCTTCGAACAACTCGGTAAGCCTTGAGATGTTCCTCACACCAGGACTAGTGGTATTTACCAGTCGGTAAATCACTCTAGTGTGATACGCCAAAAACTTGGTCTGGGAATTCATTCTATCCATGTTCATTGACTTAATTCTTAAGGTCAATGAATTTCCCAAACAGCGATCGTTCAGGGCCATCATGAAATTTGGATGGACCTGGAACCATACAGGACCATGTGCAAGGTTGGCCTGTATACCTGATATCAGCTGATCCCTAAACTCTCGCCAACGTTTATCGATCACTGCTGCTACCACAGGACTATCCGCTGGTAAATGAAACAACGGAATTAATCCTACTTGGATCAACCCAATGTGTATATAATTATATACACCTCTCGCACGTTGCATGGTTTCTCGAATGCGTTGTACGTTGAGTAATGGAATATCCAAAGTCTCAAGTTCCGTACTTGTAACTTGAGCCGTTGCTTCTGTCTGCGAGATGTCTATTATCGATCTAAAATTAAATCTCGATACGTTATAGACTTCTCTCACATTAACATTAGGCAACCTCCATTCCAGCACTGACTGGGATGGATCTTCGTACTGGTGAGATTCCTCCAGTACCTGATTCGATGCTTCCAATGGAACCATCTCATCTCCATCTTCGTTTTGCACTGCTCTCATCATGAACAGATGCATTTTCCAAAGATCAGAATCTTCTTCCGAGTCTGTATCATAATCAGATACTACCTCGTAAATTGATTCTACTTCCGAGTCTAAGTCGGAAATCTCTTGCTCATCAATTGGTTCATAAGCAAGGACTTCTTCCTCATGACTCCTGTCATCCAGGAAGACCATACGGAGTCTTTCTCTCCTTTGGTTCTTCTTCGGACAACTATCCGCTTTGTGGTCTTTTGAACCACAAAACCAGCAGCAATTACAACTGCTCAAGGGTTTCCCTTTAGGACATTTAGGTTCTCTACCATGCTTTCTCTTGAAAGCATAGATCCTATCTTTATCCTTTAGGTTATCCCTTCTCCTCACAAACCTTCTGGGTTTGTAAGCAGAACCTCCTTTTTGCTTACGCTGGAAGTCCTTCTTGGGCCAAACTTTCTTTTTGTTGTACCCAACAAACTTCCTCTTACGAGGAAAGTTCCTCCTCTTCAAAGAGTCTCCTGGAGTACTGCGAGTATCGCATCCATACCTTCCAGGCACATACTCTATCTGAGAACAACAGCTCTTGTTTAGGTAAGGTAGCTTCTTAGCTGCCTCTTTTACCTGGAGCTCAGTACATGCTAGTACATGCTTTACGCATTGCGTACTTTACCGCCTGAATTTTTCCTCCGAGTCCAAAGACAATCTTATCCTCACTCAGAAGTAATTCATAGGCCTTTTGCGCAACTTCCGGCCAAGGTTCGGGAAGTTTTGCAAAAAAGGTTCCTAATATGAACTGTTGTGATACTACATCCAGATTGTAATAATACTTCTGGAATTCACACACGTAGCTATCAAACCAGCACATATCACAGATCTGTAGTTTAACTAGAGCGGTCAATGACTGCTCTTTTTCCACAGTCTCGGTGGATAACGAGAAACCACAGAACTCTCGTTTCAGGGCATCAGCTATTATTGCTAATACACCGTCAACCGTCAGCGCTTGATCTATCTTTTCCTTAATGTCTGTGTGCGCCACTAAGGTTTTCCAGTATTTTTGCGCTGTACCCATGAGGGCTGCCACACATAACTCGTAGACTATTCCAGGAGGCATTCCTCCTGCAGATGCCGTCATCCGAATAAGTGATAACCACTCATCTATCTTTTCAGATACATGCTTTTCACAATCTATATCTAGAAAAGCACCAGGGGTGATTATAGGCTTCAAAACATTATCCCTTGGAACAAACTCTTGTTTAGTTCTGTGTGGATAATCGGGCCTGTAAATTTCCCTCTTCGCAGTTACCAGCTCATTAAACGTTCTGTTGTCTAAATGAACCGGAGCATCTTCTGCCAAACCTAAGGCTTTCCTTAAGTCTTTTGCCAACTCTCCACTTTGAGAGTTCAAGTTTGCACTTCGCTTTTGCGTATCTAAAATGAAAGGAGCCACTGACTCCTTGTATATTTCTTCTACACCTTTGCCTTGATTCTGTTTGGAATTTCTTCCTCCCAGATTCAATCTTTCGACTGGATTTCCTGTTGTACTTTCCAGTCCCGAGGTCGCCTCGGCTTCAGGCCTTTTTAAACCTCTCTCTCTTTCCAGAGCGTCTAGTATGTTATTAACATATAAGCCTACTTCCCTTGCCATCTGGTTTCGGCTTTCTAGACTTTCTGTACTCCCCTGAATAGTTAGCTGAGTTAAAACATCGTTTATACTCTTGCTCATTCCAAAAGGAGACAATCTTGACTCTGGAACGAACTCCAGTCGAGATGGAGTTCCAGAAGGATTTCCCGAAGATTTTCCTTCTCCAGCCATTCAGAAAATCTGACCTTGAGACTTTAATGGATATTTTTGAAACTAGGTCTAAGTTCTGGATATGGAGAGATATTTTCTAAACCTTAGGGTAGATTGGAAAAACTTTGTATATATGGGGATATTTTTGATAAAGCGGCCTAAAATAAAACACAATTGACTTTTACTGGCAGGAAAGTGATACAAAGGCATGTGCTGTGTTGCTGAAGCCAAGAATATCTTAACATTACTTTAAGTTTCCTTTTCAATTTATAAATAAGCTTTGATGAATACAAAAAAGAGAAGATCAAGGCAGCATCTACTTCAAGATTCAACACCCAGTTAATGTGACCATCTCTCTAGTTGATGCCCCATGCCGCAGAGAGCCATCCACGTTCATGCGAGGGTGATGAAGTCGCTGCCTTCGCTCGAGATTCGCGAGTGGGAGTCGACTTTGCAATGACCGGCCGCATTGGACTGGCAACTCCAACCACACATCTCCCACCTATTGCTGTTCTCTTTGGTAATCGAGGCGTAAGCTTGAAAATCTCCTGAGCAGCTTCGTCCCCTTTGTCCAGCCCAACTTCTTGTCTCCCCACCTCTCCTTTTCTCGATCAACCCAAGCCCATCTGCATCTTTCTCCTCAAATCCCATTTTTAGCTTCATGGATTCGCTTCTGTCAACTTCATCATCAATCCCTCTATTCCCTTGAACTGGTTGCTGCCACCTTTTGCCATGGATCAATACCCCTCCCATCCCATGAAAGCACCCTTGTCCTCAAAGCAGGAAACTTCTTTTGAAGGTTAAAAGCACCCAATACGCTATTTGGGGTGTGTTACTGAGTTACCCGCTGCCGCGTCATCACGATCACCACCACCATCTTCATCATCGTTACTAAGGAGAAACTGAAGGAAGATTAATTTGCTTTCGAACTCTCTGTTCTTTGGGGGGATTAAACTAAGTAGAGAAACTGGAGGAAGGGCTTGAGAATCGCAGTCGGTCTTGTTTGTTCCCTCAGACGCTTGATCGGCATTTGGATACACCGCAGCAGCTTCCGCGATGTGATCATCGCCAACCGCGGCGACTTGATCGGCGTCCTCAACCAGTTGCGGCACCCTCAACACGCCTCCAGCCGCTTGATCGGCATTTGGATCTTCCGCGATGTTATTGTCAACCGCGGCGACTTGCTCAGCATCCTCGTCCCGTCGCCGCACCCTCAACGCATGTGCAGCCACTCGATCAGCATTTGGAGCTTCCTCAACAGCTGGAGCCACCGAAGCAGCTTCCAGGTCCGCACTCTCAATGAGAGATCACGAATAAGTTGCTCCATTTTGCCGTTTGGGGCACGCCCCTGGTTCAGTCTTCTTTTCAGGCCTTTCAACTTGTTTAGAGTTTTGACCGTGTCTTTGTCCGGAAGGTCTCTAAATGATGGTTCAATCTTGGCAACACACCTAACTAAGAATTTGAACGAGCCACCGACACAGTCGAAAAGTTAAACGACCGACCGTAAGAGAGCGACTTCATTAGCACGAGTACAAACCAGGTCCAGACTTTGCTTAATGGGTCGGTCATATAAAGATCATTAATAAGTACTAAAACTTGTATTATTCTAAATTTACAACCATTTCCTCCTTTTCATTAACAAGAAAAAGAAAATCGCAACATTATTGTTTGAAGCAACGGGACAACATATTGAAGATCTGAATCACACACCTTTGAACAGTGACGAGCGAGTTTTCCGTTTATTCATTGTAGCTTAATTAAGAGAAAGAAAAGTAAAACAGACTCGTATAATCGTCTGGAAGATATCTTCTTAGCAGAGAGGAATCGAAAGAAAGAAAGAAACGAGGAAACCAGGCTATTGAGCTTTCCCTCGGCATGTTGCTTCTTGGCGCTCCTGCCACCCTGCTGGCCGGGGGATCATCCTGTAGAATCAGGGTGAGTTTGAACATCGGGTGGTTCCATCTGGACTAGGGGAATTTACAGGGAAGTGGTCACCAATGCCAAAGAGAGACATCAAAGCCCATATAACAGTGATGAATTCGCTGCCTTCACTCAACAGTCGGGCATGGGAGTCTGCTCTGCAATGACCGGCTGCGTACAATAACAGCTCCAACCACACCATATAAAGGACCTCCCACATATTGTTGTTTCCTGTTAGTAGCTCAACCAACTCACACGAGTCCTTCAATACTGAGAATGGGTAATTGTTCTCTTTGATTTCGGGTTCAATGAAGTTGGCATGTCCCCCAAGAATCAACCTGCAGAACTCCTGCATTGTAGGAACCTCCGACTTCTTCCTCACAAGCAGCTTCACGTCCGTACAGGTGTCTCTGTACCGAATATGGCTGATTCCAGCCACTGCGGACATCAACTTTGGTCGCCTGACCAGAAGGTACATCATGTAATCTGACAATTTCTTACTGACTCTCCTCTTCTGCCCCCTTTCCACATTGCCAATGTACCATGCCGGCACCTCCAAGTTGAAGAAGATTTCGGTGGCAATGTGCCAGATCAAAAGCGTATGCTCGAACTGGAAGCCCTCGATATTGGGATCAGTTGGTGACAACCGAGTCGTCTGAGCGCCCGAACTCCCCTCACTTCATATAATTCTCTCAATCTTGCCGCGTCCATTGTCACGTCAGCCATTTTCTTGATGTCTTGGCGTACATCGCTCCACAACGGCATATCAATGTCTTCCCAGGACACATGTCTCTCTCCTGCTAGCTTGTTCCATATAAAACCTGCTATCATTGTAGAAGCATCGATCCGTAAACCAGAACACAAGGAATTTGACCACCTGAGAGTAGTGGAAGACAAAGTGAGTGTACTTTTTACCTTTCTTCCGAGCTTTCTTTAGGGTGCTCTGTTTGAAGCAATGGGACAAGATATTGAAATATGTCATTTTATTCGACCAATGCCTGTTAATTATGGGATCATAGACTGAATATGCTGGAGTGAAGTTAATAACAAAAACTAATCCAAATATCAACAAAGGTGGAAAAATCCCCTGCTCCAAGACCAACAAAGAGATATCCTTTAAACTGTCTTCTTTGAGAAAAGAAGATGTCATCGACGTCATCATGTCGGCTACATGAAGAATAAAAACTCCTGCAAATAAAGCAAATGTGATTACGAGATCCCCTCTGTGAAACTGGTGCTTATGTCCAATGCAGAACAAAATGAATGCCACCAATGTGCTGTAAGAGGCGATGCCTCGGACAATCTTTCCCAACATGGAATTTGACGCCTTTATTTTCGTGTAGAGAAGTTCATACAGGAGATTTAGTTGGTCCGAGATACGAGATAATGTTAAAGAATCACCCAAATCAATGATGCATGTCCTGCTTTTGTCACATTCCTGAAGATCCGGCATGATATCCACAACGAGGCCCTTGAGTATTTTGTGGAAGATGTCGGTGTCCTCCGTTTGTTCCTGTACTGTACCTTTTTCAATGGTCTTCTTCAGGTTCTCCAAGCTCGCGAGATACAGAGCCCGGCTCCTCTCCCCGTAATTAATAACACTAGTCACAAATATGAGCATCGTGGGAACCAAGAGCCTATTGTTTGATAGGGTCTTCACAAAGACGTACATAAACACAGAAATTTGGGCGACGAGGCCAATGAGATGGGCATCCACAGGGCATTATCGTCCAAGGAGAAGGCGGTTATGGTGTCAGGACCGCCCAGGTGGACCAGAAGGAAAGCTGCCCAGAAAGCCAGGACATCAGGGGGGACTCGCGCGTCGTTGTTTTCCAAGTTCCAGCATCCAGCATTCGAGATTAGCCCGAATACGAACATTGCAGCCCAGTCAGATAGTAAGTAAGCAGACCAAACGACGAATATGACGAAGTGGTTGGATGTCCTCTGGCGTTGAGGGCCAACAACGGCGAGAAGTAGCTGCATACAGAGGCTAATGAACATGAAGCCCCGGATATTCCACGTGTTCCATTGGTTCTGCAAGGCCACGGCTATGAAGGTATAATCCATGGACTTAAGAGGGGGGAAGGCAAAGACGAAGAAGGAGAAGAATGGAGATAAGAGCACATCTCCTTAATCATTTCTCTTTTTCTTCGGTGTGGTGGGAACTTCAATTATTTTATTATCATCATTATTATTATAAGTAAAAAAGAAACGTGTTTTAAGAAGGATAAATATTCAAAAAAGGATTGCTCACCCAAACCTTTGTTTGTTTGTTTGTGTTGATATAATCTCAAACAAATTAGTAAACAAAGACTCGGACTGGACGATCCCCATCTTCTCGAATTATTGAGTCTTGATCTTAGAATTTGCTGCCCTCTTATTTTCGTGTAGAGAGGTTCATGCCCTCTTTTCCCCACTCTTACATGAGTTGTTTTACGGATGTAAAGTTAGTACTTAAAAAATTAGTCAATTACGATTTTAATTTTCAAAATCTCAAAAATATAGTACTCAGCCTTTAATTTTATGAAGAAGGCGGCCTTTGAAAACTCGTCATTTTTCCTCTTTGTAAAAATCCGCCCCCTTCGTGTTAAAATAAATTACTTTGGAGGAGGAATTTTCAAAACGCACCCTTCCCTTCCCTCACTTAAAAAAATATATATAATCATTCAATAGGCTGTTTTCCAAAACATTTTTTTTTATAAAATTAAGGACGGGTTTTAAAAAACCGCCCTAATGACGGTAAATAAATAATATTTCGTACTTTATAATTTTTTTTTTAAATACTAACCTTATATTTGTACAAACCACCTTGTTTCGTTACGACGATCCCGCACGACCTCCACCATGAGACCCTTGGGTTTGAACAGTGGAGTTGTGGAATGTTATATTTGATTACTAATCAAACCACTACTTAATCATGCAGTGGATTCCCATTGAGATATAAATTTATTTAATGGGAGTGTCCGATTAACAAACAGTAAACACTGTGCTGGGGATATGTTTACTGTAATTCCTTAAGACACACATTGTGTATTAAACACTTTCAACAAACACGCGGTTGCGGACCGAGTTATAATTTGGATTTAACGCAGCAGCTTCCGCTATGTGGTCATCGCCAACCGCGGCGACTTGATTGGCGTCCTCGACCCGTTGCGGCACCCTCAACGCACCTACAGCCGCTTGACCGGCATTTGGATCTTCCACGATGTTGTTATTCGACCTCGGCGACTTGCTCGGCATCTTCCTCCCATCGCCGCATCCTCAACGCACGTGGAGCATCCGCTCCAGCCGGTGGGTTTGAACATGAGGTGTTTCCATCAGGTAAACCTGGACTAGGGGAAATTACAGGGAAGTGGTTGCCGATGCCATTGAGAGACATCAAAGCCCATATAACAGTGATGAATTCGCTGCCTTCACTCAGCACTCGGGCATGGGAGTCTGCTCTGCAATGAGCGGCTGCGTAGGACAACAGCTCCACCCACACCATATAAAGGACCTCCCACATATTGTTGTTCTCTCTTCTTAGTAGCTTAACCAACTCACATGACTCCTTCAATACTGAGAATGGGTGATTGTTCTCTTCGATTTCGGGTTCAATGATGTTGGCACGTCCCCCAAGCATCAACTCGCAGAACCCCCGCATTGTAGGATCCTCCAACTTCTTCCTCGCAAGCAGCTTCACCTCCACACAGGTGTCTCTGTACCTAATATGGCTGATTCCAGCCACTGCGGACATCAACTTTGGTCGCCTGACCAGAAGGTACATCATGTAATCTGAAAATTTCTTACTGTTTCTCCTCTTCTGCTCCCTTTCCTCATTGCCAATGTAACGTGCCGGTGCCTCCAAGTTGAAGCAGATTTCGGTAGCAATGTGCCAGATCAAAAGCGTATGCTCGAAGTGGAAGCCCTCAATATATGGGATCAGTTGGTCACAACCGAGTCGTCTGAGCACCCGATCTCCCCTCGCTTCATATAATTCTCTCAATCTTGCCGCGTCCATTGTCTCCTCAGCCTTTTTCTCGATGTCCTTGCATACAGAGCTCCACAACAAGCTATCAATGTCTTCCCAGGACACGTGTCTCTCTCCGGCTAGCTTGTTCCATATAAAACCTGCTATCATTGGAGAACCATCGATCGGTAAACCAGAACACAAGGAATTTGAGCACCCGAGAGTAGTGGAAGACAAAGTGAGTGTACTTTTTACCTGGCTTCCCAGCTTTCTTTAGGGTGCTCTGTTTGAAGCAATGGGACAAGATATTGAAATATGCCATTTTATTTGACCAATCCCTTCCAAATATGCGATTATAGACTGAGGATGCTCGAGTGAAGTTATTAATACAAGCTAATCCAAATATCAACAAAGGTGAAAAAATCCCCTGCTCCAAGACCAGCAAAGAGATATCCTTTAAACTCTTGTGTTTGAGAAAAGAAGATGTCATTAACGTCATCGCGTTGGATACATGAAGAATAAAAACTCCTGCAAATAAAGCATATGTGATTACGAGATCCCCTCTGTGAAACTGGTGCCTATGTCCAATGCAGAACAAAATGAATGCCACCAATGTGCTGTAAGAGGCGATGGCTCGGACGATCTTTCCCCACGTGGAATTTGACGCCTTTATTTTCGTGTAGAGAAGTTCATACAGGAGATTTAGTTCCGCAGAGATAAGATACCTAGGACCCAAATTAATGTACCTCCTGCTTTTGTTACATTCCTGAAGATCCGGCACAATATCCACAACGAGGCCCTTGAGTATGGGGTGGAAGATGCCGAAGCCCCCACTTTGTTCCCGTCCTTTATCTTTCTCAATGGTCTTCTTCAGGTTCTCCAAGCTTGCGAGATATAGAGCCCGACTCCTCTCCCCATAGTTAATCACACCAGTCACGAATACCAGGATCGTGGGAACAAAGAGCCTGTTGTTTGGTAGGTTCTTCACAAAGATGTACATAAACACAGAAATTTGGGCGACATCGAGGTGGCGCATCCACAGGGCATTATCCTCCATGGAGAAGGCAGTTATGTTGTCGGGACCCCCCAGGTGGACCAGAAGGAAAGCTGCCCAGAACGCCAGGACATCAGGAGGGTCCCGTGCTTCATTGTTCTCCAAGTTCCGGCACCCGGCATTCGAGATCAGCCCGAATGCAAATGTTGCGGCCCAATCAGATAGAAAGTAAGCAGACCAGACCGCGAATATGACGAAGCGGTTGGACGTCCTCTGCCGTTGAGGGGCAAAGATGGCGAGAAGTACCTGCACGCAGAGGCTAAGAATCATGAAACCCCGAATATTCCACGTGTTCCATTGGTTCTGCAAGGCCGCTGCTATGAAGGCATAATCCATGGCCTCAGAGGGGGAGGGCGAAGACTAAGAACGGAGATGGGACTTGGACGCCTTTGGTTAAGCAAGAGCTGACATCCAGTATGTGAGATTTGCCGAAATACGAACTATGCGGCCCAATATGATAGTAAGTAGGAAGACCAAACGACGAATGTGATGATGCTGTTGGATGTCTTCTGCCTTAGATGGGCGGTGAATGTAAGTATGAGCTGCATACAGAGAGAGGCTAAGGATCACGAAGCCTCGGTCGTTCCACACATTCCACAAGTTCTGGACGGCCGCTGGGTATAAAGCTCGCTTCCATCGAAGAAGTTGGGTGGTGTGGTATGTTGGTATCAGTTACTGGAATACTGCAACACAAGTCCGATGATGAATTTATAGGAAGAATTAGGACAATTGACAGAAAAGATGCAAAAAGAAGAAGAAGAAATACTTGCATTCATCCGGACGCCAAGAACAAACACTTTGGTCGGTCACTTTCGTCCTCGATCTTCACACGCAATTCCCGACAGCTTCATTGACAAGTCTGAACAAGTTCTTCCCGACTTGAGAGGATCCTCCTCCTCATCCAACTCCGGTCCCATTGAAACCCCTTTGAGAGAAAAACAAACAAACAAACAAATAGAAAGAACACTGAAAATTATAAAAAAAAATATAAAATATTGATTGAAAAAAAATCATTTGCAAAATATGTATTTTTTGGATTCCTTTGCAGAGTCCCAGACTTTACAAGGATTAATTTGTAATTCTAAGTAAACTCTCAAAACCAAATGCCCCAGCGACTAAAATAAAAAAGCATAACAAACATCCCGGGAGCCGAAGAAGAACCGCCCCGCGAATCTCCCCTGATGGCGACCAGGAGATGCCTCCACACGCTCCGCCACCACGCCGTCTCCGCCGTCGCCTTTAGGCATTCCGTTGGCAGCAGCTTTGGCGCCTTGGCTTCTCACTGTGGCAGCTCCCTATCCCGTTCCATTCTCGAGTTGGAAATGACGCCATTCCGCATCGGTCACTTGGGATCATCACCGTCCTAGCGTCACAAATTTCAAATTTGTAAACACTAAAATCTCGCGCGGAAATATTAGCTTACAAATTGTCGTATTAAAATGTATAACAGGCTCTATCTCTAGTCATAAACGAAACACGTGATTCCTCTGATTTGATTTTTGAAGAATGACTTTTGTAGATTGTTACCCTGAACTCTCGTAGAATTTTAGCAGAAAATCGGGATGAAATATTAATGAAGTCGTCGGGGCCAATGGGCGTGATCCGACAGAGCTTCGATAGCTTGATGAACTCGTCAGAGTCTTTGGGCATGATCTGGTAGAGCTTCAATAGCTTAATGAAGTCGTCGGGGGCGTGATCCGGCAGAACTGCACTTCGCAGAAGAACTTCGGCGAGTGGTAGGCGGCGAAAGTCATGTGTGTAGTGTGTGATGTGTTATTCCTTGAAGAGGTCTCTATTTATGGGGCTCCGGGGCTGCTTTAAATTAGGAAGCTGGTCATCTCATACTATTTTGCTTCTCATGGACTGGGCTATGAGTCACGCTTGAACTTGGGTTTAATTTGGCCCAAAATAATGTTTGGGTTGGGCTTGTAACCATTTTATGAACTTATAAGAATACATGGGTTGAGCCTTTCCTTCATTCACGACTCGAATGCTTGCTATTTCATGGATTTAGGTTTATGGCCTATTTACAATCCATATAAATTAGACTTAATATGGATCCCGTGTTATGATGACACTATAGATAAAAATTTAATATCTATAAACACCCTTACTTTAATTGGTTTCTCGTGCATAGCTTACGGTATAAAGAGCAATAGAATTAGTGTAATCTTTACGGTTCATAGTCTCTTGCCATTTTTGAATCCAGTGTTTTTTGTTTTAATCACAATGATAGCGGCAGGATCCTTCTCCTTTAACTTATTTTTTTATCATCATCAGATTCTCAACCCCACAACTTCTACCGACGTGATGTTAAAATAGTTCACTTCGCATGGCATTGTATTTTGGACCGGAGAGATTTCTTCCTTATTTAATATCATTTCCTTTATGTGAGCGCTGTCCTCCCGTCGATCAGCCGTTGCTCATTTCCTAATTTGTTCAGCTCATAATCTTTTCATATAGATGCAGAAAAAAAGAAAAAGCCCTCATAGAGTTTCTGTTTAGCAACAGAAATTCTGGGCCACGTATTGCAGATTTTATCCATGGATCGACGGTTCAGATGGAAGGCCCAAGGACGGGGATCCAGTAAGGAGGTGACTGCGGCTACACACCAAGAGAAGCCTTGCTGGGCGAAGAGGTCATCAAGCGACAGGATTACCAGAGGACGGGCGAAAACAGATCTAGGCGACAAGCGATGGTTTGGCTAGGCGAACGAAGAAACTCTACGACGAAGAACAATGGGCGACACAGACGAAGAGCCAGTTGTTAAGGAAATCTCCAGAAGATCTCAGGATTCGGAAAGAAATTGTTACCAAGATCTCTCATATAGAAAGGCGGTATTCCATAGAAGACTGGTGACAAAGGAAACGTAATATATGTGCAATACATAGTAACCGTATACACACGTAGGACTAGTTTAGTATTTATACCCGTCCTTAGACATCTCTACAAGAACACATCTCTACAGATAACAATCCTTTATAATTTATCTTTTATCCTATTAGTATTCCGGCGTTCAGGCTTTCTTTGGCTCCCGCATTCACTGTTTGCTTCCGAAGACTATACAGATGGCATTTGTAAGTCCTCTTCCATAGGGTGTTCATATCCTGTCTTCTTTTCGTTTCAATTCATATGGCGACCACATATTTACGAATCCTTCCGGCACCAGTTGACCCGTAGTGCCAGATATTTCTGACGTATTCGGCGTCCGGCTTGTCCGCAGTCATTTCCGAATCGAACAGTTCGTTTCATCTTCTTGATTAATTGTGCACTCATTTCTTGATTAACACTAGCAGATTTATGGAGTCATTGACGGTTGATGAAGTTAAGGTAACAGAAACACTAATTATTCTCATCAACACCTTGTGCACCGTGTTGGATTCTCTATAATGTGCAACTCAACGCATTAACTTGAAGCAAGACTCCCTCCTTATTGCAGATACTTGTTTGCTATATCATCTTGTGGGTGAGTTGTTGTTCATGGATGTAAAAACCGTGCACATATATCTCGAATTTCTTGAACAATGAATTCACAACGTACGCATTTAATCCCAATTTCTTTATCTTATCATATGCAACTCCGCGACGACACGGATCGTGCTCATACTTTTCACTTTCGCCATCCTTTTCGCGTTATTAAAATCCTCAGCATCCTTGATTTCTTATTGAAAAAATCTTTCCGACAATAGGCTAACTCTATCCAAAGACTCTCCAACTCAAGTTCTTCCAGACGCATGGGTATTAGGAAATCTTGAGGAGCGCACTTTCCCAATTATGAGGAAATTTCTAGCAAATTTTATGCCACTTCCCAAATAACATTTCTTCGGATGATCTCATCTTGTTTTTTGGCCTAATCTGAATTTTGGCCGGTAAACCAAAACTCAATCCTTCTACAAATGGGAGGAAATGAAAATGGGAATGTAAAATATTATTATTGTGGGAATGTAACATTATTTAATCCCCTTTGTGCGGAAAAAAAAAGAAATGTACATTCTTTGTGTATTTCCAATTTTATTTCTTTCCCTCTTTTTATCCAAATGCACGGGGACAAAATTCTTTAAATTTTTCGTCATCCTGGAGCTTGTGACCATATACTTGTATCCATATTCTCGACTATATGAATTTGGCTCGATCATCAGTGTATCAGGACTAAAATTATAAATAAATATGTAGAGACCATACAGATTATATTCTTTTTTTTCTTGTCTTCTATTCATCACATTTCATTTATTTCATTACCGAGGCATAACACCATCCCACGTCGTTTGGCTTAGTGAGTTTAGTGAGTTAAATCATCCACTTTTCTCACAATAATTTACTCGTTTGTCACTGGTTAGCGATCGTAGTATCCGAAATTAAGGTTATTTCTAGGGGCGCCTTCGTCAAGGTTCATGGTTTTCTTGTTATTTATTTATACAGCTCTGCAGATTATTTTCTCTCCGTGCATACAGATCAACGCCGGATATTCCCTCGGCCTTTCCCGTACACAGGATACTTGTCCGATATTTCACTTTACTCACTTATTCCTTTACTTGGAAGGATTCATCGGAGCCATGGTTCATTTTATCAAGAAGGTCATTTCAGGGCGTGAGTATTTGTGTATTGTTGAAAATGAAGGCGACCTCTGCAACAAAGTGTAATTAGTAGTCCATAGTCCATTGATCGGCCTTCTTGCCCAACCCTGTGACCAGTTGGATGAGAACCATGATAATTGAAGTAATTAATCGCAAAAGATCTCTGAGCACTCCTTGTTAGACATGTGGTCGCTCTAGTCACTCCCTCACTCATGCATGACAGAATCAACGCCTTCACGTTCGTTAGGTGAATACAGTTTTATTCCAAAACATTGAGGCCTTGGGTCTTCCAACTGTAAGGCTATGCTGAAGCTGACGAGGATTTGCAATCAAGCTCGCTCTTCGTAGATTATTTTATTAATTCCATCATTGCTTTCGCTGGAATAGGATCTTCAACAACGGACGTGTACTTTGCCAAATCATCAACATTAATGACTCACTTTCCTTTGTCAACTTGGGTGCGCGAACTTTCTTCCATAGATGTTTTGTCGGCGTCTTTACTCTCCAGCCTTCTGACAATGTAGTCCATTTGTTGCTCTCTTTCTTTCATGAAGGCTTCTGTTCACGCCAAGAAATTTTGGATACGGCCTAGTGCTAAGAGTGTCCCTGGCCATAGTGTAGGAGTGTGTCTATGAGACAATATGTCTATAAGAGGGGGTGTCTACGAAATGATACTGGTAGTTTTAGGGACGTTATGCCCCACTTGTTTCCGTTAAAAAAGAAACACGGAAGGCTCCGGAATTGATCATCAAAGAATTATTCCCTATAAATAAGAAGATGATCTTCACTTAACATACACACGACATTCATCTAAGGCCAAAGAGCATTGTCTGTCGGAAGCTTTCGGTTTTCTCCAGATTTCCAGCCTCCAGATCCGTGATTTCCAGCTTCCAGTTCGGTCGTCTCCATCATGTCATCATCACAGGTATCGATACTTCAACACATTTCACATACGACATACCACAGGAGGCCAGAGTCTGCCGCACCAGCATCAATTCTACGACCTCCACCCTTCCCGTTTTAATTCCTTCTGATCAATTTCATGGTTGTATGCTATCGAACTTGATAGCAATCCTTTTGCTTTATAAATACAATTGCATTTTTCATTACAATGACCACATTCGAACCACTGTGACAGTTCATGTAAAATATTTCCGGCGTTGTGATTCCTTCGCCGAACAGCCTCACGATCAAAAGACTCGTATCTGTCGGATTTAATCCACATAAAACTGAGAACACACATGTCAAATTACCGACATCAAAATCTAGATGCGGAAGCGTACCTGATGAATCCATTGGAAATTTGGAGAACCTCTGAGATGAACGCCTGGGTTTTTTGTCTTCCAGACCTTTACGATTTAGACGTATGTAAAACTGATTAGGGTAATGGAATGCCCTACAGTTGTCTTATATATCGCATGGCTTGGGGACCATAACCCCTCTTTGACAATTAAGTCCCTGAGGTTAATAATCTCTTTCAATTCCACCCATCACAGAATAAGAGATTATTAAGGTATCTGCACAATATACCCCTATACTTAACGAGACGTTAATTGGACCCTCTGAATATTGATATAAATCAAATCATTTAATCAGCCGAATATCCGGATAGTTCGTGTATGACTGAACATAAAGGTCGGGCCACCTAATGAAATTATTATTTCTAACAGTATCATCATTCCCATAATATTTTGCCCTTCCTGCCGCCTTGCTGGCTAGTGACTGCTTGGATAATCCTGTAGAATCAGAGACTCGGTACACTAGTAAGCTTGAACATGGGGTGTGATGCACATCGTTAACGCAGCAAACCTGTTTCGACCTAACTAGAATAGCAAGGGCGAGCAAGGATCGATCTCACGGAGAAATGTGTCGACAAAAACACTCCCAGCGTCAATCTCGGCAATCGGTCGAGGTCACGTAGAAAGAAAGTTGATTTTAAGTAAAAACGAAAAATAAAAGAAAATAATTCAGGTTTACCAGTGATAATAAATGAAAATATTGACTCATGGTAGAAATGAAAAAGGAGAAGAAAATGGATAACAAGTGTTAGAAACGAAATGGGAGATGAGGGTAATGGTCCCGCCCAACCCCAAAGAAATTGTCAGTTTAGTAAAAAGGCAAAAGCGACAATCGCCCGATGTCATTTGGTGGAAGATAATTCAAAAGGGTAAGAGAGGTTGTGATTAGTGGAGGAGAATATATCCAAAAGGGTTATGTGAGCTGTGATTGCCCGGCTTTATACTATGCTTACACCGTACGATTTTTTATTGTTTTATTTATATTTGTTTTTTATTTTTGTAGTTACACATTAAAAAAATCAAATTTTTTGGTGCCATTAAAGTAACAGAGGCACATGCTGTGTTTTCCCAAAGCTAAGAAAATATTAATATTTTTTTTATTCCCGCCGGAGCTAATTCGAACTCGACCTAATAAGTGGGTCTTTCAACAAGGCTGAGTAAATATATTTCGAAAACGAGACCTCCTTAAATGAACCAAAATCTCCTTACCAATTACACCAATCAAAATATTAATATTACTTTATACTACTTTTGTCTTTATTTATTTATTGTACCAAAAAAAAGTGGGAATGACTTTTCCGTACATTTCTTTAGTAATTTGGGGAGCTGTGAGGGATTTTTTTTTTTTTAAAGAGAAAAAGTAAGTAATGGGGGATAGTATCGATGGCATCTTCAACTCAACTTTAGCAGAATTAAGTAATGGTGGAAAATATCGATGGCTTCTTCAATTCAAATTTAGTAGTAATAGCATCGTTGCTATTGGTATTGGCATTGGTCCTCAAAATTTAATGGAGAAAAAAAAAACTATATGGTCAAGTTTAGGCTAATACCCAGGCAATCAAAATTTATGAATGTCGTTGAGTTGAAGTCTTTGAGTTATGGTAAGAAGAGTGCTTGGAAGAACTGGGGAAATGGTTGATCTGTCTTTTGTTTGCCGGTGGAGATGTCCACTCCAACCCTGGGCAGTCGCAATCGATGGGCGATGAGGCCAATGAGATGATGCATCCACAGGTCATTATCCTCCAAAGAGAAGGCGGTTATGTTGTCCAAAAAAAACTACAGTCTATGATTCAAAAAGGAGATGATACTTCGTCACCTATACAACTATTTGCCATAACAGTTCAAAAAGGCTGGTAAACCATCTCCGCTCAAGAAGGATCCAGTTTCACAAGAAATTTCAAGGAATCAACCTCATAGAACACATGATCATCAAATTCACTCGAAGGAAGGGACATCTCCGATCAATGTAAAACCTTATAGGGTATCATGCTGTTCAGAGGAAGCAATTGAGAAGATGGTCAAGGAGATGTTAGGTGTTGGGCTTATCCGAAATAAGCCAATGTCCCTTTTCTCCACATATTGTAATGGTGAACAAGAAGGATGGAACTTGAGGATTTTGCATCGATTCTCGGGAGCACAACAAACCACACGGTGAAAGATAAGTTTCCTATGTCAATTATTGAAGAATTAGTTGATGGAGCAGTTATATTCTCAAAGATTGATCTACGATCTGGATATAGGCAGATTAGAATGTCCCCAAAAGACATACCTAAGGCTGCATTTCTCACTCATAAGGGTCACTATGAATTTTTTGTTATGCCATTTGGCTTTACCAATGCTCCCTCTACATTTCAACACCTTATGAACTCTATATTCAGACAATATTTGAGGAAGTTTGTATTGGTATTTTTCAATGACATCTCGATCTATAGCAGGAGGTTGGCTGATCACGTGCACCATGTTAGAACAATATTGGAAATCCTAAAGAATGACATCTTATATGCCAAGATGTCTAAATGTGTTTTTGGAGCCACTGAGGTGGAATATAAGAAAGAGGGGTACAAACTGATCCCAACGAGCTACTCTCTTAGAAGTCTTTCTGTCACTGTAAGAATTATTATCTGAGGATTATATTCTAACATAACATTGCATGTGTGCTTTGATAGACAAGACTTACGTCTGAGCGACAACGTGCTGTGTGGAATCCGTTGAGCTACCAACTGCTGAGTGTGAGCATCATTCTGCTGGAAACGAGAAGACGTCCACTGTGTGAACAGCTGACCGTTACCCAAGAGTGATCATCCATTGTAAAGAATTCTAAATCGGAAGTATAACCAACCTGCCATTGTTTGTTTTTGTTAATCTCATAAAGAAAGACTTGGACGATTACATCTTCATTTATTGAGTTTTTGCCTGTGAAAAAGTAAGGCATTACTTTCCAAATACTTTATTGACATAAAATCCAGACTGAATCTGAATGAACAATTTTAAAACACTTGTTTTCTTCTTTTATGTATTCTCTCTCCATCCCTACCTTGTTTTTGTTCTAAATTATGACTTTTAAAGTGAATCCATTTAAATGTTAGAATTTCAATCCTAATCCACTAAATATTCTATTTTAATATTTTTTTCATAATCGCGTACCATACATAATATTATTAGCAATTAGTAATATATGAAATATATCATAATAACATGAAGTGCCAAAATAGGCTCTTTGTAGAGTATGAGACAGACCTCAAATGAGGATGTATGTATTTTACTTTGGAAACGGGTAAAATAGGGCATCGATGGAGAGGATGAGCTGCATACAGAGGCTAAGGATCATGAAGCCTCGGACGTTCCACAAGTTCCATCGGTTTTGCACGGCAGCGGTGATGAAGGTATAATAATCCATGGACTTTAGCCGATAGGAAAAGCAAAGACAATGGAGAGATGGTGGATTAAATGAATGATCTGAACTGCCTTAAATAACAGAGGGCTAATGCGAATCAAGGCATATTTCTCATTTCCTTGGGTTTGATAAAATAACTGTTGGGATACGCCATCAACGCAATCGATATCAAACAGAATAGTAATGGGAAGTCTTGGTCTTTCGGACAATTCAGTTAGTGCCATCCTCCAACTTTTGTCCTCCATCTTCACATGCAATTCCCGACAGCTTTCATCTCGATAGTGCTGTCCTTTGTCCTTGTAAACCTGCTTTCTATTAAGTATTGAACCCACATATTTTATCCATATGTCAACATGATTTGACAAATATTGGATGGATTTTTTTAAGGTATTATTCATTAATATTCTAAAACCATGCTTGTCTGATGAGAATTCATCCTAATTACTGATATTTGTAAAGTAATGAAATCCAAAGAATTGGGATAAGTTGTCCTATTAGAAGGTTACTTTTAGATTGATTTGTTTTGACAAGATCTTTGATGTTCGGCGAAATATCGTATTTTGGCTCCAATCATCGAGCTATTTTCATCTATGGTCACAACTTTATTTATTTATTTTATGGTCATAACTATGACATTGATTTTGTTTATGGCTTCGACGTAACGCCGTTGGTGGATCTTACCTACGTGGACTAATGGCTGAACTCTCGTGCGAACGTGGCAATAAACGTGGCCATCCTGTCTTTTTAAAAAAGGCAAAATATCGGATTTTGGCCCCAATTATCGGGCTATTTTCATCTACGGCCACAACTTTATTTTTTTTTATTTATGACCATAACTATGACATTGATTTTGTTTATGGCCTCGACGTCCCTTATAGAAGAACTGTCGGGGAGAGAGGGGGAATAAATTCAGATAACATGATGTCCATCACCATCCAAGCGAAGAACCTCACCTTGAACATGCGATGCTGTTGCTGGGGTTGCAAGGCCACGAAAGGTTTGGTCGTGAAGTTGGCAGCATGATTGAGGAGTGTCGTGAACGTCTGGGGGGAGGTGGATTTGGGGTTTTTATTAATTTGGGGCTTTTTTAAAAAACAGGATGGCCACGTTTATTGCCACGTTCGTACGAGAGTTTAGCCATTAGTCCACGTAGGTAAGATCCACCAACGGTGTTACGTCGAGGCTATAAATAAAATCAATGTCATAGTTATGGCTATAAATTAAGAAAAATAAAGTTGTGGCCGCAGATGAAAATAGCCCGATAATTGGGGCAAAAATCCCATATTTTGCCTTTTTTTTAAAGACAGGATGGCCACGTTTGTTACCACGTTCGCACGAGAGTTCAGCCGTTAGTCCACGTAGGTAAGATCCACCAACGGCGTTACGTCAAGGCCATAAACAAAATCAATGTCATAGTTATGGCTATAAATTAAAAAAAATAAAGTTGTGGCCGCAACTAAAAATAGCCCGATAACTAGGGCCAAAATCCGATATTTTGCCTTGATGTTCCGTTGCATTAAACAACTTGATATCCATGTACCGGACAAGCTGAAAATATTCGAGTTTTGTATAAAATAATCCGAAATCGAAAGTATACTCGTCGTGTATCATAATAATATGAAGTGCCAGAACAGGCTCTTTGTAGGGTATGAGACAGACCTCAGATGAGGATGTATGTATTTTACTTAAGAAACGGGTAAAATACGGTATCCATTTAAATCAAACTCGGGGTTTCTAATTCCGAATACGAACAACGCGGACCAGTCGGCCATTAAGTAGGAAGACCAGACAAGGAATATCACGAAACGGTTGGACGCCTTCTGCCTAAGCGGGGCAGCGATGGAGAGGATGAGCTGCATACAGAGGCTAAGGATCATGAAGCCTCGGACGCCCAACCTGCCAATTGTTTGTCGTTTTGTCTGATGTTGCATACATTTTCATCTTTTTTTGATGATTTTATCTCGAATAATAATTGCATCAATCCTTTTCGTTGCAATCAATCAATCCCTTCTTACAATGTGTTCTGTCCGTCACATGTTCACACGGCCGACCACTTTCTTAGTATTATTTATAAAACCAACAACCCTCCCTCCCTATGAATAATATAACCACCCCGCAAACAAACAAAATTAGGTTCGTTGGAATCGAGTCTTTGCTTAAAAATAGGAGGTTTCTAGAAGGGACTTGGGCCTGGGGCTGCTGTATACACCTCTTTCGATATCTACCTTGTTTTTCTTCAAAGTTTCGCAAACAAAATTAGCTTATTTTGATTGACTTAAAGTGAATGCCTGTGAGATAAGGTCGAGAGATCGTGGGTTCGTTAAAAATCCACTCCGGGGCTCCTCAAGATCGAGCGAGTTAAGTTCAAATCCGAAGACACATCATACGGGTAGAACTCAAGAACGACGTAACTCGGGACACATCCTCGTTAGGGGACCCTTCCACTCAATTAATCCAGCTTCAACCATGTTAGAAAACGAAATTTATTGACAGATTGAATCAACACCAGAAGCCTCTTCTTTTTGTCTTCAGCTTTTTCCCATCGGGTCATCATGCTTCAATTACACTTCAAGATCATCATCATCATCTATATGCTGCCCTGATCGACACAAGAATCACGAGCATGTTATTCTAGCACATGCCAAGAATTGTAACAACCAAGATCCCTCATGCTTCAGGTCTCTCATGTACTACTCCAAGACCTTTTGCTCAACCACCTGAGTAACATACTCCATTAGGTGTGGCATACCCTTTGGGGAACCAAAGTCTCTTGTGCCCCATTGACTTCTAGTCCCATTGATGGCCTAGTGTCGACATTCCCATACGGGTGTTAATCACCCAATTCAAAAGGCTTGACATGGAAACTTTCTCGTTTACAGCGTGGTGGGGCATAATTTTCCCTACTCTCTCCCTCTCAGTTTAGACCATTCTGCAGACAGGCAACAGACGGAGGAAAACAAAGTATTTCATTTTCTGCAAAATGTAACTGTTTTACACCAAAGCTTTATATAGGAAGATACAGCAGTTATAACAAACTAACTAACTGCCACTTCCTTATCTTGACACTCCCCCTCAAGATGAGTATACAAGTTTTTCATACTCATCTTGTCCTTTAACCAATAAAATCTAGGACTATGTAAAGCTTTAGTATAAAAATCAGCTAACTGCAATCTAGAATTAACATGCTGCAGCTTTATAACTCCACTTTGCAGCTTCTCACGAACGAAATGGCAATCCATTTCTATGTGTTTAGTCCTTTCGTGGAAAACCGGATTCTTCGTGAGATGAATTGCAGCTTGATTGTCACATTTCACTTCAACTGGCTGCTGTACGTGCAAACCAAATTCTGTAAGGAGAGCAACTAACCAGACCACTTCACACGTAGCTCCCCCTATCGCCCTATATTCCGCTTCTGCAGAACTCCTTGCTACCGTAGCTTGTTTCTTGACTTTCCAGCTGACTAAAGAACTTCCCAGAAATATACAAAAGCCAGTGACAGACTTCCTTGTATCCGGACAATTCCCCCAATCACTATCAACATACACTAACATCTCATTCAATGAATCTGCAGGAAAGTAAATTCCTTCTCCTGGGAAATTCTTCAAGTACTTTAAAACTTGCAAAGCTGCTTGCATATGAGCCTCAGTAGGAGCAGACATAAACTGAGTTAGAACTTGTACAGAATAAGCAATATCAGGTCTAGTCAAAGTCAAATAGATGAGTTTGCCCACTATCTGTCTGTAAACAGTTGGGTCTGACAATTTGTTCCCATCTTCTTTTGACAATCTATGATTGGGGTCAATAGGTACCTTAGCTGGTTTTGCTCCCAACAATCCATGCTCCTGTATAAGCTCTAAAGCATATTTTCTTTGTGACAAAACTATGCCTTTAGAAGAGCGAGCAATCTCCAAGCCAAGGAAAAATTTCAACACACCCAAATCTTTCAGTTTAAAAACAGAAGCCAAGTACCTTTTGAACTGTTCTATTTCACCCACATCTGGACCCGTAATGGCTATATCATCCACATAAACAAGTAAAGCCATGAACTTGTCCCCCTGTCCTTTCACAAACAAAGAATAATCTGATTTAGACTGTTTGAAACCATACTTCAACAAGACAGCAACAAATTTTGAATTCCATTGTCTAGAAGCTTGCTTAAGTCCATACAACGACTTTTGCAGTTTACAAACTATTCTTCTCTCCCCCTTAAACTGCACAGTACCAATATCAAGACCCTGAGGCACAACCATGTAAACATCTTCCTCCAAATCACCATTTAAGAAAGCATTATTGACATCCAATTGACATAAATGCCATGAATTCATAGCAGCCAAAGCAAGAAAGATCCGAACCGTGGTATGCTTGGCAACTGGACTAAAGGTATCGGTGTAGTCAATACCTTCTCTTTGAGTGTATCCTTTAGCAACAAGACGAGCCTTGTACTTATCAACAGTCCCATCTGCATTATACTTGGTTTTGAATATCCATTTACAACCAATAGGGACCTTATTCCTCGGCAACTCAGTCAAACACCAAGTATTATTCTCAGCCAGTGCATCTAATTCAGCCTTTATAGCCTTACACCAATGATCAGATTGAACAGCCTCAGAAAAAGAAGTTGGATCAGACTGTCACATAAGATTTACAGCAAAAACTCGAAAAGAATGAGACAATTGAGAATAGGATAAAACACTATGAAGAGAATGAGCAGTGGAGGAAATTTCTGAACCAGCTGAGAGAGAAGTAGAATTACCAGAGGATCCTGGACCATTTAAGGAAAGAGCAAGGGCATGATGGTAATCCTGTAGGTAAGCAGGTAGCCTCTTCTGTCTATTACTTCTTCGTAGCAAACCAGCTGAATTTTCTGGACAGACGACTGTATCTTCTATGACAGTTTTAGAAATTGATGGAAAAGAGGAAGTTGTGGCTATAAATTAAAAAAAATAAAGTTGTGGCCGCAACTAAAAATAGCCCGATAACTAGGGCCAAAATCCGATATTTTGCCTTGATGTTCCGTTGCATTAAACAACTTGATATCCATGTACCGGACAAGCTGAAAATATTCGAGTTTTGTATAAAATAATCCGAAATCGAAAGTATACTCGTCGTGTATCATAATAATATGAAGTGCCAGAACAGGCTCTTTGTAGGGTATGAGACAGACCTCAGATGAGGATGTATGTATTTTACTTAAGAAACGGGTAAAATACGGTATCCATTTAAATCAAACTCGGGGTTTCTAATTCCGAATACGAACAACGCGGACCAGTCCGCCATTAAGTAGGAATACCAGACAAGGAATATCACGAAACGGTTGGACGCCTTCTGCCTAAGAAGGGCAGGGATGGAGAGGATGAGCTGCATACAGAGGCTAAGGATCATGAAGCCTCGGACGCCCAACCTGCCAATTGTTTGTCGTTTTGTCTGATGTTGCATACATTTTCATCTTTTTTTGATGATTTGATCTCGAATAATAATTGCATCAATCCTTTTGGTTGCAATCAATCAATCCCTTCTTACAATGTGTCTGTCTGTCTGTCTGTCACATGTTCACACGGCCAACCACTTTCTTAGTATTATTTATAAAACCTACAACCCTCCCTCCCTATGAATTATATAACCTCCCCGCAAACAAACAAAATGAGGTTCGTTGGAATCGAGTCTTTGCTTAAAAATAGGAGGTTTCTAGAGGGGACTTGGGCCTGGGGCTGCTGTATGCATCTCTCTCGATATCTACCTTGTTTTTGTTCAAAGTTTCACAACCAAAATTAGCTTATTTTGATTCCGACTTAAAGTGAATCGCCTGAGAGATAAGGTTGAGAGATTTTCCGTCGCCTCCCAGAAGCACGGTATGTCGAGGTTGAAGTGCAATATCACTTGGTCGAGGTGCGGACGTTCCAAGCGAACGTGATTCGAGGAGCAGGAATTTGCCGGAGGAGTAATGCCATCTGCTCGAGGCCACGTGACTTGCAGCGAGTCATCCACAGCCATATAAATAGGTTTTTTGTTCTCCATTGTAGGACTCGGACATTAACCATCATAGTTGTCTAAACGCATTACCTTTCAAAGAGATAAGAACTAGCGATCCCAAATACTAGGCCATTCCAAGTCGACGAACGAGTTGGTCTCTTCACAGTCATTTTTTTTCGAATGGCGTAACAGTGTCCGTCAACTGAAATTTCGGATCGATACGTATTTTTGGATCACCCTCAACAATTATTTAACAAGTTTCAGTGAGAACATGTAACGGACACAATCCTTTCAATTCCCGGCATAAGTTAACTAACCTATCCATCAACGAGACAATTTTCAAAATCTGACGATGTGTGCCCGTTATTTGCACATCCAACTCTCGGAGGGCAATTTTCAAAGCCTTATCTTAGCCTTTGTCGGGGATCCAACAAGCTTCTCAACGAATCTTACATTACCTCCAATTATGGTCAGCCAAAACGTATTTGCATGCAAAAGACCGACACGTTGCGATATGACGTGAAAGATGGATTCGTAATTGTTGGCGCGGAATTTGTGTTCCTTGCAATACGTGTCGAATTTTACAGTGATAGTGTGGTCGTCGTAAAGTGAAAATAAAAGCAATACCGGAATTTAATACGACGGTACTGAATATACAGCATTTGGTGTCGAAAGCCGTGAAGTTAACGAGTGCAAGTATAACAAATAAACACAATATTAGAATTTAATGCGACAGTATCGAGCTTACATCATCACACTTACAGACATAACATAGACAGTAAACAACAGAAAAGGCCCGGTGACTCTTCGCGATGGCTGACGGTGGTCGAGGCAAACTCCTCTAATGGAATTCACCCTTGTGGAGCAGCAAAGACGTCAACGGCACCGGACATGAACAACATCACCGTGGTTGGACAACAGGTTCGAAGTGGTAGCAGGTCAACTGTATTAAGGCTGGGTGGAGGAGTGTCAACAACGCCGAACAGAATCAACAGCGCTGAGATTGGAGGATAAAGGGCCAAAAGTAAAAGATAAAAGACTAAGTCTGTATGTTTGAGTTGTTGTCGTTGTTCATTGTTTATCCAACTGAGATTTTTATAGACGTCTCAATCGATCAGCAGGTAGATACACGTTCTCATCGGCGGTTTTTTATCTTCAAGCACGTTCTCCACTATATCAGTTTGTTTGGGTAGTTGTGAACCATGTTCCTTAATTAAATATTAAATCAAAGATGGAGATGCTCTTCATGAGAGAATGATTGAAGGTTTTTATACAAAATCTATATATTCTCTTGTAATATATAGATTTTCTCGAGAGAATCTTCAATTAAATATTCTTTCTAAAGAGACTCGGCTCAATCAAAGATTCTTTCTTGAGATACTAGCTAAAAAATCTTTCTCGATGGTAACATGCTCCTCTCGAGAAAGACTGAAATTTTCATGTGTCAACAGTAATAAAATGTGGTCGCCTTAAAATTGAAAGAAAACAACAAAGGTAGAAAATGCATGAACACTTACTTCCATTGCCATAAGACTGAAGTTAAAGTACAAATGTTGAAGAACTGAGAATAACGAAATGCGCTGAGGGTTCAAGTGATTGTGGGGTTTCCTATCGAACAATGACTGATATTTATAGTAAAAGCCAACACTAAACCGTCCATAACAAGAAATTATCTTGTGTAAACACTTTGTGCTCGTTTAGTCTGAGGCTATTTCTATCATGACATGCATAGAACAATTCTTTTCCTATTAATATCATGCTTAAACTCAGATCCAAGAAGAGAAACTAAAGAGACACTTAGTTAGATTAGTAGCAAATTCGATTAATGCTTAGTTTTTGGTAATTCGATCGTAATCACTTTGGAGACAAATCGGCCGAGTGAAGGCGTCGATCTGGTTTAATCAACTAAGAAAGCAACTGAAGAATTATAAGAAGAAGCATGGAATAGAAGTAGGACGTTATGCAACCAAGGCAGCGGACAGACCACTGAGTTACCCGCAGCCACGTCATCACGATCGCCACCACCATTGTCATCATAGTTGCTAAGGAGAAACTGAAGGAAGATTAATTTGCTTTCGAACTCTCTGTTCTTTGGGGGAATTAAACTAAGCAGAAACTGAGGAAGGGCTTGAGAATCGCAGTCGGTCTTGTTTGTTCCTCAGTAAGAAAAGCTCAGATACTTCCATTCCCATACAAAAATTATGCGTTCAAAGACTGAGCCTAAGGGAGTGAGTCCACCAATTAAACCCAATCAAGTTAAACATATGCAATTAGGACTGAGAATTAGGACAATTGACAAAAAAATATGCAAAAAGAAGAAGAAGAAATACTTGCATTCATCCGGACGCCAAGAACAAACACTTTGATCGGTCACTTCCGTCCTCCATCTTCACACGCAATTTCCCGACAGCTTCAATGACAAGTCTGAACAAGTTCTTCCCGACTTTGAGAGGATCCTCCTCCTCATCCAACTCCGGTCCCATTGAAACCACGTTGAGAGAAAAACAAACTAACAAATAGAAAGAACACTGAAAATTATAAAAAATATAAAATATTGTTTGAAATTTTTAAAATAAAATTTTAAAAAACTCATTTGCAAAATATTTATATATTTTTGGATTCCTTGGAATTTGTAATTCTAAGTAAACTCTCAACAACCAAATGCGTCCACCCCCAACGACTAAAATCTAAAACCCTAACAAACATCCCCGAAGCCGAAGAGGGACCCCCCGCGAATCTCCCCGATGGCGACCAGGAGATACCTCCACGCCCTCCGCCACCACGCCGTCGCCCTCAGGCAGTCCGTTGGCAGCAGCTTTGGCGCCTTGGCTTCTCACCATGGCGGCTCCCTATCCCGTTCCGTCCTCGAGTTGGAAACGACGCCATTCCGCATCGGTCACTTGGGATCATCGTCGTCCTGGCGTCGCTACGGTTCCAGAAAGACGGCGGAGGATGAAGATCTGGAGGATGAATACGAGGGTGAGAAGGAAGAGGGAGAAGTTGACGAGGTAAGCAACGGAGAGATTGCTGCGGGGCTGGGGTTGCAGAAGAGGGAGTACACTTCGGAAGAGGAGGCAGTGGCGAACGAGATTGGATACAAGGTGATCGCCGTTGGAGAGGTCGGACCGCTTGTTCAAGCCATACGAGCCGGTTTTCGCCGTGGTTCAGGTTTTACCCGTGTGCTTTTGTGATGTGTGTTGCATCATTTCTGTGGGTTTCAGTTTGCTGAGATGTTTTAGGTGGTTTATTGCGTAGGTAGGATCGCATCAGTTCAAGGTCAGCAATAGGGATTGCATCTTCACCGAGAGGTTGAAGTTCTGGGAAGTTGTTGGATTGTCAGTGTACTGGGAGCCCAGTAGTGGAATCCAAGCCCAAAAGAAATCATGAAGCCATCAGGCCCCTGTTAAATGTTAGCAAAGCAGAAGAAGAGTGACATAAAGGTGTAATTAATTAAGATATGAGGGGATTTGGTTGTTGCTGCTGTTATATACAGTAGGTGGACTACGTCTGCTTTGTCTTTTAATAACAGAAATGGAAATTCTCTCTTCCTCATCTTCTTCTTGTTTCTTCTTCTTCGTTTCTGCCACGTGAAGTTCTTCATGGTATTGGAGCCCTGAAGGAGCTTAACGCCATCATCACAGACTGATCCTGGAAGACAACAAAAATGGGTGATCACCTCCCCAATCCTCCTACAGCCACTGTCTCTGCTTCTCCTTTTCCCATTTCTGGGTCTGGTATTTCAGAGCACAGCTCGCTCATGAATCAAGCACAGATGCAGATCCCTTCTGGAATCTTTGGTTCATTAGTTAAACTGGATGATGGAAATTATTTGCTGCGGAAGGGACAAATTCTTGCAACTATTACTGCAGCAGGCTTTGAGGATTATATATGTGGTCTGACTTCTTCTCCTGCACAGTTTTTGGATGACAACCATCTTGTGTGGAACCCTATGGGATATGGCAGAGAACTGATGAAGTAGTAATGAGTTTGCTGTTCTCTTCTTTAACCTCCGAACCATTGAGCATGGTAGTTGTCTGCAAATTCGTGTGAAGTGTGGAAGACATGAAGAAGCATGTATGAATCTACTTCACCCTCAAGGGTTATCAATCTTAAGATGCAGATGAAACGAATAAAAAGGAGGGCCGAACCAAGCAACAGTATCTTAACTCTTTAAAAACACTGTATAATTAGTTGGCTGCTGGTGAACCTGTTAGCCATAGAGATTATATATGGTATATGCTAGAAGGTCTACCTGCAGAGTATGATGCTATTGTTATGGCTATATATAGTCGGCCTGATCGCCCAACTTTGAGGAAGTTCAAAACCTACTGCTGAATTTTGATTTGCGTATGGAAAGGAGACAGGTAGTAGACTGCACAGCACAATTCCCTAGGTTCATCTCTCTTTCTTATCTTCTCTGGATTCTGGTGTTGTGAAGCCTCAAATGCCTAACTTTTCTCCACCCGCCTTTCGCCCACAAACCATAACCCATTGGACACCTTCATCCCTTATGTCAGATCAGACCAGTCTTCTTGGTCGACCACCAGGTCAACCGTCACAATCAAGACCTTTCTTCAAGCCAAAACAAAGGCGCTAGATTTATTTCAAAATTAGCCACACTGCCGTAGCTTGCTACCATCGCATGAATTCCACTTATCAACCTTCATTTAGTCCTGTCTCTCCCTATACACCTCCACCAGGTCCCCATAACCTCACCTATACACCCTAGGCACACTTCACTAGTTCATATCCTCACCAGCCTTACTTCCCAAACCCACAGCAAAACCAAAATCCACTGTATACTTCTTCCACACCATTATATCAAAGTATACCTACATCAGATGAGTGGCTCATCGACTCTGGAGCAACTCACCATGTCACCTCCACTATATGTGGCCTATCTAATCTCTCCTCATATCAAGGTGCTTCCTTTGTCACTGTTGGAAATGGAACTCAATTGGACATTCATCATACTGTAGACCGACTTTTGCCTACAAAGTCCGGTGTACTTCATCTATCCCGCATTCTTCATACACCTCATCTTTCTCAAAACTTGATAAGTGTATCAAAACTTTGTCTAGATAATGATGTAATTATTGAGTTTCACTCTAATTCCTTTTTTGTCAATGACAATACCCCAAATCATAATCTTCTCAAGGGATAGATGTACAAGGGACTCTACAAACTTCAACCCCAAGTTCTACCTGAAAATTCCATCTCCCATATCAGTTCTGGTCCAACCTCTTCTCAGCTTCACATAATCCCTTTCAAGACAGACACTGTACGCGCGCCCTCCGGCCTAGCACGCGCGCTGCGGCTCCAGCGACAAGAGGATCCTGGCTCGCTCCCCGGGGCCCAATCCGGTCGACGTCGCGACTCGGGCGTCGGACGCTGCAGAAGGGCACCGGGTTGAATCCTCCCTTGGTTCCCGAACGGATCTGCGGGGCGTTTCGTCGACTGTCTCCAGTCCTTGAAGGCGGCGGGCGAAAGGCAGTGTGAGACCTCGCTTGGGAAATTCGGGGAGGATTCAGAGAGCGGCTCTCGTCGCCGTCACCCATCCAAAATGGCTCCGTTTGTAAAAGTGTTGCTGTTTAACCTAGGTAAACTATTACGGAGTCGCCACCGACTTTTTATTTTTAAAACTGTTAAGTCAGAAAAACAGCTGGTTCGGGGATTTTTACTTACTAATCTTTACACTCTAAGCATGTGAAGAGGTGGCGTGTGCTCCAAAAGAGTTTGGCTTTTGATTAACGGGCGTTGGATCCGATCCGGGCGTGACTCCGGACTCATGTCACTGTTTTACGGGCGTTGGACCCGATTCGAGCCTTTTGGGCTCGAACTCATGTGTATTTGGCAAACAACATGCGATGGTTAACTTACGGACCTAAAGCATACGGACAATCACAACCAATTATTGAGATCAAAGGGAGCGGGGAAGGGCGGTGATCGTGAGCCTATGCACCTGGGCTCACGACCCGTTACATATGGGAATAAAGAAAAAGACGGGAAGCCCGCACTTCCCTCATGTACTTGAGATGACGGTTGATGCTGCTTTGCTTCGAACCAATGGTTTTTTAGGCCGTGGTAGATCCAAGCCGCGCAGAATGTTACACTTGCCTTCTATCCCAGACGGGGCCTCGTTCCTATTTAACCCTGTTTTTCAAAATATTTCTCAAATGACCTTCCTAGTTTATAAAATCCTTAAATAACCTAACTCGTCTTTTAGTTATTTTCTTTTTCGTTTAAAAACGACCTTTAATTTTTTCTTTGCTTCAATTTAGTTCTCCAAGACACAGAAGAAAATTAATCTTAAGCGGGCTCTAATACCAATCCATTAACCAGAGATTGAACTTAAGATGATTTTCTTAATTGTATTTGTCGCCAGCGTTCAGCCAACCTCGAATACTTGTTTGAATACTTCGAACTTGCCGCAAATCCTAAATTAGACCTGCCTTCAAGGAAGAACTCCTCGAACTCACTCTACAAGAGAGTCAGCTCCTCTAATTTCTTAGAGTAACTTTCCACAAGCTCCATCAGCTGCGATATTTGAGCCGATAGACTTGCCAATCGATCTACCACCGAGTTTAGTAGTCCAGTAGTAGAATCCTTGCCAACCCCGTGATCCAAATGGAGCAATTCTGGGTTTAGACAATCAGTCATCAAATGACCCGTGCACTTGCACCAATCTTCACGATTTTATTAAATCAAGAAAATTATCATAAACAACACAGCGGGAAGTTTATCATACCTCAATTAAGTGGGTAGCTCAGAGGGTTCACCAAGCTTCCGCAACTCCTAGGAATTCAAGAGTAGCTCACTCCTCAAACTAGAGAATTCGTGAGAATGGAGAGGCTCTTCTGTGTCATTCCAATGCCTTTAACTCGAGCGTCTTATATAGACACTCCTCATCCAAGTTTCGGCCCAAGGCTTACTCCTTCCAAGGCTCCGATCTTTCGATCTAACCTTACGTTAGACTTAACCAATTTTGATTAATTCCAACCACCTTACTCTTGATTCATTAAGGTATTGTTCTTGGAGAGCAATCAAAGAATTTCAGACTCAGAGTTTTTAGAGAAAGAAAGTTCTCTATTCAGATTGCCTCCCCAAATGAGGTAGAGGATCGTGAAAAATATACACAAAAGAGCTGGTGCCTATGCACTGTTTGCCAGCTCAAAAGTAAAGGAATCTAACTTTTCAAAGGAAAACAAAAGTTAGTGGACCTATCGTCCGAAAAATTCCTATTCTATCATGATGGTGTCTCCCGTCTGCGTCGTGGCATTATCCTGGGAGATTCCTTCTTCCTTGGCGTCTCTCGAGGCGCCAGTTGCTTGTTCAGAGAGTCGGCGGCTTTCTTTAAGACTTTGTTTGACTCGCTCTTCATCCTGTGCAAACCGCTGGGCTAAAGATTGGTCATTGTAGTCAGCGATCTTTTTCCAGACTTCGAAGGTATCTGTCCGGAGGCACAGCTCGGAGTTCTCCCTCCTCCAGAAACTATCCAGAAGATGGAACATTCTCTCCCATCCTCGCTCTCCGCCATTTCATCAGCGTAGCTGAGATAAGAGCGCTGGATCGTGACTGTAGTCTTCCAGTCACACAGAACATAGTACTTTTCCTTGCGGTTCAGCACATGTTCTAACACATCTTTCAGAAACTCAACTTTTATGGCTTTCCTCACAGTTTTATCTCTGTAGTACTTACGCTATAAACCTCTGTGATCGAGGTCCTGTCGATGAGGTTCTGTTAGATGCCTACTCTCACAAGGATGGATGTCTCAGACTTGCATGTTAGGAAGTAATACCTTCCCATGTTGTTCATGCTCTTCCTCTTCCATCATCGTGCTAGTAATCAGTGTCGTGGCATACCTTGAACCGTAGCCTAGGCACCCGAGTATGAACTTCACCAACGCCGACAATGGTTCTATGTGTTCTGGTTCTGATCTGTCGATCTCCGGAATGTCCACGAACCCCGCGTATACGTACGGTGCAGTCATCCCCACCATTCCTGAATTAATCCTCAGGCATGGCCACTTCTCCGAAATCCAGTGCAGATATGGACGAAGTACAGGGTTCTCCTCCAAAGAAGACTCCCTCATGTCCTCAACAACCTTAGGGGTCTGGTATTCTTTGACCTCATACGGTATTAGCGACATCGTTGTCGTGAGTATCTGCTGCCTTTCCGAGATGGTTCTTGACAGCTCCTCACCATCCGAAGCCTTAAGCGTTAGCCTTGACTCCAGATCCCTAATGTACTCAATCGCCTTGGATGCAAAAAACTTAACCTGGCGCTTGTCATCATTTTTTATGCCGCCCATAAGTCCTCCGCAAACCACCGTGGTATCCCAACTCAGGGAACCATCCTCGAATGAGTCCAAATCGAAAAACCAGGGCTCTTCCATGCCCTCATGACTTGCGTCATCACGAGTTTGCTCGCCAGGCTCTTTGACCGAGTCTTTCTCAGGAATTGCTTCCTCAAGATTCTCCCTAGTACTGGGATTCTCTTCCTCGAGTGTCTCAGCTTTTCGAAGTCGAAGTACTGGTCACACTCCATTGCTGCCGCCTCGTCCTGAGCCTTTTGGACAGACTCACCTACCAAGGCTTTGAACTGAGCCTCCTCTTGAGCATACTCCGCCTGAACCTTGGCTTTTTGTTCCTCTTTGCTCTGGAGTAGAGCTTTGTAGAGTTTAACAGCCTGGTTGATGGAGACCTTTTGCTCTTTGGCAAGGTGGTTCCGACAGTAATTGAACTGTTCCGTGGTCAGTGGAGACCACCAAGGTTCTTCAACCTTCTCCTCCTTTACCGGAGCGTCCTTCCTTGGACCAGAGGGCCTAAGCCTCTTGGCTTTCCTCCTCTTTCTGGCTTTTCCTTCTGAATCAGCTTTTGCTTCCTCTTTCAGATCTGCCATCACCGCTTTTCCTTTAGAGCTTTCCTCCTTAGGATCAGCCATCTTCTCTTGAAGATCTTTCACATTTCCTCCAGAGTTGGTGTTATCCTTCTCCTTCAGATCTGTCTTCCCTTCTTGGGAACTCTTCGCCTTCCCCTTGAGGTTGATTATTATCTTCCTCCTGGGTTCAGCCATCCCTTTCTGGGAATCTTTAGTCGCTCCTCCCTTGGTATTGGCAACTGCCTTTTCTTTGGGATTCGCCATCTCCTCTTGGAGATCTGCTTTCGCCTTTCCTTCAGATCTGGCCGAAGCCTTCTCTTTAGGATTAGCCACCTCCTTTCGGAGATCTGGTTTTGCTTCACTCTTGGAGTCAGCCGTTGCTTTCTCCTTGAGATCCGCCACCTCCTTCCCGGAAATCGCAGTCTTAGACCTCTTTGGACATTCGAATGATCGGTGTCCAGGTCGTTTGCACTGCCAGCACAGGGCTCCTTTCGTTCCAGACACGGAACCAGCATCATTATGCTCACCATCTCCCTTCTTAGGATTAGGACATACCTTCTTGCAGTGTCCCTCCTTCTTGCAGTTCCAGCAGACCTTTCTCTTTGCTGCGGGATCCATTTGTAAGTTCTCTAGAGAGAGAGTCAGCTATTATGTTTTTGTCCGAAGAGATGTACTCAACGTCGAATTTATAATAGCTAAACCATTCCTGCAACCTCAAAAGCCTAGTTTGCCTAGCCTCCTTGAGGTTCAGAGTCATAAACCTTTTTACATAGGTCGAGTCAGATCGCATCAAAAATGCTTTCGGTGCCAAAAAGATGTAAAAAGCTTTAATTCCATTTTTCAAGGCTAATACTTCTTTTTCGTGTATCGGGTACTGGAGTTCATACTCCTTAAAACTACCTGACCAATACTTACAGACTGGTTCTGGTTTACGTCCCTTAATTTTTATGATAGCTCCCCAAAATTCGTCTGAAGCTTCAACTTCCAGGACTAACTCATCCTTATCAGAGGGTAAAGAAAGTTGAGGTAGATTTTTAACCTTAACCTTAATTCTCTGAATAGCATAAATATCCTCATCCTCCCATAACCAAGGATTCGTAGAAGAGGTTTTCCTCGAAATTCTACCAAGATCTCTATAAAGATCTTTCACAAACTTTCTTGCATAATTAACAAATCCAAAAAATCTTTGGACTTGCTTCCTATCCTCAAGTCTGTCAGGAAACTCAACAATCTTTTCGGCAATATGATTTTGAAGTTTAATTTTACCTTTCTCAATCTCCATGCCTAGAAAATTAACTGATTCCTTAAACCACTCTATCTTCTTTTCAGATAGAATCATGCCCTCCTGGCGGAAGACATCAGTCACCTTATCTAGGTGCCTCATGTGATCATCTTCAGTCTGATTGTAGACGAACACATCGTCTATATAGACCGTACAAAATTTTCGGACCTGCTTAAAAGCATTATCCATTTTGCGTTGAAATATGCCTGGAGCATTCTTCAGGCCGAACGGCATAACCAACCATTCAAACATTCCTTGCGGAGCATTGAAAGCAGTTAGAGGAACCGAATCGTCTTCCATCCTGACTTGCCAGTAAGTACTTTTCAAGTCAAATTTGGAGAAAAACTTTGGTTGACTCAAACTGATTCTATCAATTAAATCTTCCGCAGTAGGAATCTTATAGCCATCATCTTTTGTAGCTTTATTAAGATGACGATAGTCTATAACCATTCGTGCTTTACCTCGCACCTGCTCGGCATGGTTAATTACCATAAATGCAGGACAAGAATGTGGACTGTAGTTGTCCCTAATCAAGCCTTTTCCAAGCAACTCAGGAATCTGTTTGTCAAATTTCTCAACCATTTCAGCTGTATACGTAATGTTTCTGGCTCGTATAATGGTTCCGAGATCCTTTAATTCTAGTCTAGCCTTGAGGCCATTCCGACTCCACAACTTCAGTGGATCTTCACTAAAATTGTCGGCAAGCTTCACCAGGAATTTATCCCATTTTGACCCGGTTAACTTTACAGCCATACACACTTCCTGTTTAAAAAACAGGTCGTCATACCAACTAGAACTATTGGTATTCGTTGGAGAAAACAGTGTTTGAATCCATGATTCGTTCTCATCCAACCGTGTATCACCACGCTGAGCTCGCACTCTGAAAGCTCTTTCGCATGGTAATTCACCACAATACTCAAAGCGCTTGACCGGGTAAAACCCGAACTTTAACCGTAATTTAGGCGCCGGTAGAGTACTGATCTTAACTCCCCCAATGGATACATCATGGACATCCTGCACAAAAGGAAGGTTTTCCTTCTGTCCCTTAAGAAAGGCGTTACCAATTATGATATCAGCCTCCAATAAAGGATGAGGATCTCTTTAATGATGAAATTTTGTCCACCAATAAAGACAGGCACGTCTGTGGCCTGGTGACTAACAATTGTAGCCTTTCCATCGACGTTTACCATATGAATGGGCCTTTGCAGTGGTTGCCACCACTCATCTGGTAGAGCATTGAGTCTAGCACAACTTATGCTACACTCCGTGTCTAACAAAGTATCCAGAGAATACTTATAGTATCCAGGAAATTTGAAGGTGAGAGCTACATATGAGCTCAGTTCCTCCTTCCTCATACTAAAACCAGTGTGTCTAGGCACTTGTCGGGATGGTTCTATCATCCCCCAGATTTCGTCTATCGCAATAGACCGTTGCTTGGCTATTTGTGCAATAACCTCACAGACTTCAGGAATGTCCGATAAGGAACTTTTCGGGTAATTAACCCTCAGCATCCTAATCGATTCCTCTCTCGTCTGGTCTATTGGATCCTCATAGACTGGTAGTGACTCCTGTCTATATCCCACGATTCTACCCGTATGTTGTGACGGGGCTCTCGAATCGACAGACCTTCGAGACATCTCCTCTACTAGTGGTGGTGCAGACGCTTCTGCTGGGCGAGACAAGATTATGTCATCTCCCACATCACTAGCCTTAGAAGAGACTTCAGAGAGCGTATGAGATCTCGGCTCTCTCAGGAGTGGCATCCTCACAGGCAGGTGCCTATCAGACCTAGATCCACTAGCTGACGGTTCACCCAACATCAAAGTAATCTCGTTACCTCGCTGTCGGATATTAGCCGCGCTAATAGGCCTAGAACTACTACCAGGTTCAGTTATAACCCAACTCCTTGGCCTGGTTAACTCTAATGGGTTTACCTCACGCCTATGAAATTGTTGGTAGTTGTTATGACCTTCCTCGAACAACTCAGTGAGCCTTGAGATGTTCCTCACACCAGGACTAGTGGTATTCACCAATCGGTAAATCACCCTTGTGTGATACGCCAAGAATTTGGCCTGGGGAATCATTCTATCCATATTCATTGATTTAATTCTCAATGTCAAGGAATTCCTCAAACAGCGATCGTTCAGGGCCATCATGAAATTTGGATGGACCTGGAACCATACAAGGCCATGTGCAAGGTTAGCTTGTATTCCTGATATCAGCTGATCTTTAAACTCTCACCACCGTTTATCGATCACAGCTGCTACTACAGGACTATCCGCCGGTAAATGAAACAGCGGGATCAATCCTACCTGGATTAACCCAGTGTGTATATAGTTATATACACCTCTAGTACGTTGCATGGTTTCCCTAAAGCGTTGTACATTGAGTAAGGATATATCCAGCGTCTCGAGCTCCGTGCTCGTGACCTGTGCCGTCGCTTCAGACTGTGAGATATCTATTATCGATCGAAAGTTAAACCTCGATACATTATAGATCTCCCTCACATTGACATTCGGCAACCTCCATTCCAGAATTGACTGGGACGGATCTTCGTATTGGTGAGTTTCCTCCAGCACCTGATTCGTTATTTCTAATGGAACCAACTCATCAATATCTCCCTGCGGTTCTGCTCTCATCATGAACAGATGTGTAGTCCAGAGATCAGAATCGTCCTCCGAGTCTGTATCGTAATTTGACACTACCTCGTAGATCGATTCTACTTCCGAGTCCAGATCAGAAATTTCTTGCTCATCGATTGGTTCGTAAGCTAAGACTTCTTCCTCTTGACTCCTGTCATCCAGAAATACCATCCAGAGTCTTTCTCTCCTCTGGCTCTTCCGGGGACAAGTATCTGCTTTGTGATCTTTCGATCCACAAAACCAGCAGCAATTGCAGCTGCTCAACGGTTTCCCTTTTGGACATTTAGGCTCTCTACCATGCTTTCTCTTAAAGGCATCGATCTTATCTTTGTCCTTAAGGTTATCCCGTCTCCTCACAAACCTTTTGGGTCTGTAAGCAGGGCCTTTCCTTGGTTTCCCTTGGTGTTCCCTTTTGGGCCAAATCTTCCTCTTGTTGTAACCAACAAATTTCTTTTTCCTTTCAGGAAGGTTTCTTGTTCTAGCAGATTCACCTGGAGTATCACATCCATACCTCCCAGGTACATATTCAATATGTGAACAACAGCTCTTGTTCTGGTAAGGTAGCTTCTTAGCTGCCTCTTTCACCTGGAGCTCAGTACACGCCTTTCTCATCGCGTACTTAACCGCCTGTATTTTACCTCCGAGTCCAAGAACTATTTTCTCCTCACTAAGAAGCAACTCATAGGCCTTTTGCGCAACCTCCGGCCAGGGCTCTGGAAGTTTTGTAAAAAAGGTTCCCAATATGAACTGCTGCGACACTACATCCAGATTGTAATAATACTTCTGGAATTCACACACGTAGTTGTCGAACAGACACATATTACAAATCTGTAATGTGACCAGAGCAGTTAACGATTGCTCTTTCTCCACAGTCTCAGTGGATAATGAGAAACTACAGAACTCACGTTTCAGGACATCGGCGATGATTGCCAATACGCCATCCACGGTTAGCGCCTAATCTATCTTTTCCTTAATGTCTGTGTGCGCCACTAAGGATTTCCAATATTTCTGCGCCGTTCCCATGAGTGTAGCCACACACAATTCATAGACCGATCCAGGGGTTAATATCCCTGCGGACGCAGTCATGCGAATAAGTGACAGCCACTCATCTATCCTTTCGGATACGTGCTTCTCACAATATTTGTCCAGAAAAGCACCGGGGTAATTATAGGTTTTAAGACATTTTCCCTTGGGATAAACTCTTGTTTAGTCCGATGGGGATAGTCTGGCCTGTAAATTTCCCTCTTCGCGGTGACCAATTCATTAAACGTTCTGTTGTCTAAATGAACTGGTGCATCATCCGCCAGACCTAAGGCTTTCCTTAGATCTTTTGCCAACTCCCCCACTCTGGGAGTTCAGATTTGCATCTCGCTTAAGTGAGTCCAAAATATAGGGAGCCACTGACTCCTTATACATCTCTTCCACACTCTTGCCTTGATTCTGGTAGGTATTTCTCCCTCCCAAATTCAACCTTTCGACTGGTTTTCCAGTAGTACTAGCCAGTCCAGAAGTCGCCTCGTTTTCGGGCCTTTTTAAACTTCTCTCACGCTCAAGCGAATCCAACATCTTATTTATTATAGAGCCAACCTCTTAAGCAAGGTTGTTTCTGCTCTCAAGACTTTCTGCATTCCCTTAGACAGTTAACTGTGATAAAAGATCATTTATCGTGTTACTAATTCCATAGGGTGTTAGTCTGGATTCGGGAACGAACTCCCTCCTTGAAGGGGCTCCAGAAGGATTTCCAGTGAATTTTCCTTCTCTAGACATTTCAATGACTTAATTGCAAAAATTTTCAATTTTTTTTTTTGGAAGTTAATAAAAATTTGAAAAAGACAAAATAATGAAAAAGACAAAGTGGGTTATATTTGGAAATAAAAGTCTCTAGAGGTTATATGACAAAATATTTTTCAAAATGAGGTTATCTTGGGACAATGCCCATCCCAGACGAGGGCGTTGACGAGCCAGACGGGGATCCCCACCGCATGTGGAGGGGAGGCAAGTGTTGGGGGGTCTTCGCCACTCAGAGCTTCGTTTGGGGAGAATCCTTTTGTTGGTGGCTGGGCGTGGATTCGCCGAGGCTTGGTCAGACGTGGGCGGGGCGAGGGAGTCAACACGCTCAGATCAGGCCGTGACGAGGCGACCCGGGCGAAGCACTGCCAGATCTCACCTAGGTATGGGCGCGCGCGCCGGCTGGGACAGGGAAGGGTCGGCCTCCCGAGAAGAGATCCTTTGCCTGTGTTTGACCCATAGGTGGAGGGTTCGTCAGGGAGTGGCTGGTTCGACAACGGCTGAAGCTAGATCTGAGCGGGAGGCCGTTCTGGGTGTAGCGTCCTCAGTGTCGGGAACTCGGATGACGTCGGGTTTCTTGAGAGATAGAGAGAGGTCGCCGCCACCGGACGCCTTGGGGGACGTGGTCGTCATCGTTGAGTCTGGAGCTGTCGGGAGGACGTGGGTTTGTCGTCGATGGATTCAGAAGCGGGCTGCCATCCGGAGAAAGGGGTGAGGTCTGGTGTTGGGCAAGCCGGATCTGATTTCCGGAGAGGATTTTATTTCGAGGTTGCCGACGCAAACTTGGAAGGACTGGGGTCGCCGCCGGTATGTCGGGGCTGAGAGAGGAGCAGTTGTCCGCCGCATGAGGGAACACCGCTTTTGCCGCTTCGTTGGAAAGCCAGTTTGGAGCTGCTAAGACGGTCGCTGCGGCTGCTGGAATGGGCTGCAACGGCTGGAATGATCGCTGCAACTTGCTGGAATGTGCTGCAGCGGCTGGAATTGCTGCTGCAGTTGCTGGAACGGACACTGTAATTGCTGGAATCGCTGCTGCAGTCGCTGGAACCGCTGCTGCAGTTACTGGAACCGCTGCTGCAGTCGCTGGAATCGCTGTTGCAGTCGCTGGAGTGGTCGGTGCAGCGCTGGAACCGCTGCTGCGGTCGCTGGAGTGGTCGCTGCAGCATTGGAACAGCTGCTGCGGTTGCTGGAACCGCTGCTGCAGTCGCTGGAATCGCTGCTGCAGTGCTGGAACGGTCGCTGCAGCTTTGGAATGGGTTGGGTGAAGCTGTGAAAAGGGACTGCCGTTGTAAACGAAACTCCTGCTTTGGATGCAGGGAGATTGCGACTGGTCGATATTGTTGTTCTGCTACTGGAGTCGTTGTGACGTGGCCGTTGTAGAGTCTGTTGTTATTGCTAGGCAAAATATACGATAATATCATAAACTATACTCAAACTTTCTATTTTGTCAAAATCTTTTTTGGCTATACGATATTATCACTATCTTTAGTGTTGTAATTTTTTTTGTCAAATCTTGAATTTTACTCTGAGGAAACCAAACAAGGCCTTAATACTGTCTAACAGTTATCCTATAATAGTTGACTTTTAACCTCTCATTGCATCGTTTTGCAATCCAGTTTATGCGTTGTAGTAACCTCACAATAAATCCATCATCCGTTCTTCATCGATTTTACAGATTCTTAACAGCATCAATAACTACAGTCCAACTTCGACTTCCAAATTACTTAATTTAACTATTAAAATTATATAATAAATAACACATGAAATTGTTTAATATTATTATCCATTTTTTCACTTTTTTTAGTCAATAATTGAAATTTAAAGATTAGGACCTGTTTGGTTTTCTAACAATAAAATCCAAGATTGGCTACAAAAAATTACAACATTAAAGATAGTGATAATATCGTATAGCCAACAAAAATTTTTGACAAAACAGAAAGTTTGAGCATAGTTTATGATATTATTGTATATTCTGCCTTATTGCTATTGTGGTTGACAGGCTAAAAGGGGGCACTATCTCCGTAGCGTGTACCTTGGGCAGAATCGGTCGAAAAAGGAGCGGCAACAGCGATCTGTTGGCAGGCCTGGAAAGGGAGCAAGTAAAAAGGTAACGTTTGTTGTCTCTGTTTTTTTTTTTTGTGATTTTTAGAGGGGAAAGGGCAGGTCCAGCTTGCCGTGTCCTTTTTCTTTTGCTCTGTCCTCTATTTAAAGAGGATTTCAGCCTTTATCCAGTTGATTGTGGCACCCACCCCCACCCACCCCAAGAAGCCGACGATTGCGTTCGGGAAGATCATTACGACTATCTCTAGTCAGGAGTTGATAGCCTGTTCTGAAGCAGGGGCCGGGGGGGGGGGGGAAATCACCTTTATGTGCTGCCGGCTTCTTTTTCTTTGCAGTTGATTTTCCAAATTCTTTTCTCCTCCTTTGGTCTGACGTCCTCTCTTTCCATTTCTATTCATGCCATCATCACGTGCAGGTGGGATGCTGCATTCAGATCGTCAATTTCGTCCGAAGGGGAATGGATGTTTTGCGCGGTGTAGCAGGGGTGTCAAGAAGAATTGGCAGAGGGACGATGTCGTCAGGAGGAAGAGAAATAGGGGGAGGCGGAAAGCAAGCGTAGCCTAAAGTTCCCAAGGCAAAACTTCGTCACATGATGGGGAGTGGGCGTCTGCGGTGCAGCAAGTCATTATCAAGTTGATGTCTGCCTCGGAACCCCAGGAGGAAGATCGGGACTTCTTCCGGACCTTCGAGCCGACTTGCAATCATTCTTTGCTAGTGGGGATGCATATCCAAACGTAATAGACCATTAGCAACTTTAAAGGCTTGACACGTAGGGTAAATTCCCAAAAGATGAGATGCAATTATTTCAAAGGAATAGGTGTACTCTGCCCCTGTGAGATTGGGTGAAAATCACATGTTGGTGTGTTTGGCTCTTGTAGACGGCTGCTGTCACTTTTATGTGTGCGCGTGATGGAGGTTCCTCCTTATGTGTATTATCTCTGTCATTTCCAGCTTCATCCTACTGTCCTCCTTGGGTTGGGATCTTCTCGAGGCTGCGTTGGATCAGGGGGGATTGCGATGTGTCTCGCCGAATAACCCGGGATTCATTTCCCCCTGTCACGGAAACTTAACGTATATGGGAATTTGGGGTGTCTACAGACACCACACTTGATGGAGCTCGTGCTTATCTCACTACAAATACTGCAGATAAAAACAAGTGGCATCTGGGATTAGGTCATCCCAATTCTGGTAGATTATCTCAAGTAGTCGGAGGTTGTATAGACTCACCAACTTGAAGGGATTTACAATTTTGTCAGACCTGTGCTTTAAGTAAACCTCATCGTTTGTCTTTTCCTTTATCCTTATCACATGCTTCTGCACCTTTTCAACTCATTCCTACAAATCTCTGGGGTCCATCTCCTATACAATTTGTTACTGGGAATCGTTATGTCATGTTGCTTATTGATGATGCCACCAGATTTTCTTGGTTTTGCTTTCTTCAAGAGAATTCTCAAGCTTTGCGTGCTTTTACCCAGTTTCAAGCTATGATCCAAAATAAATTCAAGTCACTATAGCTACTATCAGGTCTGACTGGGAAGGTGAATTCAGATAACTTCATTCCTGTCTTATTAAACATGGTTTCTCTCATCAACTTTCGTGTCCTTACACACCTCAACAAAACGACAGAGTATAAAGAAAGAATACGCATGTTGTTGAAGTTGGCCTGATACTCGTAACTCAGGTAGGGTGCCATTACAATATTGGGTATATGCGTTTAATGTAGATGTTAACTTGATCAATATGTTACCCTTCAGAATCCTACAATTCCAAAGCCCAACATATCTTCTCACAAACTCTGTCCCAGATTATCACTCTCTCGAAGTGTTTGGCAGTTTATGTTTTCCATTGCCGCGTCCATGCAATGTTCATAAATTAGAACCTCGATCTGTTGCATGTGTTATGTTAGGACAAAGTGTTTCTTATAAAGGTTACATCTGTCTCGATCCATCTTCCGGAAAAATCTATGTGTCCAGGGATGTTCTATATGATGAGGATACCTTTCCATTCAAGAAATCAGGTATATGTACATCATCTTCATCAACTACCACATCTTGTCTTCCAGTAGTTTTACATCCTATACTTTTCATTGTTCCTTCACAAAAAACTTCTATTTCACCTCCACTATCTATTACATCTACTCGTGATAATCATATGTTGTCTATGTCTACTCATATGTTGTGTGTGTCTAATCATATGCCTGCTTCAAATGTAATGTAGTAATTACAAAGTTAGCGCGACATTACTAGTTCGACTTTAATATTCTCACAAACATGAAATCCAGGCATTGCGACATAAGCAAAGAAACGTGATTGAGAATGTTTAATGGGGAAGCAGGCTTGGAAACATTATACTAGGAATGGCAGCATTGGAGTACCTAGTAAGTTCTTCAATAGATACTTTTTGGTGATGTACGGGCTTGATCCACCCAAAGCGAAATAAATCATCAAATACATTTAGAATATCGAATGCCTAATTTATCGAATTCCCCACCGTCACAAAGTTAATGTATAATTTTGCACCTCTATACGCCATAGATTTAAGAATATACCCCATCATTACAGGCTTAATCATTACATCGCCTCGTTAGGGGACCCTTCCACTCAATTAATCCACCTTCAACCGTGTTAGAAAATGAAATTTATTGACAGATTGAATCAACACCAGAAGCCTCTTCTTTTCTCTTCAGCTTTTTCCCATCGGGTCATTGTACGCGCGCCTTCCGGGCTAGCACGCGCATGGCGGTTCAAACGACCCGAGGATCCGGGCCCAATCCCCAAGGCCCAACCGGTCGACGTCACGACTCGAACGTCGAACGTTGCGGAAGGGAATTGGGTGATCCCTCTCTCGGTTCCTAACTGGGCCTGCTCGGGCCCTCGTCGACCGTCTCTATTTTCCTAAGAGGCGGCGGGCGAAAGGCGGAGCATGATCCGAAGAAGAAAATTTTGGGAGAAATCGGAACCAACTCGCGTCGTCAGTTCCTCATCCAAAATGGCTCCGTAAGAAAACGTTGTTGTTTAACCTAGGTAAACTATTATGGAGTCGCCACCGACTTATTATAAAAGTTGTTCAAGTCGGAAAAACAATTGGTTCGGGGATTCATAATTACTAACTCTTATATCTAAGAATGCGAAAAGGTGGCGTTTGCTCCAAAAGATTTGCTTTTGTTTAAAGGGTGTTGGACCCGATCCGGGCATGACTCCGGACTCATGTCAATGTTTTACGGGCTTTGGACCCGATTCGGGCTTTGGACCCGAACTCATGTTTGTTGATAGCAAACAACATGCGACCATAAACCTATGGGCCTAATGTATACAGACAAGTAGAGGCAATTATTGAGATCAAAAGGGGCGGGGAAGGATGGTGACCGTGGGCCTATGCACTTGGGCCCACGACCCGTTACATGTGGAAATAAAGAAAATCGAGAGGCCCGCACCACCCTCATGCACCTGAGGCCTAACCGGGGGGCTTGTATTGGCGTTGAATTCATCAGTTAGGGGGCTGCTTTGGTGACGTGCCTCCACCACAGGTTCTCCGGAGTTTTCGTTAATTTTTTTTATGCAAAACAAATAAAGAAAGTGATTAGAACATTCGAATGATAGTAATAATTTAATGCTTTTTTTTTTCTTTTTGACTTTATTATTTTTTGTATTTTTTTAAAGTAAATTAATTGATTATATAATAAAATGGTTTAATTGACAATTAAAAAAATATTAAAAATAATTTTTTTTGAAAACGTGCGGCGTGATTAAAATGAAAAAAATAATAAATTAATTTTGATTATGAAAATAATTTAATTGAAAATTTAAAATAATACTAAAGTGATTATTGTTTAAAACAAAAAATAAAAAGAAAATCTGTGGTGATTTTTTAATAAAAATAATAATATAAGATGTGAAAAAAAAATGATTTATAAAAATTTAAAAAATGGATTTTTTGGTAATGAATCTAATGATTATTATAGTAAAAATAATAAAAAATGAAACTAAATATACTTTAATAATAAAATAAAGAAAATAAACTACACGTTAATTTATCCATGAATAAATAACTGTTTGCTAAAAAGAAAATCATTAACTTTTGTTAATTTTGAAATTGTGATAACCAAACGGAATCGTCAAAAGTAATTTTACCCAGTTTTTTGAAATAATTTCCACATTAGTTTTAGTAATCATTTACTAAAAATATCGGAGAAATCATCCTATTTTTATTAACTTTTACGAAAAATTTACAGTTCAAGTTTTGTAAACGATTGCTAATTTTCTTAGTAGAAGTTTTGTTTTTCTTCATCTGATTTACTACTTTTTGTTTAGAATTTTTTACAAATAATTTATTGTTCATTTTTTGTAAAAAGTACTAAATTTTATTTATAATATCTGACAAAAATTAATAATAATTTACTAATTTTTCGTTATATTTAGTGAAACACTATTTAAATTAGTAAAAGTGTTTGAAAACTAGTATAGTTAGTTTTGTAACTTTTACTGACTTAAAATCCAAAAGTAAACATTTAATTAGGTGAGTGGTGACTTTGCAGGTGGAATCCCAACTTCCTCCTCTTCGATTGCAGGCGGAGGCTAAGAATCATGAAACCCCGAATATTCCACGTGTACCATCGTTTCTGCAAGGCCGCCGCTATGAAGGCATAATCCATGGCCTCCGAGGGGGAGGGCGAAGATTAAGAAGGTTGATGGCCTCAGAGGGGGGAGGCGAAGACTAAGAAGAGAGATGGATAATACTTCTTTTCTTAAGCATCCAATGATCGATACATTGGTCTACGGGATGACTAATCCGGACTCGACCTAGAGACACTCGGCTATGATGAATGGGTTTCCAATAGGAATGGCTGAATACGGGGCCTTCTTAAGCAAATTTAAGCGTTTTACCACTTGAACCAACTCATGTTCGTGGTTACACATTTCTTTAATTTTTGGTAGGCATTTTAAATTCTTTATTTTAATTTTTTTTTTCAATTTTATCACACCCTTGAATGTGATGTATTACATGTTTTTACTATACACATTCTCTACTTGCTTCGTGAATTTGCTATAATCTCATAATGATTAGTAGATGCGACAGTAATAGTTTGCTTCATTAATCTTCAAGATATAGTAGCACCGTCACATGTGAATATATAACCTCATTGAGGTTAACTATTATGAGGCTACAATAAATATCCGTCATATGCATATTTAATCAATTTCTCTTTAGGCGTAAAAGGGTATCGTAGTCTCGTGTCCATTATTCCAGGAAGATACCCAAAAAATATCTATAATTAAATTACAATATCTCCTTGTCAGTCAAGCATTATATCTATCTAATTCTTCGAGAGCCTGATCAGCAAGACATATTTAAGCCTCAATACGATACTTCGAGAGCAATTAGTTTTTCATCATTGATTCATGGTAGAAATGGAAAAGGGTATTCTCCATTAAAGGTATAATCATGGCCTTAGAAAATGGATTAGAAGTATTAGAACAAAATGGGAGATGAGGGTAATTGTCCCGCCCAACCACAAAGAAATCGTCGTTTAGTAAAAAGAGAAAAGCTACAATCGCCCGATGTCATTTGGTGGAAGATAATTCTAAAGTTTTTCAATGTCAGGGAGTATTTATTTTCATTCTCAGAAAGTGAAGGTTGGTGTACCGATGTTTGAAGATATCGCGGATAGCAAAGCGAACTAACGTACTTACATTCGCCAACTACTTATCATTTATGTTAGGAAGTAGTCCCACACATGATAGAGAAAAGTCTGAGCCAATGCATATATAGGATCGAGATCCTTTACCTAATTGCTAGCTTTTAGGTGAAGGAAAACCAACACAATTTTTAACAATTTAGTGGTGGAAGATAATTAAAAAGATTTACCAAGTCAAGGTAACATTTCTATTATTTTTCTTAGGGTCAACGATTGAATTCATACATTTGGCTTTTGCCTTAATGTATTAACGACTTGCTCAGAAATTGTCGTTTAGTATTTATTATACTTAATTGAGTTGGACCAACCAACCTTTTATCTTTGTTTAGTATTTTAGTTGCATTGAAGTTTACCCATAAAATAAAAGACAATTGACTTTTATTGGCAGGAAAGTAATACAAGGGGCTTTGTCGCTAAAGCCAAGATTACCTTCATATTACTTTTTAAGTTTCCTTTTAATGTAATAAATAAGCATGATGAATAAAAAAAGAAGATCAAGCAGCATCTACTTCAAAGGTTTCTTGCATTCATCTGGCCGCGGCTTTACTGAAGGATTGACAGCTTCGATCCGTTGTTTGTGCATCGGATCTTACCGGCATGTGATGTCAAGATTAAAATATTCTCTATCCATCCCTCAGATCATCACCCATTTTTCACTCCATTCGTATTTCGAAACCCAGAGCCCTACGCTATACACCAGGGACGAACTCGTAGCCTTGGCTCATCAACCACAGGTGGGAGTTGACTCTGCAATGTTGATTCAGATCTCGGTCGCAATGTGCCAGATCACTTTCTTAGTATTATTTATAAAACCAACAACCCTTCCTCCCTATGTCTTACTCAATATCCTCTTTGTTGATTCACATTGACATCTCAATAGCAGCATGCCAGATTAAAACGTTATTATCCTGCTGGAAAGCCCCTGATGTAAGGCATCAATTCACGACAACCACTTTGTTCGAGCGGTCGATCTCCCCTTGCGTCATATAAATCTCTCATTCTTGCCGCGTCAAAAGTATCCGCTGCTTTACCCTTACTGTCACGACGTACTTTCCCACATAAAGATATCAAAGTCTTCCCTAGACATATGTCTCTCTCTCCGGTGAGTCTGTCCCATATAAAACCTGTTACCGTTCAAGCATCAACAGAAAACCAGAACACGGGGAATTTGTGCTCCAAGTAGTCGAAAACAAGGTTCACGGAACCTAGTCTTTGGCCTTTCCACATGGACTGTTAGAAGCAATGACACAAGATATTGAAAGAACTTGTTTTCCTCGACCATTCCCTCTTGAGGAGGCGATCAAAAGCTGAACCTTTTGCGAAGATGGAAATAACAAATCCGAGTGCAAAGTACCATAAAAAGGAGGAAGAATCCCTTACCCCGAGGCCAACAGAATAACATCATTCAAACTTGCATCCAGAAAAAGACGATTTCAGTAACATCATCGTGTTGGTGAGATCAAAGCGGTGAGGCTCGTGCCTGTCCGCAAGGCAGAACAAAATGTAATAGGTGATGGCTCGGGCAATCTTTCCCCATGTGGAATTTGCCGCCTTTATTTTCGTGTAGAGAGAAGTTCATACAGGAGTTTTAGTTCCTACGTGATAAGATCTAATATGAACCCAGGAGAATTACCCACGATGAGTGCTGATAACTCTAGTAAAATAGAGTTATACGATCACATTTAGGCTTAATTCTAGTTAGTTTCGAGAATTTTAATTGTTATTGTTTGCCAATTGAGCTGTAAATTGTCATTTATCACGTTTGCTTTGTGATCATAGGAAGTAAATGAAGGCATGACGGAAAAACAAAGCAAAAAGGGTGAAGGATGAAGAGAAATAGAAGGCGGAGGACATGGTGCGGCTGCAAGTGAAGCAGAAGGACGACAGACAGGCTCGTGCAGCTGCAACTCCAAACTCGTGCAGCTGCACGACGAGAGGAGGAATCGATCAAGGGCATCAGACTGGTCGTTGCAGCTGCAACGCCAGTCCCGTGCAGCTGCACGAGTGCGACAGGGCAAATATGAAGAGAGCTTCAGAAAGGTCGTTGCAGCTGCAACGAATTCATCTTGCAGCTGCACGACATAATATTACCCGAAAATTAGATTTTATTTTTAGATTTGCTTTAGGTATAAAAAGATTGGATTTTAGGTTTACGGGGAGCCATCTCTCTTCCCCTTCTGACTTTGGTTTTGGCACCCGACGACGGCTAGGAACAAGGAGACGAAGACGTTGATGGAAACTTCGACGATCTTTCTTTTCTCTTTGCTTTTTGTTTCGTTTGTGATGTCGAACTAAACATCTTTTTTCTAGGATGATGATGAACCGATTCGTGTAGTTGGTTTTCCACTTTCTCGGAATCAATTCAAGAAGAATTATCGTTTACTTGTGTTTCTTCTGTGTTTAATGCTTACCTATCGGGTTGATCGCCGGTTTGTATGAATTCTTATTCCTAAGTGAACTCGAGAGAGACTTAGGATTAGAAGAGGGGAAACATAACTTAGGTTAAGGCCTAGAGATCGGCTTAACTAAGAGAAGTATAGAGATATACACTCGTAGGTAACCGAGAGAACAATTGGATCTCAAGGAATTCTGATTATTCGTGATTCACTTTAGAAATATAGGTTTACGGGTGATTAGTAATTCACAGTTACAGCCTCGAGAGAGGTGTAGCGATTGTTAGGGAATTGTGGTTAGTAAACGGTAAAACGGATTGAATTGAAGAAGAGAGAGTGCGATGATCTACGAATCGATAGGGGATTCGGAGTCCTAGGCCTTTATTATTTGAATTACAACCTTGTTTCCAATTTTCTTGCGATTTACTTTCTTGCACCCAACCTTTCATTACTCAACCTTCTTGTCTAGAATTTGAACTCAATAATTGACGATTGGCAGTAGATTCTGTCTAATCAGTCCTCGTGGGAACGATCTTTCTCATCACTTTATTACTTGGTGCGACCCGTATACTTGCGTGTGCGTTTTAGCGAACAAGTTTTTGGCGCCGCTGCCGGGGACTGAAATAGAATTATTTCAGTCAATTTTTGGTTACAAGTTTTATTCTAGTCACTGATTCTCTTTTCATCTTTTGCAGGTGTATGCGACATCGCAAAGGTGATAAAGAGCTACTCTTTGACCCTGAAATTGAACGAACTTTTCGGATTTTACGAAGAGGTCAAAGGGACACCATGGCGAACGCCAACAACAACAACAATGTTGTTGACATTGCGGCGCAGCAACAGCCGAGGACGATGAGGGACTATGCACAGCCGACTCCACAAAATCATGCTGGTTTTCTACGTCCTGAAATTCAGGCGGATACATTTGAAATTAAACCTTCAATTATTCATATGATTGAAAATTCCAATTTCGGAGGTTTAATTAATGAAGATCCACACTGGCACCTAACGCGTTTTGAGGATTTGTGTGGCACCTTCAGGTATCATGGCGTATCGGCAGAAGCAATCAAGTTGAGACTGTTCCCATTCTCGCTTCGAGACAAGGCCAGAGCGTGGCTATATTCGCTGCCTGGAGAGTCAGTCAGCTCATGGGACGACCTCCGAAAACACTTCCTGTCCAAGTACTATCCACCGAGCCGAACAGTGAAGATAAGGAACGACATTACTTCGTTCCGCCAACTAGCAGGTGAATCAATGTACGAAGCATGGGATCGCTTTAAGGAGCTCAAAGGCTATGCCCCCACCACGACATCCCAAAGTGGATGTTGGTTCAGAGTTTCTACGATGGGCTAGCAGAGCAACTCCAGTCCACAATCGACTCTGCTGCAGGAGGCACCATTATGAATAAGACTCCAGATGACGCGTTAGAGCTATTTGAGGCAATGGCTACTAATGGCCAGAGGAGAGCACCAGCAACACGAGGACTCCATCAAATTAATGCTATCACAGCCCTTAGTTCTCAATTGGAGACTTTGACTAAGGAGATGGCTGCTTTGCGTACGTCGACGCAATTATCTAACGCTCCTCGTTCTAATATGCAGGTTATGGAGATGCAGGAGTCGGAGGAGGCGAATTACGTGGGAGGCAACAACAGGAATAACCCGTACTCCAACACGTACAACCCAGGATGGCGCAACCACCCCAACTTCTCGAGGAGAAGCAATCAAGAGCATCAGGATGCCGGGCCTTCGCGACCAAACCAGCCACCGGGATTTGCACCCCCGATGCGACAACCCGTAAGTGAACCTAAGTCCAGTGTTGAGGATTTATTGAGACAGGTTCTTGCTAGCAATGATGAGGTCCGGAAACAACAAGAGGAGAGAAGGAAGCAACAGGAGCTCATACTGAAGGATCACGCGACCTCGATCAAGCAACTGGAGATGCAAATGGGACAACTTGCAGGATCGTTAGTCATGAGACCACATGGAACGCTACCGAGTAACACGGAGCTCAACCCCAAGAATCGAGAGAACTGCAGCGCGATTACCCTTCGAAACGGAAAGGACCTTGAAGAGGAATTTGAGCGGCAAGAAGCCGAAAAGGAGCATGCCAGAGCGAAACGACAGGCCAAGGTACGTGAGACGGAGTCTGGAAAAGACTCTGAGCATCATAGCTCAGAAACACCGGTACGTACCAATCCTGTGCCTGTAATTCCTGTTATTCCGCAAGTTCCTTTTCCGCAAAGGTTAAAGAAAAACACTGATGAGCAACAGTTTAAGAAATTTCTTAAGGTTTTTAAGAAGTTGCAGATCAACATACCTTTTGCGGAGGCACTCGAGCAAATGCCGAGTTACGTGAAGTTCATGAAGGACATTCTATCGAAGAAGCGGAAGCTTGGAGGGCACGAAACCATCTCACTGACCGAGGAATGCAGTGCGATCGTGCAAAGAAGACTCCCACCAAAACTCAAGGATCCGGGTAAGTTCACTATCCCGTGCCACATTGGAACGGATTTTTTTGGTCATGCTTTATGTGATTTAGGGGCGAGCATCAACTTGATGCCATTTTCAGTGTTCAAGAAATTGAACATCGGCGAAGTAAGACCGACGTCTCTGACTTTGCAATTAGCTGACCGATCGTACACGTACCCTAAGGGTATTGTGGAAGATGTTTTGGTGAAAGTTGACAGGTTCACCTTCCCCGCGGACTTCGTCATCTTGGATTACGAGGAAGATCGAGAGGTCCCCATCATCTTAGGACGACCGTTCTTAGCAACGGGGAGGACACTAATCGATATCCAGAAGGGAGAGCTTACCATGAGTAGAGGTGGCCAACGGGCGGGCTGGCTCGGCAGCCCGCCCGCTCGGCTCGTACTGTAGCGATCCGAGCTTCGGCTCGGCTCGCTACAGTAACGGGCTGGCTCGGCTCGGGCAATCGTCGACGAGCCGAGCCGAGCCAGCGAGATGGGCTCGCGAGCCTGTTATCGGGCCGGCTCGCGAGCCGGAATTAATTTTTTTTTTATTTTTTTTTATTTTTTTTAATTTTTTTAATTTTTTTTTTTAATTTTTTTTTAATTTTTTTTTAATTTTTTTTTGCAACGGTCATTTGACCGTTGGATTTTTTTTATTTTTTTTTATTTTTTTTGAACGGTCATTTGACCGTTAGGAGGCGTTAGAATTTTTTTTTTATTTTTATTTTTTATTTTTTTGCGACGGTCGTTTGACCGTTGGATTATTTTAATTTTTTAATTTTTTTTTTAATTTTTTTTTGAACGGTCATTTGACCGTCCGTTAGGGGTTAGAATTTTTTTTAATTTTTTTTAACGGTAATGTTACCGTTTGATATATATTTTTTTGTTTTTAATTTAAAAAAAAAACCACTATAAATACCACCAAACTCATAAAATTTTTTACAAACAAACTCTTCCTCTCTTATTCTCTCTTCTCTTGCTCTCAATCAATTAATCGTGATCTTGTGCTTTCCTCTCGATATCGGCAAGCGGCAACAAGCTATTGTTCATTAATTGGAGTTTCGGTGACGGTATCATTGATTTATTTGGAATTTATTTATAAGATTTTGTTATTGTTTGTTATGGATCCATATAATTATAATATTAATGATGATGTTGACGAACTTAGGGAAATAAATGCTTCATTTTCAGTAGGACAATCTTGTACACAAGCATCCCATCCACCTCATCGCCTCAAAGAAAAAGAAATAAAACGTCAGAAGTATGGAAACATTTTAAAACGATAGAAATTAAAATTGGTGGAAAGATAGAATCTAGGGCTCAATGCAATTATTGTATTAAAAATTATTCTTATACTTCAGGTAGTTCAACGAGCACACTTGGTAGGCATTATGAAAAATGTCACTTAAACGAACAAAGTAAAGATCCTAGACAAAAAGTTTTAGATGCTAGTGGTAGTGGCATATTTTCTTATTCACAAGATAAAATGAGAGAAGGAATAGCTAAACTTGTAGCACAATGCGAGTTGCCTTTAGCCTTTATGGATAGTGTTGAATTTGAAAATTTTATGAAAGAATATGCCACTCCTAATTTTAAGCGTGTTCCTAGAAGTACAATTAGAAACGATATTATTAAAATGTTTAATAATATGAAGAATGAATTAATTTCATTTTTTGCAAGTGCTCCTGCAATGTCTATTTGTATCACCTCTGATTTGTGGAGTGCACGCAATTCTATAGGTTATGTCGTTGTAACTTCTCATTTTATTAATGACTCTTGGCAATTAAATAAAAGAATTTTAGGATTTCGTAATTGTGAATATCCTCACACTGGTATTACTATTTATAAATATATTGTAACGATTTTACAAGAATATAATATTCAAGATAGAATATTTAGCATAACACTTGATAATGCTAGTGCTAACGATGTTGTTGTTTCACATTTTAAAAACTATTTTCAATTAAATACTACATACGATTCTCTTTTTCATATGCGATGTGTTTGTCATATTTTAAATTTAGTTGTTAAAGATGGTATGACATTTGTTGCACCTCACATTGAATCAATTAGGACAGCAATTTCTTATATAATTGGGTCTAATTCCAGGCAACAAGAATATAGAGATTATTGTAAAGCTGCTCAACTAAAACCACGAAAATTAAAAACCGATGTAGAAAACAGATGGAATTCGACTTATTTAATGTTAGAAAATGCCCGACCATATTGGCAGATTATTTGTGCTTATATTAATGAGAAAACATCAAATATTAACCTTGATAAATCTATTTGCGATGTAGCTAATATATTTCTTGACTTTTTAAAACCGTTTTATGATGCTACAAATGAATGCTCGGGAGTTTATTATCCCACTTCTCATCTTGTTCTCCCAATTTTTATAAACTTAACTAGTAATTTTGCAAGATATCGACAAGTAGAAGAATTTAGAGAAATACTTAATAAAATGGAAACAAAATTTAAAAAATATTGGCTTGATATTCCTTCTATTTTTTGTTATGCATGCATTATGGATCCTAGATATAAATTAAGAGGAGTATGTCTTATGGTTAATAAAATTTCTCACAATTTACAAACTACTCCTAAAGTTTCTGATGATCAAATAACTAATGGTATTGCCAGTTTATTTTCTTCTTATGAATCTAAATATTCTGATGTTTCTCGTTTACATGTTGGTGTTTCATCACATGCTAGTTCAAGCAGTGGAGGTGGAAATACTATGCATTCACAATTTGGTATTGAAGATATTTGGAGTCAACTTGAAACAGATGTTCACTCTAGTTCTATGAGAAATGAACTAGACATTTATTTTGACACTCGATATCACTTTTCACACGAACAAAACTTTGATATTTTAGATTGGTGGAAAACATTTTCCACCACGTATCCTATTCTTTCTATAATGGCACGTGATCTACTAACACCTCCGGTCTCTACCATAGCATCGGAGTCTGCTTTTAGTGCAGGTGGACGTGTGTACGATGAACGCCGAGGACGACTAGCACCCGATCTCGTGGAAGCTCTCATTTGCATGAAAGATTGGAACAACGCCATTACGAGAAACCAACAACGAGAGGACGAAATACTTGAAGAATTTAAAAATTTGGATGTTGAAGATTAACATTGTAATTTTTTTGACATTTTGTACATGATTGACAATTACATAGGTGCCAACCTAGTTGGGATGTATGTAATTTGTAGTGATGCAAATGTCAAATTATTAGTTGTATACTTAAATTTATTTTCAGCTAAAAATTTGTATGTAATATACAATTTATAAAATTAATTTCATAATTATTATTTTTATAAAAAATAATTTTATTTGTGTCGGTTGAGCTCGTTAGGCTCGGCTCGTTAGGCTCGACTCGACTCGGCTCGACTCGGCTCGTTCGGCTCGTGGCTCGCGAGCCGACTCGGGTTAAAAAAAATTTCGGATTGGCTCGTTAGGCTCGACTCGTTAAGCTCGTTAGGCTCGTTGAGCTTGGCTCGCTAAGCTCGACAGGCTCGATGAGTCAGGCCTTGATTGGCTCGGCTCGGCTCGGCTCGCTTGTTTGCCACCTCTAACCATGAGGGTCCACGACCAAGAGGTGACGTTCAACATGGACAAGGCTATGAAGATGCCTAATGAAATTGATGAATGCAGGTACGTGGACATACTTGAGGAAGTTGCCATCGAGACGTTCCTAGAAGCATATGAGCTACAGCCGGAAGAAGAATTGTCGAAGGAAGATGCATTACACGATGAGAAGTCTGAGGAAGAGGTGGCCTTTGTGCGGCAATTCCAAAGGGTGGAGCCCCTCGACCGACCTGCGACGACCACTAAGCCGTCCATTGAAGAACCCCCGAAGCTGGAACTAAAGCCGTTGCCTGACCACTTAAGGTATTCATACCTAGGTAAGGACAATACTCTTCCGGTTATTATTTCATCGTCATTAACTAACGAACAGGAAGAGATGCTGCTACGAGTGCTACGGGAGCACAAGACAGCTATTGGATGGACCATTGCGGACATAAAGGGGATTAGTCCAGCAATTTGCATGCACAAGATTGTCCTGGACAGTGACAAGAAGCCATCAGTCGAACATCAAAGGCGATTAAACCCGCATATGAAGGAGGTGGTAAGGAAAGAAGTTATTAGATGGCTTGATGCAGGTATCATTTATCCGATCTCGGATAGCTCGTGGGTGAGCCCAGTCCAGTGCGTGCCTAAAAAAGGAGGCATAACGGTGGTCGAGAACAGCAAGAGTGAGCTCATTCCGACAAGGACGGTCACCGGATGGAGAATATGCATGGACTACAGGAAACTCAATGCAGCCACATGCAAGGATCATTTCCCGCTTCCCTTCATCGATCAGATGTTGGACCGTCTCGCAGGTAAGAGTTTTTATTGTTTTCTGGATGGATATTCAGGTTATAATCAGATAGCGATCGCACCGGAGGATCAGGAAAAGACCACCTTCACTTGCCCCTACGGTACGTTCGCTTTCCGTCGTATGCCGTTTGGATTATGTAATGCGCCTGCCACGCTTCAGCGATGTATGACAGCGATTTTTTCGGACATGATTGAGAAGACCATTGAGGTATTCATGGATGATTTCTCAGTTTTTGGAGTGTCATTTAAAAATTGCTTGGATAATCTTGCGGCTGTTCTTGCGCGATGTGAACAGACTAACTTGATTCTGAATTGGGAAAAGTGCCACTTCATGGTGCGCGAAGGCATTGTGCTTGGTCACAGGATTTCGGAGAGTGGTATCGAAGTGGACAAGGCCAAAGTGGAGGCGATCGAGAAACTACCCCCTCCAACATCAGTGAAAGGAGTCCGAAGCTTCTTGGGACACGCTGGCTTCTACAGGAGATTTATTAAGGACTTCTCGAAGATCACCAAGCCGCTATGCAATCTCTTGGAGAAGGATGCACCATTCCTTTTCGACGGTAAGTGTATGGAAGCATTCCTTACACTAAAAGAGAGGTTAGTATCATCACCGATCATCGTCGCCCCTGATTGGAACTTGCCTTTCGAACTGATGTGCGATGCAAGTGATTTAGCTGTAGGAGCGGTGTTAGGACAAAAGAGAGATAAGCACTTTCGTGCTATTTACTATGCTAGTAGAACACTTGACTCCGCCCAGGTTAATTACACGACAACGGAGAAAGAAATGTTGGCGATTGTGTTTGCTTTCGATAAGTTTAGGCCTTATTTGATTGGGTTTTCAGTGATTGTGCATACTGATCATGCGGCCATACGTTACTTGATTTCTAAGGCGGACTCAAAACCGCGACTAATCCGTTGGGTGTTATTATTGCAAGAGTTCGATCTTACCATCGTAGACAGGAAAGGTTCCGAGAACCAAGTGGCTGATCACCTATCCAGACTGGAGGAGGGAATGGCGAGCACACCTTCGACTCTGATCAACGATTCTTTCCCTGATGAGCAACTGTTCGTTATGGAGGTAGCCGCGCCTTGGTATGCCGACTATGTGAACTACATAGTCGCAAATATTTTTCCTCCGGACATGACAAGCCAACAGCGGAAAAGGTTCATCCATGACGTTAAATTCTATATGTGGGATGAACCTTTGATTTTTCGGAAATGTGCAGACCAGGTCATTCGGCGTTGTGTTCCGGAGGAAGAAATCAGGCCGATCCTTGAGCAATGCCATGCCGCCCCGTACGGTGGACATTTCGGTGGTCAGAAAACCGCAGCAAAGGTCTTACAATCAGGTTTCTACTGGCCCTCATTATTTAAGGATGCTCACACTTTTGTAGCACAGTGCGATCGCTGCCAAAGGGTAGGAAATATTTCACGTCGTGATGACATGCCCTTAAATAATATTCTAGAAGTCGAACTGTTCGATGTGTGGGGGATAGATTTTATGGGGCCCTTTGTTGATTCTTTAAAGAACAAATACATTTTAGTGGCTGTTGATTATGTGTCCAAATGGGTAGAAGCTGTCGCATTACCCACTAACGATGCTCGTGGAGTTTTGAAATTTCTTAGACAGATTTTCACGCGGTTCGGAACACCACGAGCCATCGTCAATGACGGTGGAGCTCATTTCTGCAACAACAAGTTCACTACACTAATGCGGAAATATGGAATCAAGCATAAGGTGGCGTTGCCCTACCATCCTCAGACATGCGGCCAAGTAGAAGTGTCTAACCGCGAAATCAAGAGGATCTTGGAGAAAACGGTAAGTGCTAATCGTAAAGATTGGTCCACCAAACTTGACGATGCACTATGGGCATACAGGACGGCCTTCAAGACCCCGATTGGGACATCGCCGTACAAGCTAGTATATGGAAAAGCCTGCCATCTGCCGGTGGAGCTAGAGCACAAAGCTTATTGGGCGGTCCAAAAGCTTAACCTGGACCCAAGCGCAGCAGGAGAGCAGCGATTAATGCAGCTGAATGAAATGGAGGAATTCCGGAGAGACGCATACGAGAATGCTCGCATTTACAAAGAGAAGACCAAGGCGTGGCATGATCGTCGACTTAAAGAGCGTAAATTCTCCCCTGGTCAGTTAGTACTTTTATTCAATTCACGGTTTCGGTTGTTTCCAGGGAAACTCAAATCGCGCTGGTCAGGACCTTTCGAAATTACCCAGGTACTACCATTCGGCGTTCTCGAATTAGTAGGTAATGACTCTTCTGACAGGTTCAAGGTGAATGCAAGTCGCGTCAAGCCATACTTTGGAGGTGTTGTCCACCGGGATCCGGGGACACTAATGATGAAAGACACGTAAAGGATCAGAGCGTCAGGCTGACGACGTTAAATCAAGCGCTGCTCGGGAGGCAACCCGAGTCAAATTTTATTTCTTTTTCTTGGTTAATTTGTTTTATTGTAGTTTTTGAGTTTGATTTTGGCTAGATTCTTCAGGGAGCAGAAATTACTGAGCGATAAGATCATGGGACCGGTGCAGCTGCAGCCCAATCTTTATGCAGCTGCCATTAAAAGGGGGCTGTCTGACAGGTCGTTGCAGCTGTAACGACATCTCGTGCAGCTGCACGAGGCCCCCAGAAATTCAGCACGGATCATCCGACAGGGTCGTGCAGCAACCCGACCCGACCGGTGCAGCTGCACCGGTTCAGATCCTCGAAAAATAAAAGAGGGATCGACCTCCCCAAACCCTAAAAAATCATTTGTTTCCTCTCTCACTTGCAGGTCTTCATCCCAGACGCCCCCACGACCTCCGGTGCCGATTTCCGTCGTCCACAACCTCCTTCGGTGTAAGTATCGTCTCCTACATCTCGAGCTCAAGCGCCCCTGTCCAAATCTTTTCGCTCGGACCCTAGGTGCATTTTTCTCCGTCGCTTCTCCGGCAATTCGTGGCTCTTAGCTGTTAGATTAGGACGTGCGTAAGTGGAGATTTGGTTAGATGGCTCCGAAGAGGCAGAAAACCGGTGCCGGGTCTTCCTCGGGGCACACCGAGGACGATAGGATTAGGGAAGCGGCAATGACCCGCTCTATCATCGAGGAGCGCGGGATCAACGCTAATGAGCGGTATCTCGAAAGCTTCCAGTACATAATTGATAAGCTAGGATGGGTAGAGTTTTGCTGGGAACCGGCACCGGCTAGTATACCTTTGGTTAGGGAATTCTATGCGAATGCGCATACCTATGACCCGAACGGTGAAACAATTCGGGTCAAGAATAAGAAAGTAGTATTTAGCCCGGATGCAATTGCGTCTCTTTATAACTTGCCCCGTTATGAAACTGATGGCTAGAATGCGTATCTCGCTGAATCCTTTGATGCCCAAGCAATCTTAGAGATATTAACTAGGGACCGGGCAGGAGCACGGTGGATATTGTCGACATCACACGAACCCATTGCACTCCAGGGTTCAGATCTCCACGCGACGGCGAAGATGTGGCAACTCTTCGTCTCCGCACGACTTATCCCGGGAACCAACGTCTCCCGTTTAACTAAGGAAAGGGCGGCGCTGATATACTGCATATTGCAGTTGAAACAGATTGATGTAGGGGTAGTAATTAATGGAATGATTCATCGCTGCCTTCGTGAACTTAATCTTGGATTATGGTTCCCCACCATAATCACTGAGTTGTGTAGACAGGCAGGGATTAGGGTGGACCCTAAGGAGGGGCTGCTCCAACCTCAAAAATCGCTCAACAATGCATCATGGCTCAGGATCCAGCACGAGATCACGGTCAAGGAGAGACGCGACGGGGGTATAGCCCCAGTTCAATCTGCTACTGGAGGGGAAACATCCCAACCCGACCCGACTCCGGTACCGCGTTTTCCCTCTAAAGAGGACCGATGGGCTCAGATGACGACGTTCATGCAATCCACGATGGACTTCCAGCAGCGCGCCTTGGCATTTCAGCAGAGTTCCCTGGATTTTCAAGCGCGTTCGCTAGCTTACCAGCAACATACCATGGACTACCAGAGGTATCAAATGGATTGTCTCCGTCATCTCGGTGTTTCTCATGGCGTGGATTTCTCTTCATTTCAGGAGCCCGTTTTTCACTATCCCCCTCCTACGGAAGATGCAGCGGATGATCCAATCTCTGAGGATGAGCAGCCCGGCGACGATTGATCAGGGAGCACTATTTCCCTTTGTTTTTACACTTTCTTTTCGAGTTTCTACTACGGAGTTATGTTTGCACCGAGGTCGTTGCAATGTTTAGGTTTGGGGGTGTGGTGGCTATTGTTTGTCTGCTGGTGCGTGTTAGGCTCCTTTATTTGTTAGAAATTTTGTTTAGTTTGTTTTCGTTTTCGATCATTTTTAGGTACGTAAAAAAAAAATATATATATATATATATAAATAGTTCCTAGATTCATGTCGAACCTCCTCAGGTAGCCTTAGGAATTTGAGAGCGAAGAGTCTGACTCTAGGATGATGCCTTGAGGTAGAGCACACCTAAGGAAGAGAAGGAGGTTGTTCTAAGTTAGCGTGTGGAATTTGAATAAGTACAAAGAGAAATACTCAGTAGGGAGCATGATTAACAGTGAGAGCTTTACACCTTCCTTGAAAGTATAGCCACTGAGATAAGTAGGGGATCTTAAACCAACTCTTGAAGCTAGCTCTGACCTTTGTTAAAAAAAAAACAAGAAAAAAAAACGGTTGCCAAGGCTCTGAGCACCACTATCCAGGTTAGAAAGTGTGAAAAATTGAAAAAGAAGCAACGATTAGTGAGTAATGAAAAGATAAGGCCTGGATATGTGCTTGTGGTGTGAATCTTCCTTGCGGCTCGAGTTTTCATCCTGGGGGTGCTTTATCACCTAATGCCTTGGTCCAACTGGACCGGGAGACACTGACTGAGAACTCGCTACACGGGCGTTTGCGGGAATTGATTAGCATTTAGAGTCGTGCAATCGAAAAAATGAAACAAGAATGATTGAGTAGAAGTTCATGAGTAGGTGGAAGGAGGCGGCAAGAGGTAAGTCCCTGAAAATTCCTCGGTGGCTATGAAAGATTCGAGGGTGTGTGGTAATCATTGTGAAAGGGTAACCTACTGGGATGAGTTTTAAAGCAAAGTGCTAATAGCACACGCTAGCGGTGAATAGACTCTGACTCTGAGTGAAGTGTGCGACCTCATCTGAGGGTGTTTAAGGACAATTTGCAATCAAAAGACTAAGGTGGTCTGAGGAGTGACGTTGAGTTTGTGTTTGCTTTGCCTTGGTATGTTTTATTTTGTTTTGCTCGAGGACTAGCAAAGATTAGGTTTGGGGTGTGATAACTCTAGTAAAATAGAGTTATATGATCACATTTAGGCTTAATTCTAGTTAGTTTCGAGAATTTTAATTGTTATTGTTTGCCAATTGAGCTGTAAATTGTCATTTATCACGTTTGCTTTGTGATCGTAGGAAGTAAATGAAGGCATGACGGAAAAACAAAGCAAAAAGGGTGAAGGATGAAGAGAAATAGAAGGCGGAGGACATGGTGCGACTGCAAGTGAAGCAGAAGGACGACAGACAGGCTCGTGCAGCTGCAACTCCAAACTCGTGCAGCTGCACGACGAGAGGAGGAATCGATCAAGGGCATCAGACTGGTCGTTGCAGCTGCAACGCCAGTCCCGTGCGACAGGGCAAATATGAAGAGAGCTTCAGAGAGGTCGTTGCAGCTGCAACGAATTCATCTTGCAGCTGCACGACATAATATTTCCCGAAAATTAGATTTTATTTTTAGATTTGCCTTTGGTATAAAAAGATTGGATTTTAGGTTTACGGGGAGCCATCTCTCTTCCCCTTCTGACTTTGGTTTTGGCACCCGACGACGGCTAGGAACAAGGAGACGAAGACGTTGATGGAGACTTCGACGATCTTTCTTTTCTCTTTGCTTTTTGTTTCGTTTGTGATGTCGAACTAAACATCTTTTTTCTAGGATGATGATGAACATATTCGTGTAGTTGGTTTTCCACTTTCTCGGAATCAATTCAAGAAGAATTATCGTTTACTTGTGTTTCTTCTGTGTTTAATGCTTACCTATCGGGTTGATCGCCGGTTTGTATGAATTCTTATTCCTAAGTGAACTCGAGAGAGACTTAGGATTAGAAGAGGGGAAACATAACTTAGGTTAAGGCCGAGAGATCGGCTTAACTAAGAGGAGTATAGAAATATACACTCGTAGGTAACCGAGAGAACAATTGGATCTCAAGGAATTCTGATTATTCGTGATTCGCTTTAGAAATATAGGTTTACGGGTGATTAGTAATTCACAGTTACAGCCTCGAGAGAGGTGTAGCGATTGTTAGGGAATTGTAGTTAGTAAACGGTAAAACGGATTGAATTGAAGAAGAGAGAGTGCGATGATCTACGAATCGATAGGGGATTCGGAGTCCTAGGCCTTTATTATTTGAATTACAACCTTGCTTCCAATTTTCTTGCGATTTACTTTCTTGCACCCAACCTTTCATTACTCAACCTTCTTGTTTAGAATTTGAACTCAATAATTGACGATTGGCAGTAGATTCTGTCTAATCAGTCCTCGTGGGAACGATCTTTCTCATCACTTTATTACTTGGTGTGACCCGTATACTTGCGTGTGCATTTTAGCGAACAAGTGCCCGGCTCTTGTTACATTCCTGAAGATCCGGCACGATATCGACAACGGGGCCCTTGATTATATGCGGGTGCCCTCACTTTGTTCTCGCACTGTAGCTCTCTCAATAATGTTCTTCAGATTCTCCAAGCTCGTGAGATACAGTGCACAGGTCCTCTCCCCATAGTTGAGCACACCAGTCACGAATATTAGGATCGTGGGAACCAAGAGCCTGTTGTTCGGTAGCGTCTTCACGAAGATGCTGGGCCAACCTGGAGGAGTCCTTCAATACTGAGAGTGTGATTGTTCACAGCTTTGGTGGGTTTAGTGATGCTTGCGTTTTCCCTGAGAATCGACAAGTGGCTGCTGCCAGCCACCACGGACATCAACTTTGGTTGTCTGACCAGAAGATACGCCATGTATAGGATCGTATGGGTTTTCCGTTATTGCAGCAAACATGATCTTCCCCTTCAGATTTCATCTTTTGACGTAAAATTTCAAGATGAAAATCAAGATTGCGATTGAGAAATATAATATTTTGGCAATTTAATAAGATTATATTTGATTTAGATTATATTTTCATAATATATAGTTAGATATCACAGGAAGGCTTTGCGAAACTGCTGCGACAGATAAAGTGTTTCTGAAAATAAGGAACAAGGAACAAACAAATTTGGAGATGATATTTTGGCTAACTGCAGAGCTTTCTTTCTTTTCTTACGACTAGAATGTCTTCCTACTCTTTCTCTTACTCGCATACATTACTCCTTATATAGAGTCATAGGAAAGATCTAGAACAAACATTTTCTCTACCCTAGTTCCTAGATAAGAAACTTCCTTCTAGTTCCTATGACATTAACACCACACAACTTCCAAGACCACTAAACACACTTAATGAGATTATAAATTACAAAATCATATTTAACACTCCTAATTTGTAATCTTTAGAAACTTCTTGAACAACTCGAGCTTCTAAAAATTCACGGCCTTTGTTAGAATGCAGCGGACTGGTCCTGGGTATGTATAAACTCTATAAATATCTCCTTATTCATCACCATTTATCTAATAAAGTGGTGGTGCAATTCAATGTGCTTTGACTTGCATGAAACACGGGGTTCTTCATCATAGTAATGACAGACTGATTATCACATAATATTGTTGTTGGATGAGCAACCTTCTGCTAGCAATAACCTTCTTAACCATACTGCTTCACGAATTGTTTCATCTGCTGTAATGTATTCTGCTTCAACTGATGATAACGCTACAGTAGCTTGCTTCTTCAAAATCCAGGAGATGGGTTTTGTTCCAGTAAAGAAAAAATATCCTAACGTGCTTCTTCGATTATCAACACTTCCTGTCATTCCAATACTTCGCATACTTGAGCGAGGTTTAGCGATTAGCAATCTTTACACATCAATTTTGGTTCATTAACTCTTGTTGCATGAGTGAACTTCTCAGTGAAATCAACTATGGGCTGTTTTGAGTAGCCTTTTGCTACAAGACGAGATTTGTGCTTCTGCACACTTCCATCCTCATTGAACTTTGTTTTGGACACCCATTTCAATCTAATTGCTTCTTTTCCTTTGGGAAGGTCTACTAGGGACCAAGTATCATTCTTCTCAATACTAAACATCTCTTCTTTCATTGCATTTCTCCATTTTTTCTTCTTTTGTGGTCATCTCAACAATAGTCCTGTTTTTTCTCTCAACAATGTCATTCTGCTGAGGTGAGTACTTCACAGTAAGATGTCGTTGTATGCCTTGCTGCTTACAGTAATCTAGAAACGGCTTGTAAATGAATTCTCCTCCACGATATGTCCTCAAGGTCTTTATTTAATATTCACTTTGCTTCTCTGCATTTGGTTTGAAACTTAAAAAAGTAGTGAAAGCCTCAGATTTCTTTTTAAGAAAGTATACCCATATCATACGATTGTAATCATCAACAAATAAGAGAAAGTATCTCCTGTTACCGACCGTTGGAGTTTGAGTTGGACCACAGATCTCAGCATGCACCAATTGAAGAGGGGCTCTAGCTCCCATTGCTTCCCATACATACGTCCTTCATAGACGCATGTTGCTGTTGGTTGGATTTTTGGAAGACCTATGACTATATTTCTTTATCACAACAACGTTAGGCCCTTGTGATTCGAATGTTCATATCGCAAATGCATAACGTCATCTTCATTGTAACGATTTGTTAACGATATCACATTGACTATCAGCAAAGTAACTTCACAATCTTGCCTCAAGGTTTTATGACTGGCAAAGCCATTTGGGCATGTTTGTGTTATTACAGAAAACGGCAAAAAAAGGTATTGATTGTAGCCTTAGCTTAATGAGCACGTGTCTGTTATTTTACGGGGAATTGCGCGCCTATGCCGTAGTGAGCCATCAACATCCATACGAATGTGATGAACTCGCCACCTTCGCTCAGCAACCGCGCGTGCGTGTCCGCTTTGCAGTGTCCGGCCGCATAGGACAACAGCTCCATCCACACCTTGAAGAAGATCTCCCACCTCTTGTTGTTCCCTCCTATTAATCGGACCAAGCTGCACGCGTCTTTTAATACAGAGTGCACACAATACTTCACCTCGAGTGCCGGTTCGGTGACGCTGGCGTGTTCCTCGAGGATCAGCTTGCAAAACTCCTGCATGGTTGAAGCCCCAAATTTCCTCCCCAGCAGCTTCACCTCCACGCAGGTGTCTTCGTATCTTACATGGCTGATTCCGGCCACCGCAGACATCAACTTCGGCTGATTGACCAGTAAATACATCATGTAATCCGACAAAATCGTACTGTACATCTTCATGTCGTCAGCATAGCCAACGTCGCCCTCAATGTTGTAACAGATCTCGGTAGCGATGTGCCAGATTAGAAGAGTATTGTCATACTCGAAATCGTTGATGTGAGGCAGCAATTCGTGACATAAACTTTCTTCAATCGCCCAATCTCCCCTTGCCTCATATACTTGTCTCATTGTTTCTGCATCAGTGGCGTTTGTGGCCTTCCTCTCGAGGTCCTTGAAAACTAGCCCCCACAGCTCGGGATTAATGGCTTCCTTGGATGTTGATCTCATAACGGCAAGTTTCTCCCACACAAAGCCTGTAGTCGGACGACAATCGATCGGTGAACACATACACTAGAAATTCTATTATGGGTAGCCGAAGATGAACTTTACCTGGCTTACGACATTTTCTAGGAGCACACTCTCTGAAGCAATGGGATAAAAGGTTGAAAGAGCCCATCTTTTCCGACCAGACTCTGTCCATGACGCTTATGAAAGCAGAATCCTCAAAGCAGAACGTCACGCCAGCATGAACTGCTATTCCAACCAGGAAAGGGAAACATCCCTGTCCGATGAATTGATAAAAGAGGTACCACTGATTGTTGGTATTCGTCCAGTCGGACATTACAACCATCACACCACTAGCCACGTCAAGAATAAAAACACCAGCGAACAAAGCATATGTGATCGCAATGTCAACTTTGCGAAACTCATCCTTATCTGCGAGGCAGAACAAAATGAAGGCGGCCAGGGTGCCGGAATAGCTGATGGTACGGATGAATACTCCCCACCCAGAGTTCGCTGCCATGATTTTCGTGTAGAAAACCTCGTACAAGAAATCAAGCTCGATCGAGATGAGGCGGAATACCTCGCTGGCATCTTTCTGCAAGATAAAGTCCCGGGTCTCATTCCGCTCGGAAATATTCGGCATGATATCGACAGTTAGGCCCTTGAATATCTTGTGAAAGTGGAAGGCCGGTTTTATATCTGCAGGGAAGTGAGTCTCATCGTCCTCGCCATCATTTTCAACATCATCACCTAGTTTGGGAGTCTTCTTGATCGACGTCTTCAAGTTCTCCAAGCTCGCAAGATACAGTGACCTCGTCCTCTCTCCGTATTTAATCACGCCGGCCACGAATATCAGGACTGTAGGAGTCAAGATCCCGCTGTTGCTCAGCGACTTCACGAATATATACAAGAACACGAAAACCTGGGCGATAAGCCCGACGAGGTGACGGAGCCACAGAGCGTTGTCCTCGAGTGAGAAGGCGGTGATTGTGTCGGGTCCCCCAAGGTGGATCAAGAGGAAGGCGGCCCAGAACGCCATCACGTCCTGGGCGACCTCTGTCTCGTTGTTTGTGCACTTGTTTCCGGCATTGGAGATCAGCCCGAAAGTGAATATGGCTGCCCAGTCCGCGAGGAAGTAGGCCGACCAGACGACAAAAGTGACGAATCCGTTGGAGGTCTTCTTCCTAAGAGGGGCGGTGAGGGCGAGGACAATCTGCATACAGAGGCTGAGGATCATGAAACTCCGGATGTTCCACGCGTTCCATATGTTCTGCACGGTCGCGGCAATGAAAGTCGAATCCATGGCCTCGTTTGGAACTACTACCTCCAATCCCCAATAGAAGAAGAAGAAGAAGACGACCTTGGCGACTAGTCAACGGGAGGCAAAGGCCAGAGGGAGTAGACTTTCTGGGGTATGGAGAATGAAACGCGGAATGAGCTCAATCATTACACCCTCCATCATTACGACTAATAGATTTTATAATTATATTTTCTTTACAAGCGAATAAATAAGAACGAAGTCACAACATATATTACAATATGTAATTGTAATATATTGTCGTGTAGTTAAGAAAAATTATAGGCGCCAACTACTCACCGATTGTCCTTTCCTTTTCTTAATGGTAGTTAAAATTCGGATATAATATAAAAGCAGATAGCCATTCAAGAAAAAAATCATTTAATAGTTTGAATAAATCTCCGACATATCCGAACATTGTTAATGTCGACGATTTTCGGCGATTACATGTCCGAACTCATGAAGTCCTAGTCGTAACCTTATATATATACCCCAACCTGCTCAGAAATTGCTTTAGCAATCCAATTAGTTGGATGGACATGGACAGCTTTATATTTGTTTAATCCAAGTGGGTATTAAACAATAATTTCTATTATTATTTTTAACTTAGAAAGAAAAAAAGCCTGACAAAATTGTATGCATATATAAAATAATAAATTTATTATAACAGATTATGTAGAAATTGTGATCAGTGGGAGAGAATACAGAAGAGTCATGTGAACGGACTTGGGCTACTAATGGTTTCCCACATTCAGGGCAGGGAGTTCTAGTCCTCCTTGGCCAAGGGTTGCTTCGGGTTGCACGTTCTGGGTCAAGGAAAAAATTTCATGTTAGGATTCCTGTGAGGTCGAACATATAATCATCAAAAACCGACGATATTGACAACTCTTCAGACATATCGACGATTTATTTAGACATATAAGTAGTTTTTTTTTCTACACGTCTAGACATGTGTACCTTCTTTTATATTATATCCAAACTAATGAGATTTCTGGACAAGGGATTTTAGCCTTTACCCCAAACAATATATTCAAAACTATCTCATTTTTTAAAATAAAATTATAAGATATCAGACCCAAACATATGCTAAGCTTGAACATGGGATGGTCGATTTTCATGTAGACCATCGAATATTGCTTCTCCCACCCGTGGCTACTATACTGGCTGCTGACGACGGGGAACCGGTCGCCGATGCCACATAGAGACATCAGAATCCATACGCTGGTGATGAATTCGCTGCCTTCGTTCAGCAGTCGGACATGGGAGTCTACTCCGCAATGACTTGCTGCAAATGTCAACAACTCCCACACCTCATAGATGACCTCCCACCTATTTTCGTTCTCTCTTAGCAGCCAGACCAATCCGCATGAGTCCTTCAATACCCAGAATCAAGGATTTTCCCCTTCAATGGCAGGTTCACTGATGTTGGCATGGTTGTTCTCGTCTATGATTTTGGGTTCAATGATGATGGCATGGTTGTTCTCTTTGATGGCGGGTTCACTGATGGCATTGTAGGAACCTCTGACTTCTTCTCTAGTAGCGCCTCCAACTCGGCGCGGGTGTCTTTGTATCTAATGTGGCTGATTCTGGCCACTGCAGACATCAAGTTTGGTCGCCTGACCAAAAGGTACATCATGTAATCTTATAATTTCATACCGAATACCCTCTTCTTCTTCATGACGTCATTGTCGACGTGATCTTCCTCTGCCTCGACGTTGAAGCAGATTTCAATAGCAATGTGCCAGGTCAAAAGCGTGTTCTCGTAATGGAAGTCCTTGATATAAGGCATCAGTTGGTCGCAACCACTTCTTCCAAGCGCCTGATCTCCCCTCACTTCATATAATAATCTCAATCTTGATGCGTAGATGGCTTCCTCCGCATTTTTCTGGATGTACTTGTAAACAGGGTCCCACGAGGAGATTTCTGTCTTCCCTGGATACTTGTCTCTCTCTTGCTAGCTTGTTGCAGATCAAACCTGCTACACTGAGCCCCGAGAGTAGTGGAAGACAAACTGTATTTTACCTAATGTCCGGCCTTACTTTCGGTTGCTCTGTTCGAAGCAATGGGACAAGATACTGAAATATGCCAGTTTAAACGACCATTCACTTCGGACGAAGAAACGAGCGGCAGCTGAGTCTGATATATGAATAATACAAACCAGTGCACTCATCATCAAAGGAAAAATAATACCCTGCCCAAAGATCAACCAAGCTAAATCCTTTAGACAGAAATTTTTGAAGCTGGAGTTCAATAATGTCATCATGTTGGCTATATGAAGAACAAAAACTCCTGCAAATAGTGAATATGTGATTACGAGATCCCCTCCATGAACTGGTGCTTATGTCCAGTGCAGAATAAAACGAAAGCCACCAGTGTGCTGTAATACGTGATGGCTCGGGCAATCCTTCCCCATGTGGAATTTGCCGCCTTAATTTTTGTGTAGAGAAGTTCATACAGGAGATTTTGTTCCCTCGATATTACAAGTAATACGACCTCTGGAGATAATTTCAAGATGTCTGCCCGGCTCTTGTTACACTCCTGAAGATCCGGCCTGATGTCGACAATGAGGCCCTTGAGTATGTTGCTAAGAGTCATGTGAAAGGACAGGGAGTTAATGGGAAAAGGCCATTACGACTAATGGTGATGTTAATGGGAAAAGGCCAGAGGGACAAAAATTTACACCCTCAATCATCACACCCTCCACCATTACGACTAACGGATAAAAAAACTCGTACGACCATTATAAATTTTAAATTAATATATAAAATAGTTGACGTTTTCCAAAATAACTCGATCACTTATTTCAGGTTTTAATTTAAACCGTACGATCAAGAGTTTAAACATTGCAATAGGCATTCCAGCTTCTTTATGAACTCCAACTTAATAATATTTACTGTTAGTTCCCTTGTCCAGGGGACTTTTATTTATTAAAAGGCAAAACTGATTTTTCACGAGGAAACCTATTATATTAGGTTTTATGTATTTGGGTTATTCACTCTGTCAGTGATATCATCAATTTCTTTGGCCTCCTTCGTCGAGAGCATTCATATGGAAAGAGAAATGGAAAGAACATCTATGCCGCTCAGGTTTTTCTCTTCAACAGTAAAGAGTTTATGAAGAAAAGTTATGCTGAAATAAATGGGCAATATTTCGAAGAAAAACAAATCAAATATATTTAGTTACATTTTATAATTATATTTTCTTTATGAATGACTAAATAAGAACGAAGTAACAAAATATATTTCGATTTCTTTTTTTGACTTTGTTCGCCAAAATCAAACTGTAGAACACAAAATGAAGACACTAACCCTGAAATGAGCATGAATGAATGCTTAATAATGCCAAAGTCAGGAATACATTGCTTACTGAGAGAAAATACAGTGGACAATCTAAGTCTTCAAGATCATATAATAATTGTCGTGTTCACTTTTACATTGTTTTGGATTGTATTTATACTATGATTTCTCTGTAACTGTCAAAGCACGTGCTTCAAGTCACGGATCGCGTTTCCTCGTTTTGTGGACTGATGAAAGGACGTAGGTCTTGTTTGTTGCTTTTACTGTATTCTTACTTTGACGATGAGGCCGACGAGGTGGACCAGAAGGAAAACTGCCTAGAACGCCATCATGTCCGGGGGACCTGCAAGTCGTTGTTTCCCAAGTTTCGGCATCCAGCATTCGAGATAAGCCAAAATACGAACAACGCGATCGGTCCGCCATTAAGTTGGCGGACCAGACGATGAATATGATGAAGTAGTTGGACATTCGCTACCTATAAGGGGAACAATGGCGAGAAGTAGCTGAATTCAGAGGCTAAGGATCATGCAACCCCGGATATTCCACAAGTTCCTGTTGGGGGTTATGTGTGTAGGATTGGATAGGAAGAGAGAAGGTGCTAGCAGAACGTAAGTTATGTACTGCCGACGACCTTCTGTAGGATAGGAGAGACCTTCTATAGAGCTGTTGCACCTACAAGGTGTGCTTTAGCTGCGATTTCTCTTTCTTTAAACTTTCTCTCTTTTTTCTCTTACTTACATAAAATGTCTACACGTCTCTTTATATATAAGGAGGAGTAGGAAAACCAAATGTCAAAAGAAACCGACACCTTAAATGACATATTTAATTCTACTTAAATGCTCTACTTAATAACCCACTTAAATGACATTTCCGTTACTAACTTTAATACACATTAATCTTGATCATAAATTACCTTCAACACCCCCTCTTAATTTATAATTTTCAAGAAGTCTTTGAATGTCTCGAACTTCTCAGAAGACACCGCATTTGTAAGAACATCTGCGGGTTGATCATGGGTGCTAATGAACTCTAGAAGAATCTCCTTCTGCAAAATCATCTCTCTGATGAATTTATGACAAAGTTCTATATGCTTTGATCTTGCATGGAAAACTGGATTCTTAGTCATAGCAATTTCAGATTGGTTATCACAGAAGATTGTTATTGGCTTGTCCATCTTCTGTTGTAACTCTTGAAGTAACTTTCTGAGCCAGACAACTTCTCTTGTTGCTTCATTTGCTACGATGTACTCAGCTTCCGCAGATGAGAGTGCAACAATGCTTTGCTTTTTTGAACACCATGAAATGGGCTTTGTTCCAATACAGAACAAGTATCCTGATGTGCTTCTACGATCATCCAGGCTTCCTACCCAATCACTATCTACATAACGCACTAAATCATTCTTATGCTCTTTTGTATACTTTAGTCCGACCTTCTGTGTGTCTTTTAGATAGCGTAGAACCCATTTTGCTGCTGTGAAATGAGTTCTGTTGGGGTTGCTCATGAATCCAGACAACAAACTCACAGAATGAACAATATCAGTCCTAGTGTGAGTGAGATAAATAAGAGAACCAACCAGGCTTCTGTATATCTTTGAATCAAAGCCTTCTGTAGAATCTTCCTCCTGTAACTTCTCATTGAGTGACATTGGAGTAGAAATTGGCTTCGCATTCTCCATACAGAACTTCTTCAATAGATCTGCTATGTACTTCTCTTGAGAAATGAAAATTTCTCATTTCTTCTGCTTCATTTGAAATCCGAGAAAGTACTTCATCAAGCCAAGATTTATCATCTCAAACTCTTCCATCATTGCTTCCTTGAACTTCTGCAGCAAGCTTCTGCTGGTGCTAGTGTAGATCAAATCATCCACATAAAGACATGCTATTAGAAAATCAGGACCAACCTTTTGTATGTATAACGAATGTTCTATTGAGCTTCTAGATAATCCTTTCTTTTGTAGATAGGAATCAATTCAGCAATTCCACGCTCTTGATGCTTGCTTCAAACCATATAGAGCCTTATGCAGTCTGTAGACTTTGTCTTCTGTGGCTTTCATCACGAATCCTTGTGGTTGTTCTACGTAGACTTCTTCTTCAAGTACTCTATTAAGAAATGCTGACTTGACATCAAGCTGGAATACTTCAAGCTCCTTCTATGCTGCAATGGCGAGAACTTCATGGATTGTCTCCATCCTTGCTAGAGGAACAAAAGTTTCTGTAAAATCAACGCCATGCTTCAGTGAATAGCCTTTTGCTACGATGCGAGCTTTATGTTTTTGCACACTTTCATCTTCATTATACTTGGTCTAATAGACCCACTTCAATCCGATAGCTTCTTTTCCTTCTGGGAGATCGACCAATGACCACATGTCATTCTTCTCTATAGAAGTCATCTCCTCCTTCATGGCATTTCTCTATTTTTCTTCTTTGGCTGCCTCCTCAAAGTTCTGTGGCTCAAATGCAGCTAGAGTAAAGTTGGCTTGCTCATAAATTTCAGTGAATGATAGATACCTCCTTGGTGGTGTATCTCCAATAGGACCCTTTGCTTTTGGAATGGTTTTAGAGGAACTAGCTTCTATTGTTCCGATGGGATTCTGTACTGTAACTTCTGTTGATTCTTCTGTTGTTCTGATAAGGTTCTGTATAGATGCTTCTGTTACCGCTTCTGTATACTGGAACATCTGAGTCATAGAAGACTCTTCTTGCCACTTCTAAGCTGTATGTTCATCAAAGATAACATCTCTCGACAGAACTAACTTGTCAGTATTTAGATTATACAGACGACATCCCTTTGATTCATCACTATATCCGATGAAAATCAACTTATCACCTTTCTCATCAAACTTTTCTCTTCCTTGAAAAGGTGTGAGTGCATATCCAATACACCCAAATACTTTCAAATGATTTACCATGGGCTTCTTCCTGTACCACGCTTCATATGGTATCTTGTCCCTAACTGCTTTTGTAGGGGATCTGTTCAGAAGGTTGGCAGATGTGTTAACAGCTTCTGCCCAGAACTTGTTGGGTAGACTTTTACCCTTTAGCATGCTTCTGGCCATCTCCACTATGATTCTGTTCTTTCTTTCTGCAACTCCACTCTGCTGTGGAAAATACTGCACAGTCAACTGTCTCTGTATCCTCTTCTGTTGGTAATAATCCAAGAATAGTCTTGACAGAAACTCTCCTCCGCAATCTGTCCTCAAGGTCTTAATCCTGTATCCACTTTGATTCTCTGCAAGTGCTTTGAACTTCATAAAGGTGGTGAAAGCATCTGACTTCCTCTCAAGAAAATAAAGCCAAATCATTCTAGTATAGTCATCTACGAACAACAGAAAGTATCTTCTGTTACCAAGAGACGGAGTTTGAGTCGGTCCACAAATATCCGCATGAACCAGCTCGAGAGGGACTTGAGCTCTCCATGATGTGTTTTGGAATGGAAGACGATGATGCTTTCCGAAGACACATCCTTCACAGACATCACTTTCTGCAGCTTGTATAGAAGGTAGTCCTACCACCATATCCTTCTGCTTCAGTAGAGCTAGACCTTTCCTATTCAAATATCCATACCTGAGATGCCAAAGATGTGAATCATCTACAACCTCGGTTTTGGGAACCACATTGCTGCAAGGAGTCATCTTTAACGGGAAAAAATTGTTGGACGTCATCTTCACGACCACGACCTTCTGTCCGTTTCTGTCTGTTATCTCACATTTATCTTCTGAAAAAACCAACTTATATCCATTTTTCATCATTTATCCCACATTTAGTAGGTTCTGTGTAATTTTTGGAGTGTAGAAGAAGTCGTGCATCCTCTTCTGTTGACCTTCTATACCTAAAACTTAAATAACACCTTCACCTTTATCTTTAGCTTCTTACTATCTCCAAGTTCCAAGTGAGAGTTATATTTTTCATCAAGCTCCACAAAGTTCTTCTTGATCCCTGTGACATGGTTACTACAGCCGCTATCGAGGAATCAGATCTCATTCATATCTTGCACGGTGTTAGAGGAGAATAGAAAACTTTAGAAGGTTCATCTTCCTTAGAGAAATTTATCGTGCTTCTGTCCTCATGCTTCTGCTCTTTATCTTTGTACCAGCAATCATGATCTGAATGAGTTGGGAACCTACATCTCCTGCACCGAAAACGACAATCTTTTGTTTCACGATTATTCTTTCTGCAGATGCGACATCCTGCTTCTGCTTCTCCATGACTGCTTCCGGGCTGACCTTCTGGTCGTCCTTCTGCTTAGCCTCTGCCTCTGCCACGAGACCTGCCTCCACGTCCTTTGCCATAGGACCTTCTGTTTTTTCTAGAACGTTATTGCTTCTGCTCAGAAACATTCAACTTTGCTTGAAATGTTTGCTCCACCGAGGTTGTGTACTTGCTGACCCGTTTCTCATGGGCTTCTAGAGAACCCATCAATTCATAGATGGAAACTTATGTGAGATCATTCATTTCTTCAATCACGGTTACCACATGCTCAAACTTCTGTGGCAAGCTTCTGAGGTTTCTCCACGACTTTTCGATCCGGGACGACTTCTCCACCACTCTTCAATTGATTGAGGATCTCCACGATCCTTGAAAAGTAGTCTTTGACGTTTTCTGCGTCTTTCATGGCTAGATTGTCGAAGTCTCTCCAAAGGTTTTGCAGCTTTATAGAGATCACCTTCTATGACCCTTTAAACTTCTTCTTTAGGATTTTCCACGCATCATTCACCTTTTTCAGGCCGAATATCCTTGGCTAGATGGTTTTGCTCACGGATCATTGCAGAATCCGTAGAGCCATGGCATTCTTCATGACGTTCTCCTTGTACGCCTTCGGCTCATCTTCTGTGGGGTTGATGACACCTTCTATGGAAATGTTGTCACCTTCTGGGAGAGAGATTCCTTCTGGAACTTCTTCGTAGCCTTCATTCACAAGTTTTCATAGATCTTGGAAAGGAAAATGGTCTCCATTTGAGAACTACAATAGTCGAAGTGCTCACCGTCGAAGATGGGGATTTGATTGGGAGAAAAAGTGAAAAACATATTGCCAGCGGATACAGACATGACCTTCTGCGCTCTGATACCAAATTTGTTGGGGGTTATGTGTGTAAGATTGGATAAAAAGGGAGAATGTGCTAGCAGAAACAATTATATTTAGTTAGATTTTATAATTATATTTTCTTTACAAACGACTAAATAAGAACGAAGTAACAACATATATTACAAAATCATAAAGGTCCCAACCACAATGTAATTGTCGTTTAGCCAAGAAAAATTATAGCCGCCAACTACTCACAAATTGTCCTTTCCTTTTCTTAAGGGTCGATGACTGATTGATACATTTCTTTAGGTTAAAATTCCAGATAAAACGACATATAAAAAAAATACGTTTAAATAATTGTTAATGTCAACGACCTTCGACGATTACACGTCCGAACTCGAACTCAGAGGAGACATTAGCCGTGACCTTCTTTATATATATATATATATTATAAAGGCCCCCAACCTGCTTAGAAATTGTCGTTTTAGCATTCCAATGAGTTGGATGGACAGCTTTATATTCGTTTAATCCAAGTGGGTGTTAAACAATAATTTCTATTATTATTTTTAACTTAGAAAGCAACAAAGCCTGACAATAAATGTATGCATATTTATTATAACAGATTATGTAGAAATTGTGATTAGTGGGAGAGAATCCAAAAGAGTCATGTGAGCTGTGATTGCTTGGTGTTGTTTCATGCTATCGACGATATAATAAATGTGATAAAAGATCATCGTGTTTCTCGAGTTAGTTCATCTGATTGATTCATTTTTCTGTTCTTAGTGTGGTGCTTTGAAAGGACTTGGGCTATTAATGCTTTCCCACATCCAGAACACTTCCTGGGTCACGGCCAAAATCCTGTGTTTGGAGTTCCGTGAGTTCGGCGGACATGTAATCGTCGAAAATCGGCGACATTGACAATTCTTCAGACATGTCAGTGATTTATTTAGACATATACGCGTTCTTTTTTATCCATGTCATTTTACTGTTCGAATATGTGTACCATATTTTATTTATACTGTATACATCTCATTTTTTAAAATAAAATCATAAGATATCATACCCAAACATATGCTAAGCTTGAACATGGGATGGTCGATTTTCATGTAGACCATCGAATATTGCTTCTCCCACCCGCGGCTACTGTACTGGCTGCTGACCGACGGGGAACTGGTCACCGATGCCACAGAGAGACATCAGAATCCATACGCTGGTGATGAATTCGCTGCCTTCGTTCAGCAGTCGGACATGGGAGTCTACTCTGCAATGACTTGCTGCAAATGTCAACAACTCCTCCCAAACCTCATAGATGACCTCCCACCTATTTTCGATCTCTCTTAGCAGCCGGACCAATTCGCATGAGTCCTTCAATACCGAGAATCCAGGATTTGTCACTTCAATGGCAGGTTCACTGATGTTGGCATGGTTGTTCTCTTCTATGATTTTGGGTTCAATGATGATGGCATGATTGTTCTCTTTGATGGCGGGTTCACTGATGTGTTTTGCAAGAATCGACGCACAGAACTCCTGCATTGTAGGAACCTCCGACTTCTTCTCTAGTAGCTCCTCCAACTCCGCGCGGGTGTCTTTGTATCTAATGTGGCTGATTCCGGCCACTGCAGACATCAAGTTTGGTCGCCTGACCAGAAGGTACATCATGTAATCTGATAATTTCTTACTGAATACCCTCTTCTTCTTCATGACATCATTGTCGACGTAATCTTCCTCTGCCTCTACGTTGAAGCAGATTTCAGTAGCAATGTGCCAGATCAAAAGCGTGTTCTCGTAATGGAAGTCCTTGATATAAGGCATCAGTTGGTCACAACCGCTTCTTCCGAGCGCTTGATCTCCCCTCGCTTCATATAATAATCTCAATCTTGACTCGTCGATGGCCTCCGCCGCATTTTTCTGGATGTACTTGTAAACAGGGTCCCATGAGAAGATCTCAATGTCTTCCCAGGATACATGTGTCTCTCCGGCTAGCTTGTTCCAGATAAAACCTGCTATCATTGTACAAGCATCAATCGGTAAACCAGAATATAAGGAAATTGAGCCCCGAGAGCAGTGGAAGACAAACTGTATTTTACCTAATGTCCGGCCTTTCTTTCGGTTGCTCTGTTCAAAGCAATGGGACAAGATATTGAAATATGCCAGTTTAAACGACCATTCACTTTGGACAAAGAAACGACCGACAGCTGAGTCTGATATATGAATAATAAAAACCAGTGCACTCATCATCAAAGGAAAAATAATACCCTGCCCAAAGATCAACCAAGCTAAATCCTTTAGATAGAAATTTTTGAAGCTGGAATTCAATAATGTCATCATGTTGGCAATATGAAGAACAAAAACTCCTGCAAATAGTGCATATGTGATTACGAGATCCCCTCCATGAAACTGGTGCTTATGTCCAGTGCAGAATAAAACGAAAGCCACCAGTGTGCTGTAATACGTGATGGCTCGGGCAATCCTTCCCCATGTGGAATTTGCCGCCTTAATTTTTGTGTAGAGAAGTTCATACAGGAGATTTTGTTCCCTCGATATTACAAGTAATAAGACCTCTGGAGATAATTTCAAGATGTCTTCCCGGCTCTTGTTACATTCCTGAAGATCCGGCCTGATGTCGACAATGAGGCCCTTCAGTATGTTGCTCCTGATGTCAATGGACTTAATTTGTTCTTCCACTGTAGCTTTCTCAATAGTCTTCTTCAGGTTCTCCAAGCTCGCGAGATACAGAGCCCGGGTCCTCTCCCCGTAGTTAATCACCCCTGTTACAAATATCAGGATCGTAGGAACCAAGAGCCTATTGTTTGGTAGTGTCTTCAAGAAGATGTAAATAAAAACAGAAAGTTTGGCGATGAGGGCAACGAGGTGACGCATCCACAGGGCATTATCCTCCATAGAGAAGGCGGTTATGGTGTCCGGACCCCCAAGGTGGACTAGAAGGAAGGCTGCCCAAAACGCCAGGACATCAGGGGCGACTTGCGTGTCGTTGTTTTCCAAGTTCCGGCATCCGGCATTTGAGATCAGACCGAACACGAAAATTGCAGCCCAGTCAGCCAGTAAGTAAGCAGACCAGGCGATGAATACGACTAACCGATTGGACGTCTTCTGCCTGTAAGGGGCAACAAGGGCGAGAAGTAGTTGCATACAGAGGCTGAGGATCATGAAGCCTCGGATATTCCACAAGTTCCATTGGTTCTGTAATGCCGTGGATATGAAGGTATAATCCATGGCCTTAGAGGGCAAGATGCAGAGAAGATGAAAGAGAAGAAGAAGAAGAAGATGGATTAAGAGTATAGACCAAAATGTTACTCAGATCTGGTTTTATCTTCAGCTGCACTTCCATGGATCTGATCTTGGGATCTGAAAGTCAACCATGACTTCTGAATAGTTGGGATCTAAATATTTCTTTTATTACACACAAACCTTAACACTGCTTCCTGTCCCTTTGCAATGGATTAAGGTTTGTTTATTTTCGCGAAGAAGTGATTATTTTGTTTAATGTAAAGTAAAAAGGGACCAACTTGTTCTTAATGATAAGTTGCTTGAATTCGTTTAAAAAAGTATTGAATTTGAAATTTATCATGTGTAGCACTTCTGTTAGAAAACCAGATGTTATACTCTAGTCAAGTCCGGATTAGTCGGCACGAAGCTACCGGTACCTTCAACCGCCATCGTTATCGACATGTAGAGCCTCCAGCCATCGGTGACGGCATGCCCGTTTCGTGTTATCCTTGCTGAGTGTCGGTCCACCACGGTTGGAAAGAGATTGATTTCACTGGCTGTCCTTCCCATCACCGAAAGCTCCTTCCCCTAGAAAAACATACCCGCAAAGAAGCTCTTGATCTTTCCCTCGACTCGTCCAGCCAGCCCTGGAGAGCATACGGATCCTCCTCCCATCATATCAGAGTCGGCACTCTGGTAAGCTCGAACATGGTAATCATTCCTCCAAAACAAGCATGCAAGAGGGCAATGTCATCGGGTGACGCACTTCGAGTTTCTTCTGGGCCATGGATTCCATTTGAACAAAATCTAGACCATAACGAAATGAAAATGAAGCCATGAACAAATAGTCGAACAATCTGTCACATCCATTCTGTATATCCTTTCAGGTTAATGGGGAACTGGTCGCTATGCTACATAGAGCCATCAATATCCATATGACCGTGATGAATCCCCTGCCTTCAATCAACAGTCGGACGTACGAGTCGACTCACCAATGACCGGCTACGTATGGCAACAACTCCACCCGCACCTTATACATGAGCTCCCCACTTAGTAGTTTGACTGACCTGCACAAATACTTCAACATTGGGAATGTGCGTGATTGTTGTCTTCGACGGTGGGTGAACAATATAGGCGTGTTCCCCTGTGAATCGACTCGCAGAACTCCCACATTATTGGAGCCTCCAACTTCCTCCCTAGCAACTTCAACTCGACGCGGGTGTCTTTGTACCTAATCGGCTTTGTACCTAATCTGTCTGATGCCAGCAACTGCGGACATTTGCTTGGGTTGCTTGACCAGAAGTTACATCATGTAATCCACAATGTCTTACTCAATATCCTCTTTGTTGATTCACATTGACATCTCAATAGCAACATGCCAGATTAAAACGTTATTATCCTGCTGGAAAGCCCCTGATGTAAGGCATCAATTCATGACAATCGCTTTGTTCGAGCGGTCGATCTCCCCTTGCGTCATATAAATCTCTCATTCTTGCCGCATCAAAAGTATCCGCTGCTTTACCCTTACTGTCACGACGTACTTTCCCACATAAAGATATCAAAGTCTTCCCTAGACATATGTCTCTCTCTCTCTCTCTGGTGAGTCTGTCCCATATAAAACCCGTTACCGTTCAAGCATCAACAGAAAATTGTTAGAAATTTCTGATTTTTGGGCTTCCATTAATTATTTATTTTTAATTTTCTTTTATTTATTTTATTTTACTTTATTAAACTATATTTTATAAAACAGGTTGTGACATAAAGACAATGCATGAAATCCCACTAAATCGCTTAAGTCATTAGGATATGCGCATCTCGTTTGTCTAATGTGGCTTACGGTTGGATGTAGACTATTTTATAACCTATAGTCCATTGATGGATAGGACATAGGCTACGGTATATTACGGATAGGTCCCTTCCCCTGTCCTTCAATAATTATTTAACTAAGGGGCAAAACTGACATTTCATAGAGGAAATCCTTTAGGTTTTCCTTATATCTGGGTTAATCACCCTGACAGAAAACAGATTGTTAGTTTGTTTTATTTGGCTTCCTCCATCGAGAGCAGCCGTACGGGAAGGAAAAGGAGAAGAAGATCTACGTCGCCAGGTTACAATCATCAGGTTTACGGTATGGCGAACGTGACGAATACGGGTACGTTTTCTTTTCCCTTGATCTTTCTCGGTGACCGTAAACCCGCGTAATCAATCCAGTCTTCCGCGTAATCAATCCAGTCTTCCGCGTAATCTACAGTAGCTTGCTTCTTCAAAATCCAGGAGATGGGTTTTGTTCCAGTAAAGAAAAAATATCCTAACGTGCTTCTTCGATTATCAACACTTCCTGTCATTCCAATACTTCGGTATACTTGAGCGAGGTTTAGCGATTAGCAATCTTTACGCATCAATTTTGGTTCATTAACTCTTGTTGCATGAGTGAACTTCTCAGTGAAATCAACTATGGGCTGTTTTGAGTAGCCTTTTGCTACAAGACGAGATTTGTGCTTCTGCACACTTCCATCCTCATTGAACTTTGTTTTGGACACCCATTTCAAGCTAATTGCTTCTTTTCCTTTGGAAAGGTCTACTAGGGACCAAGTATCATTCTTCTCAATACTAAACATCTCTTCTTTCATTGCATGTCTCCATTTTTTCTTCTTTTGTGGTCATCTCAACAATAGTCCTATTTTTTCTCTCAACAATGTCATTCTGCTGAGGTGAGTACTTCACAGTAAGATGTCGTTGTATGCCTTGCTGCTTACAGTAATCTAGAAACGGCTTGTAAATGAATTCTCCTCCACGATATGTCCTCAAAGTCTTTATTTAATAATCACTTTGCTTCTCTGCATTTGGTTTGAAACTTAAAAAAGTAGTGAAAGCCTCAGATTTCTTTTCAAGAAAGTATACCCATATCATACGATTGTAATCATCAACAAATAAGAGAAAGTATCTCCTGTTACCGACCGTTGGAGTTTGAGTTGGACCACAGATCTCAGCATGCACCAATTGAAGAGGGGCTCTAGCTCCCCAAGAGGTATTGAGAAAAGGACGATGATGTTGCTTCCCATACACACGTCCTTCATACACGCATGTTGCTGTTGGTTGGATTTTTGGAAGACCTATGACTATATTCCTTTATCACAACAACGTTAGGCCCTTGTGATTCGAATGTTCATATCGCAAATGCATAACGTCATCTTCATTGCAACAATCATTTTCTCATTTTTGTTAACGATATCACATTGACTATCAGCAAAGTAACTTTACAATCTTGCCTCAAGGTTTTATGACTGGCAAAGCCATTTGGACATGTTTGTGTTATTACAGAAAACGGCAAAAAAAGGTATTGATTGTAGCCTTAGCTTAATGAGCACGTGTCTGTTATTTTACAGGGAATTGCGCGCCTATGCCGTAGTGAGCCATCAACATCCATACGAATGTGATGAACTCGCCACCTTCGCTCAGCAACCGCGCGTGCGAGTCCGCTTTGCAGTGTCCGGCCGCATACGACAATAGCTCCATCCACACCTTGAAGAAGATCTCCCACCTCTTGTTGTTCCCTCCTATTAATCGGACCAAGCTGCACGCGTCTTTTAATACAGAGTGCGCACAATGCTTCACCTCGAGTGCAGGTTCGGTGACGCTGGCGTGTTCCTCGAGGATCAGCTTGCAAAACTCCTGCATGGTTGAAGCCCCAAATTTCCTCCCCAGCAGCTTCACCTCCACGCAGGTGTCTTCGTATCTTACATGGCTGATTCCGGCCACCGCAGACATCAACTTCGGCTGATTGACCAGTAAATACATCATGTAATCCGACAAAATCTTACTGTACATCTTCATGTCGTCAGCATAGCCAACGTCGCCCTCAATGTTGTAACAGATCTCGGTAGCGATGTGCCAGATTAGAAGAGTATTGTCATACTCGAAATCGTTGATGTGAGGCAGCAATTCGTGACATAAACTTTCTTCAATCGAGCAATCTCCCCTTGCCTCATATACTTGTCTCATTGTTTCTGCATCAGTGGCGTTTGTGGCCTTCCTCTCGAGGTCCTTGAAAACTAGCCCCCACAGCTCGGGATTGATGGCTTCCTTGGATGTTGATCTCATAACGGCAAGTTTCTCCCACACAAAGCCTGTAGTCGGACGACAATCGATCGGTGAACACATACACTAGAAATTCTATTCTGGGTAGCCGAAGATGAACTTTACCTGGCTTACGACATTTTCTAGGAGCACACTCTCTGAAGCAATGGGATAAAAGGTTGAAAGAGCCCATCTTTTCCGACCAGTCTCTGTCCATGACGCTTATGAAAGCAGAATCCTCAAAGCAGAACGTCACGCCAGCATGAACTGCTATTCCAACCAGGAAAGGGAAACATCCCTGTCCGATGAATTGATAAAAGAGGTACCACTGATTGTTAGTATTCGTCCAGTCGGACATTGTCATCATCACAACGCTAGCCACGTCAAGAACAAAAACACCAGCGAACAAAGCATATGTGATCGCAATGTCAACTTTGCGAAACTCATCCTTATCTGCGAGGCAGAACAAAATGAAGGCGGCCAGGGTGCCGGAATAGGCGATGCTACGGATGAATACTCCCCACCCAGAGTTCACTGCCATGATTTTCGTGTAGAAAACCTCGTACAAGAAATCAAGCTCGATCGAGATGAGGCGGAATACCTCGCTGGCATCTTTCTGCAAGATAAAGTCCCGGGTCTCATTCCGCTCGGAAATATTCGGCATGATATCGACAGTTAGGCCCTTGAATATCTTGTGAAAGTGGAAGGCCGGTTTTATATCTGCAGGGAAGTAAGTCTCATCGTCCTCGCCATCATTATCAACATCATCACCTAGTTTGGGAGTCTTCTTGATCGACGTCTTCAAGTTCTCCAAGCTCGCAAGATACAGTGACCTCGTCCTCTCTCCGTATTTAATCACGCCGGCCACGAATATCAGGACTGTGGGAGTCAAGATCCCGCTGTTGCTCAGCGACTTCACGAATATGTACAAGAACACGAAAACCTGGGCGATAAGCCCGACGAGGTGACGGAGCCACAGAGCATTGTCCTCGAGTGAGAAGGCGGTGATTGTGTCGGGTCCCCCGAGGTGGATCAGGAGGAAGGCGGCCCAGAACGCCATCACGTCCTGGGCGACCTCTGTCTCGTTGTTTGTGCACTTGTTTCCGGCATTGGAGATCAGCCCGAAAGTGAATATGGCTGCCCAGTCCGCGAGGAAGTAGGCCGACCAGACGACAAAAGTGACGAATCCGTTGGAGGTCTTCTTCCTAAGAGGGGCGGTGAGGGCGAGGACAATCTGCATACAGAGGCTGAGGATCATGAAACTCCGGATGTTCCACGCGTTCCATATGTTCTGCACGGTCGCGGCAATGAAAGTCGAATCCATGGCCTCGTTTGGAACTACTACCTCCAATCCCCAATAGAAGAAGAAGAAGAAGACGACCTGGACGACTAGTCAACGGGAGGCAAAGGCCAGTGGGAGTAGACTTTCTGGGGTATGGAGAATGAAACGCGGAATGAGCTCAATCATCACACCCTCCACCATTACGACTAACGGATAAAAAAACTCGTACGACCATTATAAATTTTAAATTAATATATAAAATAGTTGACGTTTTCCAAAATAACTCGATCACTTATTTCAGGTTTTAATTTAAACCGTACGATCAAGAGTTTAAACATTGAAATAGGCATTCCAGCTTCTTTATGAACTCCAACTTAATAATATTTACGGTTAGTTCCTTTGTCCAGAGGACTTTTATTTATTAAAAGGCAAAACTGATTTTTCACGAGGAAACCTATTATATTAGGTTTTATGTATTTGGGTTATTCACTCCGTCAGTGATATCATCAATTTCTTTGGCCTCCTTCGTCGAGAGCATTCATATGGAAAGAGAAATGGAAAGAACATCTATGCCGCTCAGGTTTTTCTCTTCAACAGTAAAGAGTTTATGAAGAAAAGTTATGCTGAAATAAATGGGCAATATTTCGAAGAAAAACAAATAAAATATATTTAGTTACATTTTATAATTATATTTTCTTTATGAATGACTAAATAAGAACGAAGTAACAAAATATATTTCGATTTCTTTTTTTGACTTTGTTCGCCAAAATCAAACTGTAGAACACAAAATGAAGACACTAACCTTGAAATGAGCATGAATGAATGCTTAATAATGCCAAAGTCAGGAATACATTGCTTACTGAGAGAAAATACAGTGGACAATCTAAGTCTTCAAGATCATAGAATAATTGTCGTGTTCACTTTTACATTGTTTTGGATTGTATTTATACTATGATTTCTCTGTAACTGTCAAAGAACGTGCTTCAAGTCACGGATCGCGTTTCCTCGTTTTGTGGACTGATGAAAGGACGTAGGTCTTGTTTGTTGCTTTTACTGTATTCTTACTTTGACGATGAGGCCGACGAGGTGGACCAGAAGGAAAACTGCCTAGAACGCCATCATGTCCGGGGGACCTGCAAGTCGTTGTTTCCCAAGTTTCGGCATCCGGCATTCGAGATCAGCCAAAATACGAACAACGCGATCGGTCCGCCATTAAGTAGGCGGACCAGACGATGAATATGATGAAGTAGTTGGACGTTCGCTACCTATAAGGGGAACAATGGCGAGAAGTAGCTGAATTCAGAGGCTAAGGATCATGAAACCCCGGATATTCCACAAGTTCCTGTTGGGGGTTATGTGTGTAGGATTGGATAGGAAGAGAGAAGGTGCTGGCAGAACGTAGGTTATGTACTGCCGATGACCTTCTATAGAGCTGTTGCACCTACAAGGTGTGCTTTGGCTGCGATTTCTCTTTCTTTAAACTTTTTCTCTTTTTTCTCTTGCTTACATAAAATGTCTACACGTCTCTTTATATATAAGGAGGAATAGGAAAACCAAATGTCAAAAGAAACCGACACCTTAAATGACATATTTAATTCTACTTAAATGCTCTACTTAATAACCCACTTAAATGACATTTCCGTTACTAACTTTAATACCCATTAATCTTGATCATAAATTACCTTCAACACCCCCTCTTAATTTATAATTTTCAAGAAGTCTTTGAATGTCTCGAACTTCTCAGAAGACACCGCATTTGTAAGAACATCTGCGGGTTGATCATGGGTGCTAATGAACTCTAGAAGAATCTCCTTCTGCAAAATCATCTCTCTGATGAATTTATGACAAAGTTCTATATGCTTTGATCTTGCATGGAAAACTGGATTCTTAGTCATAGCAATTTCAGATTGGTTATCACAGAAGATTGTTATTGGCTTGTCCACCTTCTGTTGTAACTCTTGAAGTAACTTTCTGAGCCAGACAACTTCTCTTGTTGCTTCATTTGCTACGATGTACTCAGCTTCCGCAGATGAGAGTGCAACAATGCTTTGCTTTTTTGAACTCCATGAAATGGGCTTTGTTCCAATGCAGAACAAGTATCCTGATGTGCTTCTACGATCATCCAGGCTTCCTACCCAATCACTATCTACATAACGCACTAAATCATTATATGCTCTTTTGTATACTTCAGTCAGACCTTCTGTGTGTCTTTTAGATAGCGTAGAACCCATTTTGCTGCTGTGAAATGAGTTCTGTTGGGGTTGCTTATGAATCCAGACAACAAACTTACAGAATGAACAATATCAGTCCTAGTGTGAGTGAGATAAATAAGAGAACCAACCAGGCTTCTGTAGATCTTTGAATCAAAGCCTTCTGTAGAATCTTCCTCCTGTAACTTCTCATTGAGTAACATTGGAGTAGAAATTGGCTTCGCATTCTCCATACAGAACTTCTTCAATAGATCTGCTATGTACTTCTCTTGAGAAATGAAAATTTCTCATTTCTTCTGCTTCATTTGAAATCCGAGAAAGTACTTCATCAAGCCAAGATCTATCATCTCAAACTCTTCCATCATTGCTTCCTTGAACTTCTGCAGCAAGCTTCTGCTGGTGCTAGTGTAGATCAAATCATCCACATAAAGACATGCTATTAGAAAATCAGGACCAACCTTCTGTATGTATAACGAATGTTCTACTGAGCTTCTAGATAATCCTTTCTTTTGTAGATAGGAATCAATTCAGCAATTCCACGCTCTTGATGCTTGCTTCAAACCATATAGAGCCTTATGCAGTCTGTAGACTTTGTCTTCTGTGGCTTTCATCACGAATCCTTGTGGTTGCTCTACGTAGACTTCTTCTTCAAGTACTCCATTAAGAAATGCTGACTTGACATCAAGCTGGAATACTTCAAGCTCCTTCTGTGCTACAATGGCGAGAACTTCATGGATTGTCTCCATCCTTGCTACAGGAAAAAAAGTTTCTGTAAAATCAACGCCATGCTTCAGTGAATAGCCTTTTGCTACGATGCGAGCTTTATGGTTTTGCACACTTTCATCTTCATTATACTTGGTCTAATAGACCCACTTCAATCCGATAGCTTCTTTTCCTTCTGGGAGATCGACCAATGACCACATGTCATTCTTCTCTAAAGAAGTCATCTCCTCCTTCATGGCATTTCTCCATTTTTCTTCTTTGGCTGCCTCCTCAAAGTTCTGTGGCTCAAATGCAGCTAGAGTAAAGTTAGCTTGCTCATAAATTTCAGTGAATGATAGATACCTCCTTGGTGGTGTATCTCCAATAGGACCCTTTGCTTTTGGAATGGTTTTAGAGGAACTAGCTTCTGTTGTTCCGATGGGATTCTGTACTGTAACTTCTGTTGATTCTTCTGTTGTTCTGATAAGGTTCTGTATAGATGCTTCTGTTACCGCTTCTGTATACTGGAACATCTGAGTCATAGAAGACTCTTCTTGCCACTTCTAAGCTGTATGTTCATCAAAGATAACATCTCTCGACAGAACTAACTTGTCAGTATTCAGATTATACAGACGACATCCCTTTGATTCATCACTATATCCGATGAAAATCAACTTATCACCTTTCTCATCAAACTTTTCTCTTCCTTGAAAAGGTGTGAGTGCATATCCAATACACCCAAATACTTTCAAATGATTTACCACGGGCTTCTTCCTGTACCACGCTTCATATGGTGTCTTGTCCCTAACTGCTTTTGTAGGGGATCTGTTCAGAAGGTTGGCAGATGTGTTAACAGCTTCTGCCCAGAACTTGTTGGGTAGACTTTTACCCTTTAGCATGCTTCTGGCCATCTCCACTATGATTCTGTTCTTTCTTTCTGCAACTCCACTCTGCTGTGGAGAATACTACACAGTCAACTGTCTCTGTATCCTCTTCTGTTGGTAATAGTCCAAGAATAGTCTTGACAGAAACTCTCCTCCACAATATGTCCTCAAGGTCTTAATCCTGTATCCACTTTGATTCTCTACAAGTGCTTTGAACTTCTGGTGAAAGCATATGACTTCCTCTCAAGAAAATAAAGCCAAATCATTCTAGTATAGTCATCTACGAACAACAGAAAGTATCTTCTGTTACCAAGAGACGGAGTTTGAGTCGGTCCACAAATATCCGCATGAACCAGCTCGAGAGGGACTTGAGCTCTCCATGATGTGTTTTGGAATGGAAGACGATGATGCTTTCCGAAGACACATCCTTCACAGACATCACTTTCTGCAGCTTGTATAGAAGGTAGTCCTACCACCATATCCTTCTGCTTCAGTAGAGCTACACCTTTCCTATTCAAATATCCATACCTGAGATGCCAAAGATGTGAATCATCTACAACCTCAGTTTTGGGAACCACATTGCTGCAAGGAGTCATCTTTAACGGGAACAAATTGTTGGACGTCATCTTCACGACCACGACCTTCTGTCCGTTTCTGTCTGTTATCTCACATTTATCTTCTGAAAAAACCAACTTATATCCATTTTTCATCATTTGTCCCACATTTAGTAGGTTCTGTGTAATTTTTGGAGTGTAGAAGAAGTCGTGCATCCTCTTCTGTTGACCTTCTACACCTAAAACTTAAATAACACCTTCACCTTTATCTTTAGCTTCTTACTATCTCCAAGGTCCAAGAGAGAGTTATATTTTTCATCAAGCTCCACAAAGTTCTTCTTGATCCCTGTGACATGATTACTACAGCCGCTATCGAGGAACCAGATCTCATTCATATCTTGCATGGTGTTAGAGGAGAATAGAAAACTTTAGAAGGTTCATCTTCCTTAGAGAAATTTATTGTGCTTCTGTCCTCATGCTTCTGCTCTTTATCTTTGTACCAGCAATCATGATCTGAATGAGTTGGGAACCTACATCTCCTGCACCGAAAACGACAATCTTTTGTTTCACGATTATTCTTTCTGCAGATGCGACATCCTGCTTCTGCTTCTCCATGACTGCTTCCGGGCTGACCTTCTGGTCGTCCTTCTGCTTAGCCTCTGCCTCTGCCACGAGACCTGCCTCCACGTCCTTTCCCATAGGACCTTCTGTTTTTTCTGGAACGTTATTGCTTCTGCTCAGAAACATTCAACTTTGCTTGAAATGCTTGCTCCACCGAGGTTGTGTACTTGCTGACCCGTTTCTCATGGGCTTCTAGAGAACCCATCAATTCATAGATGGAAACTTATGTGAGATCATTCATTTCTTCAATCACGGTTACCACATGCTCAAACTTCTGTGGCAAGCTTCTGAGGATTTCTCCACGACTTTTCGATCCGGGACGACTTCTCCACAACTCTTCAATTGATTGAGGATCTCCACGATCCTTGAAAAGTAGTCTTTGACGTTTTCTGCGTCTTTCATGGCTAGATTGTCGAAGTCTCTCCAAAGGTTTTGCAGCTTTATAGAGATCACCTTCTGTGACCCTTTAAACTTCTTCTTTAGGATTTCCCACGCATCATTCACCTTTTTCAAGCCGAATATCCTTGGCTAGATGGTTTTGCTCACGGATCATTGCAGAATCCGTAGAGCCATGGCATTCTTCATGACGTTCTCCTTGTACGCCTTCGGCTCATCTTCTGTGGGGTTGATGACACCTTCTATGGAAGTGTTGTCACCTTCTGGGAGAGAGATTCCTTGTGGAACTTCTTCGTAGCATACATTCACAAGTTTTCATAGATCTTGGAAAGGAAAATGGTCTCCATTTGAGAACTGCAATAGTCGAAGTGCTCACCGTCGAAGATGGGGATTTGATTGGGAGAAAAAGTGAAGAACATATGGCCAGCGGATGCAGACATGACCTTCTGCGCTCTGATACCAAATTTGTTGGGGATTATGTGTGTAAGATTGGATAGAAAGGGAGAATGTGCTAGCAGAAACAATTATATTTAGTTAGATTTTATAATTATATTTTCTTTACAAACGACTAAATAAGAACGAAGTAACAACATATATTACAAAATCATAAAGGTCCCAACCACAATGTAATTGTCGTTTAGTCAAGAAAAATTATAGCCGCCAACTACTCACAAATTGTCCTTTCCTTTTCTTAAGGGTCGATGACTGATTGATACATTTCTTTAGGTTAAAATTCCAGATAAAACGACATATAAAAAAAATACGACTAAATAATTGTTAATGTCAACGATCTTCGACGATTACACGTCCGAACTCGAACTCAGAGGAGACATTAGCCGTGACCTTCTTTATATATATATATATATATTAAAAAGGCCCCCAACCTGCTCAGAAATTGTCGTTTTAGCATTCCAATGAGTTGGATGGACAGCTTTATATTCGTTTAATCCAAGAGGGTGTTAAACAATAATTTCTATTATTATTTTTAACTTAGAAAGAAACAAAGCCTGACAATAAATGTATGCATATTTATTATAACAGATTATGTAGAAATTGTGATTAGTGGGAGAGAATCCAAAAGAGTCATGTGAGCTGTGATTGCTTGGTGTTGTTTCATGCTATCGACGATATAATAAATGTGATAAAAGATCATCGTGTTTCTCGAGTTAGTTCATCTGATTGATTCATTTTTCTGTTCTTAGTATGGTGCTTTGAAAGGACTTGGGCTATTAATGCTTTCCCACATCCAGGGCACGTCCTGGGTCACGGCCAAAATCCTGTGTTTGGAGTTCCGTGAGTTCGGCGGACATGTAATCGTCGAAAATCGGCGACATTGACAACTCTTCAGACATGTCAGTGATTTATTTAGACATATACGCGTTCTTTTTTATACATGTCATTTTACTGTTCGAATATGTGTACCATATTTTATTTATACTGTATACATCTCATTTTTTAAAATAAAATCATAAGATATCATACCCAAACATATGCTAAGCTTGAACATGGGATGGTCGATTTTCATGTAGACCATCGAATATTGCTTCTCCCACCTGCGGCTACTGTACTGGCTGCTGCCCGACGGGGAAATGGTCACCGATGCCACAGAGAGACATCAGAATCCATACGCTGGTGATGAATTCGCTGCCTTCGTTCAGCAGTCGGACATGGGAGTCTACTCTGCAATGACTTGCTGCAAATGTCAACAACTCCTCCCAAACCTCATAGATGACCTCCCACCTATTTTCGATCTCTCTTAGCAGCCGGACCAATTCGCATGAGTCCTTCAATACCGAGAATCCAGGATTTGTCACTTCAATGGCAGGTTCACTGATGTTGGCATGGTTGTTCTCTTCTATGATTTTGGGTTCAATGATGATGGCATGATTGTTCTCTTTGATGGCGGGTTCACTGATGTGTTTTGCAAGAATCGACGCACAGAACTCCTGCATTGTAGGAACCTCCGACTTCTTCTCTAGTAGCTCCTCCAACTCCGCGCGGGTGTCTTTGTATCTAATGTGGCTGATTCCGGCCACTGCAGACATCAAGTTTGGTCGCCTGACCAGAAGGTACATCATGTAATCTGATAATTTCTTACTGAATACCCTCTTCTTCTTCATGACATCATTGTCGACGTAATCTTCCTCTGCCTCTACGTTGAAGCAGATTTCAGTAGCAATGTGCCAGATCAAAAGCGTGTTCTCGTAATGGAAGTCCTTGATATAAGGCATCAGTTGGTCACAACCGCTTCTTCCGAGCGCTTGATCTCCCCTCGCTTCATATAATAATCTCAATCTTGACTCGTCGATGGCCTCCGCCGCATTTTTCTGGATGTACTTGTAAACAGGGTCCCATGAGAAGATCTCAATGTCTTCCCAGGATACATGTGTCTCTCCGGCTAGCTTGTTCCAGATAAAACCTGCTATCATTGTACAAGCATCAATCGGTAAACCAGAATATAAGGAAATTGAGCCCCGAGAGCAGTGGAAGACAAACTGTATTTTACCTAATGTTCGGCCTTTCTTTCGGTTGCTCTGTTCAAAGCAATGGGACAAGATATTGAAATATGCCAGTTTAAACGACCATTCACTTTGGACAAAGAAACGACCGACAGCTGAGTCTGATATATGAATAATAAAAACCAGTGCACTCATCATCAAAGGAAAAATAATACCCTGCCCAAAGATCAACCAAGCTAAATCCTTTAGATAGAAATTTTTGAAGCTGGAATTCAATAATGTCATCATGTTGGCAATATGAAGAACAAAAACTCCTGCAAATAGTGCATATGTGATTACGAGATCCCTTCCATGAAACTGGTGCTTATGTCCAGTGCAGAATAAAACGAAAGCCACCAGTGTGCTGTAATACGTGATCGCTCGGGCAATCCTTCCCCATGTGGAATTTGCCCCCTTAATTTTTGTGTAGAGAAGTTCATACAGGAGATTTTGTTCCCTCGATATTACAAGTAATACGACCTGTGGAGATAATTTCAAGATGTCTGCCCGGCTCTTGTTACATTCCTGAAGATCCGGCCTGATGTCAACAATGAGACCCTTGAGTATGCTGCTGCTGATGTCAATGGACTTAATTTGTTCTTCCACTGTAGCTTTCTCAATAGTCTTCTTCAGGTTCTCCAAGCTCGCGAGATACAGAGCCCGGACCCTCTCCCCATAGTTAATCACACCTGTTCCAAATATCAGGATCGTGGGAACCAAGAGCCTATTGTTTGGTAGTGTCTTCAAGAAGATGTAAATAAACACTGAAAGTTTGGCGATAAGGGCAATGAGGTGACGCATCCACAGGGCATTATCCTCGATAGAGAAGGCGGTTATGGTGTCCGGACCACCCAGGTGGATTAGAAGGAAAGCTGCCCAGAACGCCAGGGCATCAGGGGCGACTGACGTGTCGTTATTTTCCAACTTCCGACATCCAGCATTTGAGATCAGCCCGAACACGAAAATTGCAGCCCAGTCAGCCAGTAAGTAAGCAGACCAGGCGATGAATATGACTAACCGATTGGACGTCTTGTTCCTATAAGGGGCAACAAGGGCGAGAAGAAGCTGCGTACAGAGGCTAAGGATCATGAAGCCTCGGATATTCCACAAGTTCCATTGGTTCTGCAATGCCGTGGATATGAAGGTATAATCCATGGCCTTAGAGGGCAAGATGCAGAGAGGACGAAGGAGAAGAAGAAGAAGATGGATTAAGTGTATAGACCAAAATGTTACACAGATCTGGTTTTCTGTTCAGCTGCACTTCCATAGATCTGATCTTGGGACCTGAAAGTCAACCATGACTTCTGAATAGTTGGGCTCTAAATATGTCTTTTATTACACACAAACCTTGCAATGGATTAAGGTTTGTTTATTTTTGCTAAGAAGCCATTATTCTGTTTAATGTAAATTAAAAAGGGACCAACTTGTTCTAAATGATAAGTTGCTTGAATTCATTTAAGAAAGTATCGAATTTGAAATTTATCAAGTGTAGTCACTTCTGTTAGAAAGGCAGATGCGCTACTCTAGTCGAGTCCGGATTAGTCCGCATGAAGCTATCAATACCTCCAGCCGCCATCGTTATCGACATGTAGAGCCTCCAGCCATCGGTGACGGCATGCCCGTTTCGTGTTGTCCTTGCTGAGTGTCAGTGCACCACGGTTGGAAAGAGATTGATTTCACTGGCTGTCCTTCCCATCACCGAAAGCTCCTTCCCCTATGTAAATACCCCAAATTTCTCATCAGGATAACAACGATCTTGAAAATGACACGAGCTTGACTGGCGAATGGATAACAATAAAGGATTGAACAGGATTTCGAAATTCAACGATGATCGCGGTTTCGACTATTTGCCAAAATACCTCCTCCATTTGGTCTATTTTCGCTGGTTAGAGCTGGTTCCAGAGGAACTGAGGTAGCATTTAAGGCTGCTTCACCATTCTCAACAGGTTGCATCAGAATTCCATCCTACACATTGTGAAAAAAATTAACACCTTCTCATATGTTGCAAGAAGGAAACTCTATATCTACAAAGGGAGAAGGAAGAGTGGCTGATACTTACGTGAGCAGGAACTAGTGACGTTCTGCTTGGGTTCAGTGCTGCAAGTCGTCTCTTCGGTTCTTCTAGTCTTGCAAACTGAGAATTACTGCTCTCATGGACCTAAGAAGCTAATTCTGTCAGAGACCATCACAGCAGAGAAAGAAATTCCCACCCAGAAGTAGTTCATGAGTTGCCTAGTTTGTCAAGTCATCACATAGCTTCTGTTTCATTTGTTCCTCTTCTTTTAAAGCGTGAGATGCTGCATCCCAGACCTGAAGGATGGACACTAACTTAATTCAGCGTAAGAACAAAATGGTTTGACTCATAAATTGCCACTGATTAAGCAATTAACTACCCCTTTGACCATCTTGATTTGGGGAAGCACTCACTTTCCCTACTTATTAAATCATAAACCAGACAACAGACTTGTCATTTTCATAGCTCCTGACTAATCCTATATTTCATATCCCAAGCATTATAGAATAAAAGGCGGGTGCCCTGTGACATCATCAAAGGAAATCTCGGTTCTTACATTGTAGATTTAAGATATTATGCATGACAGCTCGGCATCACAATCTTATTACAAGCACATGAAACAAATAAACTAAACAGTCCAAAGGCTTGCTACATCTTTATTCTTCAGCTGCAATGCTAATTTAGGACGAGCAATGCTGCAAAAAGGTAAATAAATTCACATGGACAACCAGCTGAAGCATTGTTAGGGCAAGATATGCCAAGAATATAGACACGCTGCTTGTTTTTCAATGGAAATAATACGAGGTGATGACACTGGATTCGGAGAGTAAGATGTCCATCACATGGAATAGACTAACAATTGCACCTGCCAAAGAATCAGAATAGTAGGATCGTTTGATCAAAGTGCTAAAAATCCTAACAAATCAGGAGTATCCCATAATCCATGATCTCACCGAAAAAAAGATCATCCACGTTCAGCGGACAACCGCTTCCCCACGAGGATCCCAACGTCTCCGAGATTCTCGGGCACCAGAAACTGCTTCAAAAGGAATTCTTCTAAAGACCACTTCGGAGACATAAAGTGGGGAGAGACAGAAACACGAAAAAGAAAACAGACCACCTACATACAGAGAGAAGAGACCACTCACCTTCAGAGAATTGAGCCACCTTCCAGAGAGACCACCATTCTCTGATTGATTCCTGCTGCGTCCCCGTCACCCTCCAGTCAAGGTGAGTCCTTGCCAAGGACATGGAAATCCTCCGTCGTCAGCCCAAACCCGATTGCCGTCGATCACAACTGGAGAAGGCCGCTGCAACAGCAAGCACGATGGCCTTCAACTCCTATGGATATGGCAACGGCAACCAATGGCGTCCGCTATCTCGGCTGTTGAACGCGAATAGGAATAACAACCGAATCGCAAACAACTGTCTCCCGCAGCCACGTGGTCTCGCGAGAGGCCTCCTTTTCTACTGATGTTCGTCCTTTCAGGTGCAGGTCACGAAGTTGGAGGCGAGCGAGAAGACTCCAAAGACGACCCCAGCAACAGGGAGACATGATCGCAACCCCCAAGGAGTCCCGGCAGCGAAGCCCCTCCTCCAGTGTCCCCTTTGATCAGCAAACAACAACATCCTCCCCCCTCTCGGTGTCGACATGTCAACGATTCCAACCCAGCCTCTCCGACATTCCCGAGTCCAGCAGCGGCAGACCCTCTTCCTTCCGATGTCCTCTCCCCCGGGTGTCTTTGGAACCGGCGGCAACAACACCCGTCCTCCCGACATTCCCTCCAACGTCGGCATCCCTCCGGTAGCGGTCGCCCCTAGAACCAGTAGCAGCAATTTATCCTAGCAATTCCTTCAGAACCGGAGGCGGCAGTTACAGACCCGCCTTTCCTGGGCATCCGCAGATCCACATCTGGACAGCCAACCAACATCCCCTTTGCGTCAATCTCCGAGTTCAGCTGCGGCAAACCCGTCTTCTCCGACGCTCTCCCCAAGTCCTCCCAGTCCCACAGTCGCCGGACATCTTCAGAACAGGCAACAGCGGAGAACCCGTGACTTCCCCTGCCTCCAGACCACCGGCAACGGCAAACTCGTCTCTCCGGCGTCTCCAGCCAACCAGTAGCGGCTGATCCTTCTTCTCCCGACGTCTTCTCCAGCTGCAACGTTTCCCCAACAACGGTCATCTCCGAGTCCAGCCGCAGACCCGTCTTCTCCCAGCATTTTCGGAGTCGGCATCGACCAAAACGGTCTTCCCTCGTCCTTCTAAGCCCAGATCTGGCGAAATCACCTCAACCTCGACCCGAGTACCAAGCTCCAGCCCCAAGCGACGATCAGCCCTGGCCGTGACCATGACGATGGCGACCCATCCAGAGCCAGCGGCGGCAGTCCCGTCCTCCTCCAGCGTCGCTAAGCTCGGTAGCGGCAAATCACAGTCTCCTCTAAGCCCGGTAGTGAACCAACCTCCCCAGCGATCTCAAACCCGGCGGCGATAGACCCTTTGTCTCCCGGCGTTCTTTACGGCAGCGGCGGACCCATATCCTCCCGACGTCCTTGGATCCAGCGGCGGCAAGCATCTAGCGGCGGCGAATCCCCATCCTCCCGATCCCAGCTCCGGTCGTCACCCGTAACACACGCTTGAGCCTTGATGGTCGTGACACAATCAGAAGGGAAATCAAAGTGCCTCAGAGGTAATGTTTCCTTTTATTTATTTAATTATTTGTTTTATTTTATTTTTGTTATTTTAAAAATTTTCTTTCTTTTTGCTAGTTGGTCACGTTTTTGTTACTAAAAAGGGGGATTTTTATTTTAATTTTTGCTATTCGTCTGATGGTCACATTTTTATCACTAAAAAATGCTTTCGATTTAATTTTGGTTTGTTTGTCGCGAGGTCATATTTTTGTTACTAAAAAATGAATTTTGATTTAGAAAAAGGGACATATGATTAGGTTCTTTCTTACTTTTGATAATTTCATATTATCTTTGTATATTATTTATGTATACATGGAACTAACTCAATTTCTCTTGTTTCGCATAAAATACGGCGAAATTGCGAGCACATTTCACGGGATCCACATGAGGATTCAAGACATCTTCCTTCGCCAACTCGGGGAATCAATACTAACGGACTTGCAACGCCCCAAGATCGACGCCAAATTCTCGAAGACTACTCGGTGGCGCATTCTAAGATCACTTGAAGGCGCGGGTATCAAACCGCGTGGATCTTTCCGCGAGTGTAAAAACCGCGGGCCCAAGTGCATAGGCCCACGATCACCACCCTTTCCCGCTCCATTTGATCTAAATTCTTGATCTGTGATTGAGACGCATGCTACTTTATCGTCGCATGCTGTTTGCTAAACACATGAGTTCGGGCTCAAAAAGCCCGGATCGGGTCCAACGCCCGTAAAACATTGACACGAGTCCGGAGTCATGCCCGGATCCGGTCCAACACCCGTTAACCAAAAGCAAACTTTTGGAGCAAACGCCACATTTTCGCATGTTTAAATGTAAGATTTAGTAATTAGGGATCCCCGAACTCCCACATTATTGGAGCCTCCAACTTCCTCCCTAGCAACTTCAACTTGATGCGGGTGTCTTTGTACCTAATCGGCTTTGTACCTAATCTGTCTGAGGCCAGCAACTGCGGACATTGGCTTGGGTTGCTTGACCAGAAGGTACATCATGTAATCCACAATGTCTTACTCAATATCCTCTTTGTTGATTCACATTGACATCTCAGTAGCAACATGCCAGATTAAAACGTTATTATCCTGATGGAAATTCCCTGATGTAAGGCATCAATTCATGACAACCGCTTTGTTCGAGCGGTCGATCTCCCCTTGCGTCATATAGATATCTCATTCTGGCCGCATCAAAAGTATCCGCTGCTTTACCCTTACTGTCGCGACGTACTTTCCCACATAAAGATATCAAAGTCTTCCCTAGACATATGTTTCTCTCTCTCTCCGGTGAGTCTGTCCCATATAAAACCTGTTACCGTTCAAGCATCAACAGAAAACCAGAACACGGGGAAGTTGAGCTCCAAGTAGCCGAAGACAAGGTTCACGGAACCTAGTCTCCGGCCTTTCCACGTGGACTGTTAGAAGCAATGACACAACATATTGAAAGAACCTGTTTTCTTATACCATTCCCTCTTGAGGAGGCAATCAAAAGCTGAACCTTTGGCAAAGATGGAATTAACAACAGTGCAAGTACCATAAAAAGGTGGAAGAATCAAACTGGCATCCAGAAAACGATGATTTCAGTAACATCATCGTGTTGGCTATATGAAGAATAAAAACTCCCGCAAAATAGTGCATACGTGATGGTGAGATCAAAGCGGTGAGGTTTGTGCCTGTCCGCAAGGCAGAACAAAATGAAAGCCATCAGAAGTTCATACAGGAGTTTTAGTTCTTACGTGATAAGATCTAATATGAACCCAGGAGAACTACCCACGATGAGTCCTTCAATACTGACAGTGTGTGATTGTTCACAGCTTTGGTGGGTTTAGTGATGCTTGCGTTTTCCCTGAGAATCGACAAAGTGGCTGCTGCCAGCCACCACGGACATCAACTTTGGTCGTCTCATCAGAAGATACGCCATGCATAGGATCGTATGGGTTTTCCGCTATTGTAGCAAACGGGATCTTCCCCTCCGGATTTCATTTTTTGACGTAAAATTTTAAGATTTCACTCGAGATTGTGATTGAGAAATTTAATAAGATTATATTACATTCTGAGAATATATAGTTAGATTTGTTGGGTTGTTTGAAAAGCGGTGGTTTGCTGTATCGCTGGAAGGGTTTGCGGAACTATTACAACACAGCTAAGTATTTTTGAAAATAAGGAATAAGGATATTTGGAGAAGATATTTGGAGAGGATAAGTGTTGATGATCGAATAAGTGTTCAACACTTCCCGCCATTCCAATACTTCGAATACTTGAGCGGGATTTAGCGATTGGGCAATCTTTACATATCGGTTTTACTTCATTAACTCTTGATCCATGAGTGAACTTCTCAGTGAAATCAACGCTGGGCTGTTTTGAGTAACCCTTTGTTGCAAGACGAGCTTTGTGCTTCTGCACACTTTCATTCTCAATGAACTTTGTTTTAAACATCCATTTCAAGCCAATTGATTCTTTTCCTTTGGGAAGGTCTACTAGGGACAAAGTATCATTCTTCTCAATACTAAATATCTCTTCTTTCATTTCATTTCTCCATTTTTCTTCTTTTGCGGCCTCTTCGAAAGTTTGCGGCTCAAAGTAGTAAGTGCAAAGTTAGCTTGCTCGTAAACTTCACTTAACGAGCGATACCTTCTTGGTTGCATATCATCGTCATAATCTTTATTCTCTGAATTTACTCTTGAGGAACTAGTTGTTGCTATTTCAGTGAGATTTGATGAAGGCACTATTGCTGGTGCTTCTGGATAAGAAAACGTTAGTTGTGTCTGAGAGAACTTGTTCTCCTATTTTCATATTGTATTCTCATCGAAAATAAACATATCTTGAAATAACAAGATTGTTAGTCTTTAGGTCGAACAACCGATAACCTTTAGATTCCTTACTATAACTAATAAAGATTAGCTTCTCACTCTTCTAATCATACTTCTACTTCTTCTTCGTCAAAAGAGCATATGTAACACATCCAATACCTTCAAATGAACAACCATAGGTTTCTTCTTATGCCATGCTTCGTAAGGCGTCTTGTTCTGAACAATTTTCGTCGGTGATCGATTGAGAATGTAAGCCATTGTATTCACAGACTCGGCCCACAATGAATTTGAAAGACCCTTGCGTTTGAGCATACTTTGAGCCATCTTAACAATGCCATTCTGCTGAGGTGAGTAGTTCACAGTAAGCTATCGTTGTATGCCTTGCTGCTTGCAAGAATCTAGAAACGGCTTGAAAATATATTCTCCTCCACAATCTATCTTCAAATTTTTTATTTGATATACACTTTGCTTCTCTGTATTGGCTTTGAAACTCAAAAAAATAGTAAAAGCCTCCGATTTCTTTTCAAGAAAGTATAATCATATCATACGATTGTAATTATCAACAAATAAGAGAACGTATCTCCTGTTACCGACCGTTGGAGTTTGAGTTGGGACCACAGATGTCAACATGCATAAATTGAAGAGGTGCTTTAGCTCTCCAAGAGGTATTGAGAAAATGAAGACGATGTTGCTTTTCATACACACGTCCTTCACAGACGTATATTGTTGTTGTTTGAATTTTTGGAAGACCTATGACCATATTGCTTTCTCTCAACAATGTTTGGCCCTTGTGATTCAAATGTCCATATCGTAGATGCCAAAATGTCATCTTCATTACAACAATCTTTTTTTCGTTTTTGTTAACGATTTCGCAATAACCATCAACAAAGGTAACTTCGCAATCTTGCCTCAAGTTTTTATGACTGGCAAAGCCATTTGGGCATGTTTGTGTTATTACAGAAAACGGCAAAGAAAGGTATTGATTGTAAACAAGCCTTAGCTTAATAAGCAAGTGTCTGTTATTTTACGGGGAATTGCGCGCCTATGCCGTAGTGAGCCATCAACATCCATACGAATGTGATGAACTCACCACCTTCGCTAAGCAACCGCGCGTGCGAGTCCGCTTTGCAGTGTCCGGCCGCATACGACAATAGCTCCATCCACACCTTGAAGAATATCTCCCACCTCTTGTTGTTCCCTCTTATTAATCGGACCAAGCTGCATGCATCGTTTAATACAGAGTGCGCACAATGCTTCACCTCAAGTGCCGGTTCGGTGACGCTGGCGTGTTCCTCGAGGATCAGCTTGCAAAACTCCTGCATGGTTGAAGCCCCAAATTTCCTCTCCAGCAGCTTCACCTCCACGCAGGTGTCTTCGTTTCTTACATGGCTGATTCCGGCCACCGCAGACATCAACTTCGGCTGGTTGACCAGTAAATACATCATGTAATCCGACAAAATCTTGCTGTACATCTTCATGTCGTCAGCAGAGCCAACGTCACCCTCAATGTTGTAACAGATCTCGGTGGCAATGTGCCAGATTAGAAGAGTATTGTCATACTCGAAATCGTTGATGTAAGGCAGCAATTCTTGACATAAACTTTCTTCAATCGCCCAATCTCCCCTTGCCTCATATACTTGTCTCATTGTTTCTGCATCAGTGGCGTTTGTGGCCTTCCTCTCGAGGTCCTTGAAAACTAGCCCCCACAGCTCGGTATTAATGGCTTTCTTGGATGTTGATCTCATCACGGCAAGTTTCTCCCAAACAAAGCCTGTAGTCGGATGACAATCGATCGGTGAACACATACTCTAGAAATTCTATTCCGGGTAGCCGAAGATGAACTTTACCTGGTTTACGACATTTTCTAGGAGCATACTCTCTGAAGCAATGGGATAAAAGGTTGAAAGAGCCCATCTTTTCCGACCAGACTCTGTCCATGAGGTTTATGAAAGCAGAACCCTCAAAGCAGAACCTCACGACAGCATAAACTGCTAATCCAACCAGGAAAGGGAAAAATCCCTGTCCGATGACTTGAAAACCGAGGTACATCTGATCGTTGGTATTCGTCCAGTCGGACGTTGCGACCATCACACCGCTAGCCACGTCAAGAACAAAAACATCAGCGAACAAAGCATATGTGATCGCAATGTCAACTTTGCGAAACTCATCCTTATCTGCGAGGCAGAACAAAATGAAGGCGGCCAGGGTGCCAGAATAGGCGATGCTACGGATGAATACTCCCCACCCAGAGTTTGCTGCCATGATTTTCGTGTAGAAAACCTCGTACAAGAAATCAAGCTCGATCGAGATTAGGCGGAATACCTCGTTGGCATCTTTCTGCAAGATAAACTCCCGGCTCTCATTCCGCTCGGAAATATTCGGCATGATATCGACTGTTAGGCCCTTGAATATCTTGTGAAAATGGAAAGCCGGTTTTATATCTGCAGGGAAGTGAGCCTCATCGTCCTCGCTATCGCTATCACTCTCAACATCATCACCTAGTTTGGGAGTCTTCTTGATCGACGTCTTCAAGTTCTCCAAGCTCGCAAGATACAATGACCTTGTCCTCTCTCCGTATTTAATCACGCCGGCCACGAAAATCAGCACGGTGGGAGTCAAGATCCCGCTGTTGCTCAGCGACTTCACGAATATGTACAAGAACACGAAAACCTGGGCGATAAGCCCGACGAGGTGACGGAGCCACAGAGCGTTGTCCTCGAGTGAGAAGGCGGTGATTGTGTCGGGTCCCCCGAGGTGGATCAGGAGGAAGGCCGCCCAGAACGCCATCACGTCCTGGGCGACCTCTGTCTCGTAGTTTGGGCTCCTGTTTCCGGCATTGGAGATCAGCCCGAAAGCGAATATGGCTGCCCAGTCCGCGAGGAAGTAGGCCGACCAGATGACAAAAGTGAGGAATCCGTTGGAGGTCTTCTTCCTAAGAGGGGCGGCGAGGGCGAGGACGATCTGCATACAGAGGCTGAGGATCATGAAACCCCGGATGTTCCACGCGTTCCATATGTTCTGCACGGTCGCGGCAATGAAAGTCGAATCCATGGCCTCGATGGAGCTACTACCACCAATCCCCATTAGAAGAAGAAGAAGAAGAGGACGACCTGGACGACTAGTCAACGGGAGGCAAAGGCCAGAGGGAGTAGACTTTCTGAGGTATGGAGAATGAAACGCGGAATGAGCTCTATCATTACACCCACCATCATTTACGACTTATGGATAAAAAAATATATCATATCCAGAACAACTCATCCTCTGTTTTAATCAAAACCGTCCGATCACGAGTTGAAACATTGCCATAGGCAGTGTATTAATTGTTTTTTATTTTATTTTATTTTATTTGATATAATTAACTTTATTTTATATCTCCTGATTTTGTTGATGAAATAGACAAGAGTAAAGATTACGATTTCTTCTCATTTCTTCGTACTTTTATTTATTAGAGAGTAAAATTAATTTTTCAGAAGTAAACCTTATATTAGGTTTGCTGTATATGGGGTTAATTAATTAATGATATCGTCACTTTCGAGGGAGCAGCAATACGAAAAGGAAAAAGTGAAGAAAATCTATGTCGCTCATATTTCTCTCCTCAGATTTACGGTATGACAAATACGAGTATGTTTTCTTTTCCCTTGATCTTTCTAGATAACCATAAACCCACATAATCGATTCAATTTTTCGTTATTTCCTTTGTTTGTGGCTTTGTGATTGTGTGAATATCTAACAAGTCTAGCTTCTTTATGAACTCCAACTTAATAATATATAGCATATTTCATATTAATATGAAATATGAAATATACTCCAAGGGTAAGGAGTTTATGAAGGAAAGTTATGCTGAAACAAATGGGCGATAATTCGAACCAAAAACAAATAAAATATATTTAGTTAGGTTTTATAATTATATTTCCTTTACAAACGACTAAATAAGAACGAAGTAACAACGTATATTTCGATTTCGATTTCTGAGCGTGGTAGCCAAAATCAAAATGTAGGACCCAAAATGAATACATCAACCTTGAACTGAGCATAAATGAATGCTTAATAATGTAAAAGTCATGAATATATTTTTTGGAGAGAGAAAATACATTGTCGTATTTGGGATTGTATTTATACTATGATTTCTCTGCAATTATCAAAGTACGTGCTTCAAGTCACGGATTGTGCTTATCTCCACAGCGAGATTTTTGTCCCTCCGGTCTTTATCCATCGGTGCTTTTCGTAGGCTTCAGGTCTCCTGTAAGTTCGGACATATAATCGTTGAAAACCGTCGACATTGACAACTGTTCAGACATGTAGGCGATTTGTTTAGATATGTATGTATTTTTTTCCTACATGTCGTTTTACTGTTCAAACATGTCTATCTTCTTTTATACTATGTCTGAATTTACGGGAATCTCGGACACAGATTTTAGGCTTTTCCCGAGAAATAACAGACCTAGATTCGTCTAAACTCCCTTGAAAACGAAATGGAAACTAAGTGGAAGAAAATGTAAATCTCGCTCAATCTGGTTGTGTTTTTGGACCTTAGTGGTAAACTACTTCCATTTTTTCCTAGCTTTTGTTGTCTCCATCGCCACATCAAACTAATTTTACTGCACTTCAGTTTTATAAGTGAGTTTAGAGATTTTAAGTGATATGCTAAATTTTGATCTTTGCTATACAAATAAGGTTTATTTTATAGTTATATAAAATAAGTTAAGAAATTATATTTTATTATCCCATTTTTTAACTATTTGATAGGTAACAAAAAATGTTGGTTCGATTGAAATAAAATCGTCGGCAATGGTCAAACGGCCTTAACCCCATCCCATCTTGTCGTGCATTCAAAGAAACACCACACATGCCCCCCCAAGTGTCCCAATAATAATATTAGCAATTAATAATAACCATAATAATCATATAATAATAAGCAAAATATAAAATTATGACCTCAACTATTGAACAGTTTTTTATTTTGATCTAAATTTTATTTGTTATATGATTTTGACCCAAACTTTCAATTTAAGCTATTTTATGGCTAGACAATGACGACGTTTCGGAGACGTGTACATAACGGCAGCTAATATGGATCTGGAGTGGTAATATTTTCACTCTCCAGTATGTATCCATTTGTTGCCATGGAGGAGTAACATGAAAAGTGAAAATATTGCCACATCGAATCGTCTTTAAAAGTTCGGGTCAAAATCATATAATAAATAAATTTTAGGCGAAAACAAAAAGTTTGGTAAATAATTAATAAAAGCATGAATGGGATCCCCATCTCTTTGATGGCCCCCAAACCAATGCCAAAATGTGACAATCCTATTAAGAATACCACTCTCAATCAAATATTTCGAAGATCTTCAAATTAAAGATAAAACAAAGAAGGAAAATATTATTGTTACTGAAATTTATTTCCACTCCACCCAATCTGAATATTTCTTTATCAACATCATCATCATCTAAGTTTTCATATAAATCAATCGACTTCCTCCCCCTAACGACCTCCTCACAGAAACTCCCCTGCCTACGACTTCCCTCCACCCTATCTCCAAAACAGCTCGATGCATCGGACCGCGTACGTCACGACCACCCAACCCAACCCCACGGCGAGGCCGCCGGCGTTGTCTCCCACGGGTAAGCCAAAGGCCACTGTCTTCGCTGTGACCTGTGTGCTCCACTCGATGATCGCCCTCTTCTGTGGATCCATGATGATGTTCCACTCCCAAGCGATCTACTCCCTAGGTCACGGTACCGAGGCGGCCGAGCGTCTTCTGGGATCGACCCCGCGTGACCGTCTCCTGATCGGGACATCCGATTCCTTCGCGGGTCTCCTCCTGTTCGTCATAGGGCTATTGCTGCTAATGGTTTCCCACATCCAGGACAGGGAGTTCCAGTCATTCTTCGCAAAGGGTTGCTTCGGGTTGCACGTCCTGGTTGGGGCGTGGAGGGTAAGGTTCGAGGCGGGGGTGGAGGGTTTGGCCGGGGACTGCCTCCGGCGGACGGTTGGGGACATCTTGCTGGCCGTGTCCTGGGTTTTTGTCTTTGTCTACTCCTGGATCGAAAAGTACGACTGACATCAAAGATCAAAGATATTTTCTCCTCCTACTACTGTATCTCTTCTTGGTGAGGAAAATATCAGGAGTGTGATTTCTTTCTGTTTTGTAGATCGTGTTATTACCTCTGTGACAAATGTCAGGTTAAGAAACTATTCACGATAATAAAAAGTGGTTGGTTCAGATCCGGTCTTGGGACAGGATAAGATGATGATGTCTGATGAATTGTCCTTACATTACATCTCACCCATTGGTCCCCCCACCCCCTTTTGCTTCTGGCTTTTTCATGACTTTGCGGGAGTAATTTTAGGCCCTTTTTCCATGAGAAAAAAAAAAAGCAGAAAGAGGCGAACAAGAAAAAGTAGAAGGGACCGAGACGTGCGGTTTGAATTAGCTTAAAAAGTTTGGGGTTACAAAGAGTTGTATATAGCTATCATATTATTCGAATTGTTTAAGAAGGTTTTGGATTAGAAAGAGTTCGATATTTATCATATATAGTTAATAAGTATATTATCCGAATCGAGTTTGAATTTGTTAAGAAGGAAAGAAAGAGAAAGTAAGAGGTAGGTGGGACAGGGACAGGGACAACACGCGTGTATAATACATAGTTGTGGGGTTTATGCAATTGTTTTTTTGGAAGTCTCTTGATCGTGGTCAGCAACATACCAATCTTTGAACGTGCCACAAAGTGCGTGATCAGTAGAAAGGAATTGCCGGTGTCCCTGATGTGGGGTGCCTACCTGTGCAGCCCCGGGTTCCAGTCCTTCTGTGCGGATAGTAGTTGTTTAGCGATAAAAATTCTGTGCCACGTATCTCCGTCCATCTGTTAATCGACGATTCAAAACACAGGCCCGAGAGATGGAAGTCCAGTAAGGAGGTGACTACGGGTACACACCAGGCGAATACTTGCTAGACGAAGTAGTCCCCAGGCGACGGAATTATCAGGCGATGAACGATAAGTTAGCGAAATAACAAGCGACAGTCAACTGGGCGAATGGGTAAACTCTATGGCGAAGGCTCATAGGCAATGCAGTCGATCAGGTTAAGGAAGGCTCCAGAATATCTCAAGATTCAGAAGGAGATTGTTACCAAGATTGCCCATATGGAAAGAAGATATTCCAGGGAGACCGGCAACAAAGGAAGCGTAACATATGTGCAATATTACATTACCGTACATACGTAGGCCTAGTTCAGTATAAATATTCGTTCTTAGACATTGTATAGAAAACACTCTTAACGGACATATCCTTATCAATTTATTATCCTTTTCAAGCATTTCGGCATTCAAGCTCTCTTCGTTCTTGCTCACTTCTGAAGGCATCGTCGATGGCATCCATAAGTGCTTCCACTTAAGGGAGTTCGTCCGCTGTCTTCTGTCTTTTTTTCTTTACATTTCTTACAGCGATCACACATTCAACGAATCTTCCAGGCATCAGTTCGCTCATAGTGCTAGAGATTTCCAACATATTTGGATCCGGTTTGCTCGGGGTCACTTCCGGAGCGAACACGCCTTGGGCGACCATAGTAGGAAAAAAGGCTAACGAAATGCCAAGGACTCGATCTGGTGGTAATTCAAACAACATCGGAGACAAAAACTCTGATGGAGAAAAGAACAATGATGGACGTAGCTCACTCCAGACTTGGCTGGAGAACTGTCGGCCATTATGAGTATTCTCCAACTCTTAATTTAGAAGGTTGATGCTATCGACCAGAATCAAGTGCGTTCAAGGAAAACATCAACTCCAAGATGGAGGCCGTTTTTCAGAACCTCAGAACTCTGTCAGGGGCACCATTGGGCAGCCCCATTAACATAAGAGTTGAATCGGCCACCAGGCGTCAGCCTGATTATTTTTCCCATAGGGCAATAATTGCCCTATACTGAGGATGTTCCCACCTATACAAGTCCTGGAAGAACAATGTATAATAACTCGCTGCTCGTGATAAACGAAGACAAAATGGTTGTGCAGCAAGTTCACCTGACTGCATACCCACCTCCGTTCCGGTGAAGGGAAGAGTTTGTCAGGCCCGTAGAGAGCGAATTCCTTCATCCTACTGAAGATTAACGACACTCTGAATATATTCCCCAGTCGGTACGTAGGAGGGAAACGACAATGCTCGAAGTGGTCGCACCACCGGAGCTCACGCCCGAAATCAGGGACTACGTTACTCAATTGGTTGAAAGGGCGATTCCTGGTGCAGATTATGCGAATGAAATTCAACTTTATCGGGCTACCTACCCTGTCAATATTGATCAGGATTACCCTTTTCCAAGGGGATATCGTGTTCCTGAGTTTGCCCGGTTTTTTGGACGGAGAGGGGATTTCACGGGCGGAACATATTGTCCGTTTCGCTCATCAGGCTGGGGAAGCCGCCACTAATGGGTTCTGGAAGCTGCGTCTGTTTCCAAGCTCCCTTACTGGATTCGCCTTTACGTGGTATATAAACCTTCCTTATAGTTCCGTGAGGAATTGGAATGACATGAAGGTCCAATTCACGCTGGCCTTTGCCCAAACTGACCCACGAGTGACCTTGCAGGATCTCACTCACATGAAACAGTAGTTAGGCGAAACCTGTAGTTGTATTCCTAAATAAACTTTGGAAAGCGCGTCTGAGGTGCAAAACTTCTATATATGAAGCTGAGCTCATTGCCATCGCTCAGGACTTCCTTCTCCTTCGACTCATAAAGAAGTTAAAGGGGAAAGTGTTCAGAGATTGAATTGAATAGGCCAGCAGGGCTATTTGATACGTGAATCTCCTTAGAAAGAAAAACCAGGTGAAAGGGAGTCTGATAGTGGGACATTTGGTAACCTATCAAACAGAACCAATCGTGGACGTTGACATCACAGAATACATGAAGGGGCAACTTTTAATGTGTGACGAATTAACAAAGAAAAATTTTCGGGCTAGAGCATCACCAAAAGCTCAGGAAAAAAGGAAATACTCCTTCGACAAGGTGAAAGCTGACGAAATCTTGAGTTCATGCTTCAAAATGGACAAATCCGATTGAATTCAGGTCACCGAATCCCTCATACTGACAGAGAAAAGTAGAGAAATTTTTATAAATGGCATGGATCATTCACTCATACCACCAGGGATTGCATCGCGTTTAGAAAATTAGTGCATGACCTGATTGAATCAAAGGAACTACATTTCCCATACCACTGGCTCCTTTTAAGGATTGTAAGGTGAGAAGGGGATTGTGTCTAGATTCTCTTTTGATGGAACAAAGAATGTACGATATTTTTTAAATGGGGAATGCGATATATATTTTTTGGGGAGTGATCGAAAGATTTTTCTCAATCAAGGTGATTTATGATGAACTATCGAAATCTTGGATGATTTGAGTGTGACTATAATTTTAAAGGAAATGTTGATTATGTGAAAAAATTTGGGATATCACAGTTAAGAATGCCAGGTTTCCACCATCTGGAAACTACCTGATCGAAACCCGATGATCCCATAGTCACCACCCGTATATTTTAGAAATTATTAATTTAAACTTAATTTTTTTAACTTTTTTTTAAAAGAACTTATCCTTTTAAAACTTCATGTCCATTTACTCGTACGTGTGCTGAACAGTTAGTGATGGACTGCCCATTTACTCGCCTAGATACAACATAGTAAGTGTGCAATCTCTTGTCGCGAAGTCGCCGGTAAATCTCCTGAATCCCGTACTCAAAGAATGTTGAAAGTGAAGATGAATCCAAGCTCTGTCACGACTTGTGAGTTTAGTTGGACGGCCTTTCAAGAATATGACTAAAACAGGTTGATCAAGCATAACTTTGAGAATTAGGCGAAGAACACCATTTCGGCTTGATCTCGTGGATCTTCAGCAACGTTGCAATGAGCACTGACAGACGTAGGCAAAACTTCCGCGAATTGTGTTAAAATTCTTCAAATAGATTGCTTTGAACTTAAAAATTCGGTGTCATTTTATAAAATATCCCATATGTTGTAACCCATAACTTTTAGTAGTTCAGTTCATTCTTGTCCCCTGACGACCTAGGAGCCCGTCGGGAGCCTCGGAATCTTTACGCTTTCCCCACTCCCTCAGTCGAACTGGGTTGCTACATGCAGAAGGTGATGGCCAGTTCCACCCAAGTGGATCAACCGCATTATTTTCAGGTAAGTAGTGATTCCAGAAAGATAAAATGGCAAGAACATCATTAATAAATCTAGAATTTCTAGGCACCATTTCTAGGAATAGGAACAGGTAAGTTGACATTTTCATCGAAGTCAGCTACGGGCAGTCCCAAATCTTGCTGTCCTGACGAACATGACAGAGTTAATGCTCTCTCATGGAAGATACCGTCCAAAAGACCACGAAGGAGAGCGTCTAGAGCTGTCTGGGCTTGGAAGCTTGGAGAAGCTGAAGAGCTTGGAATTACGCCTAAGCAGAATGATTACATTTAGCCGAGCTTCTGAGTTGGGGTCCCTTTCCAGGCTCGAGACTCTCCATTTGTCTTTCCCAGACATGGCATCTGTTTCAGAGCTTCCATCGTCTCTGCGCAAACTGATTCTATAGCACTCACGAACAGGCATACCCCGGGAACGTTACTCCAACTTGATGCTCTTGACAGAGTTGGTGCTCATAAATTTGACATTGACAGACATCGAGCTTGGTGGGCTCGATTCATTACCCAGTCTGATGACATTGTCTATCATGAAATCTAAAAGTCTCCTCAGAGTGTCCAACCTAGGGAGATTGAAGGGGCTAAAGTCACTTACGTTTAGATCGTGTACAGCATTGGTGGAGATTCCAGGACCGGAACAAATGGAGCTGTTGGAGGGACTGAGCATTTGGAAGTGCGGTTCCATTTGTGGAATTCCGGATTTGTTGGGCTTGGAAAAGATGTGGAAATCTTGGGCTGCTCCTTGTGGCAACGTTGCCGCGTTTGATCCACGAGTGTCACCTACAAGGAGCATGTTGAGGTCATTTGACGGCACTTATGATGAGTATGAACGAAGGAGCAGGGCCAGCGAATGAGATGTGCAGCAATTTTTATTTGACTCCGGCTTGGACCTGTAACTCCCCGGGATCATTAACATAGGGTAGGTACTAAAACATAATAAACAATTTCCTAAATTCATTATGTGCATAATGTAATAAAATTTCATAATAACTTTTCGTTTATTATGTACTTATTCAGAACAAAGTATACATCCCCAACTAGTTGATTTTATCATATTTTGAAATCTAAATAGATACTATATTTACATATGGATCCCTTCTTATGGACTTGTTGAGAAAGATTGTTATATCCTCTGTACAAAGATTGCTATATCCTCTGGACTTATTCAACAACAGTCAAGTCAATTGTTTTAAAAGCTCGAATGTTAGGTGAATTCATGGTATGATATATTTTATTTTGTGAATCCTAAAATTAAAATATTACAATCAATTTATTTAAATCCGGACGCAGTCAAACCACTTTTAAAAGCAGGACTGATAAGTAATAATCTTTAAGTTCTTATATTTATTTCGGATTCATGGACCAACACGAGATTCTCATATTTTTCAATTTTAGTCTAGACTAATTGGAGAAGCAGGACAAAATCTAGGGACCTAATTGTCAATTTTACAAATCATCTAAACAAACAAAACTTTAGAATTACCAGATCAACAATATCCTCACTGTTAGAGGTCCAACTGGGCCAAACCGGGGGTGCGACTGGAAGGATTGTTCCTTTCAACACGTCGCTTCCTCACGCACACAGTAATCGCAGTGACTGAGCTAGAAAAATTAACTAAGGGGGTCAAATTGAACTAAACAAAATTTCAGATTATTTTAATTTTTAATTTTAAATTAATAGAAAATTAATGTTGTCTTAGGGTCGGGGCAAGGGGTACACATCAACACCAAGACGACTGTCATTAGAGTTCAGGTCTAACGATGGACAATTTTGAAATAACGTCTTAAGATTAGGTTATACAAAATGTATTCCAAATGTCGGGATAAATATGAAAATAGTGAGAAAATTTTGGATATGTCTGATAATTTCGTCTAGATTAAACGTGACGATATTTAATTGATAATATTAGCTATCTTCACTAATTCGAGATCGGATTTTAGCATCCCACAATCTCCACCCACGACCTCAGGCCGTCGAGAGCGTGTTGGCTCCGGAAGTGACCGCGGACAAGCCGAATCCAACTGGTGTCTGGAGGATTCGTTGAATGTGTGGTCGCCGTATGAACACGCATTATTCAAATTTTTAAAATTTGAAATATATTTTAATCTTATTATTATTATTATTTATATCTTTTATTTATTTATTTATTCTAGAGTTTTATATCATTTTATTATCGCTCGCTAGAACGGTAAGACTTAAGATCTAATTCTTGTGGTTGAACTTTTAGGCGAGCACTCTGTTTCCAACAAGTAAGAATAACAAAAAGTAGAGAAATCAGTCTGAATATTTTCATATCTTTTAAAAATATATATATAATATGATGGTGGTGGTAATAAATGTGTTCTGAATTCCTTGTTGGTTACAAGTCTTATTCTAAAACCAACTTTTCTTGGTTTCTCCATCTCCCTTCCATTTACAAATACAAAATAACAACCTATTATTTCTCACCATCACTTAATCGGACGACGACGATGCTGAGTTTATTGGACACCCCATATATATTATAAATTATTAATTTAAACTTAAATTTTTTTAATGGTATTAATTTTTGGCCAGTCAAAGGTGCCGCGAGAGGATTCAAAGCCGATGGAGATAGCGAGAGTCGACGGCAATCAATCTCCTCCTTCGACTCCAAAATCAGTCCGTCAGTCATGGCTTGTCTTGTTAACTTAGCAGAAGTCATTGAAGTGGGACAGAGAGTCCGTGATGGGGAGGGAAAGGCAGTCCGGTCATAGAAAAACAAAATAACTTTGGAGAAGATAGAGGAAATGCTGCTGGCTAACTGAGATAATTCAACCCAAATCCATTCTTATATCCCACGGCCTTATCTATCGATAGTCGTTCTATTTCTTATTTCAATTTTAGCATTCACGAGGATAAAAAGGGAGCAAGAAGATTATTTCCTAGCCTAATGTTTGGTATACGATTCGTTCTGGCGTCTGCCATTGGCGTGATTGAGCGACAGTGGTGTAGTTTCTAGGAGTTCCCGAGGAGCAAGACGTCGGAAGGCTAGGAGTAGTTGGGAACCAATCCTTTACTGTGTTTTTTTAATATCGATTTTAGGTTTAGAAGCAGCTAAACGTACTTGTAAGTATGTTTACGTACTGTATACTAATCTTTTTTTGGCCCCATCGCCACGCCGACTTGTCGATTCTGTCAATATTTGTTCGTAGGACCGACTCCTTCGGATGTCAGACATTTAATGCGACCGAAAATTTGGTTTAAGTAGTAATAGTTGGACATCACGCGCATATGAATATAATTTTTCGCCCATCAAAGGTGCCGCCAGGAGTCGAAGTCACGCTATTAAAAGTATATCCCATAGCTCGCGTTCATCCTTAGGAAAGTCATGGAATGGGGGAGAGTGTGGATATAAATAACATCGCGAAGTGGACAGACAGTCTGTGATTAGGCAAAGGCATTCTAAACAATTATGGCTTCCTCCTCCTCCTCTGCTTTCATGATATTATTATCCACTTGTCTCCTGTTTTCTTTCTCAGCAGCGGCGGCTAAGACCAACGAAACCGACCGTGCTGCCTTGCTCGAGTTCAGGCACAGCATACCCGACGACCCCCACGGGGTACTCTCCTCCTGGAATGACACCACCCACTTCTGTCATTGGCGGGGCGTAACTTGCAGCAAGAGATATCCCCGCGTCACCGAATTGGTGCTCCAGGGCTCCCAACTGGGGGGTTCCTTGTCACCCTACATTGGGAATCTCAGCTTCCTCAGGATAATCAACATCATGAACAACAGTTTAGCAGGAGAAATCCCCCCTGAAATTGGGAACTTGCGTCAGTTGAGAGAGTTGCTCATGGATAATAACTCGTTTTCGGGCCAGCTTCCGGAGAACATCTCAGGCTGCACAAATCTACAAGTGATCTGGCTGCGAAACAGCAAGCTTGTTGGAGAAATACCTCGTGGATTATCGGCTTTGTCCCAGCTTCGATCCTTCAGGGTCCAGAACAACAATTTCACCGGGAAGTTCCCTGATTTCTTCGGCAACTTCTCATCTCTGGAGTTCATTGGCGGAAATCAAAATGGCTTCAGTGACCCCATCCCGGCATCTCTTGGACGATTACGAAGGTTGAAATGGATTACTCTCGGGGAAAACTTCTTTTCTGGAACAATCCCCGCCTCCATTTTCAACATAACCTCTCTGATTAGAATGAAGTTCCATGTGAACGAGCTCCAGGGAGGTCTCCCTCTGGATCTCGGAATCACTCTTCCCAATCTCAAGTCCCTCAATTTCAATGCTAATCAGTTGAGCGGACCTATTCCCCCTTCAATAGCGAATGCGACAAACTTACAGTGCCTACAGTTGCCCCATAACAATTTCAGTGGATCGGTGCCTGACCTCAAAAATCTCAATCAGTTGGGGTGGCTTAAATTTGCTGATAATCAATTGGGAAACGGCACATCGAGGGACTTGAAATTCCTCGAGTCCCTCAATTCCACCGAGCTATGGCTTCTGGATTTTAGCGGAAACAATTTCGGAGGTATATTGCCTCGGTCTATTGGGAACTTATCTTCCAATTTGAAGGTGTTGTCATTCTGGTCGAATCAGCTCAGAGGAACCCTCCCTTCAAGCATCGGGAATCTTCACAACCTGGAAAATCTAAGTATCGGCAGGAACCCATTGACGGGTATGCTCCCAATGGAAATCGGTAACCTCCACAAGTTGAAGATCCTACAAGCTGATAACAGCGATTACTCCGGGAAAATCCCATCTTCTCTTGGAAATTTGACTATGTTGACGATACTGTCGTTGGCGGGGAATGCATTCAGTGGTAGTATTTCCGCAAGTCTCGGAAATTGCCAAAACTTGCTCAGTTTGAATCTATCTAGAAACAACCTGAGTGAAACTATACCGGCGCAAGTCTTACGTATCTCTTCCTTATCAATAATTCTAGATTTATCTCGGAACAAATTAACAGGCGCCCTGCCAGATGAAGTCGGCCACCTGAAGAACCTGGAAATATTAGACGTGCACGGGAACAGTCTTTCTGGCCAAGTCCCGAGCACTCTCGGCGGATGCACAAGCTTATTGTCATTGGACATTGGGAATAATATATTTGAAGGCAACATCTCCCCGTTTCTATCTCCTCTCAGAGGACTTCAACATCTAGATTTATCGCAGAATAACTTCTCTGGATGGATCCCAAAATTCTTAGGAGACTTCCAGCTCACATACCTCAATCTATCTTTCAACCATTTTGAGGGCGAAGTTCCAAATAAAGGAGTCTTCCTAAATGCCACAAGGGTCTCGGTCTTGGGAAATTACAAACTCTGTGGGGGGATTCCAGCATTGAACTCACCAAGATGTCCTACTTCAAAACTCAAGCGTGGAAGGAAAAGAATGTTGTCTAAGATCATCATCACGATCGCCAGTGCGATTGCTGTCTTGTTTGTTCTGCTTTTATTGGTTGCATCACATCGTTGTGTTGACAGAACAAGAAGGAGCGTAAAGTCGCAGGTTGAGTTAGTTCCCAGAGGCCCTTTTCCGCAAATTTCGTACGAGGATATACTCGGGGCGACCGGTGGGCTCAATAAAAAAAACTTGATAGGTGCCGGTGGTTTTGGTTCCGTGTATAAGGGGATCCTCGAAAATTCTAATAATGCAGTAGCCATTAAGGTTCTCAACCTCCGAAATCAAGCAGCTTCGAAAAGTTTTATGGCAGAGTGTGGGGTATTAAAGAACATAAGACATCGAAATCTCGTCAAGATTTATACTGTCTGCTCGACCATCGACTTCCAAGGTAATGATTTTAAGGCGATTGTATATGAGTACATGGAAAATGGAAGCGTTGAAGATTGGTTGCATCCTAAAGTTACGCCCGAGGGAGTACGCCAGAAGTTAAGCTTAAGGCATAGGCTGCGTATTGCCGTGGACATTGCATCTGTCGTGGAGTATATGCATCACGAGTGTGACTTGCCGGTGATTCACTGTGATTTGAAGCCGAGCAATGTTCTACTTGATGTGGAGATGACAGCACACGTCAGTGATTTCGGACTCACGCGAATTCTCTCTGCCGGTGATGCTGTTGTTCAAGTAAGCTCGACGGGAGTGAGAGGGACGGTCGGCTACAGTCCTCCAGGTGGGTCAATTTTACTTTAAATGTGGTTTTGGATATTGGTTAGCTCGTACTAAGTAATGTATGCCATTTAATGCGAAATGTTGTAGAGTACGGAATGGGAAGCCAAGTGTCGAGGGAAGGCGACGTTTACAGTTTTGGAATTCTTCTGCTGGAGATGTTTACGGGAAAGAAGCCGACCGGCGACGTGTTCCAGGATGCTTGGAATATCCGAAGCCACTGCGAGGCCGCATTGCCGGAAAGCTTGGGCGAAATAGCAGACCCTTGTCTGTTTTTAAATGACTTTGGAGAAGGATCGATCGTCCGTGCTCCGCGAAGGATTGTAGAAGGTCTAACGAAGGTGTTTGAAATCGGAGTCGCATGTTGTAGTGAGTCGCCTGGAGAAAGGATGGACATCCGCGAGGCTGCTGGGAAACTACGTTCCATCAAATCTCTGGTTGGCTGAAGCTCCGAATCCCGAATACCAGCCTGATGGATTGTATCCCCGACTGGTTGTATGTTTGGTGGTAGTAGCTGAAATAAGTCAATCCCATTATTATCTCTATCTATTTGCCACCCACCTGAATGAATGAATGGAGTTTGATACTCTGTTTATTAAATCTTGTGTTTTGTTCATCATCAAATTGATTTCTGTTATTCTTCTTTGCCCCAATTGATTGAGGTGTAATATAAACATTTGAAACATTGACATGCTGCATTATTAATTACCTTATTAAGCATAATACTATTAATATGAGTTAAATACATTCTAATTATGTTTGTGGTCCTAACAATATCACCCAATAGTAAGTTACAAATTATTCTAATTATGCATGATAAGTATTCTTTTGTTCCTGGAGAAAGAGCACATGTTCCCCACTACCAGTAATCCTTGCAAGAACACCTGCCGCCATTGAAATGGTGAAACCAGCTTCGATCCCGTATGATGATCTCCCTTCCATAGATGTTCGATATGAGCTTCATCGCCAGGTGACAATCTGCGCAGATTTTTCACCACTCTTATCGGGACTCCTGCACCCGTGTTGATGAGTATGAAAGCCACGGCTATCTTCTCGCTGTGATAGGACAGTGCAAACTCCTTCTCGACGGTTATCTGGCTGGGCACCAGACCTTCCCTCTCCATCTCCTTGAGAAGCTCCAGCGCTTCAAATCCCGATCCCATTCACCGCAAGTCCCACGATCAAGCACGTCCAAGATACGAGACATTCCTCACATTCATCTCATTGAACACCTTCCTCGCTTTCCAAACACAACCGGATTTTGTGTACAGGACCAACAGCGAATTGCTAGCATGAAGATTCTCGATTAAACTGATCTTCACCATATAAACATGAAGATTCTGCACATGTGGTGAGCACGCTAACCACCGTGAAGCCATCCGGTGCCACGCCATCCGAACTCATTTCCTTGAACAGCGTCAAAGCCTCATTAGACATCCCAGTCGACGCGAACCCATTGATGACCGTAATCCAAGCGACCAGGTCTCTCTATAACATTCCGTCGAACACCTTGTGTGCGATCTCGACCTTGCCGCAGCACGCGTACAATTGAATCAATGCGTTACCGACGAACACCAACGATTCGAACCCGATCCTCAAAATGCAGGAATGCAACTTCTCGCCCACCCTAAGATCCGCCAACCTCGTGACGGCCTTCAGAACAAACGGGTGTGCGTGTCCGGCTTAACCCCGTACCCAACCATCTCCCAATAAAACTGGACCGAGGACGACGGAGTTCCGCTCTCTGAGTACCCCTTGATCATGGTATTCCAGGTGAACACACTCGTCGGGTCATGAATACCCAGGAACACTGTGCGGGCGTAGGACACGTTTCCAGGGGAGGCATCGGGATCGGAGATGAAGACCGTAAGCAAAGCGAGAAGGGAAGCAAGAAGACGTAGGAAGAAGAAGAAGAAACAGAAAGTAGGAGCAAGGACGGAGGAAGAAGAAGAAGGATAAGAACGAGAGGAAGAAGAAGAAGAGAGAGAGAGGATTGCTGTGAATTTTAGTATATTGTATATGACCCAGTTTCCATTACACTTGTATATATATATAAGGCTTATTTATCCAATATATCCTCAACTTTACTCAATTTATCCGATTTATCCTATCGTTCAACTATTATCCTCTTATATCCTCAAGTTTTGCCCGGCTTCAATTTTATCCTGTCTTAAAGATTCTCACAGACAATTAAGAATACTTCTCTTAAGCGGCTCTGATACCAGTAAGTAATCCCTACAAGAATCGAACTTAAGATAATTTTCCCAACTGTCTTTGGCGTCGGCGTTCTGCCAACCTCAAATACTCGTTTGAGTACTTTGAACTTGCCGCAAACCCAAGATTGGATTTACCTTCAAGGAAGTATTCCTCGAATTCACTCTGAACTAGAGTCAGCTCTTCTAATTTTTTAGAATAGCTTTCTATCTGCTGTGATATTTGTGATACCCGTGCTGATAGATTTTCTAGTCGATCTACTATGGTATTGAGAAGACCCGTAGTAGAATCCTTGCCTACCCCGTGATCTAAACGTAGAAGCTCGGGGTTTGGACAATCAGTCATAAGACTCTTGCTTTCGCAACTGTCGTGCTTTTGCACCACCTTCACAATCTTATTAGATTATGAAGATTATCATAAACTATACAGCGGAAAGTTTATCATACCTTAACTCCGTGGGTTGCTTAGAGGGTTCACCAAGCTTCCGCAGTAATAGAGATCCAAGAGTAGCACAATTCTCACACTAGAGAATTCAGCGAACGCATCCGCAAACTGGAGAGGCTCTTCTGTGTCGTTTCAATGCCCTTACACTGAGGGTCTTATATAGACACTCCTCATCCAAGGTTTCAGCTCAAAGCTATACTCCCTGCAAGGTCTTTAATTTGACCTTCCGTTAGTCTTAACCAATGTTGATTAATTCTAACCACCTTACTCTTGGTTTCTTAAGGTATTCTTCGAAGAACAATCAGAGAAAACATTGTTTCAGATTTGAGATCGATGTTTTCATTTTAGATTTTCTTCTGGAGGACAATCAAAGAATTCTTACTCAAAGTTTTGAGAGAGAAAATTCTCTATTCAGATTGCCTCCCCAAATGAGGTAGAGGGCTTGTGAATATATACACAAAGGAGCTGGTGCCAATGCACTGTTTGCCAGCTCAAAAGTAAAAGGAATCTAAACTATTACAAAAGTTAGTGGGGTCCTAATGACCGACAAAAATGTCCTAGTCTAACTTTGTCTAGTTGTCTCCCGTCTGCATTGGTGCGTTGTCTTGGGAGATTCCTTCCTTGTTGGCGCTTGATGGCTCGCCAACTCTTTCCTTCTCTGAGAGTCCCGGCGGGTCTTGGACCGCTTCAAGAATCTGTTGTGATATTTGTAGGGCTCTCTCATCATGCTCGATTTGCTGATTCAGGGTCTTGTCTGTGAAATCAGCAATCTTGCTCCAAACCTCGAAGGTGTCGGTTCGGAGGTGCAGCTCAGAGTTCTCTCGCCTCCAGAAACTATCTAGCAGGTCGAGCATTCTCTGCCATCCTCGGTCTCCTGCTTGTTCGTCTATAAGACTTAAATCAGACCGAAGAATCGTGACGGTTATGATGCCGTCACAGAGCACGTAGTAGTCATCTTTGCGGGTTAACACATGCTCCAGCACATCTTTTAGGAACTCAACTCTTATGGCTTTTCGGACTATTTTGTCCTTGTAGTATTTCCGCCATAAACCCCTTTGGTCAAGGTTTTGTCGTTGAGGTTCCACCAGACGTCTACTCTCACAAGGGTGGATGTTCCATACTTGCAGATTCTGCAGTATCACCTTTCCGTATAACGGATGGTCTTCTTCCTCCATCATTGTGCTAGTAATCAATGCCGTGGCATACTTGGGTCCATAGCCTAGGCATCCGAGTACATACCTCACCAACATCGGCAGTGTTTCCATACACTCTGGTTCAGATCTATCGATCTCCAGGATGTCTACAAACCCAGCATGTATGTAAGGTGCTGCTACTCCCACCATCTCTGAATGGATTCTCAAAGACGGCCACTTCCCCGATATCCAGTGTAGATATGGTTGAAGTACAGCGTTTTCCTCCAGCGAGGATTCGCTCATGTCTACTACCACCTTTGGGACTTCATAATTTTTGACATCCCCCGGTATGATTGACATAGTGGTGGAGAATATCTGCTGTCTTTCTCTTTCGACTTTAGACATCTCCTCTTCACCTGAAGCCATAATCGATAGCTTAAACTCCAGGTCTTTGATATACTCAACTGTCTTCTTTGCGAAATACTCAACTTGGCGCTTGTCATCATGTTTGATGCCGCCTAGGAGTCCTCCGCAGACTACAGACGCATCCCAACTCAGGGATCCATCCTCGAATGAGTCTTGATCAAAAAACCAGGATCCATCCAGATCCTCTTGGGTTTCCCCAACATGGCTTTTGCCACCGTGACTTTTGCCACCAGACTCTTTAACTGAGTCTTTCTCAGGAATTGCTTCCTCAAGGCTCTCTTTCTTTTCAAGACCACCTTCCAATGCCGCGTAAGCACTTCCGAAGTCGAAGTATTGCTCACACTCTATTGCAGCCATTTCCTCAGGTTCTGCCCTTGGTTCAGGGTTTACCTCTTGGACTGGCTCGCCAATTATGGCCTTAAACTTAGCCTCTTCCTCAGCATAATGCGTCTCCATCTTTCCTTTCTGTTCCTCCTTGCTTTGCAACAAAGCCTTATAGGATTTTACAGCTTGATTGATGGAAATCTTCTGCTCTTTGGCTAAGTGGTTTCGGCAGTATTCGAACTGCTCCATGGTCAAAGGAGACCACCAAGGTTCTTCAACCTTATCGTCCTTCTTAGGACCTTCCTTTCCAGAAACACCCCTTTCAGGACCAGAAGACCTAAGCCTCTTGGCTTTCCTCTTCTTTCTGGCTTTCTCCTGCGACTCAGCTTTCGCTTTGTCTCCTAGATCTGCCATTTTCGCATTTCCTTTGGAGCTCTCCTCCTTCGGATCTGCCATCTTCTCTTGAAGACTTTTCTTTACATCTCTTTCGGAGTTGGTGTTATCCTTCTCCTTCAGATCTGTCTTCCCCTTCTGGGAAACTCTCGCTTTCTCTTTGGGATTGGTTATTACCTTTCCCTTAGATCCAGCCATCCCCTTCTGGGATACTTTCGCCTTTCCCTTAGATCTGGCCTTAGCCTCCTTAGGATCAGCCATCTCCTTCTGGAGATCTGGTTTCGCCTTACTCTCGGAGTCAGCTTTTGCTTTCTCCTTAAGTTCAGCCTTCCCCTTCTGGGAATCCGCAGTTTTTAGCTTCTTAGGACATTCGTAAGAACGATGCCCCAGTTGCTTACACTGCCAGCAGAGAACTGCTGCCTTCGTTCCTGAAACGGAACCAGCATCACTATGCTCACTATCTCTCACGTTGGGACATACCTTTCGGGAGTGTCCCTCCTTCTTGCATCCCCAGCATATCTTTCTCTTTGCAGCAGGATCCATCTGCAGAGTTTTTAGAAAGAGAGGTGTTTGCAAGTTCTCTAGAGAGAGAGTCGGCTATTAAGTTGTGGTCGGACCGAATGTATTCGACCTCGTATTTATAATAGCTCAATTGCTCCTGCAACCTTAAGAGTCTAGTTTGCCTAGCTTCCTTAAGGTTCAGACTCATAAACCTTTTAACATAGGTCGAGTCAGATCGCACTAAAAATGCTTTCGGTGCCAAAAAGATGTAAAAAGCCTTTATTCCGTATTTTAAGGCTAATACCTCCTTTTCATGTATCGGGTATCGTAGTTCGTACCCCTTGAAGCTTCCCGACCAATATTTACACACCGGTTCTGGTTTGCGTCCTTTAATTTTAAGGACTGCTCCCCAATGTTCTTCAGAAGCATCAACTTCCAAGACTAACTCATCTTTATCAGATGGTAAAGCGAGTTGTGGCAAATTCTTTACCTTCGCTTTAATTCTTCTGATCGACTGAGTGTCTTCATCTTCCCATTTCCAAGGATTAGTAGAAGAGGTTTTCTTCGAAATCCTACTTAAATCTCGGGAAAGATCTTTCACAAACTTTCTTGCATAGTTAGCACATCCACAAAATCTTTGGACTTGCTTTCTATCCTCAAGTCTGTCAGGAAAATTAACTATTTTCTCGGCAATATGATTTTGCAGTTTAATCTTACCCTGCTCAATCTCCATGCCTAAGAAGTTAACTGATTCCTTAAACCATTCTATCTTTTTCTCAGATAGAATCATACCTTCCCGTCGGAAGATATCAGTCACCTTATCTAGGTGCCTCATGTGATCGTCCTCAGTCTGACTGTAGACTAACACATCGTCAATATAGACCGCACAAAATTTTTGGATTTGCTTAAAAGCATTATCCATCTTGCGCTGAAATACGCCTGGAGCATTCTTCAGGCCAAACGGCATTACCAGCCATTCAAACATTCCTTGCGGAGCATTGAAGGCAGTTAGAGGAACCGATTCTTCCTCCATCTTGACTTGCCAGTATCCACTTTTTAAGTCAAACTTAGAGAAGAACTTTGGTTGGCTCAGACTTACCCTATCAATTAAATCTCCCGCAGTGGGAATCTTATAGCCATCGTCCTTTGTAGCTTTGTTAAGCTGACGATAATCTATAACCATGCGTGCTTTCCCTCGCACCTGCTCGGCATGATTTATAACCATAAAGGCAGGACTAGAATGTGGACTGTAACTGTCCCTAATCAAGCCTTTTCCAAGCAACTCAGGAATTTGTTTATCAAACTCCTCAACCATTTCAGCCGTATACGTAATGTTTCTGGCTCTTATTATGGTTCCGGGATCTTTCAACTCTAATCTAGCCCTGAGGCCATTTCGAGTCCATAACTTCAGTGGATCTTCACTAAAATTATCGGCTAGTTTTATTAGGAACTTATCCCATTTTGTTCCTGTTAACTTAACAGCCATACACACTTCTTGTTTTGGAAACAAGTCGTCATACCAGCTAGAACTTCTGGTATTCGTTGGAGAAAACAGGGTTTGTTCCCATGAATCGTTCTCATCCAACCGTATATCACCACGTTGAGCTCGCACTCTGAAAGCTCTTTCACATGGGATATCACCACAGTATTCTGTCCTTTTTACCGGATAAAAGCCAAATTTTAACCGAAGTCTTGGCTCTTGTAGAATACTTATTTTTACCCCACCGATGGAAACATCATTTTCATTCTGCACAAAAGGAAGGTTTTCCTTCTGACCCTTCAAAAAGGCGTTACCAATAATGATGTCGGCCTCTAGTAAAGGATGTGCAAGAATCTCTTTAATGATGAACTTTTGTCCACCAATAAAGACAGGCACGTTGCTTGCCTTATGACCAACGATTGTGGCCATACCATCGACGTTAACCATGTGGATGGGTTTCTGCAGTGGTTCCCACCACTCATCTGGCAGAGCATTGAGTCTAGCACATGTTATGCTACACCCAGTATCTATCAGAGTATCCAGAGAATACTCATAGTATCCAGGAAATTTGAAAGTTAGAGCCACATATGTGCTCATGTCTTCCTTCCTAACACTAAACCCAATATTCTCAGGAACTTCCTGGGATGGTTCTATCATCTTCCAGATATCGTCTATTGGAATAGACCTTTGCTCGGCTATTTGTTCAATAACCTTACAAACTTCAGGAATCATAGATAAAGAGTATTCCATATCGGTAACTCTTATCATCCTTATGGATTCCTCTCTCGGTTGATCTACAGGGTCTTCATAGACCGGTAATGATACCTGTCTATACCCTACGATTCTACCCGTATGTTGCGACGGGGTCCTTGAATCAACAGACCTTCGAGACATCTCTTCTACTAGTGGAGGTGCGCTTGCGACCTCTGGTCGGGATACTATTACGTCTTCTCCCACATCACTAGCTCTTGAAGAGACTTCAGAGGGCGCTCTATTGAGCGGTTCTCTCAGGAGTGGCATCCTCACAGGCAAATGCCTGTCAGCCCTTTCGCTAAGCATAGGCAAATGCCTATCAGCTCTAAAACTGTCTCTAGACGGTTCACCCAACATTAAAGTAATCTCGTTACCTCTTTGTCGGATATTGGCCGCACTAATCGGCCTAGAGCTACTACCAGGTTCAGTCATAACCCAGTTTCTTGGCCAGGTTAACTCTAATGGGTTTACCTCTCGCCTGTGAAACTGTTGGTAGTTATTATGACCTTCTTCGAACAACTCGGTAAGTCTTGAGATGTTCCTCACACCAGGACTAGTTGTATTTACCAATCGGTAAATCACTCTAGTGTGATACGCCAAAAACTTGGCCTGGGAATTCATTCTATCCATATTCATCGATTTGATCCTTAAGGTCAATGAATTTCCCAAACAGCGATCGTTCAGGGCCATCATGAAATTTGGATGGACCTGGAACCATACAGGGCCATGCGCTAGATTGGCCTGTATTCCTGATATCAGCTGATCTCTAAACTCTCGCCAACGTTTATCAATCACTGCTGCTACCACAGGACTATCCGCTGGTAAATGAAACAGCGGGATTAGTCCTACTTGGATCAACCCAATGTGTATATAGTTATATACACCTCTCGCACGTTGCATGGTTTCCCTAATGCGTTGTACGTTGAGTAGTGGGATATCCAAAGTCTCAAGTTCCGTACTTGTCACTTGAGCCGTTGCTTCTGTTTGTGAGATGTCTATTATCGATCTAAAATTAAATCTCGATACGTTATAGACTTCCCTCACATTAACGTTAGGCAACCTCCATTCCAGCACTGACTGGGATGGATCTTCGTACTGGTGGAATTCCTCCAGCACCTGATTCGATGCTTCCAATGGAACCATCTCATCACCATCTTCGTTCTGCACTGCTCTCATCATAAACAGATGCATTTTCCAAAGATCAGAATCCTCTTCCGAGTCTGTATCGTAATCAGATACTACCTCGTAAATTGATTCTACTTCCGAGTCTAAGTCGGAAATCTCCTGCTCATCTATTGGTTCATAAGCAAGGACTTCTTCCTCATAACTCCTGTCATCCAAGAAGATCATACGGAGTCTTTCTCTCCTTTGGTTCTTCTTCGGACAACTATCCGCTTTGTGGTCTTTTGAACCACAAAACCAGCAGCAATTGCAGCTGCTCAAAGGCTTCCCCTTAGGACACTTAGGTTCTCTGCCATGCTTGCGCTTGAAGGCATCGATCCTATCTTTATCCTTAAGGTTATCCCTTCTCCTTACAAACCTTCTTGGTTTGTAAGCAGGACTTCCTCTTTGCTTACGCTGGACGTCCTTCTTGGGCCAAACTTTTCTTTTGTTGTACCCAACAAACTTCCTCTTACGAGGAAAGTTCCTTCTCTGTAAAGAGTCTCCTGAGGTACTGCGAGTATCGCATCCATACCTTCCAGGCACATACTCTATCTGAGAACAACAGCTCTTGTTTAGGTATGGTAGCTTCTTAGCTGCCTCCTTAACCTGGAGCTCAGTACACGCTTTTCTCATCGCGTACTTAACCGCCTGAATCTTACCACCGAGTCCAAAGACAATCTTCTCCTCACTCAGAAGTAATTCATAGGCCTTTTGCGCCACCTCCGGCCAAGGTTCAGGAAGTTTTGCAAAAAAGGTTCCCAATATGAACTGTTGAGAGACTACATCCAGATTGTAATAATATTTCTGGAATTCACATACGTAGCTATCAAACAGGCACATATCGCAGATCTGTAGTTTAACCAGAGCGGTCAATGACTGCTCTTTTTCCACAGTCTCAGTGGATAATGAAAAACCACAGAACTCACGTTTCAGGGCATCAGCAATTATTGCCAATACTCCGTCAACCGTCAGCGCTTGATCTATTTTTTCTTTGATATCAGTATGAGCCACCAAAGATTTCCAATATTTCTGCGCTGTTCCCATGAGGGCTGCTACACATAATTCATAGACAGATCCAGGGGATAATATCCCTGCGGATGCAGTCATTCGAATTAATGATAACCACTCATCTATCTTTTCAGATACATGCTTTTCACAATCTATGTCAAGAAAAGCACCAGGGGTAATTATAGGCTTCAAAACATTATCCCTAGGAACAAACTCTTGTTTGGTTCTATGTGGGTAATCGGGCCTGTAAATTTCCCTCTTCGCAGTTACCAGTTCATTAAACGTTCTGTTATCTAAATGAACTGGAGCATCTTCTGCCAGACCTAAGGCTTTCCTTAAGTCTTTTGCCAACTCCCCACTTTGAGAGTTCAAGTTTGCACTTCGCTTCTGTGTATCCAAAATGAAAGGAGCCACTGACTCCTTGTACATTTCTTCCACACTTTTGCCTTGATTCTGTTTGGAATTTCTTCCTCCCAGATTCAATCTTTCGACTGGTTTTCCTGTTGTACTTTCCAGTCCTGAGGTCGCCTCGGCTTCAGGCCTCTTTAAACCTCTTTCTCTATCCAGAGCGTCTAGTATGTTGTTTACATATGCGCCTACTTCCTTTGCCATCTGGTTTCGGCTTTCTAGACTTTCTGTACTCCCCTGAATGGCTAACTGAGTTAGAGCATCATTTATACTCTTGCTCATTCCAAAGGGAGACAATCTAGACTCTGGAACGAACTCCAATCGAGATGGAGTCCCGGAAGGATTTCCTGAGGATTTTCCTTCTCCAGCCATTCTGAGAAATCTACTTTAGACTTTTATGGATATTTTTGAAAAAGGGGCAAAGTCTAGGTTTTCTGAGGATATTATCTAAACCTTAGGATAAATTGGAAAATTTTTGTAACTTTGGGATATTTTGGATAAAGTGGCCTATATATAAAGATAGACTAACAGAAAAAACAACCCCACGCCCAGCGCAGTGTGCAGTGTCCAGCGCAGTGCACGCAGCATACAGCAGACACAACATTCCCTTCTGTCTCCTTTCTGTTGTTATACCAGATAACAAACTTCAGCGGTGGGCTCAATCCTAGGCTCCAACTTTAGTAGACTGGGCTCCAACTTCTGTTGGGCTGTGCTCAACACTCCTCCTGTTCAACAGGAGATGAGTGCGTAGACGAGGTGTTTGGCAACCTGATAGGACAGGGAGACCAACCCCCCCCCCCCCCCCGGCGGAGAGCGAAAGCATGCACCTGCTTGAGCTTGGGCACGGATGGCCGGCAGGTTGATCAGCGCAACACATCGCTGGTCATGGACGAGAAGAATCGGAAGCCTAAATGTCTCTTGATGGATAGCTTAGAGAGCATTTAGGATGGGGATGTCATGGCGGACTGAGACTTAAAGAACTACGTAAAATATAATGACCAGAACAAAGATGGCGACCAGTCCTAATCCTGTGTGCGACCGGCAGTCGACTAGATAACACGCGGAAGAGTTTTATGCATCATGTCGATGGAGAGACTGGTCGTGGTAGGTCCAGGGATTCGAGAGTACGACAACCATCGATGACGGCCTCGAAGTTCTTTGGCGAAGAAAGTCCCAACAAAAACACCGCAGGACAGTCACATACTGCAGGAAGAACGCCTTCATTTTTCAGACCAAGTGATCAAAAAACATTCCGGGAGCCCTGGAAATCGGCCACAGGAAGAAGCTTCAGAGTAACATTCCCCAGCCATGCAAATCTACAAGCCCAGATGACCAGAAACTTCATAATAAATCACGGTGGGTGGCCGCCTAGTAACCGTAGAAATCCCAATGAATGTAGGTGTTGCCTTCGTAGTCATAAACAGAATGCTCATCCAGGTAGTTGTATCGGAGCACCTATCCGAGCGATCAAAAGAAAGGTCATAGCCATTGAATCCACTGGCCGTTTAACGTGAAATATTGTAGAGTATGGAATGGGAAGTCAAGTGTCGAGGGAGGGCGATGTTTACAGTGTTGGAATGCTTCTGTTGGAGACGTTTACGGGAAGAAAGCCGACCGACGACATGTTCCAGGAAGCTTGGAACATCTGAAGCCACTGCGAGGCTATATTGCCAGAAAGAGCGCGAGAAATAGGAGACCCTTGTCTGTTTCAAAATGAGTTTGGAGAAGGATCAAATGCCCATGATCCTCGAAGGTCTCGAGAATGTCAAGTCGCTGGAAGAAAGGATGGACATCCACATTGCCGCAGCAAAACTAAGGTCCCTCAAATCTCTGGTGGTCTCAAGCTCGGAATCCCGCTCAGATATAGCAGTTGAGATGAAATACCTAAAATGAATCCATCGTATCCCAGGCCGCTTACATGCTCTGTTTATATCGACCCTGGTGTTTGTTCATCAATTTTATTAGGAAAACTTATGAAAAAGTGATTATGTGATAATGAAAGATTACTTAATTAGAAGTATTTATTTAAATTAATCAACTTAATATGTGGTGACACAAATATTTTTTGAACTATTGTTCTATTATTCGATATTATATTAAAAATATTAAAGTATATAATGCAATCAAGGTAAGATAAGATAAATGAAAAACAAAGTTATTTAATTTACACTGTGTTGGGGAGTCACTATATATTTTTTTGTAGATAACTAGTAAGAACGAGCTCATCATAATTTGATCATCTGTTTTTAAATTCAGTAACCGGTTAATAGAAATCATTACGAATAAACATATCACATAATATAAATGGATTTAACGGATCTCAACAATACATTATGTGAAAGTGGATTCTCCGGATCTCAACAAGCGAGTTGTAATATCATGCGAAATCTCCCAACTCCAGCATGCATATAGAATCTTAAATAACTCATAAGCAAATAAAATGACGTAACTAGGAAAGTCACGACAATATGTGAGTGCGCAATTAATATTTATTATCATACACAAGGTCATTCAGGACGTCTAAATTAGTATCCGTTTATGCATACCATAAGAGGTTGTTTATACAAAATAAACCGTGAGCCAGTAAGCAATAAATACAATGATAATCGATAAATGTATGACCATCAAATAGAGATCAATGCAGTGTCTCAAACTCTCTTTTAGGCAAAGTAGGTAACATACAACCAACCTCCCAAATGCGCTAAAACTTCCCCAAGTGCAAGAGCTAAACCTTTGGGATGAAGAAAGGTCATGCACCAGTACCCCTAAGTCACCAAACATGCACAAATTTAATCATTCTTAATCACGGAGAGTGAGTGGGAATGTGAGAGAACTTTATCTGTCACTTTGCCTGAGCTAATTTGGCAGCCAAACAAACCAGTGGACAAATAAAAAATAACTCACCCAGATGTATGCGCCCGTGAAGCACATGTCAAATATTTATAACATAAATATGAATGAACTCAACTTGCTCACATAATTATGCAAGTAAATACATTACGTATCCTGATATACCAACGAGTTAAAAAATAGTAAACAATCTCAAGAAAATAACAATTGCATTTTATACTATATCTATTCTTTCGATATTGGTTTTCAAATACTTTAAGATAAGAAGTCTTGTTAGTTTGTGTACGCGCGCGCAGGCGGGTCCACGTGCCTTAGGCGTGCGCGAGGCAGTTAGGGCTGCCCGAGGATCCGGGCCCGCTCCCCCGAGGCCCAGTCCGGTCGGTGTGACGGCTCGAACTCCGGACGCTGCGGAAAGAGGCCCCAGGGTTGGGCTTTCCCTTGATTCGCGAACGGGTCTGCGGGGCGTTTTGCCAATCACCCGAAGGTGGCGAGCAAAAGGCTACGTTAAGGCCTCGCATCGCGAATTTTGGGGAGGGTCCAGTGAGCCGCTCGAGTCTGCCGTCACCTCATCCTAAATGGCTCCGAAAAAGGTGTATGGGGTTTAGTTTAGCTTTGGAAACGTTTGTTCGGAGTCGCCACTGATTTAGTTAAAAATGTGATTTTAAGTCGAAAAAATCAGAGTTCTGGGTTCGGGGATTCCTATTTACTAACCTTAATATTCTACCACATGCGAAAAGGGTGGCGATTTGTCCAAAAAAGTTCCGATCCGGGAGTAGGCCGGACTTTTATCGACGTTTTAACAAGTGTTGCACCCGACTTTAGGTGGGTTTGATTAAAACCAAGCACGCGACGTATAACCTAAGTGTCTAAGCAAGCGCGCAAGCACAAACAATTATTTAGATGAAAAGGGTGGGGAGAGGGCGGTGATTGCGAGCCTATGCACTTGGACCCGCAATCCATTACAAGTGGGCTTTTAAAATGAAATTCGGGGAGGCCCGCACCTCCCCTTTGTACCTTAGATTGAAGGTTGAGGCCGCTTTGTATCTTGAAGCCCACGGTTTTTATGCCGGGGTAGAAACACGCGATTTGATACACGCGTCTTCGAGTTAATCTTCGAAATCTTGAATTTGGTCCTCCGAAGTTGCATGCTCAGTGTACATGCAAAGAAAATGTAAGTATGCTTAGTATTGTCGAATTTAAATGAAATTCGATAAAATTGAGAAGAGTAAGGCATGTCTTACCGTGTTCATTGAGATTGCTGAAGTTGATGTGTATTGTCGAAGATATTCGAGAAATTTCTCCGCATTTTACATGCAAAACAAAGGGAGATGGATGTTAGCAATGCCAATCAAAGATAAGACGTTAACTCATATATATAAGAATGCAAGTGGACTTAAATAGAAGCATGTCAATTTTAGAAAAATAATGAGACTCTTAAACGTAACAACATCGCGTAGGAAAATTAAAATTTCTACAATGGTCGAGAAATTAAACTAACAAATTCTTGTTAGAATTGAAATGGCACGCGAAACCAAGAATTCAACTTACCCTGTGACCGTTTGATAAAAAGGAAAACTCATCTAACCGTTTGACTAGAGATTAGAAAGAAAATGTCACGTGACCATTTAATTAAAAAAAAAACAAGGAAGAAAGCATTACCTTCCCAAATTCCTCATCGTAGTCTGCCAGAGGAGTTCCTCAACCCAACCCATTTGAAGCCGGTGCGGTTGCTGAATCCATCGACGCGAGATCCCGGGGACACTTTGCTGCGACTGATTGCAGGACTTGGCGCCATGGAAGGTCAGAGGAGGCGGGGCTGTTCGGGGTCGTCGTAGTCTGAACTTGGGTGCGCCGGAGGAAGCTTCTCTGCGATTTCGCTGACGCCAGAGGGGGATGCCGGGGATGATGGTTAGCTGCGACGGGTCGGAGGAGCCGCTGCCGGAGGGGAACGTTGGAGGGAGACCCAAGGATGGCTTGTCATTCCTTGCTGATGCTGAAGTGAAGAGGGGGTTGTCAAAGTTAGAAGTGTCCTGAGCTTCTTGGGGACGCCGACGGAGTCTGCTGAATCTGGGGTAGGAGGTTGTCTCCGGTGCCGCAAAGAGGGAGACTCCGCTGCAGTTGGCGCGACGTCAATACTACTGGTATTAGCTTCCCGTTATGTTATTCGCTTAACCTGCACAGGTAAAATAAAACATCAAAGCCAAAGGAAACTTCCTGTGACGTGCAGGTGTGGTCACGGAAGCTTGGACGCTGTTCCCCGTCAACAACGCTAGGGAAGGTAACTGGCCAAGCCATTTGGAGGAGTGTTTCTGTCGTCCTAGCGGGGGGATGCCACCATTATCGTCCATCATGGCCCGAGCTTCTCAGACTGTCGTAGCCAAAGGCATGGGGATCCGCCGTTACCACGGAAGAGGTCTGGTCAGGCTGAAGTTTCCTCGGTTTGTTGGTGTAGAAGCCGTCTCCGGTTGTGGTCGACGACAGTTGAGCTTGAGTTGGTAAGGAGGGGGTTTCCTGTTGTTGAGTCGAATCTTCTTACCTTGGTGAAGATGCAGGAAACGGTTGAGACCTTTGGTAGTAACGGCAGCTGGAGGTGGTTGATGAAGTTTCCCTGGCTGTTGAAAGGAATCAAGGGAGAAGGGAAGAAGACGATCACTTTGTCAACCTCCTCGGTTCTCCTCCGAAAAATGAAAGAAAATCCCTCCCCAGAATAATTGGTAAGAAAAAATTTTGAATCCCCTCCTGATCAATCTCCTTCTCCCAAAGAAAAATGATCCCCCTCCTGATCAATCTCCTTCCCCCAAAGAAAAATGATCCCCCTCCCTCATTCGAGAGAATGAAACTTCATTTTTATATCCCATTCTCTTTACAAATTCAGTTCCAATTTTGTTGGATTTTGACCGGAATTCCTCTAATCTCGTTGAGATTCAAGGTTGTTGTAAGTAATTAGTTTCCTTTTAGCTTTCTGCAGGTATTAATGAGGAGATTGTGTTCTTGCTCAGGGGGATTCGAGCACGGTAAGATCGTCCTTTGGGAGATTTTTGTCGGGGAAAACCCAAAAAGCAGGTAAACCGTTAATTCCTTTGGTCTGAGCTGCATCGTGGGCTTGCTTTTGTAATGGGTTTGGCTTGTTATTGCGGGCTGAGCTGCCTTGGGCTCGTTGGGGAAATGTGGGTTGAAGTTTTGGTGCTTGGGTTTGTTCATACTTTCGGTTTGTCTTGCTCAGCCTTTGGAGTTGGGCTGTTCTTGCTTGGCCCTTTTCTTTGGCTTGGTTTGTAATTCTCCTCCATGACTCGAAGCTTTTGGTAAGCTTCCTCTGGCCACTTACCAACATTCGAGTTTCCTGCCTGCCTTAGGCTAGCTGACATTGATGACATCTCTGCAAGGTTTCTTTGGGATTGATACAATTTCTGTTGATCAATCATATTCTGCTGCGTTTGCTGCGTTTGAAGTTGGGCATTGGACGGCCTCAAACTGTCAAGTTGTGGTACCGGTTGCGGCCGCTGCTCCTTTTGTTAGTGTATGTTGCTGTATATGTTGTTGTATATGCATCTGATGCTGAGCTGCTGGAACTGATGTTGCTGTTTTTGTTGTTGTATTTTCTGCAGTTATTGCTGGCTATTCATCTAGTGGTTGCGGTTTCGGATGCCTCATGCGGCTGCACGGCTGTAGAAAAGACAAAAGGTTGTGCAGCATCAAATGCAGGAGTATGGGTCTGCCTTTGCAGGAGAAATTGCTGTTGAGATTGTTGTTGCAGTTCCAAGGACTGCCTTGCTGTCATCTACCTCCAGGTTAGTGCTCTGACTTGTGCCTGTTGGCCCATTGCTTTGCATGTTCTGCACAGGCAGCTGCTGGTAGTGCATCTCAGCAATTTAGCTGGATCATCATGTCTGTATCCCCACGCAAGGGGTACGTTGCGATTATTTGAAAGCATCCTGAGTCTTCTATTTTCATCACTGACAGATGGCGACGTCAAGCTTTGCCGTGCCAGCAGAAGTTGCTGCTGATGCTAGCGCTTGTCATTTTACTTTCAGCTGCAAAGAAGAATGAAAATTGTTGAGCTCGAACAGGCCTGATTTCGTGGCGGGGAAGCAGGCGAGGGGAATGCCGACACGCCTGCACTGGAGGAAGCCGATGCGAACGCCGAGAGTAGCAAGATGGAAGAGGTCGATTAAGCAATCCTTTCGCCGAATTGTTCGCCCATTGACGGGCCGTTATTTTGTCGTTCTTTACCCCTTTTTGCGGGATTCTAAATTTTTAGGTATGTCCAAATGTTTTGCCGATCTCCTTACGATATGAATTCGGCACCTGCTTTTCTTTTAATGTCTATTGGCCCTCCTCCTTCTTCAAAGAAATAAAAAAGAAATAAATAAATGAGTTGGGGCTTGGGCTTTGGCCAAGATAGGAATATATGTTGGGCTTATTATTGTTAAGAACCATTGCTTTAGGTTTTTATGTTAATTTGAGGTATTACAGTTTATTACGAGTGATTTAGAGAAATTCCAACCAAGAACGGATGTGTTGTCTCCCTACTGGGGTCGCTATGTGCTTACGTAGAGCAGTCACAGGTTAAAACCCAAACAAAGGGATTTTGGAGTCACCCTTCGCAGTGCATAACCTCAATCACATGGACTGCAGAATTAGCCACTGTTCACAGTGCATTATCCCTTCCAGATAGTGTCTAGAGCTACTCACAGGGCTTCTATACCATATATCTTACGGGTTCTTTGTGGAGAAGCTGAAAGGCTATTCACATCACCCTCTATAGAAGTATCGTTTTACTTTTGTCACGTTATTTCATGGACGTTATCAGCTACAACAATCTTTAATATTCTGGAGTTGATCCCATTGATCGAGCTTTAACTTATAACCGCTTGGTAGTGTAGAAACCTATAAGATTTTGTACCAACTTTCTACTACAACAAGCGCCTTTCAGGACATAGACTAGACTTTGCCGATCATGCCTTGGTTAGTCAAATCTCCGGGGACTTGATAGCATAAGCCTTAATGTTGTCTATTTTTAAATGAGTTTGAAGAAGGATCCAGCGTCCGTGCTCCGCGAAGAATTCTAGAATGTCTGGCTAAGGTGTTCGAAATTGGAGTCACATGCCGCAGGCCGATATCAACGATTTATAACTTAAAACATTACTTCACAATTGGATCCCGCCGTAAATTGATTTACGTTGATTGCTTAACATAGGTGATTATAAAGTAGATATCATTTCCATATATTCCCAATTCAAAACTGACTTCTTTTGATCTCTCTCATGTGTAAAGAAGCAATGGAAAGCATAGAGTGGGCACAGGGGGAGATGGAATAGGGTAATGATTTCTATGGGAGATACATAAAACCTTCTTTTTATGTATCTCTAAAGATACATCATCCGAGTATTTACTTGGAGATCACCTCGTTCAATCTCCAACGGCATTAGCTTATCAAGTGATGTTGTTGTAAGTTCAGTATACGTTCATTATAAGTCATTTGTTCGACGTTTGAAGTAAAAGTACTCTATTCACTATCAAAACTCGAAATCCAAAACCAATATTGTTCGTGCCGCATATTTTCCAAAATGTTTTTACGTAAATATCGTGTCGGCCCACCGTGGTCCCAAAATAGCCCACAACCCCAACCCAACGATATGATACCCTCCCGTGGCATAGCCCAGTCCCCATACTTGTTTGATCGTCGACCCTAAAGGCTACGACAGTCGAAGCGGAGGTGGCATTGAGGGGCACCCATGGAAGGGAGGCAGAGGAGGAAATGGTCAAAAAGGCAATGTTTTTATAACCACAGACAAGATTAAGGGAATCAAGTTTTAAAGTAAAGAGTAATTTTCATTTGTCGGGTAATAATCTCCTTCGAGTCCAAGTCATTGTTGCTTTTCAGACATTTTCCCCCGGCAAAAGTAACCCCGTGACTCACGTTCATTTTTATATAAAGGATTACGCGTAATCTACTATTTAGAAAAAATTAATAAAAATAATACTTACGAATTAAAAATATAATTATATTTAAAATATTGATATGATTTTGAGCAGACAAAAGCCTAAATTATATGACTTGGTTATGGCGTCTTGTTAAATAGCAAGAGAACAGATCTTGTTAACATTTATGTCGAAGACAAAATGGTTTTATTAAGTATTTGTCCTGCTCTCTATATCGAAGAAGGAACAAATGCCATCGATATTATCAAACCGGGTGTTCTAAGAAGAAATCTAGAAAAAAATAGATTTTGCATGGGTTTTTTTTGTATTAATATTACATTGGTATACATAAACCCAACATGGAAAAAAAATCTCAAATTAAAAGACTTTTATAATACATTTTCTTTCTCATGAAAATATTTTAATTGGCGTATCCATTCATAAGTACAGGACCCGCCTTCATTTAGTATTCCGTAATTACGTGATATCAAACACGCTTATGAACTTATCCTCGAACGTGGATCCTCGTTACGCATTGCGCAGGAAGTCACGTCCATCATCTAAACCTACGAAAAAATAAGGGTGAGATTGTGATTACATAAAAAGTTTAGCCCGTAAGGAGCAAGTGAAATTGTGAAGGCCATCAAAAGTCAAAGTCGCTTGCAAGTCATCAAAAGTTTGTCGGAGATCTAATCAAATCGAAAGTAATTTTCTCATAGACTCCGAGTCATCTAGGCGGGTCTACATTTCTAAAGTCTCCTTCATTTAAACTTTTATGTGTGTGATTTATGGTTTAAATAAGCTTAAATGATAAAAAATTTTTATATTATGATTGAAAAATGTAATTAAACTTGAATTATATTTTCTCCGTTTTCTTCATTAGAAAAAGCTCATGCGATGGGTTACTACATGAAAAATTCCACGTCGGCCCACCCCAATCCCAGCATATAAGCCCAACGGAATTCAACTTTAAAACCAACAGAGAATATAAGAAGTAACTCATTGACTATATATGCTAGTATGGAAGGTGTTTTTTATTCAATGTGAGACTTTGGGTTATAAACAGTTATTTAAACAAACTTTTGACTAATTGTAAAACGTGCTGTGTTTCATTGATATTGCTTTTTTTTCCATTACCATCCCCCTTTCATTTACATTTACAATTCATCTTAGATGATAAATGAATGTTGGGTTTATTAGAAAGTTGAGAAATGGGAGGGTTATAAATGGCAAAAAAGGATGCCACCAAAGAGTAGAGTTGGGTTACTCAGTACTACTACTACTAGTCATAAAAAATAATTATGGGTTCACGCTCTGCTATTGTGATATTATTCACTTGCCTCATGGTTTCTTATTTTGTCCAGGGAGCAGCGGCGGCTAAGGCCAACGAAACCGACCGAGCTGCGTTGCTCGAGTTCAGGGGCCGCATACCTGACGACCCCGAGGGGGTTCTCTCCTCCTGGAATGACACCACCCACTTCTGTCATTGGCCTGGCATAACTTGCAGCAGGAGACGTCCCCGCGTCACCGAATTAGTGCTCCCAGGCTACAAACTGGGGGGCTCCTTGTCTCCCTACATCGGGAATCTCAGCTTCCTCAGGATATTATACCTCAACAACAATGGTTTTGCCGGCGAAATCCCTCCTGAAATCGGGAACTTGCGTCGGCTGGCAGGGTTGGGCCTGGAAAATAACTCGTTTTCGGGTCAGCTCCCGGAGAACATCTCTGGTTGCACAAGCCTACGAGGTATCCTTCTGGAGAACAACCACCTTGTTGGAGAAATACCTCGTGGAATATCCGCTCTGTCGCAGCTTCGACTCTTCCATGTCAGCAAAAACAAACTCACTGGGAAGTTCCCTGATTTCTTCGGCAACTTCTCATCTCTGAAGATTATTGGTGGACAATTTAATGGTTTCAGCGGCCCCATCCCAGCATCCCTTGGGCGATTGCGAAGGTTGCAACGGATTTTTCTCGCAGAAAACTTCTTTTCTGGTACTGTACCCACCTCGATTTTCAACATAACCTCTCTGATGTTCATAGAGTTCACGGAGAATAAACTCCAAGGAGGTCTCCCTCTGGATGTCGGAATCACTCTTCCCAATCTCCAGTTCTTCAATATCAATGCTAATCAGTTGACCGGGCCTATTCCCTCTTCAATAGCAAATGCGACAAACTTAACGGTTCTAGGTTTCACCCAGAACAATTTCACCGGATCGGTACCTGATCTCAAAAATCTCAATCAGTTGATGTGGCTTGGTATTGGTAGTAATCAATTGGGAAACGGCATGTCGGGGGACTTGAAATTCCTCGAGTACCTCAATTCCACCAAGCTCCGGCAACTGGATTTCAGCGAAAACAATTTGGGAGGTACATTGCCTCGGTCTATTGGGAACTTATCTTCCAATTTGAAGTATTTGGCATTCTGGTCCAATCAGCTGAAGGGGACACTCCCTTCTAGCATTGGGAATCTTCACAACCTGGAATATCTAAGTATCGGCAGGAACCCATTGACGGGTATGCTCCCAATGGAAATCGGTAACCTCCACAAGTTGAAGAACCTACGAGCACCACACAGTGAATACATCGGGGAAATCCCATCTTCTCTCGGAAATTTGACCATGCTGACGGTGCTTGCGTTGCGAGGGAGTGGATTCAGTGGGAGTATTCCAGCAGGCCTCGGAAGATGCCAAAACTTGATCGGTTTGGATCTATCTGGAAACAACCTGAGTGGAGCTATACCATCCCAAGTCCTTGGGATTTCTTCCTTATCAATAGTTCTCGATTTATCTCGGAACAAATTAACAGGCGCCCTGCCAGATGAAGTCGGCCACCTGAAGAACCTAGCATTATTATTCGTGTACGGGAATAGTTTTTCTGGCCAAGTCCCGAGCACTCTCGGCGGATGCACTAGCTTGGTGTACTTGGATATTGGGAATAATCTGTTTGAAGGCCACATTTCCGCATTTCTATCTCCTTTGAAAGGACTTCAACATCTAGACTTATCACGGAATAATTTCTCCGGTGGCATCCCGAAATTCCTAGGAGACTTCCAGCTCGAATATCTCAATCTATCCTTCAACCATTTCGAGGGCGAAGTTCCGAATAAAGGAGTCTTCCTAAATAACACGGGTGTTGCGATCATGGGAAATTACAAACTCTGTGGTGGGATTCCAGCATTGAACTTACCAAGATGTCCTACTTCAAAACTCAAGCGTGGAAGGAAAAGAATGTCGTCGAAGATCATCATCGCGATCGGCAGTGGGATTGTTGTCTTGTTTATTCTGCTTTTGTTGGTTGCATCACATCGTTGCGTGGAGAGAAATAGAAAAAGGAACGTAAAGTCACAGCCTGGGTTGGTTCCTAGATGCACTTTTCCAAAAATTTCTTACGAGGATATACTCTGGGCTACCGGTGGGCTCAATCAAGATAACTTGATCGGTACCGGTGGTTTTGGTTCCGTGTATAAGGGGATCCTTGGTAATTCTGATAATGTCGTAGCCGTTAAGGTTCTCAACCTCCGAAATCGAGCAGCTTCAAAATGTTTTATGGCAGAGTGTGAGGTATTAAAGAAATTCAGACACCGAAATCTCGTTAAGATTTCAACTGTCTGTTCAACCATCGACTTTCAAGGTAATGATTTTAAGGCGCTTGTGTATGAGTACATGGAAAATGGAAACCTAGAAGATTGGCTGCATCCTAAAGTTACACACGAGGGAGTGAGCCGGAAGTTAAGTTTAAGGCACAGGCTTAGTATTGCCGTGGACATTGCATGTGCTGTGGAGTATCTGCATCACGAGTGCGACGTGCCGGTGATTCACTGTGATTTGAAGCCGAGCAATGTTCTCCTAGATGGGGAGATGACAGCAAAGGTCGGTGATTTTGGACTCACGAGAATTCTCTCTGCCGATGATGTTGTTGTGCAAGTAAGCTCGACAGGAGTGAGAGGGACGATCGGCTACAGTCCTCCAGGTGTGTGAATTTTATTATAAATGTGGTTTTAGATATTTGTTAGCTTGTACTTAGTAATATAGGCCGTTTAACGCGAAATGTTGTAGAGTACGGAATGGGAGGGCAAGTGTCGAGGGAAGGTGATGTCTACAGTTTTGGAATTCTTCTGCTGGAGATGTTTACGGGAAAGAGGCCAACCGACGACATGTTCCAGGATGCTTGGAATATCCGAAGCCATTGCGAGGCCGGGTTGCCGGAAAGAGCAGGAGAAGTAGCAGACCCTTGTATGTTAGTAAATGAGTTTGGAGTAGGATTGAGCGCCTGCGCTCCGCAAAGGATTCTAGAATGTCTGGCGAAGGTGTTCGAAATCGGAGTCACATGTTGTAGTGAGTCGCCGGGAGAAAGGATGGACATTCGTGAGGCCGCAGCGAAACTACGATCCATCAAATCTCTGGCGGGCTGATGCTCGGAATCCTGAATGCTGGCCTGAAGGATTGTATCCCCGATCGCTTGCTTGTTTGCTGGTGGTAGCCGAAATAACTCAAATCCAAGTATTGTCTCTGTTTGTTCCCGTTATGTATTTGCCACCCTGAATGAAGAAATATGCGATGCTCTTTTTTTTTTATCAATTCACGTATTTATTTGTTCATCAATTTGATTTCCATCATTCTTCTTTGCCCCGGGGTTGAGTTGATTGTATTTAGATGTATCTTCCAAGATGTCCTACGTGGAAAAGGAAGCACGGAAGAAAAACCTTGTTGAAGACCGTCATCGCAGTCGCCGGAGGGATTGTTTTCCTGTTTGTACTGCTTTTTGTTGATTGCATCGCATAGTTGCGTGGACTGAAGAAGAAGAAACGTGAAGTCACAGTCTGGGTTGGTTCCCTAAAGCCCTTTTGCATGAATTTCGTATGAGAATTTACTCCGGTCGAACCGTGTTGGTTCCCAAAAGCCCTTTTCCATGAATTCCGTATGAGGATATACTCCGGTCAAATGGTGAGCTCAATCAAGATAACTTGATCGGTGTCTGGTTTGGGTTCCTTCTATAATGTTGTAGCCATTAAGGTTCTCGACCTCCTAAATCGTGCAGCTTCGAATTTAATGGCAGAGTGTGAGGTATTAAAGAAAATCAGACACCGGAAATCACGTTAAGGTTTCTACTGTTTGCGGGACCATCAACTTTCGATTGTGTATGAGCACGCACATGGAAAAAGCTTGGGTATGAAGCTTCAAGGAACATAAAAATGATAAAGATTTGACGGAAAACGAAGATGATGTCGATGCAATTCGAATGCCATTCTTTAAGATCAACAAGCAGACATGTTTGTTGGACTTCATAAAAAGATTAAAATGCTTCACTCTTACAAAGGAAAAAAAATGTAGCAGATAAGTCGTATATTTGGTCTCGATATATTTATCTTTAATATATCAAGGATATCTCAATGATGACTTTATTTCATTAAATTAACAATATGATGAATAAATTAGCATTTCCTAATCTTCTCAAATATATTTATTTGTGCCCAAAAATTTTCGATTTTCGTATTTACTATTTTTTTCATGAACTCTGCAAATGTTTAAATTTAAAAAAAAATAAGTGAAAAAAAAATGTTTACGAATCAGTTTGTTTTGGGTAAATTAAGAAGGAATACCACGATTTTATATACATAAAAAAATTTGTATTAAAATTAGAATTTTCACTTTGAAGTTTTAAGGTTTTTAAAGGTTTTTTTTTTTAAATTTCAGAAACATATATGTATGTTCATTTGAGAATTATAATCCAGGAAAATTTTGTAAAGAAAATTGATTTCCAATTGTTTAGTAAGTTAGAAATAAATGAATAAAGTATTTGATTATACATTTCCAAAAAGAATTGTTGGACAAATAAATTCGTAAACAAATATTGTGTAATATATATAAGGCCTGGCGATTAAGTTCAACCAAAAAAAAGTAAAACCTTTTAATATAAAAGGATTGAGAAAACATAGAATAATTTAAAGAATTCATGAAAAGGAAATTATTAACTAAATCCGGGAATGAATATTGGGACTTGGGCGGGAACAAGGAAACACAAGAGACTTGCTGAAATGATTTGACAGAAAGGAAGAAGAAGATGATGATGATGTGAATGCAATTATTCAAGAATGCCTCTTAGGCAGGATCAACAAGCAAGCCCTCAATAAGATAATGCCGGCTGATAGCCTGACAGAATCTTGGCGTTCTTGGAGCAGCACCCTCTTCCTGTTTTCGCAGCTCTTCAACTATCTAGATGAAAAGGCGAGCCGACAGCTTATGGCTGTTGGTCACGACTACTACCAAAAAACTCAAATGAAGATGAATGCTGGCTGGCTCTAAGACCTTTTTGCTTTGCCAGAACGGGGGAATCAATGGAAACCACACACAAAGCATCAAAATTATTACCAAAATAACTTAACATAACATGCTAAAATGCGATAAATAAATAATGTAATCGATGGCTAGATTGATAGTTATTTCTTTCAGATTTGATTCCATCTTGTTGATTCTAGTCTATAAGAATTAATGTTAACTACTTTTGGTCAATCTTTGATAATAATCACATTTATTTCTTTCAGATTTTGATACCCCTATGCATTCCAATCCATATAAATTAGCAATGGCTTCCATCAAATCCATCCCTGCTGCGAAAACAGTTATCATCGTTCTAGTAGTGATGTTGGCTATGAAAGCGGATGGATACTCGTTGCAGTGTCGCATCAATTGTCGCCTAAGCTACATCTTGTTGGGATATCCCGAGTATCCCGTGGCATATTGCGTCTATAAGTGCCTGCGGTCTCCAATTTCCGAACCTTCCGATGACCCTCTTAAAATGCCTCTCATTAGATGTGATATCAATTGCATAGAGTCTAATTGCCTGTCTCTTTCGGGTATAAATTCCTTTTTCATATGAACAGGGGTTAAACGTGCTTCTAACTCTTTGTGTTTTCATACACATGTCAAGGGGATTAAAGCATGCGTCAGGTCATGCACCAGCAAATGTCCGTAGAACGTTGCAAGTTCAATATATTCTCCTCAAATAATAATATGCAGAAACTTTTCTTTATTCCAATTAAGAATGTTGTGCTGCTTGCAATTCCCAATCTTCCCAAATAACAATGCGTTTTATTTCTTTTAATTACTTATAAAATTTAATAATTTAAAAGTAAGAAATCAGATATCCAAAAACATAATAAAAGGAAAAAAACTAAAATATTAACTAAAATAAGACAGTAAAAAAATATTAGTGGTACTTCTTCAATATATTTAGCATTGAAGATTAACTAAAGTGTCACGGTCAATACCTAAAAACTACTAACCTATAACCTCTCATATTAACTCCTAAACTAAACATGGCAGCCTCCTTGGTTGGATCATTTCTGCCCATCTCTCTCATATGTCCAACTCGAACTCCATTCGTGGAATCGAATCATCCCATTGTCACCACCCATTTATTTTCGGCACCGTTATCAGCATCCGACTCATTTACACATTTTAAATGTTGGTTCGGAAACACATATCATACGTAAAACAAGTCGATTTTAGAATATAAAAGGGGAATGTCCGTTGCTTCCATCGTCCTAACATCCTTCTGCTTTAGCATTTTTCCCATTGACAATCTGATACCACTTTATTGGGTGTATGTATTTTTGAGTTGAACGAAATCAAAGTGCATTCTTACATCTTCTCATAGAGAGAAACCATATTTATAACCAAAAAAATAATCTAAAGAAATTAACTAAAATTTAAACAAAATCTTAGATAACCAATTGAGATACTATATTATTTTTAACCAAAAAACTAAAATGAATAATAACAGCAAAATATCATGATCCAAAGAGAAGGAAGGCGATGTTTCCATTTCGGAATTCTTCCGTTGGAGATGCTTACGAAAAGAAGCCGACCGACAACATGTTCCAATCCAAAGCCACTGCCATGCCGCGTTGCCGGAAAGAACGGGAGAAATAGCAGACCCTTGTCGGTTTCTAAATGAGTTTGGAGAAGGATCGAGCGTCTATGCTCCAAGAAGGATTCATGACGGTCTGGCGAAGGTGTTCGAAATCGGAGTCGCATGTTGTAGTGAGTCGTCGGGAGAAAGGATGGACATCCGGGTGGCCGCAGCGAAACTAATATCCCTCAAATCTCTGATGGGCTGAAGCTCCGAATCCCAAAAATTGCTCAGATGCTATCGTTGAGATTTGAACTTGAAATATAAAAAAATGACTTCTGCACATCCCAGACAGCTTGTATGTCTGTTGGTGGTAGCTGAATGAAGAAGCATGATGCCTCCGTTTCTCGCATCTCGTGTATGTTCTTCAAATTGATTGAGGTGTCATTGGAGAGTTGAATATATTGTAATTAGACTTAGATGATTAGCTTTGTAAAAATTTATATTCCTAAAACGTAGGAAAAATGATTATGTGATTACGAAAGATTGCTGAAATATAAGTACTTATTGAATTAATCAACTTAATATTTTGAAACACCAATATAAAGAATGATCTTTCATCAATAATTAGTTTTCAAAATTATTTGATTATGTTAAAAATATTAAAATCTATAATAAAAAATATTTTAAATTATGTGAGATGAGAACAATGAAAAAAAAACATTATTTTAAGCAACAAGGCCAGTAAAATATAGCAAGTTTAATACATGTGTAATCATGATCATTCATAATAAATTATTTTAGTTATAAAATTTTTCATTATAATCTAACTTTCAAAATACAGTAAAAAATCGATAATTACTTTTCCAAAACAGTTGGCAATCAATTTTAACTATGATTTAGTAGGGCTGCCAATTTCAGAGACCGCACGATAAAATATGTCTCCGATTTTAAAATTGAATAAGATTATATACATGTATAACCCGTTTAATTTAAAATTAAGTAATAAATAAAAATAGTTTTATTTTGGTTTTATTATATATGATTTAATTTTAAAAATATATTAATTTTCTTTCTTCATAATATGTGAATTGGCTTCTCCGTCATTGTCTTCCTTTTATTCTTTCTCGGAAGAATCACCGAATTTTTTTGCGCCAAGAATTAAAATTTTAATTCTTTAAATAGACAAATTTTAATTTTTTAAAATTTTGAAATCTCTTTTAATCGTATTATTATTTATCTTATTTTTCATTTATTTGTTCTAGAATTTTATATCATTCTATTATTCCTCGTTAGAACCGTAAGACTTAACTCAGATCTAATTCTTGTAATTGAACTCAGGCGAGCACTTCATTTTCCACAAGTAAGAAAAACAAAAAAAGTAGGGCCTATTTATCCAATATATCCTCAACTTTACTCCTTTTTTTCCGATTTATCCTGGAGTTTAAACTGTATCTTTAGATATCCCGTACTTTTGACTTATTTCAAAATTATCCTCCTTTTCTGGGCTCCTGAGATTTCCTCAGACAATCAGAAAATTAATTCTTCTTAAGCGGCTCTGATACCAATAATCCTTACAGGAATCGAACTTAAGATGATTTTTCTAATTGCCTTTGGCGTCGGCGTTCCGCCAACCTCGAATACTCGTTTGAGTACTTCGAACTTGCCACAAACCCAAGATTGGATTTACCTTCAAGAAAATATTCCTCGAATTCACTCTGAATTAGAGTCAGCTCTTCTAATTTTTTAGAATAGCTCTCTATCTGCTGTGATATTTGTGATATCTGTGCTGATAGATTTTCAAGACGATCTACTATGGTATTGAGAAGACCAGTAGTAGAATCCTTGCCAACCCCGTGATCCAAATGCAGCAGATCTGGGTTAGGACAATCAGTCATAAGAATGACTCGTGCTTCTTGCACCACCTTAATTAAGTTGCCTTAATCAAGATCTTCTTTCTGAATTGAAAGAATAACAAAAACAATCCTTTAAGAAATAAAAGATGTTTCTCGTACCTTAATCGAATCGCTCAGAGGGTTCACCAAGCTTCCGCACCAAGAGAACTCAAGAAACAATGCTTCAAGAGTCTTCTTCTCAGGGGTTTAGAGAAGGCAGTGGAGAGGCTCTTCTGTGTCATTCCAATGCCCATGATATGAGGGACTTATATAGACACTCCTCATCCCAAGGGTTCAGCCTGATGGCTTAGCCTTACAAGGTTTAGTCATAATGACTTATCCTTCAAGGTGTTGATCCGCAGATCTAACCTTTAGTTAGACTCAATCTATTCTGATTAATTCTAACTCTCTTGGTTTCTTAAGGTATTTTTCGAAGAACAATCAGAAAAAAAAAACTCTAGCTCAGATTTGAGATTGAGTTTTCTCATTTTAGATTTTCTCCTGGAGGACAATCAAAGAATTCTTGCTCAAAGTTTTGAGAGAGAGAATTCTCTATTCAGATTGCCTCCCCAAATGAGGGAGAGAGCTTGTGAATATATACACAAAGGAGCTGGTGCCAATGCACTGTTTACCAGCTCAAAAGTAAAAGGAATCTAAACTGTTTACAAAAGTTAGTGGGGTCCTAATGACCGACAAAATTGTCCTATTCTAACAGTCTTCTCCCGTCTGCATTGGTGCGCTGTCCTGGGAGACTCCTTCCTTATTGTTGGCGCTTGATGGTTCGCCAACTCCTTCTTTTTCTGAGAGTCCCGGTTGGTCTTGAACTGCTTCAAGAATCCGTTGTGACATTTGTAGGGTTCTCTCATCATGCTCGATTTGCTGATTCAGGGTCTTATCTGTGAAATCAGCAATCTTGCTCCAAACCTCGAAGGTATCGGTTCGGAGGTGCAGCTCAGAGTTCTCTCGCCTCCAGAAACTATCTAGAAGGTCAAGCATCCTCTGCCATCCTCGGTCTCCTGCTTGTTCGTCTATGAGACTTAAATCAGACCGAAGAATCGTGACGGTTATGATGCCGTCACAGAGCACGTAGTAATCATCCTAGCGGGTTAACACATGCTCCAGCACATCTTTTAGGAACTCAACTCTTATGGCTTTTCGGACTGTTTTGTCCTTATAGTATTTCCGCCATAAACCCCTTTGGTCTAGGTTCTGTCGTTGAGGTTCCACCAGACGTCTACTCTCACAAGGGTGGATGTTCCATACTTGCAAATTCTGCAGTATCACCTTTCCGTATAACGGATGGTCTTCTTCCTCCATCATTGTGCTAGTAATCAATGCCGTGGCATACTTTGGTCCATAGCCTAGGCATCCGAGTACATACCTCACTAACATAGGCAGTGTTTCCATATACTCTGGTTCTGATCTATCGATTTCCAGAATGTCTACAAACCCAGCATGTATGTAAGGTGCTTCTACTCCCACCATCTCTGAATGAATTCTCAAAGACGGCCACTTCCCCGATATCCAGTGTAGATACGGTTGAAGTACAGCGTTTTCCTCAAGCGAGGATTCGCTCATGTCTACTACCACTCTTGGGACCTCATAATTTTTGACATCCCCTGGTATGATTGACATAGTGGTGGAGAAAATCTGCTGTCTTTCCCTTTCGACTTTAGACATCTCCTCTTCACCTGAAGCCATAATCGATAGCTTAAACTCCAGGTCTTTGATATACTCAACTGTCTTCTTTGCGAAATACTCAACTTGGCGCTTGTCATCTCGTTTGATGCCGCCTAGGAGTCCTCCGCAGACTACAGAAGCATCCCAGCTTAGGGATCCATCTTCGAATGAGTCTTGATCAAAATACCAGGATCCTTCCAGATCCTCTTGGGTTTCCCCAACATGGCCTTTGCCACCGTGACTTCTGCCACCAGACTCTTTAACCAAGTCTTTTTCAGGAATTGCTTCCTCAAGGTTCTCTTTCTTTTCTAGAGTCCCTTCCAATGCCTCGTAAGCACTTCCAAAGTCGAAGTATTGCTCACACTCCATTGCAGCCGTTTCTTCAGGTTCTACCCTTGGTTCAGGGTTTACCTCTTGGACTGGTTCGCCAATTATGGCCTTGAACTTAGCTTCTTCCTCAGCATAATGTGTCTCCATCTTATCTTTCTGTTCCTCCTTGCTTTGCAACAAAGCCTTATAGGATTTTACAGCTTGATTAATGGAAATCTTCTGTTCTTTGGCTAAGTGGTTTCGGCAGTAATCGAACTGCTCCATGGTCAAAGGTGACCACCAAGGTTCTTCAACCTTACCGTCCTTCTTAGGACCTTCTTTTGCAGAATCGCCCCCTTTGGGACCAGACGATCCAAGCCTCTTGGCTTTTCTCTTCTTCCTGGCTTTCTCCTGTGACTCAGCTTTCGCTTTGTCTCCCAGATCTGCCATTTTCGCTTTTCCTTTGGAGCTTTCCTCCTTCGGATCTGCCATCTTCTCTTGAAGATCTTTCTTCACATCTCTTTCAGAGTTGGTGTTACCCTTCTCCTTCAGATCTGTCTTCCCTTCCTGGGAAACTCTCGCTTTCTCCTTGGGATCGGTTATTACCTTTCCCTTAGATCTAGCCATCCTCTTCTGGGATTCTTTCGCCTTTCCCTTAGATCTGGCCTCAGCCTCCTTAGGATTAGCCATCTCCACCTGGAGATCTGGTTTCGCCTCACTCTTGGAGTCAGCTTTTGCTTTCTCCTTAAGTTCAGCCTTCCCTTTCTGGGAATCCGCAGTTTTCAGCTTCTTGGGACATTCGTAAGAACGATGTCCTAGTTGCTTACACTGCCAGCAGAGAACTGCTGCTTTCGTTCCTGAAGCGGAACCAGCATCACTATGCTCACCATCTCTCATGTTAGGACATACCTTTCGGGAGTGTCCCTCCTTCTTGCATCCCCAGCATATCTTTCTCTTTGCAGCAGGATCCATCTGCAGAGTTTTTTGAAAGAGAGGTGTTTGCAAGTTCTCTAGAGAGAGAGTCGGCTATTAAGTTGTGGTCGGATCGAATGTATTCGACCTCATATTTATAATAGCTCAATTGTTCCTGCAACCTCAAGAGTCTAGTTTGCCTAGCTTCCTTAAGGTTCAGACTCATAAACCTTTTAACATAGGTCGAGTCAGATCGCACTAAAAATGCTTTCGGTGCCAAAAAGATGTAAAAAGCCTTTATTCCGTATTTTAAGGCTAATACTTCTTTTTCATGTATCGGGTATCGTAGTTCGTACCCCTTGAAGCTTCCCGACCAGTATTTGCATACCGGTTCTGGTTTGCGACCCTTAATTTTAAGGACTGCTCCCCAATATTCTTCAGAAGCATCAACTTCCAAGACTAACTCATCTTTATCAGAGGGTAAAGCTAATTGTGGTAAATTCTTTACCTTTGCTTTAATCCTTCTAATTGATTGAGTGTCTTCATCTTCCCATTTCCAAGGATTTGTAGAAGAGGTTTTCTTCGAAATCCTACTTAGATCTCTGGAAAGATCCTTCACAAACTTTCTTGCATAGTTAGCGCATCCACAAAATCTTTGGACTTGCTTTCTATCCTCAAGTCTATCAGGAAAATTAACTATTTTCTCGGCAATATGATTCTGCAGTTTAATTTTACCCTGCTCAATCTCCATGCCTAAGAAGTTAACTGACTCCTTAACCCATTCTATCTTTTTCTCAGATAGAATCATACCTTCCCTTCGGAAGATATCAGTCACCTTATCTAGGTGCCTCATGTGGTCGTCCTCAGTCTGACTGTAGACTAGCACATCGTCAATATAGACCGCGCAAAATTTTTGGGTTTGCTTGAAAGCATTATCCATCTTGCGCTGAAATACGCCTGGAGCATTCTTCAGGCCAAATGGCATTACCAACCATTCAAACATTCCTTGCGGAGCATTGAAGGCAGTTAGAGGAACCGATTCTTCCTCCATCTTGACTTGCCAGTATCCACTTTTCAAGTCAAACTTAGAGAAGAACTTTGGTTGGCTCAGACTTACCCTATCAATTAAATCTCCCGCAGTGGGAATCTTATAGCCATCATCTTTTGTAGCTTTGTTAAGCTGACGATAATCTATAACCATTCGTGCTTTACCTCGCACCTGCTTGGCATGATTAATAACCATAAAGGCAGGACTAGAATGTGGACTGTAGCTGTCCCTAATCAAGCCTTTCCCAAGCAATTCAGGAATTTGTTTATCAAACTCCTCAACCATCTCAGCCGTATACGTTATGTTTCTGGCTCTTATGACGGTTCCGGGATCTTTCAACTCTAATCTAGCCTTTAGGCCATTTCGAGTCCATAACTTTAGCGGATCTTCACTAAAATTATCAGCCAGTTTTATTAGGAACTTATCCCATTTTGTTCCCATTAACTTAACAGCCATACACTCTTCTTGTTTTGGAAACAAGTCGTCATACCAGCTAGAACTTCTGGTATTCGTTGGAGAAAACAGGGTTTGTTCCCATGAATCGTTCTCATCCAACCGTATATCACCACGTTGAGCTCGCACTCTGAAAGCTCTTTCACATGGGATATCACCACAGTATTCTGTCCGTTTTACCGGATAAAAGCCAAATTTTAACCGAAGTCTAGGCTCTTGTAGAATACTTATTTTTACCCCACCGATGGAAACATCGTTTTCATTCTGTACAAAAGGAAGGTTTTCCTTCTGACCCTTCAAAAAGGCGTTACCAATAATGATGTCGGCCTCTAGTAAAGGATGTGCAAGAATCTCTTTAATGATGAACTTTTGTCCACCAATAAAGACAGGCACGTTGCTTGCCTTGTGACCAACGATTGTGGCCATACCATCGACGTTAACCATGTGGATGGGTTTCTGCAGTGGTTCCCACCACTCATCTGGCAGAGCATTGAGTCTAGCACAAGTTATGCTACACCCAGTGTCTATCAAAGTGTCTAGAGAATACTCATAGTATCTAGGAAATTTGAAAGTTAGAGCCACATATGTGCTCATGTCTTCCTTCCTAACACTAAACCCAATATTCTCTGGAACTTCCTGGGATGGTTCTATCATCCTCCAGATATCGTCTATCGCAATAGACCTTTGTTCGGCTATTTGTTCAATAACCTTACAAACTTCAGGAATCTTGGATAAAGAGTATTCCATATTGGTAACCCTTAACATCCGTATAGACTCCTCCCTCGTCTGGTCCACAGGGTCTTCATAGACTGGTAATGATACCTGTCTATACCCTACGATTCTTCCCGTATGTTGTGACGGGGCTCGTGAATCTACAGTCCTTCGAGACATCTCTTCTACTAGTGGAGGTGCACTTGCCACCTCTGGTCGAGAGACTATTACATCTTCTCCCACATCACTAGCCCTTGAAGAGACTTCAGAGGGCGTTCTATTGAGCGGCTCTCTCAGGAGTGGCATCCTCACAGGCAAATGCCTGTCAGTTCTTTCGCTGAGCATAGGCAAATGCCTATCAGCTCTAAAACTGTCCCTAGACGGTTCACCCAACATTAAAGTAATCTCATTACCTCTTTGTCGGATATTGGCCGCACTAATCGGCCTAGAGCTACTACCTGGTTCAGTCATAACCCAGTTTCTTGGCCAGGTTAACTCTAATGGGTTTACCTCTCGCCTGTGAAACTGTTGGTAGTTATTATGACCTTCTTCGAACAACTCAGTAAGTCTTGAGATGTTCCTCACACCAGGGCTAGTGGTATTTACCAATCGGTAAATCACTCTAGTGTGATACGCCAAAAACTTGGCCTGGGAATTCATTCTATCCATATTCATCGATTTGATTCTTAAGGTCAATGAATTTCCCAAACAGCGATCGTTCAGGGCCATCATGAAATTTGGATGGACCTGGAACCATACAGGGCCATGTGCAAGGTTGGCCTGTATACCTGATATCAGCTGATCTCTAAACTCTCGCCAACGTTTATCAATCACAGCTGCTACCACAGGACTATCCACTGGTAAATGAAACAGCGGGATTAATCCTACTTGAATCAACCCAATGTGTATATAGTTGTATACACCTCTCGCACGTTGCATGGTTTCCCTAATGCGTTGTACGTTGAGTATTGGGATATCCAAAGTCTCAAGTTCCGTACTTGTAACTTGAGCCGTTGCTTCTGTTTGAGAGATGTCTATTATCGATCTAAAACTAAATCTCGATACGTTATAGACTTCCCTCACATTAACATTAGGCAACCTCCATTCCAGTACTGACTGGGATGGATCCTCGTACTGGTGGAATTCCTCCAGTACCTGATTCGATGCTTCCAATGGAACCATCTCATCCCCATCTTCGTTCTGCACTGCTCTCATCATAAACAGATGCATTTTCCAAAGATCAGAATCCTCTTCCGAGTCTGTATCGTACTCAGATATTACCTCGTAAATTGATTCTACTTCCGAGTCTAAGTCGGAAATCTCGTGCTCATTTATGGGTTCATAAGCAAGGATTTCTTCCTCCTGACTCCGGTCATCCAGGAAGACCATACGGAGTCTTTCTCTCCTTTGGTTCTTCTTCGGACAACTATCCGCTTTGTGGTCTTTTGAACCACAAAACCAGTAGCAACTACAACTGCTCAAGGGTTTTCCTTTAGGACATTTAGGCTCTCTACCATGCTTTCTCTTGAAAGCATCGATCCTATCTTTATCCCTTAGGTTATCCCTTTTTCTCACAAACCGTCTTGGTTTGTAAGCAGGACCTCCTCTTTGCTTACGCTGGACGTCTTCTTGGGCCAAACTTTTCTTCTGTTGTACCCAACAAACTTCCTCTTACGAGGAAAGTTCCTTCTCTGTAAAGAGTCTCCTGAGGTACTGCGAGTATCGCATCCATACCTTCCAGGCACATACTCTATCTGAGAACAACAGCTCTTGTTTAGGTATGGCAGCTTCTTAGCTGCCTCCTTAACTTGGAGCTCAGTACACGCCTTCCTCATTGCGTACTTAACCGCCTGAATTTTTCCTCCGAGTCCGGAGACAATCTTCTCCTCACTCAGAAGTAATTCATAGGCCTTTTGCGCCACTTCCGGCCACGGTTCAGGAAGTTTTGCAAAAAAGGTTCCCAATATGAACTGTTGAGAGACTACATCCAGATTGTAATAATACTTCTGGAATTCGCATACGTAGCTATCAAACAAGCACATATCGCAGATCTGTAGTTTAACCAGAGCGGTTAATGACTGCTCTTTTTCCACCGTTTCAGTGGATAATGAAAAACCACAGAACTCGCGTTTCAGGGCATCAGCGATTATTGCCAATACTCCGTCAACCGTCAGCGCTTGATCTATTTTTTCTTTGATGTCAGTGTGAGCCACCAAAGACTTCCAATATTTCTGCGCTGTTCCCATGAGGGCTGCCACACATAATTCATAGACAGATCCAGGAGATAATATCCCTGCGGACGCAGTCATTCGAATTAATGATAACCACTCATCTATCTTTTCAGATACATGCTTTTCACAATCTATATCCAGAAAAGCACCAGGGGTAATTATAGGCTTCAAAACATTATCCCTAGGGACAAACTCTTGTTTAGTCCTGTGTGGATAGTCAGGTCTGTAAATTTCCCTCTTCGCAGTTACCAGTTCGTTAAACGTTCTATTGTCTAAGTGAACTGGGGCATCTTCTGCCAGACCTAAGGCTTTCCTTAAGTCTTTTGCCAACTCTCCACTTTGAGAGTTCAAGTTTGCACTTCGCTTCTGTGTATCTAAAATGAAAGGAGCTACTGACTCCTTGTACATTTCTTCCACACTTTTGCCTTGATTCTGTTTGGAATTTCTTCCTCCCAGATTCAATCTCTCAACTGGTTTTCCTGTAGTACTCTCCAGTCCTGAGGTCGCCTCGGTTTCAGGCCTCTTTAAACCTCTTTCTCTGTCCAGAGCGTCTAGTATGTTATTAACATAAGCGCCTACTTCCCTTGCCATTTGGTTTCGGCTTTCTAGACTTTCTGTACTCCCCTGAATGGCTAGCTGAGTTAAAGCATCATTTATACTCTTGCTCATTCCAAAGGGAGACAATCTTGACTCTGGAACGAACTCCAATCGAGATGGAGTTCCAGAAGGATTTCCCGAAGATTTTCCTTCTCCAGCCATTCAGAAAATCTTAACTAGGAGCCTTGATGGATATTTTCGAAAATGGGTCAAAGTTTAGGATACAAGGAGATATTATCTAAACCTTAGGATAGATTGGAAAAATTTTGTAACTTTGGGATATATTTGATAAAGTGGCCAAAAAGTAGAGATATCAATCTGAATTCTTCTGTTCTATTAAATATATATATATATATATTTAATATGATGGTGGTGGTAATATATATGTTGTTTTGTTCTGAATTCCTTCTTAGTTACAAGTCTTATTCTAAAATCATAACATTTCCAAATAGTCAATTTTCAGTCAGTTAGTATTTAACTAAAGTTAAATTTAATAATTTAACTAAATTTTTTTTTAACTTTTTTAATTTTTGGCCCGTCAAAGTCAAAAGGAAGTATTATTCACGGCAATCAATCACCTCCATTGAGTCCAAAGTCAGTCAGTCATCGGTTGTCTACTTAACTTTGAACAAGTCAATGAATAACAACAAGAAGAAGCAAAATATTAAAATATTGGGAGAAGGAAAACCAACAGGTAATCCCTCCGGAGTTCCTCAGAGGATGGAGCTCGTTAATGAGTCCAGAATGACCCCGTACGGCATCAGCAGGAGTATAAACGAATTGTTAACTAGCTGACTAGGCCGGGAGGTCTTGATAATCAAGAAAGCCGACACCTTGCTGAGGAGGTGGGTTTGATTGTCAACAAAATGTTAGACTCATTGGATTATGAGAGAAGTTTAAAAAGGCCTGAGACAGAGGCGACTTCTGGGCTGGTGAGTACAACAGGAAAGCCGGTCGAAAAATTGAAACTGGGAGGAAGAAATTCCAACCAAGGACAGGCTAAGAGTGTCGAGGAGATGTACAAAGAGTCTGTGGCTCCGTATATCCTGGATCCTCAAAAGCGAAAGGCCAACATGAACTCTCAGAGTGGAGAGTTGGCGAAAGACCTAAGGAAATCTTTAGGTCTGGCAGACGATACCCCTGTTCATTTGGACGATAGAACGTTTAATGAACTAGTCTTTGCGAATAGGGAGATTTATAAGCCGGACTATCCTCATAGAACCAAACACGAGTTCATTCCGAGGGATAACGTCCCTAAGCCAATAATTACCCGTGGTGCTTTTCTGGACATTGATTGTGAAAAGCACGTATCTGAAAAGATAGATGAGTGGATATCACTCATCCGGCTTCTTTCCGCTCCATGCTTCAATAGGTGTTTGATTTTTCACGCTTTTGGTCGGACAACGATTGATGAGAAACATCGCACAAGCCACTGCTTCCGCCCAAAACTCCTTAGGCATCTTCTTGTTTTTCATTATGCTCCGTGCCATGTTGAGGATGGTTCTGTTCTTTCTTTCAGCCACTCCATTTTGTTGCGGTGATCTTGGAACCGTAAGGAAGCGCCTAATATCATGTTCTTCACAAAAACGGTTAAAAGCACCAGAAATAAACTCTCATCCTCTATCGGTTCTCAACGCCCGAATTACATAACCACACTCTCTCTCGATCAAAGCCTTAAAATTATTAAAAACATCAAAACACTCAGATTTTTCTTTCAAGAAATAAACCCAAGTCTTCCGGCTAAAATCGTCGATGAAAAGTAAAAAATAATTACTTTTACAATAAGAAGACGGCTTGATCGGTCCACAAACATCGGCATGAATTAATTCGAGTGACTTCATCGCCCTTGACGTTGCTTCTTTCGGAAAGCTTTTCCTTGCATGTTTGCCGAGAAGACATGCTTCACATAGTTGATCCGGATGATTGATCAAAGGCATCCCCTTCACCATCTTCTTATCGAACATCATTTTCAGGCTACAAAAATTGAGATGTCCCATCCTCATATGCCAACACCACGATGGATCCTTCACACACACTTGCAAGCAATTTGGCTCTTCGGTTTGTATAGGAAGCGAAAACATCCTATTCTTCGACATCGTCACCTTCGCAATCAAGTTTGCACTCCCGTCCCATAACCAAAGGTTATGATCCTTCATTAAAATCTCATAGCCCCTTTCCATGAGTTGCCCCAAACTCAAAATATTGCTCTTCAATCTAGGAACATAATACAGATCGGAAATAAACTTGTGAGTACCATCCTTCAACCGAATCAAAATGGTACCTTTGCCTTCAATCTGAATTTTCGAAGCATCTCCAAACGTGACATTCTCGGTCGCCTTTTCTTCCAGTTCCACAAATTTCGATTTATCGCCACACATGTGGTTACTCGCACCGTTGTCGAGATACTATTGGCTTCCTTCTCCATTAGCTTCTTGGTTGAGTGCTAACAACAACGTCGACTCCTCCGCTTCTTTTTCTTCGACCAGATTAACTTCTTCTTTTGCATCCTCGGTATACCAGCTATTACGAGCATAGTGACCCATTTTGTGACAATTGTAGCACTCCACCCGTGATTTGTCGTACCCCTTCTCGTATCCTTTTCTTCCTCGTCCTCGTCCTCGTCCGCGTTCTCTTTCTCTTCCTCTACTAGGACCTCTCGGATTTTCTCGAGGCATTTCATCATTCGCTTTCTCGACTTCTTGATTTCTGCCGCGACCTTGACCGCCACCACGAGAATAACCGCGACCACGACCGCGACCTCGACGAACCACGCTCCCCCTTTCGCCAAACGAATGCTTGACTTGAAGGGCTTGCTCCAATGGCTCTTTCTTGTGCTTGTTCATACGCTCCTTGTGCACCCGTAACGATCCATTTAATTCATCAACGGACAAATTCTCCAAATCTCTGTTCTCCTCGATTGCAACCACAACATGATCAAATCTCTGATGTAGAGAGCGTAAAATTTTCTCGATCACTCAAACATCTTCTATACTTTCACCGTTTCTTTTCATTTGGTTGACGATGGACAAGACCCGCGTGAAATAGTCTGAAATAAACTCCGACGCTTCTTGATGAAGAGCTTCAAATTCTCCCCGTAAAATCTGAAGTCGTACCTTATTTACCTTATCGACTCCTTTGTGAGAATTTTTGAGAATTCCCCACGCCTCCTTCGAAGTTGAGACATTTGCTACTTTCTCAAAAGCGGCATCATCTAAACACTGGTGGATGATTGATAAAGCATGCTGATCCTTCTTTTTGTTCTTCTCGAATCTTTGAAGAAGGGCCAACTCCGCATCCTCATTAGGTTCGGCAAACCCATCACTAACGATTTCCCACGCGCCTTGGGAACCGAGTATCGCCTTCACTCGGATAGACCAACTATCGTAGTTGTCCTTCGTTAGACGTGGACACTGGAAGCTTAAAGACAACCTCGCTCTGATACCACTTTGTTGGAAACGCTGGCGGGCACTCGCCATAGTCTGCCGAAAGATCGACGAACTCACCGGGAAAACAATATGATAATTTTAGGGGAAGACTCAATTCTCTAATCAAACCAACATTACAGAGAAATTTAAAGGTAAATCACCAAACTATTCATCTTCCTAAATTAAAACAAATATATCGTTACCAAACATCACATTAACACCCACTTAAATCTACCCATTAAAAACATATTAAATTCAATATTAAAACTAAATTAATTTTACTTTCAACAGTGAATCGATTAACATTGTCAATGGGATGGTCCTATTGACACAATGACCCCCCTCTATTTATAGCCAAAATCGATGGAACTATTTTACCAAAAATTTACAAAAAAGTATAAACAAGAATATTAATATTGTCAGTAAATCGTGTTATTATTGCAGGGTCTGTCAAATATGGTTAAATCCACCAAAAGACAATGAAGATAAACAGTAGATTTTGGCTGTATCGCCCACTAAACCCCGAATCAGGCAAAAGTTGATATACACCATAGACATACAGATGCGAGCTTAAGGCCGCACGGAATCCCCACGGATGATTCGGATGGACATACAACCGGAGAGTGTTTTCAACTATAGCATTATGCAGGTAAATATGTGCCGATTGTTCCACAATGTCCAGCCATGTGATCGAGCAAAAGCCCCCGTAGCGGACTTTGAGAAAGCCCGATGTGAGCTACAAGAATCGAGCTGTTACGAAAAAAGAAAAAGTAACAGTCAGCTCGCGGTATGAGAATCTTTATAAATATGGCGTGCGTTAGTGGATGATATACATTACGGAAGCGTAGAACTCCTTCGAGCAAAAGGAGATTCGAATCTCGGAAGGTGCCAGTAGGCCTCGGTGGCTTAAAATCAACATGGAAACTACAACAACCATCCATTCACGGCAACTTGATTCTGCTTGACCGAAACAAAGGTCAACAAGCCCCCTGCTGGAAAAGTTTGAGCACTTGATCATGGACATTGTGCTGTCAAACCTGGACGAAGACATAGTTGTGTCATCATCATCAATGAAGTATCGATAAAAGAAACACGGTTCTAAAACAAGGTCAGAACGAAAGGAAACCGTAAAGATGAATGAAAACACAAGGAAAAGCCGGTTCAGATAGACCAACTATCGTAGTTGTCCTTCGTTAGACACGGATACTGGAAGCTTAAAGACATCCTCGCTCTGATACCACTTTGTTGGAAACGCTGGCGGGCACTCGCCATAGTCTGCCGAAAGATCGACGAACTCACCGGGAAAACAATCTGATAATTTTAGGGGAAGACTCAATTCTCTAATCAAACCAACATTACAGAGAAATTTAAAGGCAAATCACCAAACTATTCATCTTCCTAAATTAAAACAAATCTATCATTTCCAAACATCACATTAACACCCACTTAAATCTACCCATTAAAAACATATTGAATTCAATATTAAAACTAAATTAATTTTACTTTCAACAGCACCAGCTGCCGTAGTCCCGCGCTCCTGGAGGAGTGGGTGAGGACGCACTATGGTGGTCCTGGCACTTCAAGAAGGGTTGATATGTGAGAGGAGGTTTCATTCATGGGAGTCGCATATATACCTTTGTTTATTATGCTTTTGTGGGTGGATATGCTATGCTTCATAACATGTTGCTGCGATTTATCATTATTCTATTTAGCATGGATTTGTATCATCTATTGTGAAATTCGTATGCTGCATAAAGAGTTTTCAAAGATCGCACGTTAGGAAGGGGATTAGTAGTCTCATGATTTCGCATGTGCATGGGAAGAAGCGTACTCGGCGAATTATCGCTGACCCCAATTGGGGAATTATTTTTAGTGCTGCAGAGGGAAGATGGAACGAGAAACACGTGGCATAGAATTACGAGATAAAGCTGTAGAGGATGCCACGGTGGAGGTACAGATTTGTCGTCTTCCGCAGTTTGACCGTCAAATGACGGAGGATTACTTTGATAAAGTTTGAAAACTTTTGTAGGTCGTTTCAAGATTGTTGAGCCATTTGAGGAATTTTGGAGCTCGGATCCATTGGAGATGCGATAGTGAAGTCAAATTCCGCACCAAACAGCTCAACTCTGGTGATACAACAATACTATAACCGTGCCCTCCGTTTTCATCCTTACGATCTTGCCTCAAGGTTTTATGACAGGCCAAAGCCATTTGGGCAGGTTTGTGTCATTACAGAAAACGGCAAAAATAGGTATTAATTGTAAACAAGCCTTAGCTTAATGAGCAAGTGTCCGTTATTTTACAGGGAATCGCGCACCTATGCCGTAGTGAACCATCAACATCCATACGAATGTGATGAACTCGCCACCTTCGCTCAGCAACCGCGCGTGCGAGTCCACTTTGCAGTGTCCGGCCGCATACGACAACAGCTCCATCCACACCTTGAAGAAGATCTCCCACCTCTTGTCATTCCCTCCTATTAATCGGACCAAGCTGCACGCATCGTTTAATACAGAGTGCGGACAATGCTTCACGTCAAGTGCCTGTTCGGTGACGCTGGCGTGTTCCTCGAGGATCAACTTGCAAAACTCCTGCAAGGATGAAGCCCCAAATTTCCTCCCCAGCAGCTTCGCCTCCGCGCAGGTGTCTTCGTTTCTTAAATGGCTGATTCCAGCCACCGCAGACATCAACTTCGGCTGATTGACCAGGAAATACATCATGTAATCCGACAAAATCTTACGGTACATATTCATGTCGTCAGCTTAGCCAACGTCACCCTCAATGTTGTAACAGATCTCGGTAGCGATGTGCCAGATTAGAAGAGTATTGTCATACTCGAAATCGTTGATGTAAGGCAGCAATTCGTGGCATAAACTTTCTTCAATCGCCCAATCTCCCCTTGCCTCATATACTTGTCTCATTGTTTCTGCATCAGTGGCGTTTGTGGCCTTCCTCTCGAGGTCCTTGAAAACTAGCCCCCACAGCTCGGGATTAATGGCTTCCTTGGATGTTGATCTCATAACGACAAGTTTCTCCCACACAAAGCCTGTAGTCGGATGACAATCGATCGGTGAACACATACACTAGAAATTCTATTCTGGGTAGCCGAAGATGAACTTTACCTGGCTTACGACATTTTCTAGGAGCACAATCTCCGAAGCAATGGGATAAAAGGTTGAAGGAGCCCATCTTTTCCGACCAGACTCTGTCCATGACGCTTATGAAAGCAGAACCCTCAAAGCAGAACATCAGGCCAGCATGAACTGCTATTCCAACCAGGAAAGGGAAACATCCCTGTCCGATGAATTGATAAAAGAGGTACCACTGATTGTTGGTATTCGTCCAGTCGGACATTACAACCATCACACTACCAGCCACGTCAAGAACAAAAACACCAGCGAACAAAGCATATGTGATCGCAATGTCAACTTTCCAAAACTCATCCTTATCTGCGAGGCAGAACAAAATGAAGGCGGCCAGGGTGCCGGAATAGGCGATGGTACAGATGAATACTCCCCACCCGGAGTTCGCTGCCATGATTTTCGTGTAGAAAAACTCGTACAAGAAATCAAGCTCGATCGAGGTGAGGCGGAATACCTCGCTGGCATCTTTCTGCAAGATAAAGTCCCGGGTCTCATTCCGCTCGGAAATATTCGGCATGATATCGACAGTTAGGCCCTTGAATATCTTGTGAAAGTGGAAGGCCGGTTTTATATCTGCAGGGAAGTGAGTCTCATCGTCCTCGCCATCATTATCAACATCATCACCTAGTTTGGGAGTCTTCTTGATCGACGTCTTCAAGTTCTCCAAGCTCGCAAGATACAGTGACCTCGTCCTCTCTCCGTATTTAATCACGCCGGCCACGAATATCAGGACTGTCGGAGTCAAGATCCCGCTGTTGCTCAGCGACTTCACGAATATGTACAAGAACACGAAAACATGGGCGATAAGCCTGACGAGGTGACGGAGCCACAGAGCGTTGTCCTCGAGTGAGAAGGCGGTGATTGTGTCGGGTCCCCCAAGGTGGATCAAGAGGAAGGCGGCCCAGAACGCCATCACGTCCTGGGCGACCTCTGTCTCGTTGTTTGTGCACTTGTTTCCGGCATTGGAGATCAGCCCGAAAGTGAATATGGCTGCCCAGTTCGCTAGGAAGTAGGCCGACCAGACGACAAAAGTGACGAATCCATTGGAGGTCTTCTTCCTAAGAGGGGCGGTGAGGGTGAGGACAATCTGCATACAGAGGCTGAGGATCATGAAACTCCGGATGTTCCACGCGTTCCGTATGTTCTGCACGGTCGCGGCAATGAAAGTCGAATCCATGGCCTCGTTTGGAACTACTACCTCCAATCCCCAATAGAAGAAGAAGAAGAAGAAGACCTGGACGACTAGTCAACGGGAGGCAAAGGCCAGTGGGAGTAGACTTTCTGGGGTATGGAGAATGAAACGCGGAATGAGCTCACTCTTCACACCCTTCAAACAACTCCACCCTCACCTTATACCTGACCTCCCCTCTTAGTAGTTCGACCGACCTGCACAAGTACTTCAACATTGGGAATGTGCATGATTGATGTCTTCGACGGTGGGTGAACAATATAGGCGTGTTCCCCTGAGAATCGACTCGCAGAACTCCCACATTATTGGAGCCTCCAACTTCCTCCCTAGCAACTTCAACTCGATGCGGGTGTATTTGTACCTAATCGGCTTTGTACCTAATCTGTCTGATGCCAGCAACTGCGGACATTGGCTTGGGTTGCTTGACCAGAAGGTACATTATGTAATCCACAATATCTTACTCAATATCCTCTTTGTTGATTCACATTGACATCTCAGTAGCATCATTCCAGATTAAAACGTTATTATCCTGCTGGAAAGCCCCTGATGTAAGGCATCAATTCATGACAACCGCTTTGTTCGAGCGGTCGATCTCCCCTTGCGTCATATAGATCTGTCATTCTTGCCGCATCAAAAGTATCCGCTGCTTTACCCTTACTGTCACGACGTACTTTCCCACATAAAGATATCAAAGTCTTCCCTAGACATATGTCTCTCTCTCTCTCTCCGGTGAGTCTGTCCCATATAAAACCTGTTACCGTTCAAGCATCAACAGAAAACCAGAACACGGGGAAGTTGAGCTCCAAGTAGCCGAAGACAAGGTCCACGGAACCTAGTCTCCGGCCTTTCCACGTGGACTGTTAGAAGCAATGACACAACATATTGGAAGAACCTGTTTTCTTCGGCCATTCCCTCTTGAGGAGGCGATCAAAAGCTGAACCTTTCGCAAAGATGGAATTAACAACAGTACAAAGTACCATAAAAAGGTGGAAGAATCCCTTACCCCAAGGCCAACAGAATAACATCATTCAAACTGCCATCCAGAAAACAATGATTTCAGTAACATCATCGTGTTGGCTATATGAAGAATAAAAACTCCCGCAAAATAGTGCATATGTGATGGTGAGATCAAAGCGGTGAGGCTCGTGCCTATCCGCAAGGCAAAACTGTAGGTGTTCCCGGTGTAGGAACCAAACCACACTTCACAACCGAAACTCTCTCTAACTTTATTGAACAAACTCAAAATTGAATTGTTACATTTGAGGACAAGCCCTATTTATAGGGGTAAAAATAATAAAAGAAATCAAATAAAATCTCAACAAAATTTTAAATAAGAGATATTATATCTCCTATAAAATCTTTAAAATATTTCCTAAGATACTGTTTAAGATATTTCCTAAGATTTTCATATCAGGCTTGATCCAATCACAACAAACTCCTCCTTGGATCAAGAGTTGATAGACACGCCAATTTTCTGTCGAAGCCACTCAAATCTGCTCTGGTGAAATGACTTGGTGAAAATATCGGCTAGCTGATCTTCTGTAGAACAGTAAATCAACTCTACTCCCATCTGCTGCATTTCTCTGAGATAATAATACTTCACATTAAAGTGTTTTGTTTTACCATGGAAAACTGGATTTTTTGAAATCGTCAGTGTAGCTTTGGTTATCAACAGAGACTTTCGTCTCCTTCTCCATTCTGTAACCCATATTATCCAGAAGCTTCCTCAACCAAATAGCTTGATTTACAGCATCTGTTGCTGCAACAAACTCAGCTTCTACAGTCGATTGTGCTACAATTTCTTGTTTCTTTGAGCTCCATGAGAAACAATCCAATCCCAATGAGAAACAATACCCAGAAGTACTCTTCATGTCATCTACAGAACCAGCCCAATCACTATCAAAAAAACCATAAAGCTCAAATTTCTGACACCTTCTGTACTTCACGCCATGAGAACTCGTCCCTTTGAGATACCTGAGCACCCTTTCCGCAGCTGTCATGTGTACTTCTGTAGCACAATGTAGAACCTTGAAAGCACACTTACAGAAAACAAAATATCTGGTCGAGTTGCTGTCAAGTACATTAGGCAACCAATTAAGCTTCTGTAGAATGCATTGTCTGCAGGAGCAGAACCATCATTTTTGCTCAGTTTCTCCTTCTGATTCATGGGAGTTGTTACACTTTTGCACTCCCCCATCCGAAATCTTTTCAAAATTTCTCCAACATACTTCTTTTGACACAGGAAGATCTCACATGGACTTTGATTCACCTCCATGCCAAGGAAGAATGACATCTCTCACAAGTCTGTCATTTCAAACATCCGTATTAGATTCTGCTTTAGCTTCTGTATGAGTTTCTGATCATTTCCAGTAACCAGAAGATCATCCACGTATAAGGAAATAATAATCACACTCATATCAACCTTCCTGACATACAGAGTATGCTCACTACGGCTTCTTTCAAAGCCTAACTCAACCAAATAATTATCAATCTTACTGTACCAAGCTCTTGGAGCTTGCTTCAACCCATATAGAGCCTTCTTCAATCTGTAACCTTCTGTTCAGGTTCTGCAACCCAGAAACCTTCTGGTTGCTCTACATAAATCTCCTCCTGCAGAATCCCATTAAGAAATGCGGATTTAACATCAAGTTGGAATACCTTCCATTCCTTTTCTTCAGCAATTGCAAGTATCAACCTGATTGTGTCAAGTCTTGCCACAGGAGCAAATGTCTCTGAATAATCTACCCCCCATACTTGAGAGTAGCCCTTCACAATAAGCCTAGCTTTATGCTTGTTCACGGAACCATCTAGGTTAAGCTTCGTTCTGTAGACCCACTTAACTCCTATAACCTTTCTACCGGTTGGTCTATCCACAAATTCCCATGTCTAATTCTTCTCAATCATAGCTAGCTCCTCATGCATTGCAAACTAGCCATCTTCTGTCTTCCTTTGCATCCTCAAATCCAGCAGGTTCTAATACTGTGACATTGCATCTTTCATAGATTTCAGTCAATGATCTCGAACCTCTTACAGGTGGATCATCAATCTGTTATTCAGAACTGAATTACTGCTCGACGTTCTTTCCCTCAGCATTCTGCTCCTCAACGTTTTGTTCCTCCAAAATAGGCTTATGTGACACATGCTAAGTATGCTCAGAGTATGATTTTCTGTACGTCCAGATCCACCTCTCTTCTTCAAAGAACTTGACATCTCTGCTCACAATTATCTTCTCACTCTGCGGCTGATAAACTTTATAAGCCTTCGATTTCATGCTATATCCAACAAAAATACCAGCTTATGCCTTCTGGTCTAACTTGTCCCTTTTAATAGAAGGAACATGTGTATAGCACACACAACCAAACACCTTCAGGTTCTTCATGGCAGGCTTGACTCCATACTAAGCCTCATGAGGTGTCTTCATATTCACCAACTTTGTAGGTAGTCTGTTCAACAGAAATACTGCAGTATTTGCAGCTTCTGCCCAAAACTTCTTCGGCATCTCCTTCTCCTACATCAAGCATCTTGCCATCTCCATGATGCTTGTGTTCTTTCGTTCACTCACCCCATTTTGCTGTGGTGAATATGGTGCAGTAAACTGATGCTGCACTCCAAACTCTTCACAGATAGACTTGAAACTAGTAGAAGTATACTATGTCCCATTATCAGACCTCACAATCTGTATACTCCTCCCACTCTCATTTTCCACAAGATTTTTAAACTTCCTGAAAGTCTCTGCAACTTCAGACTTAGCCTTCAAGAAGTAAATCCAACACATTCTAGAGAAGTCATCAATAAAAATGATGAAATACTTGCTTCCATTTATGGAAGCCTCCGACATCGGTCCACAAACATCTGTGTGTATAAGCTGTAACTTTTTACTAGCTCTCCAGTCCGTACTTTTGAAAGGAAGCCTCGTCTGCTTTCCCAGCACACACGTTCTGCAGTTAGATGTATCCTTCTGCTGTAGAACTGGAAGTCCAACTGCCATCTCATTCTTGACCAGAAACTCTATGCCCTTGCTGTGGAAATGTCCCAGCCTTTTGTGCCAAAGTTCTGCTTCATCAATCTGAGCCACTAAAGCTTTTTGACTCTGTGACGTAGGATCGAAAGAGAAACACTTTTCTTTCATTCGAATCTTAAGTATCTCCTTTCCAGACGAATCTGCTATCATACAGAACCCGTCTTCAAACATCACCTTGTACCCCTTCTGCACGAGTTGACCTACACTCAACAAGTTTTTGTCAATCTTAGGTACATACAAAACATCACCGATTAGCCTTACACCTTCTGGACCATCAATGACTACATCTCCTTTCCCTTCAACGTCAATGTAATCACCATTCCCGATCCTTACTCGAGCACAGAAGCTTCGATCTAGACTTGCAAATGACTTCTTATCATATGTCATGTGGTGGGTACATTCGCTATCCACCAGCCAGCTTCTACGAGTTAATCCTGTAGCAAAACAAGATGCTGTAAACATCAATTCTACCTCATGATTCGTAGCAGCTTCTGTAGCACTTTGCCGAGAATCTTTTTCCTAACAAAACCTTGCAATATGCCCTAACTTCTGACAATTGCTAACTTCACGTCTGGCCTCTTCCAACACTTGTAATGTGGGTGACTTCTGCCTCCACAGTGTTTGCACGGATCTAGTTTCTTCTTCTAATCAGCAGCAAGACGACTCTGTTCACCAGAACCTCTGCTTCTACTTGAACCTTCTACAATCCCCTTCTGCTGGCTCCAGGGCTTCTTCCCTTTTCCAGAATCCGTTGTCTTCGACCTTGCTGGTAAGGCTCCCTCAGTAGGAAGTTGAACTTCCCATCTCATTAGCCTTCTCTGTTCCTGAGTCTGCAACGCACTCAAAAACTCCGCCAGCTTTATGTCCGATAGATCTCTCGTATTCTCCAATGAAGCAAACGTAACTTCAAAACGTTCTGACAGCGACACCAAAACCTTCTGCACAATTCTCTCATCCTTCATATCTGTACCCAGAACTCTCATTCTGTCGGCCAGATTTATCAATCTATCAGAAAAATCCTTCACAGCCTCATCCTCCTTCATCTGTTGCCTCTCAAATTCTCTTATCAAATTCAAAGCCTTCATGCCCCTTATCTTCTCGTCGCCTTCATACTTATCCTTCAAGAAATTCCAAATATCCTTCGCAGTCTGGAACTTCATGATCCTCGTGAATATTGTAGGCGACATTGCAGCATAGAGACATGATTTCGCCCTTGCCTTCTTCGTGACTCTTTCCTTGTGATACCGAATCAGGTTGATAGTAGGGTTGTCGGGGAGTGCATCCACGGTGTAGTCACCTTCCACTGCTTCCCACAAATCGATGCCCTCCATGAAAGCGTTCATCTTCACCGCAAGCTTGATAGTTCTCCCCGTCAAACATAGGTGGCATCTAGAAGAGAAACTGCTTGCACTTGCCTCTATCTCCTTCTTTTGGATGAAAAGCAAAAATCTCAAATTCTTCACAAGATTTCCACAGCTCCCAAAAGATCACAAAGGCTCTGATACCAATTGTAGGTGTTTCCGGTGTAGGAACCAAACTACTTCACAACCGAAACTCTCTCTAACTTTATTAAACAAACTCAAAAGTGAATTATTACCTCTGAGGACAAGCCTTATTTATAGGGGTAAAAATAATCTAAAGAAATCAAATAAAATATCAATAAAATCTTAAATAAGAGATATTATATCTCCTATAAAATCTTTAAAATATTTCCTAAGATACTACCTGAGATATTTCCTAAGATTTTCATATCAGGCTTGATCCAATCACCAACAAGAACAAAATGAAAGCCATTAGAAGTTCATACGAGAGTTTTAGTTCTTACGTGATAAGATCTAATATGAACCCAGGAGAACTACCCACGATGAGTCCTTCAATACTGACAATGTGTGATTGTTCACAGCTTTGGTGGGTTTAGTGATGCTTGCGTTTTCCCTGGGAATCGAAAAGTGGCTGCTGCCAGCCACCACGGACATCAACTTTGGTCGTCTCATCAGAAGATACGCCATGCATAGGATCGTATGGGTTTTCCGCTATTGTAGCAAACAGGATCTTCCCCTTCGGATTTCATTTTTTGACGTAAAATTTTAAGATTTCACTCGAGATTGCGATTGAGAAATTTAATAAGATTATATTACATTCAGAGAATATATAGTTAGATTTGTTCCGTTGTTTAAAAGCGGTGGTTTGTTGTATCGCAGGAAGGGTTTGCGAAACTATTATAACACAGCTAAGTATTTTTGGAAACAAGGAATAAGGATATTTGGAGAGGATATTTTGGCTAATTATGGAGGCTTCATTTTTTTCTTACAACCAGAATGCGTTTTGGTCTTTCTCTTACTCGCATACATTATTTGGAGATTGTTACTGTAACGAATGTTCATTCAATCAATGTAAATGCAATGTTTTTATATAAATGTAATTGGAAAGAACCTTTCAGTTACTCCTTCCATAGAGTCATAGGAAAGATCAATAGCAAACATTTACTCTACACTAGTTTCTAGATCATTAACTTGCTTCTAGTTCCTAGGACATTAACACCACCGACTTCTGGAACAACCCGGGCTTTTCGAAAGTCATGGCTTTTGTTAGAACGTCAGGGACTGGTCCTGGGTGAGAATAACCTCCATAACAATCTCATTTATCACCATTTCTCTGATAAAGTAGTGGCATAATTCAATGTGCTTTGACTTTGCATGAAATACATGGTTCTTTGTCATAGCAATGGCTGACTGATTGTCAAATAATATTGTTTTGTTGGATGAGCAACCTTCTGTTGTAACTCCAGCAATAACCATCTTAACCATACTGCTTCACGAATTGCTTCATTTGCTCCAATGTATTCTGCTTCAGCTAATGATAACATTATAATAGCTTGCTTCTTCGAACTCCAGGAGAGGGATTTTGTTTCAAGGCATAAAAGATATCCTGACGTGCTTCTTCGATCATCAACACTTCCTACCTTGAGTGAACTCTTGATCCATGAGTGAACTTCTCAATGAAATCAACGATGGGCTATTCTGGACACACTTCCATTCTCAATGAACTTTGTTTTAAGCATCCATTTCAAGCCAATTGCTTCTTTTCCTTTGGGAATGTCTACTAGGTACAAAGTATCTCTTCTTTCATTGTATTTCTCCATTTTTCTTCTTTTGCGGCCTCTTCAAAAGTTTGCGGCTCAAAGTAGCAAGTGCAAAGTTAGCTTGCTCGTAAACTTCAGTTAACGAGCGATACCTTCTTGGTTGCATATCATCCTCATAATCTTTATTCTTTGAATTTACTCTTGAGGAACTAGTTGTTGCTGTATTAGTGAGATTTGATGAAGGCACTACTGCTGGTGCTTCTGGATTAGAAAACGTTAATTGTGTCTGAGAGAACTCGTTCTCCTATTTTCACATTGTATTCTCATCGAAAACAAACATATCTTGAAATAACAAGATTGTTAGTCTTTAGGTCGAACAACCGATAACCTTTAGATTCCTTACTCTAACCAATAAAGATTAGCTTCTCACTCTTCTAATCATACTTCTCCTTCTTCTTCGTCAAAAGAGCATATGTAACACATCCAATACCTTCAAATGAACAACCATAGGTTTCTTCTTATGCCATGCTTTGTAAGGCGTCTTGTTCTGAACAATTTTCGTCGGTAATCGATTGAGAATGTAAGTCGTTGTATTCACAGCTTCGGCCCACAATGAATTCGAATGACCCTTGCGTTTGAGCATACTTCGAACCATCTTAACAATGCCATTCTGCTGAGGTGAGTACTTCACAGTAAGCTATCGATGTATGCCTTGCTGCTTGCAAGAATCTAGAAATGGCTTGAAAATAAATTCTCCTCCACAATCTATCTTCAAATTTTTTATTTGATATACACTTTGCTTCTCTGTATTGGCTTTGAAACTCAAAAAAATAGTGAAAGTCTCCGATTTCTTTTCAAGAAAGTATAACCATATCATACGATTGTAATTATCAACAAATAAGAGAACGTATCTCCTGTTACCGACCGTTGGAGTTTGAGTTGGACCACAGATGTCAACATGCACCAAGAGGTATTGAGAAAATGAAGACGATGTTGCTTTTCATACACACGTCCTTCACAGGCGTATATTGCTATTGTTTGAATTTTTGGAAGACCTACGACCATATTGCTTTCTCTCAACAATGTTTGACCCTTGTGATTCAAATGTCCATATCACAGATGCCATAATGTCATCTTCATTACAACAATCTTTTTTTTTCATTTTTCTTAACGATTTCGCAATAACCATCAACAAAGGTAACTTCAAAATCTTGCCTCAAGTTTTTATGACTGGCAAAGCCATTTGGCCATGTTTGTGTTATTACAGTAAACGGCAAAGAAAGGTATTGATTGTAAACAAGCCTTAGCTTAATAAGCAAGTGTCTGTTATTTTACGGGGAATTGCGCGCCTATGCCGTAGTGAGCCATCAACATCCATACGAATGTGATGAACTCACCACCTTCGCTCAGCAACCGCGCGTGCGAGTCCGCTTTGCAGTGTCCGGCCGCATACGACAACAGCTCCATCCACACCGTGAAGAAGATCCCCCACCTCTTGTTGTTCCCTCCTATTAACCGGACCAAGCTGCACGCGTCGTTTAACACAGAGTGCGCACAATGCTTCACCTCAAGTGCCGGTTCGGTTACGCTGGCGTGTTCCTCGAGGATCAGCTTGCAAAACTCCTGCATGGTTGAAGCCCCAAATTTCCTCCCCAGCAGCTTCACCTCCACACAGGTGTCTTCGTTTCTTACATGGCTGATTCCGGCCACCGCAGACATCAACTTCGGCTGATTGACCAATAAATACATCATGTAATCCGACAAAATCTTGCTGTACATCTTCATGTCAGCAGCAGAGCCAACGTCACCCTCAATGTTGTAACAGATCTCGGTGGCGATGTGCCAGATTAGAAGAGTATTGTCATACTCGAAATCGTTGATGTAAGGCAGCAATTCTTGACATAAACTTTCTTCAATCGCCCAATCTCCCCTTGCCTCATATACTTGTCTCATTGTTTCTGCATCAGTGGCGTTTGTGGCCTTCCTCTCGAGGTCCTTGAAAACTAGCCCCCACAGCTCGGGATTAATGGCATTCTTGAATGTTGATCTCATAACAGCAAATTTCTCCCAAACAAAGCCTGTAGTCGGATGACAATCGATCGGTGAACACATACTCTAGAAATTTTGTTGCGGGTAGCCGAAGAAGAACTGTACCTGGTTTACGACATTTTCTAGGACCACACTCTCTGAAGCAATGGGATAAAAGGTTGAAAGAGCCCATCTTTTCCGACCAGACTCTGTCCATGAGGCTTATGAAAGCAGAACCCTCAAAGCAGAACCTCACAACATCATAAACTGCTAATCCAACTAGGAAAGGGAAAACTCCCTGTCCGATTAATTGAAAACAGAAGTACGTCTGATCATTGGTATTCGTCCAGTCGGACATTGTGATCATCACACCGCTTGCCACGTCAAGAACAAAAACACCAGCGAACAAAGCATATGTGATCGCAATGTCAACTTTGCGAAACTCATCCTTATCTGCGAGGCAGAACAAAATGAAGGCGGCCAGGGTGCCGGAATAGGCGATGCTACGGGTGAATGCTCCCCACCCAGTGTTTGCTGCCATGATTTTCGTGTAGAAAACCTCGTACAAGAAATCAAGCTCGATCGAGATTAGGCGGAATACCTCGTTGGCATCTTTCTGCAAGATAAACTCCCGGCTCTCATTCCGCTCGGAAATATTCAGCATGATATCGACAGTTAGGCCCTTGAATATCTTGTGAAAGTGGAAGGCCGGTTTTATATCTGCAGGGAAGTGAGCCTCATCGTCCTCTCTGTCACTGTCAACATCATCACCTAGATTGGGAGTCTTCTTGATCGATGTCTTCAAGTTCTCCAAGCTCGCAAGATACAGCGACCTCGTCCTCTCTCCATATTTAATCACGCCGGCCACGAATATCAGGACGGTGGGAGTCAAGATCCCGCTGTTGCTCAGCGACTTCACAAATATGTACAAGAACACGAAAACCTGGGCAATAAGCCCGACGAGGTGACGGAGCCACAGAGCGTTGTCCTCGAGGGAGAAGGCGGTGATTGTGTCGGGTCCCCCGAGGTGGATCAGGAGGAAGGCAGCCCAGAACGCCATCACGTCCTGGGCGACCTCTGTCTCGTAGTTTGTTCTCCTGTTTCCGGCATTGGAGATCAGCCCGAAAGCGAATATGGCTGCCCAGTCTGCGAGGAAGTAGGCCGACCAGACGACAAAAGTGAGGAATCCGTTGGAGGTCTTCTTCCTAAGAGGGGCGGCGAGGGCGAGGACGATCTGCATACAGAGGCTGAGGATCATGAAACCCCGGATGTTCCACGCGTTCCATATGTTCTGCACGGTGGCAGCAATGAAAGTCGAATCCATAGCCTCGTTTGGATCTATTACCGCCAATCCCGAATAGAAGAAGAAGAAGAAGAAGATGAAGAAGAAGAAGAAGACCACGACGACTATTGGTGAGGTCAACGAGAGGCAAAGGACAGAGGGAATAGACTTTCTGAGGTATGGAGAATGAAACGCGGAATGAGCTCAATCATTACACCCACCATCATTTACGACTAATGGATAAAAAAATATATCATCTCCAGGACACCACCTCTGTTTTAATCAAAACCGTCCGATCACGAGTTGAAACATTGCCATAGGCAGTGTATTAATTGTTTATTTTTTATTTTATTTTATTTGATATAATTAACTTTATTTTATATCTCATGATTTTGTTGATGAATAGAAAAGAGTAAAGATTACTATGATTTCTTGTCAGTTCTTCGTACTTTTATTTATTTTATTAGATGGTAAAATTAACTTTTCAGAAGTAAACATTATATTAGGTTTGCTATATATGGGGTTAATTAATTAATACGAAAAGAAAAAAGTGAAGAAAATCTATGCCGCTCATATTTTTCTTCTCAGATTTATAGTATGATGAATACGACTATGTTTTCTTTTCCCTTAATCTTTCTAGATAACCATGAACCCATATATACCATATTTCATATTAATATGAAATATGAAAAATGGGCAATAATTCGAACCAAAAACAAATAAAATATATTTAGTTAGGTTTTATAATTATATTTCCTTTACAAACGACTAAATAAGAACGAAGTAACAACGTATATTTCGATTTCGATTTCTAAGCGTGGTGGCCAAAATCAAAATGTAGGACCCAAAATGAATACATCAACCTTGAAATGAGCATAAATGAATGCTTAATAATGTAAAAGTCATGAATATATTTTTTGCAGAGAGAAAATACATTGTCGTATTTGGGATTGTATTTATACTATGATTTCTCTGCAATTATCAAATTACGTGCTTCAAGTCACGGATCGTGCTTATCTCCACAGCGAGATTTTTATCCCTCCGGTCTTTATCCATCTGTGCTTTTCGTAGGCTTCAGGTCTCCTGTAAGTTCGGACATATAATCGTTGAAAACCGTCGACATTGACAACTGTTCAGACATGTAGGCGATTTGTTTAGATATGTATGTATTTTTTTCCAACATGTCGTTTTACTGTTCAAGCATGTCTATCTTCTTTTATACTATGTCTGAACTCACCGGAATCTCGGACACAAATTTTAGGCTTTTCCCGAGAAATAACAGGCATAGATTCGTCTAAACTCCCTTGAAAACGAAATGGAAACTAAGTGGAAGAAAATGTAAATCTCGCTCAATCTGGTTGTGTTTTTGGACCTTAGTGGTAAACTACTTCCATTTTTTCCTAGCTTTTGTTGTCTCCATCGCCACATCAAATTAATTTCACTGCACTTCAGTTTTATAAGTGAGTTTAGAGATTTTAAGTGATATGCTAAATTTTGATCTTTGCTATACAAATAAGGTTTATTTTATAGTTATATAAAATAAGTTAAGAAATTATATTTTATTATCCCAATTAAACTAATAATCAAACTAACCACATCATTTTTTAACTATTTGATAGGTAACAAAAAAAGTTGGTTCGATTGAAATAAAATCGTCGCAATGGTCAAACGGCCCTAACCCCATCCCATCTTGTCGTGCATTCAAAGAAACACCACACATGCCCCCCCAAGTGTCCCAATAATAATATTAGCAATTAATAATAACCATAATAATCATAATAATAATAGGTAAAATATAAAATTATGACCTCAACTATTAAACAGTTTTTTATTTTGGCCTAAATTTTATTTTTTATATGATTTTGATCCGAACTTTCATTTTAAGCTATTTTATGGCTAGACAATGACGACGTTACGGAGACGTGTACATAACAGCAACTGATATGGATCTGGAGTGGTAATATTTTCACTCTCCAGTCTGTATCCATGTGTTGCCATGTAGGAGTGACATGAAGAGTGAAATTATTGCCACATCGAATCATCTCTAAAAGTTCGAGTAAAATTCATATAATAAATAAATTTTAGGCGAAAACAAAAAGTTGGTAAATAATTAATGATTTTATATTTTGCCATAATAATATATATTATAAAAAGCATGAATGGGATCCCATCTCTTTGATGGCCCCCAAACCAATGCCAAAATGTGACAATCCTATTAAGAATACCACTCTCAATCAAATATTTCGAAGATAAAAAATATAGTAATATATGTTTTATTTTTTGTTCGATTAATTCAAATTAAAAGATAAAACAAAGAAGGAAAATATTATTGTTACTGAAATTTATTTCCACTCCACCCAATCTGAATATTTCTTTATCAACATCATCATCATCTAAGTTTTCATATAAATCAACCGACTTCCTCCCCCTAACGACCTCCTCACAGAAACTCCCCTGCCTACGACTTCCCTCCACCCTATCTCCAAAACAGCTCGATGCATCGGACCGCATACGTCACGACCACCCAACCCAACCCCACGGCGAGGCCGCCGGCGTCGTCTCCCGTGGGTAAGCCAAAGGCCACTGTCTTCGCTGTGACCTGCGTGCTCCACTCGATGATCGCCCTCTTCTGTGGATCCATGATGATGTTCCACTCCCAAGCGATCTACTCCCTAGGTCATGGTACCGAGGCGGCCGAGCGTCTTCTGGGATCGACCCCGCGTGACCGTCTCCTGATCGGGACATCCGATTCCTTCACGGGTCTCCTCCTGTTCGTCATAGGGCTACTGCTGCTAATGGTTTCCCACATCCAGGACAGGGAGTTCCAGTCATTCTTCGCAAAGGGTTGCTTCGGGTTGCACGTCCTGGTTGGGGCATGGAGGGTAAGGTTCGAGGCGGGGGTGGAGGGTTTGGCCGGGGACTGCCTCCGGCGGACGGTTGGGGACATCTTGCTGGCCGTGTCCTGGGTTTTTGTCCTTGTCTACTCCTGGATCGAAAAGTACGACTGAAATCAAAGATCAAAGATATTTTCTCCTACTACTGTATCTCTTCTTGGTGAGGAAAATATCAGGAGTGTGATTTCTTTCTGTTTTATAGATCGTGTTATTACCTCTGTGACAAATGTCAGGTTAAGAAACTATTCACGATATTAAAAAGTGGTTTGTTCAGATCCGGCCTTGGGACAGGATAAGATGATGATGATGTCTGATGATTTGTCCTTACATTACATCTCACCCATTGTTCCCCCCCCCCCCTTAGCTTCTGGCTTTTTCATGACTTTGCGGGAGTAATTTTAGGCCCTTTTTCCATGAGAAAAAAAAAGCAGAAAGAGGCGAACAAGAAAAAGTAGAAGGGACCGAGACGTGCGGTTTGAATTAGCTTAAAAAGTTTCGGGTTACAAAGAGTTGTATATAGCTATCATATAATTCGAATTGTTTAAGAAGGTTTTGGATTAGAAAGAGTTCGATATTTATCATATATAGTTAATAAGTATATTATCCGAATCGAGTTTGAATTTGTTAAGAAGGAAAGAAAGAGAAAGTAAGAGGTAGGTGGGAAAGGGACAGGGACAACACGCGTGTATAATACATAGTTGTGGGGTTTATGCAAGTGTTTTTTTGGAAGTCTCTTGATCGTGGTCAGCAACATACCAATCTTAGAACGTGCCACAAAGTGCGTGATCAGTAGAAAGGAATTGCCGGTGTCCCTGATGTGGGGTGCCTACCTGTGCAGCCCGGGGTTCCAGTCCTTCTCTGCGGATAGTAGTTGTTTAGCGATAAAAATTCTGTACCACATATCTCAATCCATCTGTGAATCGACGATTCAAAACACAGGCCCGAGAGATGGAAGTCCAGTAAGGAGGTGACTACGGATACACATCAGGCGAATACTTGTTAGACGAAGCAGTCACCAGGCGACGGAATTATCTGGCGACGAACGATAAGTTAGCGAAATAACAAGCGACAGTCAACTGGGCGAATGGGGAAACTCTATGGCAAAGGCTCATAGGCAATGCAGTCGATTAGGTTAAGGAAGGCTCCAGAAGATCTCAAGATTCAGAAGGAGATTGTTACCAAGATTGCCCATATGGAAAGAAGATATTCCAGGGACACCGGCAACAAAGGAAGCGTAACATATGTGCAATATTACATTACCGTACATACGTAGGCCTAGTTCAGTATAAATATTCGTTCTTAGACATTGTATAGAAAACACTCTTAACGGACATATCCTTATCAATTTATTATCCTTTTCAAGCATTTCGGCATTCAAGCTCTCTTCGTTCTTGCTCACTTTCGAAGGCATCGTCGATGGCATTCGTAAGTGCTTCCACTTAAGGGAGTTCGTCCGCTGTCTTCTGTCTTTTTTTCTTTACATTTCTTACAGCGATCACACATCAACGAATCTTCCAGGCATCAGTTCGCCCATAGTGCTAGAGATTTCCAATATATTTGGATCCGGTTTCCTCGCGGTCACTTCCGGAGCGAATACGCCTTTGGCGACCATAGTAGGAAAAAAGGCTAACGAAATGCCAAGGACTCGATCTGGTGGTAATTCAAACAAAATCAGAGACAAAAACCCCGATGGAGAAAAGAACAATGATGGACGTAGCTCACTCCAGACTTGGCTGGAGAACTGTCGGCCATTATGAGTATTCTCCAACTCTTAAATTAGAAGGTCGATGCTATCGACCAGAATCAGGTGCGTTCAAGGAAAACATCAACTCCAAGATGGAGGTCGTTTTTCAAAACCTCAGAACTCTGTCAGGGGCACCATTGGGCAGCCCCATTAACATAAGAGTTGAATCGGCCACCAGGCGTCAGCCTGATTATTTTTCCCAAAGGGCAATAATTGTCCTATACTGAGGATGTTCCCACCTATACAAGTCCTGGAAGAACAATGTATAATAACTCGCTGCTCGTGATAAACGAAGACAAAATGGTTGTGCAGCAAGTTCACCTGACTGCATACCCACCTCCGTTTCGGTGAAGGGAAGAGTTTGTCCGGCCCGTAGAGAGCGAATTCCTTCATTCTACTGAAGATTAATGACACTCCGAATATATTCCCCAGTCGGTATGTAGGAGGGAAACGACAATGCTCGAAATGGTCGCACCACCGGAGCTCACGCCCGAAATTAGGGACTACGTTACTCAATTGGTTGAAAGGGCGAGTCCTGGTGCAGATTATGCGAATGGAATTCAACTTTATCGGGCTACCTACCCTGACAATATTGACCAGGATTATCCCTTTCCAAGGGGATATCGTGTTTCTGAGTTTGCCCGGTTTTTGGATGGAGAGGGGATTTCACGGGCGGAACATATTGTCCGTTTCACTCATCAGGCTGGGGAAGCCGCCACTAATGGGTTCTGGAAGCTGCGTCCGTTTCCAAGCTCCCTTACTGGATTCGCCTTTACGTGGTATATAAACCTTCCCTATAGTTCCGTGAGGAATTGGAATGACATGAAGGTCCAATTCACGCTGGCCTTTGCCCAAACTGACCCACGAGTGACCTTGTAGGATCTCACTCACATGAAACAGTAGTTAGGCGAAACCTGTAGTTGTATTCCTAAATAAACTTTGGAAAGCGCGTCTGAGGTGCAAAACTTCTATATATGAAGCTGAGCTCATTGCCATCGCTCAGGACTTCCTTCTCCTTCGACTCAGAAAAAAGTTAAAGGGGAAAGTGTTCAGAGATTGAATTGAATAGGCCAGCAGGGCTATTTGATACGTGAATCTCCTTAGAGAGAAAAACCAGGTGAAAGGGAGTCTGATAGTGGGACCTTTGGTAACCTATCAAACAGAACCAATCGTGGACGTTGACATCACAGAATACATGAAGGGGCAACTTTTAACGTGTGACGAATTAACAAAGAAAAATTTTTGGGCCAGAGCATCACCAAAAGCTCAGGAAAAAAGGAAATACTCCTTCGACAAGGTGAAAGCTGACGAAACCTTGAGTTCATGCTTCAAAATGGACAAATCCGATTGAATTCAGGTCACCGAATCCCTCATACTGACAGAGAAAAGTAGAGAAATTTTTATAAATGGTATGGATCATTCACTCATACCACCAGGGATTGCATCGCGTTTAGAAAATTAGTGCATGACCTGATTGAATCAAAGGAACTACATTTCCCATACCACCGGTTCCTTTTAAGGATTGTAAGGTGAGAAGGGGATTGTGTCTAGATTCTCTTTTGATTGAACAAAGAATGTACGATATTTTTTAAATGGGGAATGCGATATATATTTTTTGGGGAGTGATCGAAAGATTTTTCTCAATCAAGGTGATTTATGATGAACTATCGAAATCTTGGATGATTTGAGTGTGACTATAATTTTAAAGGAAATGTTGATTATGTGAAAAAATTTGGGATATTACAGTTAAGAATGCCAGGTTTCCACCATCTGGAAACTACCTGATCGAAACCCGATGATCCCATAGTCACCACCCGTATATTTTAGAAATTATTAATTTAAACTCAATTTTTTTAATTTTTTTTTAAATGAACTTATCCTTTTAAAACTTCATGTCCATTTACTCGTACGTGTGCTGAACAGTTAGTGATGGACTGCCCATTTACTCGCCTAGATACAACATAGTAAGTGTGCAATCTCTTGTCGCGAAGTCGCCGGTAAATCTCCTGAATCCCGTACTCAAAGAATGTTGAAAGTGAAGATGAATCTAAGCTCTGTCACGACTTGTGAGTTTAGTTGGACGGCCTTTCAAGAATATGACTAAAACAGGTTGATCAGGCATAACTTTGAGAATTAGGCGAAGAACACCATTTCGGCTTGATCTCGTGGATCTTCAGCAACGTTGCAATGAGCACTGACAGACGTAGGCAAAACTTCCGCGAATTGTGTTAAAATTCTTCAAATAGATTGCTTTGAACTTAAAAATTCGGTGTCATTTTATAAAATATCCCATATGTTGTAACCCATAACTTTTAGTAGTTCAGTTCATTCTTGTCCCCTGACGACCTAGGAGCCCGTCGGGAGCCTCGAAATCTTTACGCTTTCCCCACTCCCTCAGTCGAACCGGGTTGCTACATGCAGAAGGTGATGGCCAGTTCCACCCAAGTGGATCAACCGCATTATTTTCAGGTAAGTAGTGATTCCAGAAAGATAAACTGGCCAGAACATCATTAATAAATCTAGAATTTCTAGGCACCATTTCTAGGAATAGGAACAGGTAAGTTGACATTTTCATCGAAGTCAGCTACGGGCAGTCCCAAATCTTGCTGTCCTGACGAACATGACAGAGTTAATGCTCTCTCATGGAAGATACCGTCCAAAAGACCACGAAGGAGAGCGTCTAGAGCTGTTTGGGCTTGGAAGCTTGGAGAAGCTGAAGAGCTTGGAATTACGCCTAAGCAGAATGATTACATTTAGCCGAGCTTCTGAGTTGGGGTCCCTTTCCAGGCTCGAGACTCTCCATTTGTCTTTCCCAGACATGGCATCTGTTTCAGAGCTTCCATCGTCTTTGCGCAAACTGATTCTATAGCACTCACGAACAGGCATACCCCGGGAACGTTACTCCAACTTGATGCTCTTGACAGAGTTGGTGCTCATAAATTTGACATTGACAGACATCGAGCTTGGTGGGCTCGATTCATTACCCAGTCTGATGACATTGTCTATCATGAAATCTAAAAGTCTCCTCAGAGTGTCCAACCTAGGGAGATTGAAGGGGCTAAAGTCACTTACGTTCAGATCTTGTACAGCATTGGTGGAGATTCCAGGACTGGAACAAATGGAGCTGTTGGAGGGACTGAGCATTTGGAAGTGCGGTTCCATTTGTGGAATTCCGGATTTGTTGGGCTTGGAAAAGATGTGGAAATCTTGGGCTGCTCCTTGTGGCAACGTTGCCGCGTTTGATCCACGAGTGTCACCTACAAGGAGCATGTTGAGGTCATTTGACGGCACTTATGATGAGTATGAACGAAGGAGCAGGGCCAGCGAATGAGATGTGCAGCAATTTTTATTTGACTCCGGCTTGGACCTGTAACTCCCCGGGATCATTAACATAGGGTAGGTATTAAAACATAATAAACAATTTCCTAAATTCATTATGTGCATAATGTAATAAAATTTCATAATAACTTTTCGTTTATTATGTACTTATTCAGAACAAAGTATACATCCTCAACTAGTTGATTTTATCATATTTTGAAATCTAAATAGATACTATATTTACATATGGATCCCTTCTTATGGACTTGTTGAGAAAGATTGTTATATCCTCTGTACAAAGATTGCTATATCCTCTGTACTTATTCAACAACAGTCAAGTCAATTGTTTTAAAAGCTCGAACTGTTAGGTGAATTCGTGGTATGATATATTTTATTTTTGTGAATCCTAAAATTAAAATATTACAATCAATTTATTTAAATCCGGACGCAGTCAAACCACTTTTAAAAGCAGGACTGATAAGTAATAATCTTTAAGTTCTTATATTTATTTCGGATTCATGGACCAACACGAGATTCTCATATTTTTCAATTTTAGTCTAGACTAATTGGAGAAGCAGGATAAAATCTAGGGACCTAATTGTCAATTTTACAAATCATCTAAACAAACAAAACTTTAGAATTACCAGATCACAATATCCTCGCTGTTGGAGGTCCAACCGGGCCTAACCGGGGTGGTACTGGAAGGATTGTTCCTTTCAACACGTTGCTTCCTCACGCACACAGTAATCGCAGTGGCCGAGCTACAAAAATTAACCAAGGGGGTCAAATTCAACTAAACAAAATTTCAGAGGGGCTAAATTGTATTATTTTAAATATTAAATTAATAGAAAATTAGTGTTGTCTTAGGGTCGGGGGTACACATCAACACCAAGTCGGTTGTCATTAGAGTTCAGGTCTAATGATGGATAATTTTGAAATAACGTCTTAATATTAGGTTATACAAAATTTTTTTCAAATGTCAAGATAAATATGAAAATAGTGAGAAAGTTTTGGATATATTTGATAATTTCGTCAAGTTTAAACGTGCCGATATTTAATTGATAATATTAGCTATCTTCACTAATTCAAGAGTGGATTTCAACATCCCACAATCTCCACCCACGACCTTAGGCCATCGAGAGCGTGTTCGCTCCGAAGTGACGGCGGACAAGCCGGATCCAAACACGTTGGAAATCTCTGAATAATCCCGAGGATTCGTCGAATGTGTGGTCGCCGTATGACCACGCATTATTCAAATTTTTAAAATTTGAAATATATTTTAATTGTATTATTATTTATATCTTTTATTTATTTATTTATTCTAGAGTTTTATATCATTTTATTATCGCTCGCTAGAACGGTAAGACTTAACTTAGATCTAATTCTTGTGGTTGAACTTTTAGGCGATCACTCTGTTTCCAACAAGTAAGAATAACAAAAAGTAGAGAAATCAGTCTGAATATTTTCATATCTTTTAAAAATATATATATAATATGATGGTGGTGGTAATGTGTTCTGAATTCCTTGTTGGTTACAAGTCTTATTCTAAAACCAACTTTTCTTGGTTTCTCCATCTCCCTTCCATTTACAAATACAAAATAACAACCTATTATTTCTCACCATCACTTAATCGGACGACGACGATGCTGAGTTTATTGGACACCCCATATATATTATAAATTATTAATTTAAACTTAAATTTTTTTAATGGTATTAATTTTTGGCCAGTCAAAGGTGCCGCGAGAGGATTCAAAGCCGATGGAGATAGCGAGAGTCGACGGCAATCAATCTCCTCCTTCGACTCCAAAATCAGTCCGTCAGTCATGGCTTGTCTTGTTAACTTAGCAGAAGTCATTGAAGTGGGGCAGAGAGTCCGTGATGGGGAGGGAAAGGCAGTCCGGTCATAGAAAAACAAAATAACTTTGGAGAAGATAGAGGAAATGCTGCTGGCTAACTGAGATAATTCAACCCAAATCCATTCTTATATCCCACGGCCTTATCTATCGATAGTCGTTCTATTTCTTATTTCAATTTTAGAATTCACGAGGATAAAAAGGGAGCAAGAAGATTATTTCCTAGCCTAATGTTTGGTATACGATTCGTTCTGGCGTCTGCCATTGGCGTGATTGAGCGACAGTGGTGTAGTTTCTAGGAGTTCCCGAGGAGCAAGACGTCGGAAGGCTACGAGTAGTTGGGAACCAATCCTTCACTGTGTTTTTTTTATATCGATTTTAGGTTTAGAAGCAGCTAAACGTACTTGTAAGTATGTTTACGTACTGTATACTAATCTTTTTTTGGCCCCATCACCACGCCGACTTGTCGATTCTGTCAATATTTGTTCGTAGGACCGACTCCTTCGGATGTCAGACATTTAATGCGACCGAAAATTTGGTTTAAGTAGTAATAGTTGGACATCACGCGCATATGAATATAATTTTTCGCCCGTCAAAGGTGCCGCCGGGAGTCGAAGTCACGCAATTAAAAGTATAAACCATAGCTCACGTTCATCGTTAGGAAAGTCATGGAATGGGGGAGAGTGTGGATATAACATGCGAACTGGACAGACAGTCTGTGATAAGGCAAAGGCATTCTAAACAATTATGGCTTCCTCCTCCTCCTCCTCCTCCTCCTCCTCTGCTTTCATGATATTATTATCCACTTGTCTCCTGTTTTCTCTCTCAGCAGCGGCGGCTATGACCAACGAAACCGACCGTGCTGCCTTGCTCGAGTTCAGGCGCAGCATACCCAATGACCCTGACGGGGTACTCTCCTCCTGGAATGACAACACCCACTTCTGTCATTGGCGGGGCGTAACTTGCAGCAAGAGATATCCCCGTGTCACCGAATTGGTGCTCCAGGGCTCCCAACTGGGGGGCTCCTTGTCACCCTACATTGGGAATCTCAGCTTCCTCAGGATAATCAACATCATGAACAACAGTTTTGCAGGCGAAATCCCCCCTGAAATCGGGAACTTGCATCTGTTGAGAGAGTTGCTCATGGATAATAACTCGTTTTCGGGCCAGCTTCCTGAGAACATCTCAGGCTGCACAAATGTACAAGTGATCTGGCTGCGAAACAGCAAGCTTGTTGGAGAAATACCTCGTGGATTATCGGCTTTGTCCCAGCTTCGATCCATCAGGGTCCAGAACAACAATTTCACCGGGAAGTTCCCTGATTTCTTCGGCAACTTCTCATCTCTGGAGTTCATTGGCGGAAATCAAAATGGCTTCAGTGGCCCCATCCCGGCATCTCTTGGACGATTACGAAGGTTGAAATGGATTACTCTCGGGGAAAACTTCTTTTCTGGAACAATCCCCGCCTCCATTTTCAACATAACCTCTCTGATTAGAATGAAGTTCCATGTGAACAAGCTCCAGGGAGGTCTCCCTCTGGATCTCGGAATCACTCTTCCCAATCTCAAGTCTCTCAATTTCAATGCTAATCAGTTGAGTGGACCTATTCCCCCTTCAATAGCGAATGCGACAAACTTACAGTGCCTACAGTTGCCCCATAACAATTTCAGCGGATCGGTGCCCGACCTCAAAAATCTCAATCAGTTGGGGTGGCTTAAATTTGCTGATAATCATTTGGGAAACGGCACGTCGAGGGACCTGAAATTCCTCAAGTCCCTCAATTCCACCAAGCTATGGCTTCTGGATTTCAGCGAAAACAATTTCGGAGGTATATTGCCTTGGTCTATTGGGAACTTATCTTCCAATTTGAAGGTGTTGTCATTCTGGTCGAATCAGCTCACGGGAACCCTCCCTTCAAGCATCGGGAATCTTCACAACCTGGAAAATCTAAGTATTGGCAGGAACCCATTGACGGGTATGCTCCCAATGGAAATCGGTAACCTCCACAAGTTGAAGATCCTACAAGCTGATAACAGCGATTACTCCGGGGAAATCCCATCTTCTCTTGAAAATTTGACTATGTTGACGATACTGTCGTTGGCAGGGAATGCATTCAGTGGTAGTATTTCCGCAAGTCTCGGAAATTGCCAAAACTTGCTCAGTTTAGATCTATCTAGAAACAACCTGAGTGAAACTATACCGGCGCAAGTCTTACGTATCTCTTCCTTATCAATAATTCTCGATTTATCTCGGAACAAATTAACAGGTGCCCTGCCAGATGAAGTCGGCCACCTGAAGAACCTGGAAATATTATACTTGTACGGGAACAGTCTTTCTGGCCAAGTCCCGAGCACTCTCGGCGGATGCACAAGCTTAGTGTCATTGGACATTAGGAATAATATATTTGAAGGCAACATCTCCCCGTTTCTATCTCCTCTCAGAGGACTTCAACATCTAGATTTATCGCAAAATAACTTCTCTGGATGGATCCCAAAATTCTTAGGAGACTTCCAGCTCACATACCTCAATCTATCTTTCAACCATTTTGAGGGCGAAGTTCCGAATAAAGGAGTCTTCCTAAATGCCACAAGGGTCTCGGTCTTGGGAAATTACAAACTCTGTGGCGGGATTCCAGCATTGAACTCACCAAGATGTCCTACCTCAAAACTCAAGCGTGGAAGGAAAAGAATGTTGCCTAAGATCATCATCACGATCGCCAGTTCGATTGCTGTCTTGTTTGTTCTGCTTTTGTTGGTTGCATCACATCGTTGTGTGAACAGAACAAGAAGAAGGAACATAAAGTCGCAGGTTGAGTTAGTTCCCAGAGGTCCTTTTCCGCAAATTTCGTACGAGGATATACTCGGGGCGACCGGTGGGCTCAATAAGAAAAACTTGATAGGTGCCGGTGGTTTTGGTTCCGTGTATAAGGGGATCCTCGGAAATTCTAATAATGCAGTAGCCATTAAGGTTCTCAACCTCCGAAATCGAGCAGCTTCGAAAAGTTTTATGGCAGAGTGTGGGGTATTAAAGAATATGAGACATCGAAATCTCATCAAGATTTATACTGTCTGCTCGACCATCGACTTCCGAGGAAATGATTTTAAGGCGATTGTATATGAGTACAAGGAAAATGGAAGCGTTGAAGATTGGTTGCATCCTAAAGTTACGCCCGAGGGAGTACGCCAAAAGTTAAGCTTAAGGCATAGGCTACGTATTGCCGTGGACATTGCATCTGCCGTGGAGTATATGCATCATGAGTGTGACTTGCCGGTGATTCACTGTGATTTGAAGCCGAGCAATGTTCTACTTGATGTGGAGATGACAGCACACGTCAGTGATTTCGGACTCACGAGAATTCTCTCTGCCGGTGATGCTGTTGTTCAAGTAAGCTCGACGGGAGTGAGAGGGACGGTCGGCTACAGTCCTCCAGGTGGGTCAATTTTACTTTAAATGTGGTTTTGGATATTGGTTAGCTCGAACTAAGTAATGTATGCCATTTAATGCAAAATGTTGTAGAGTACGGAATGGGAAGCCAAGTGTCGAGGGAAGGCGACGTTTACAGTTTTGGAATTCTTCTGTTAGAGATGTTTACGGGAAAGAAGCCGACCGACGACGTGTTCCAGGATGCTTGGAATATCCGAAGCCACTGCGAGGCCGCATTGCCGGAAAGCTTGGGCGAAATAGCAGACCCTTGTCTGTTTATAAATGAATTTGGAGAAGGATCGATCGTCCGTGCTTCGCGAAGGATTGTAGAAGGTCTAACGAAGGTGTTTGAAATCGGAGTCGCATGTTGTAGTAAGTCGCCTGGAGAAAGGATGGACATCCGCGAGGCCGCTGGGAAACTACGTTCCATCAAATCTCTGGTTGGCTGAAGCTCCGAATCCCGAATACCAGCCTGATGGATTGTATCCCCGACTGGTTGTATGTTTGGTGGTAGTAGCTGAAATAAGTCAATCCCATTATTATCTATATCTATTTGCCACCCACCTGAATGAATGAATGGAGGATGATACTCTGTTTATTAAATCTTGTGTTTTGTTCATCATCAAATTGATTTCTGTTATTCTTCTTTGCCCCAATTGATTGAGGTGTAATATAAACATTTGAAACATTGACATGCTGCATTATTAATTACCTTATTAAGCATAATACTATTAATATGAGTTAAATACATTCTAATTATGTTTGTGGTCCTAACAATATCACCCAATAGTAAGTTACAAATTATTCTAATTATGCATGATAAGTATTCTTTTGTTCCTGGAGAAAGAGCACATGTTCCCCACTACCAGTAATCCTTGCAAGAACACCTGCCGCCATTGAAATGGTGAAACCAGCTTCGATCCCGTATGATGATCTCCCTTCCATAGATGTTCGATATGAGCTTCATCGCCAGGTGACAATCTGCGCAGATTTTTCACCACTCTTATCGGGACTCCTGCACCCGTGTTGATGAGTATGAAAGCCACGGCTATCTTCTCGCTGTGATAGGACAGTGCAAACTCCTTCTCGACGGTTATCTGGCTGGGCACCAGACCTTCCCTCTCCATCTCCTTGAGAAGCTCCAGCGCTTCAAATCCCGATCCCATTCACCGCAAGTCCCACGATCAAGCACGTCCAAGATACGAGACATTCCTCACATTCATCTCATTGAACACCTTCCTCGCTTTCCAAACACAACCGGATTTTGTGTACAGGTCCAACAGCGAATTGCTAGCATGAAGATTCTCGATTAAACTGATCTTCACCATATAAACATGAAGATTCTGCACATGTGGTGAGCACGCTAACCACCGTGAAGCCATCCGGTGCCACGCCATCCGAACTCATTTCCTTGAACAGCGTCAAAGCCTCATTAGACATCCCAGTCGACGCAAACCCATTGATGACCGTAATCCAAGCGACCAGGTCTCTGTATAACATTCCGTCGAACACCTTGTGTGCGATCTCGACCTTGCCGCAGCATTCGTACAATTGAATCAATGCGTTACCGACGAACACCAACGATTCGAACCCGATCCTCAAAATGCAGGAATGCAACTTCTCGCCCACCCTAAGATCCGCCAACCTCGCGACGGCCTTCAGAACAAACGGGTGTGCGTGTCCGGCTTAACCCCGTACCCAACCATCTCCCAATAAAACTGGACCGAGGACGACGGAGTTCCGCTCTCTGAGTACCCCTTGATCATGGTATTCCAGGTGAACACACTCGTCGGGTCATGAATACCCAGGAACACTGTGCGGGCGTAGGACACGTTTCCAGGGGAGGCATCGGGATCGGAGATGAAGACCGTAAGCAAAGCGAGAAGGGAAGCAAGAAGACGTAGGAAGAAGAAGAAGAAACAGAAAGTAGGAGCAAGGACGGAGGAAGAAGAAGAAGGATAAGAACGAGAGGAAGAAGAAGAAGAAGAGAGAGAGAGGATTGCTGTGAATTTTAGTATATTGTATATGACCCAGTTTCCATTACACTTGTATGTATATATAAAGATAGACTAACAGAAAAAACAACCCCACGCCCAGCGCAGTGTGCAGTGTCCAGCGCAGTGCACGCAGCATACAGCAGACACAACATTCCCTTCTGTCTCCTTTCTGTTGTTATACCAGATAACAAACTTCAGCGGTGGGCTCAATCCTAGGCTCCAACTTTAGTAGACTGGGCTCCAACTTCTGTTGGGCTGTGCTCAACACTCCTCCTGTTCAACACTCCCCCGCAATTCGCACCTCTTCCAGCTACTTCCTTCCCACTCACCATGTTCCTGAAGAGCAGCGTCCTGCAATACTTCCTTTTGTTCCAAAGTACCCGGCAATTCAGTAGGATTTTCTTCTTCTTGATTTCCTGTTAGCTCAGGAACATACTCTCCTTTACTTGAATTACCATCTTTCCCAGAATTTGGTCTATGTGAAACCGTAAGTTTGCTGCGAATTAATACAAACTTCTGTGTTGGTATCACCTTAGTCAACGGATCAGCAACTTGATCTTCCGAAGCTACATGGAGCACCTGAATCTTTCCCGCCATCACTTTTTCTCTAATGAAGTGGAAATCAATCTCAACATGCTTTGTCCTAGCATGGAGAATTGGATTTGCTGCAAGATATGTGGTACTAAGATTATCACAGTAAAGAATAGGAACTCCAGTAATCGGAAAATGCAGTTCTTCCAATAGGCTTTGCACCCACACTACTTCAGCCACACCATCTGCAAGACTCCTAAATTCAGCCTCTGTACTTGACCGTGACACCACCTTTTGTTTATGGGAAGCCCATGAAATCAAATTAGAACCAAGAAACGTACAGTAACCACTCGTGCTGCGCCTGTCATCGGGGCAGCTAGCCCAATCTGCATCCGTGAAGCAGGATATATCAAGGAACTGTCCACCAATAATGGTGAGTCCAAGTGAGCTGGTGCCCTTTAGATACCGTAGTATCCTTTTAACTGCCTGCAGATGGACTGATGTGGGCTGATGTAAAAATTGGCAAGCTTTGTTAACAGCGTAACTAATATCGGGTCTAGTATTAGTGCAGTATTGAAGAGCTCCAACCAAACTCCGATAGACAGTGGGGTCTTGCAGCACCTCCCCTTCATATTTAGATAAGACCCCTGTTGTAGCCATAGGAGTGGCTATGCCTTTGCAGTTAACCATGTCAGCCTTCTTCAATAAGTCAGCAACATATTTTTCTTGGCACAAATGTAAACTCGCAGCCTGCCGTGTCACTTGGAACCCCAGGAAATAAGACAAGTTGCCGAGATCTTTCAGAGCAAAACGATGGTGTAAACGTGGCAGAAGATCTGAGATTCCTGATATGTTTGAGCCCGTAACAATAATATCATCAACATAAATAAGGATGATGATAACTCCATGTGCTGACTGCTGAAAGAACATAGATGCATCAGCTTTGGCATTCAGAAGACCCCATTCCAGCAGACATGTACTCAGCTTCAGAAACCAGGCCCTCGGACTTTGTTTCAGACCATATAATGCCTTATGAAGTTTACATACATGAGAAGGTGCTGTCTGATCTTCGAAACCAGGTGGTTGATGCATATATACGATCTCTGTCAATTCTCCATTGAGGAATGCATTGTGCACATCCAGTTGGCGCAGAGGCCAGTCAAACATCACTGCCAAGGACAGAACAATCTGTATAGTTTGCAGTTTAACAACCGGGCTAAAGGTTTCCTTAAAATCCACCCCAGGAGTTTGATGAAACCCTTTTGCTACCAATCTTGCTTTGCACCTCTCAAGGCTACCATCAGAATGAAGCTTGACTTTGTACACCCATTTGCAGCCAATTACCTTTTGAGCTTGAGAGCGAGGAACAAGCGACCAGGTGTTATTAAGCTTCAAAGCCTGCAGTTCGGCAGTCATGGCCTCCCTCCACACTTTCAATTGAAGAGCCTCTGCTAGTGAAGTAGGTTCAGATGGTATAGGGCAGTTCTGTGGTGCAAATGGTATCGGACAACTTGGGGAGTGTAATAGGGAGGGCTGTGGTGTAGTGGTCTGAGTAGTGGAGTAGGCTTTTGGTTTAAAGATGCCAGTTTTGGACCTGGTGATCATGGAGTGAGTGTTCCCACCTTGTTGGATCTCTTGAACAGGTACAGTAGCCGTCATAGTGGAACCAGTCAGACTTTCTGGGTGTTGGGGGGAAGGTTGATGTATAACTGGTGAGAGAACCAGAGAGGGAGGGGTTGAGTGCAGTACTGGAATAGTGGAAACTGGTGAAGAGGTGTTGATTGTACATTGTCGAGAAAACGAACCAACCGGATACAGAAAGGATGGATTTGGAGAAATTAAGGATTGAGGCAAAATAGAAGGTGAATGAATGGACTGGAACGGAAATTCTGACTCATGAAATAGGACATCCCGGGAGATATAAAGTCGACCTGTTTTGTGGTTAAGACATATATACCCTTTGTGAAACACGCTTCTACTAAGGTGGACACATGGAACAGAACGGGGTTCCAATTTGTGCGCATTATATGGTCTTAAAAGAGGAAAACAGAGACACCCGAAAAGAGACGAATACTCAGGTTCATGACCTCTAAGCAATGTAGACGGGGTTTTAAACTTGAGGACTCTGGATGGGAGCATGTTAATAATGCAGACAGCTTCATGAAATGCATAGACCCAGTAATGCAATGGAACAGAGGCATGAGTGAGCATAGATAAACCAACCTCAACCACATGTCTGTTTTTCCTCTCTACTCTCCCATTTTGTTGGGGAGTATGAGGACACGACAACTGGTGCAAGATGCCATGCTGGAGCAGATACGAATGAAGAGGGCGAAACTCCCCTCCCCAGTCAGACCGCACTGTACCAATAGAAGCTTGGAATTGATTTATGACAAGTTTGTGAAATTGCTGAAAAGCAGCTAGAGCTTGAGATTTAGTTTGGAGAAAATATATCCAGGTGAAACGAGTTGCATCATCAATGATCAGCATAAAGAAGCGATCTCCAGTAACAGAGGGAAGAGGAGAGGGGCCCCATAAGTCAGTGTGCAGTAATTGAAACGGTCTTTGAGCATGAGATAAGGACACAGGAAATGGCAACCTATGATGTTTGCTCATGGCACAAGACTGACAGAAAAACTGTTTGTTGGTGCTGTGTAAAACATTACAAGATTGTAAAACCTTGTCTAAGACATCTAGACTAGGGTGGCCTAAACTAGAGTGCCATGTGATTTGATCAGCCAAGGGGATACTTGTAGTGGAGTGAGCAGAGGGCGGTGAAGGAGAGTTACTGGGAAGTGGTAGGAGCTGGGTAGGAAGTTTGTAGAGGCCGTTCTCCATCTGGCCCTGGAGAAGTATTCGACTGCTGATGGGGTCCTTAACAAAGAAAGAATTGGATGTGAATTCCACAGAAACATGATTATCCTGACATAGTTTGGAAATGCTAACCAGTTTCTTGGATAGAGCAGGAGTATGAAGGACATTATATAGAAGCAGTGAGCCAGAGGATGTAGGTAAGGTGGCTTGACCAGTATGAAAAATTTTAGCTGAATTGCCGGTTCCTACGACAACAGACGACGTACCTGTATACAGGGATATGTTCTGGAGATCCGCAGAGGTGGGAGTGATATGATGTGTGGCACCAGTGTCCATTAGCCAGGCATCAGAGGAAACAGGGTGAGCAGGATCGTGAGGGGGGGAAATGAGGAGGAGTTAGTAGGTAGCTGTGGTTGGGGGGATGGGAAGGGCAACTGGGAGGGATATGGTTGAGGTGATACGGTTGAGGATGAGGGAAGTGGGATGGAAATGGTTGTGTATAGGAAGGTGGGTAAGGTTGTGTATAGGGAAAAGAAGCAGAGGGAGGAAGTACTGTTGTAGAGAATGCTTGTGGTGCAGATTGAAAAGTGGTATTCAATCTGTGGTAGCAATTTACTGCAGTATGGCCAATTTTCTGACAGATTTGGCATCTGGGCTTCGGTTTGCCAAAGCTGCGAGGATAGGCTGTGGGCCGAAAGGGCTGGGTTGAAGGATTGTAAGGTCTTGTTGGTGAGCGACCCAGTAAACCAGGTTGTGGAGAGGCTGGAATGGTGGTATGAAGGCTAGACCGGATAGCTGGCTGAGGATGTGATTTTGGAGGCCTTTCAGTATTAGTGTGAAGGGAGGAGAGCTGTACCTGCGGGATGAAGCTATCTAACCCCTGCCGTCGTTCCAGCCGCATCTCAAAGCTTAACAGCAAATTCTGCACCTCCTCGACACTGGGCTGATCTGCTCGGCTGTAGACTGCCGTGACAACAGAGTCATACTCTACAGGGAGCCCTTCCAGCATGTACCAAATGTAGTCCCGATATTTTATTGGTTCTCCGACTGCTCCCAGTTGATCAGAGAGTGCTTTCAAGCTGTTGAGATAGGTTTGCATGGTTCGTCCATCCTTCCTCAGGTTCTGCATTTGGTTCCTCAAATTAATAATCCGGGTAGTAGAGGTTGACTCATAGCGGTTCTTCAATGTCTCCCACACCTCATTCGCTGATTTACAATAGACCACTTGGCTCAGAGGATCTGCAGTGAGGGCAGAGAATAGTAAACTCATCACCATCTTGTCATTTCGCTGCCATATCCGATAGTCTGGGTTTAGAGTCATTCCGGCCTCATCGATGTACTGTGGTGGTGGTAAAGACAGTCCATAGATGAAGTCCTCTAAACCCCCCGCAATTACTGCAGCTAAAATTTGGCCCTTCCATAAAGGGTAGTTGTTGTCCTCTAATTTCACCATCGAAGCAAAAATACCCGGTGGAATCTGCATCTGAGTCCCACTTGCAGCATTGCTCTGTTCAGAAATGCCAGAGCCAGGGGTTTGCTGCTGCCCAGAAGGAAAAGAGGTATTCACCTGAAATGGGGTTTGACTATCCATCTTGCTTAGTCTGTGTTCAGCGTGGTTCGGCCTTCTGTGGGCTCTGATACCATGAAGACCGTAAGCAAAGCGAGAAGGGAAGCAAGAAGACGTAGGAAGAAGAAGAAGAAGAAGAAGAAGAAGAAGAGAGAGAGGATTGCTGTGAATTTTAGTATATTGTATATGACCCAGTTTCCATTACACTTGTATATATATATAAAGATAGACTAACATAAAAAACAACCCCACGCCCAGCGCAGTGTGCAGTGTCCAGCGCAGTGCACGCAGCATACAGCAGACACAACATTCCCTTCTGTTTCCTTTATGTTGTTATACCAGATAACAAACTTCAGCGGTGGGCTCAATCCTAGGCTCCAACTTTAGTAGACTGGGCTCCAACTTCTGTTGGGCTGTGCTCAACACTCCTCCTGTTCAACAGGAGATGAGTGCGTAGACGAGGTGTTTGGCGACCTGATAGGACAGGGAGACCACCCCCCCCCCCCCCCGGCGGAGAGCGAAAGCATGCACCTGCTTGAGCTTGGGCACGGATGGCCGGCAGGTTGATCAGCGCAACACATCGCTGGTCATGGACGAGAAGAATCGGAAGCCTAAATGTCTCTTGATGGATAGCTTAGAGAGCATTTAGGATGGGGATGTCATGGCGGACGGAGACTTAAAGAACTACGTAAAATATAATGACCAGAACAAAGATGGCGACCAGTCCTAATCCTGTGTGCGACCGGCAGTCGACTAGATAACACGCGGAAGAGTTTTATGCATCATGTCGATGGAGAGACTGGTCGTGGTAGGTCCAGGGATTCGAGAGTACGACAACCATCGATGACGGCCTCGAAGTTCTTTGGCGAAGAAAGTCCCAACAAAAACACCGCAGGACAGTCACATACTGCAGGAAGAACGCCTTCATTTTTCAGACCAAGTGATCAAAAAACATTCCGGGAGCCCTGGAAATCGGCCACAGGAAGAAGCTTCAGAGTAACATTCCCCAGCCATGCAAATCTACAAGCCCAGATGACCAGAAACTTCATAATAAATCACGGTGGGTGGCCGCCTAGTAACCGTAGAAATCCCAATGAATGTAGGTGTTGCCTTCGTAGTCATAAACAGAATGCTCATCCAGGTAGTTGTATCGGAGCACCTATCCGAGCGATCAAAAGAAAGGTCATAGCCATTGAATCCACTGGCCGTTTAACGTGAAATATTGTAGAGTATGGAATGGGAAGTCAAGTGTCGAGGGAGGGCGACGTTTACTGTGTTGGAATGCTTCTGTTGGAGACGTTTACGGGAAGAAAGCCGACCGACGACATGTTCCAGGAAGCTTGGAACATCTGAAGCCACTGCGAGGCTATGTTGCTAGAAAGAGCGCGAGAAATAGGAGACCCTTGTCTGTTTCAAAATGAGTTTGGAGAAGGATCAAACGCCCATGATCCTCGAAGGTCTCGAGAATGTCAAGCGAAGGTGTTCAAAATTGGAGTCGCCTGTTGTAGGAGTCGCTGGAAGAAAGGATGGACATCCGCATTGCCGCAGCAAAACTAAGGTCCCTCAAATCTCTGGTGGTCTCAAGCTCGGAATCCCGCTCAGATATAGCAGTTGAGATGAAATACCTAAAATTAATCCATCGTATCCCAGGCCGCTTACATGCACTGTTTATATCGACCCTGGTGTTTGTTCATCAATTTTATTAGGAAAACTTATGAAAAAGTGATTATGTGATAATGAAAGATTACTTAATTAGAAGTATTTATTTAAATTAATCAACTTAATATGTGGTGACACAAATATTTTTTGAACTATTGTTCTATTATTCGATATTATATTAAAAATATTAAAGTATATAATGCAATCAAGGTAAGATAAGATAAATGAAAAACAAAGTTATTTAATTTACGCTGTGTTAGGGAGTCACTATATATTTTTTTGTAGATAACTAGTAAGAACGAGCTCATCATAATTTGATAATCTGTTTTTAAATTCAGTAACCGGTTAATAGAAATCATTACGAATAAACATATCACATAATATAAATGGATTTAACGGATATCAACAATACATTCTGTGAAAGTGGATTCTCCAGATCTCAACAAGCGAGTTGTAATATCATGCGAAATCTCCCAACTCCAGCATGCATATAGAATCTTAAATAACTCATAAGCAAATAAAATGACGTAACTAGGAAAGTCACGACAATATGTGAGTGCGCAATTAATATTTATTATCATACACAAGGTCATTCAGGACATCTAAATTAGTATCCGTTTATGCATACCATAAGAGGTTGTTTATACAAAATAAACCGTGAGCCAGTAAGCAATAAATACAATGATAATCGATAAATGTAAGACCATCAAATAGAGATCAACGCAGTGTCTCAAACTCTCTTTTAGGCAAAGTAGGTAACATACAACCAACCTCCCAAATGCGCTAAAACTTCCCCAAGTGCAAGAGCTAAACCTTTGGGATGAAGAAAGGTCATGCACCAGTACCCCTAAGTCACCAAACATGCACAAATTTAATCATTCTTAATCACGGAGAGTGAGTGGGAATGTGAGAGAACTTTATCTGTCACTTTGCCTGAGCTAATTTGGCAGCCAAACAAACCAGTGGACAAACAAAAAATAACTCACCCAGATGTATGCGCCCGTGAAGCACATGTCAAATATTTATAACATAAATATGAATGAACTCAACTTGCTCACATAATTATGCATGTAAATACATTACGTATCCTGACATACCAACGAGTTAAAAAATAGTAAACAATCTCAAGAAAATAACAATTGCATTTTATACTATATCTATTCTTTCGATATTGGTTTTCAAATACTTTAAGATAAGAAGTCTTGTTAGTTTGTGTACGCGCGCGCAGGCGGGTCCATGTGCCTTAGGCGTGCGCGAGGCAGTTAGGGCTGCCCGAGGATCCGGGCCCGCTCCCCCGAGGCCCAGTCCGGTCGGTGTGACGGCTCGAACTCCGGACGCTGCGGAAAGAGGCCCCAGGGTTGGGCTTTCCCTTGATTCGCGAACGGGTCTGCGGGGCGTTTTGTCAATCACCCGAAGGTGGCGAGCGAAAGGCTGCGTTAAAGCCTCGCATGGCGAATTTTGGGGAGGGTCCAGTGAGCCGCTCGAGTCTGCCGTCACCTCATCCTAAATGGCTCCGAAAAAGGTGTGTGGGGTTTAGTTTAGCTTTGGAAACGTTTGTTCGGAGTCGCCACTGATTTAGTTAAAAATGTGATTTTAAGTCGGAAAAATCAGAGTTCTGGGTTCGGGGATTCTTATTTACTAACCTTAATATTCTACCACATGCGAAAAGGGTGGCGATTTGTCCAAAAAAGTTTAACTTTTGATTGACGGGTGTTGGACCCGATCCGGGAGTAGGCCGGACTTTTATCGACGTTTTAATAGGTGTTGCACCCGACTTTAGGTGGGTTTGATTAAAACCAAGCACGCGACGTATAACCTAAGTGCCTAAGCAAGTGCGCAAGCACAAACAATTATTTAGATGAAAAGGGTGGGGAGAGGGCGGTGATTGCGAGCCTATGCACTTGGGCACGCAATCCATTACAAGTGGGCTTTTAAAATGAAATTCGGGGAGGCATGCACCTCCCCTTTGTACCTTAGATTGAAGGTTGAGGCCGCTTTGTATCTTGAAGCCCACGGTTTTTAGGCCGGGGTAGAACTACGCGATTTGATACACGCGTCTTCGAGTTAATCTTCGAAATCTTGAATTTGGTCCTCCGAAGTTGCATGCTCAGTGTACATGCAAAGAAAATGTAAGTGTGCTTAGTATTGTCGAATTTAAATGAAATTCGATAAAATTGTGAAGAGTAAGACATGTCTTACCGTGTTCATTGAGATTGCTTAAGTTAACGTGTATTGTCGAAGATATTCGAGAAATTTCTCCGTATTTTACATGCAAAACAAAGGGAGATGGATGTTAGCAATGCCAATCAAAGATAAGACGTTAACTCATATATATAAGAATACAAGTGGACTTAAATAGAAGCATGTCAATTTTAGAAAAATAATGAGACTCTTAAACGTAACAACATCGCGTAGGAAAATTAAAATTTCTACAATGGTCGAGGAATTAAACTAACAAATTCTTGTTAGAATTGAAATGGCACGCGAAACCAAGAATTCAACTTACCCTGTGACCGTTTGATAAAAAGAAAAACTCATCCAACCGTTTGACTAGAGATTAGAAAGAAAATGTCACGAGACCATTTAATTAAAAAAAAAACAAGGAAGAAAGCATTACCTTCCCAAATTCCTCATCGTAGTCCGCCAGAGGAGTTCCTCAACCCAACCCATTTGAAGCCGGTGCGGTTGCTGAATCCATCGACGCGAGATCCCGGGGACACTTTGCTGCGACTGATTGCAGGACTCGGCGCCATGGAAGGTCAGAGGAGGCGGGGCTGTTCGGGGTCGTCGTAGTCTGGACTTGGGTGCGCCGGAGGAAGCAAGCTCCGCCGCTGATCTGGGATGCCGGAAGGTGGCTCTCCGTCGCCTGGTCTGTGGAGGGAGACCGCCAGGAAGTTCGTAGATCGACTGTGGGCATCAGGGGAACAGGGGAGACCCGTTATTGCCCGGATCGGAGGTGGGTGTGGGGACTCCGGCCGGGGACTTCCGCTGCTGCAAGCCCTCGAGATCCCAGGAGGGATGAGCCGCCGCGGTCGTCGTGGTCGTGGCCGTTGAGGAGGGGACGCCGGAGGGATGAGTGGGTCCTGCCGCCGTGAAGCTCGAGGACGCTGGAGGGAGTTCGCTTCGCCGCTGCCGGGTCTTGGGGACGCCGGGGAGGAGGTGGGCAGCCGCTGCTGGTGCTCGGGGACGAGCTGGGAAGGAGGAGCAGCCGCCGTTGTGGGTCGCCATGGCTGCCGGTGCTGGTGGGAACGCCGGAGAGTAGGTTTGCTGTGCGAGTCTGGGCTGAGGAGGGCGGCGAGGGGAGGTGGGCTCGCCACCGTTGGCTGCCGGGAGATCAGGGCCGCCGTGGTGAACTCTGGGGGACGCCAGGGAAGGGATCCGCCGCTGCTGCGGTCGAGTCGCCACTGTTGGGAGAGCGACAGAGCAAACGGAGGTGGTAGCCTCCTTGGTTGTCGAAGGGCCGCCGGGGGAAGCTGCCGTCATTGGCGAGCTGGATCGGCTGCTTCTGGAGGGCTGAGGCGGAGCGCCGGGGACGATTTGCCGCCGTTGGGAGGCGCCGGACGAGGTTTCACCAGGAGATGGGTCGGCTGGGGAGATTCTGCGGGCGTCGATGCCCTGGGAAGCTTCTCTGCGATTTCGCTGACGCCAGAGGGGGATGCCGGGGATGATGGTTAGCTGCGACGGGTCGGAGGAGCCGCTGCCGGAGGGGAACGTTGGAGGGAGACCCAAGGATGGCTTGTCATTCCTTGCTGATGCTGAAGTGAAGAGGGGGTTGTCGAAGTTAGAAGTGTCCTGAGCTTCTTGGGGACGCCAACGGAGTCTGCTGAATCTGGGGTAGGAGGTTGTCTCCGGTGCCGCAAAGAGGGAGACTCCGCTGCAGTTGGCGCGACGTCAATACTACTGGTATTAGCTTCCCGTTATGTTATTCGCTTAACCTGCACAGGTAAAATAAAACATCAAAGCCAAAGGAAACTTCCTGTGACGTGCAGGTGTGGTCACCGAAGCTTGGACGTTGTTCCCCGTCAACAACGCTAGGGAAGGTAACTGGCCAAGCCATTTGGAGGAGTGTTTCTGTCGTCCTAGCGGGGGGATGCCACCATTATCGTCCATCATGGCCCGAGCTTCTCAGACTGTCGTAGCCAAAGGCATGGGGATCCGCCGTTACCACGGAAGAGGTCTGGTCAGGCTGAAGTTTCCTCGGTTTGTTGGTGTAGAAGCCGTCTCCGGTTGTGGTCGACGACAGTTGAGCTTGAGTTGGTAAGGAGGGGATTTCCTGTTGTTGAGTCGAATCTTCTTACCTTGGTGAAGATGCAGGAAACGGTTGAGACCTTTGGTAGTAACGGCAGCTGGAGGTGGTTGGTGAAGTTTCCCTGGCTGTTGAAAGGAATCAAGGGAGAAGGGAAGAAGACGATCACTTTGTCAACCTCCTCGGTTCTTCACCAAAAAATGAAAGAAAATCCCTCCCCAGAAGAATTGGTAAGAAAAAATTTTGAATCCCCTCCTGATCAATCTCCTTCTCCCAAAGAAAAATGATCCCCCTCCTGATCAATCTCCTTCCCCCAAAGAAAAATGATCCCCCTCCCTCATTCGAGAGAATGAAACTTCATTTTTATATCCCATTCTCTTTACAAATTCAGTTCCAATTTTGTTGGATTTTGACCGGAATTCCTCTAATCTCGTTGAGATTCAAGGTTGTTGTTAGTAATTAGTTTCCTTTTAGCTTTCTGCAGGTATTAATGAGGAGATTGTGTTCTTGCTCAGGGGATTTGAGCACGGTAAGATCGTCCTTTGGGAGATTTTTGACGGGGAAAACCCAAAAAGCAGGTAAACCGTTAATTCCTTTGGTCTGAGCTGCATCGTGGGCTTGCTTTTGTAATGGGTTTGGCTTGTTATTGCGGGCTGAGCTGCCTTGGGCTCGTTGGGGAAATGTGGGTTGAAGTTTTGGTGCTTGGGTTTGTTCATACTTTCGGTTTGTCTTGCTCAGCCTTTGGAGTTGGGCTGTTCTTGTTTGGCCCTTTTCTTTGGCTTGGTTTGTAATTCTCCTCCATGACTCGAAGCTTTTGGTAAGCTTCCTCTGGCCACTTACCAACATTCGAGTTTCCTGCCTGCCTTAGGTTAGCTGACATTGATGACATCTCTGCAAGGTTTCTTTGGGATTGATACAATTTCTGTTGATCAATCATATTCTGCTGCGTTTGCTGCGTTTGAAGTTGGACATTGGACGGCCTCAAACTGTCAAGTTGTGGTACCGGTTGTGGCCGCTGCTCCTTTTGTTAGTGTATGTTGCTGTATATGTTGTTGTATATGCATCTGATGCTGAGCTGCTGGAACTGATGTTTCTGTTTTTGTTGTTGTATTTTCTGCAGTTATTGCTGGCTATTCATCTAGTGGTTGCGGTTTCGGATGCCTCATGCGGCTGCACGGCTGTAGAAAAGACAAAAGGTTGTGCAGCACCAAATGCAGGAGTATGGGTCTGCCTTTGCAGGAGAAATTGCTGTTGAGATTGTTGTTGCAGTTCCAAGGACTGCCTTGCTGTCATCTACCTCCAGGTTAGTGCTCTGACTTGTGCCTGTTGGCCCATTGCTTTGCATGTTCTGCACAGGCAGCTGCTGGTAGTGCATCTCAGCAATTTAGCTGGATCATCATGTCTGTATCCCCACACAAGGGGTACGTTGCGATTATTTGAAAGCATCCTGAGTCTTCTATTTTCATCACTGACAGATGGCAACGTCAAGCTTTGCCGTGCCAGCAGAAGTTGCTGCTGATGCTAGCGCCTGTCATTTTACTTTCAGCTGCAAAGAAGAATGAAAATTGTTGAGTCGAATAGGCCTGATTTCGTGGCGGGGAAGCAGGCGAGGGGAATGCCGACACGCCTGCACTGGAGGAAGCCGATGCGAACGCCGAGAGTAGCAAGATGGAAGAGGTCGATTAAGCAATCCTTTCGCCGAATTGTTCGCCCATTGACGGGCCGTTATTTTGTCGTTCTTTACCCCTTTTTGCGGGATTCTAAATTTTTAGGGATGTCCAAATGTTTTGCCGATCTCCTTACGATATGAATTCGGCACCTGCTTTTCTTTTAATGTCTATTGGCCCTCCTCCTTCTTCAAAGAAATAAAAAAGAAATAAATAAATGAGTTGGGGCTTGGGCTTTGTCCAAGATAGGAATATATGTTGGGCTTATTATTGTTAAGAACCATTGCTTTAGGTTTTTATGTTAATTTGAGGTATTACAGTTTATTACGAGTGATTTAGAGAAATTCCAACCAAGAACGGATGTGTTGTCTCCCTACTGGGGTCGCTATGTGCTTACGTAGAGCAGTCACAGGTTAAAACCCAAACAAAGGGATTTTGGAGTCACCCTTCGCAGTGCATAACCTCAATCACATGGACTGCAGAATTAGCCACTGTTCACAGTGCATTATCCCTTCCAGATAGTGTCTAGAGCTACTCACAGGGCTTCTATACTATATATCTTACGGGTTCTTTGTGGAGAAGCTGAAAGGCTATTCACATCACCCTCTATAGAAGTATCGTTCTACTTTTGTCACGTTATTTCATGGACGTTATCAGCTACAACAATCTTTAATATTCTGGAGTTGATCCCATTGATCGAGCTTTAACTTATAACCGCTTGGTAGTGTAGAAACCTATAAGATTTTGTACCAACTTTCTACTACAACAAGCGCCTTTCAGGACATAGACTAGACTTTGCCGATCATGCCTTGGTTAGTCAAATCTACGGGAACTTGATAGCATAAGCCTTAATGTTGTCTATTTTTAAATGAGTTTGAAGAAGGATCCAGCGTCCGTGCTCCACGAAGAATTCTAGAATGTCTGGCTAAGGTGTTCGAAATTGGAGTCACATGCCGCAGGCCGATATCAACGATTTATAACTTAAAACATTACTTCACAATTGGATCCCGCCGTAAATTGATTTACGTTGATTGCTTAACATAGGTGATTATAAAGTAGATATCATTTCCATATATTCCCAATTCAAAACTGACTTCTTTTGATCTCTCTCATGTGTAAAGAAGCAATGGAAAGCATAGAGTGGGCACAGGGGGAGATGGAATAGGGTAATGATTTCTATGGGAGATACATAAAACCTTCTTTTTATGTATCTCTAAAGGTACATCATCCGAGTATTTACTTGGAGATCACCTCGTTCAATCTCCAACGGCATTAGCTTATTAAGTGATGTTGTTGTAAGTTCAGTATACGTTCATTATAAGTCATTTGTTCGACGTTTGAAGTAAAAGTACTCTATTCACTATCAAAACTCGAAATCCAAAACCAATATTGTTCGTGCCGCATATTTTCCAAAATGTTTTTACGTAAATATCGTGTCGGCCCACCGTGGTCCCAAAATAGCCCACAACCCCAACCCAACGATATGATACCCTCCCGTGGCATAGCCCAGTCCCCATACTTGTTTGATCGTCGACCCTAAAGGCTACGACAGTCGAAGCGGAGGTGGCATTGAGGGGCACCCATGGAAGAGAGGCAGAGGAGGAAATGGTCAAAAAGGCAATGTTTTTATAACCACAGACAAGATTAAGGGAATCAAGTTTTAAAGTAAAGAGTAATTTTGATTTGTCGGGTAATAATCTCCTTCGAGTCCAAGTCATTGTTGCTTTTCAGTCATTTTCCCCCGGCAAAAGTAACCCCGTGACTCACGTTCATTTTTATATAAAGGATTACGCGTAATCTACTATTTAGAAAAAATTAATAAAAATAATACTTACGAATTAAAAATATAATTATATTTAAAATATTGATGTGATTTTGAGCAGACAAAAGCCTAAATTATATGACTTGGTTATGGCTTCTTGTTAAATAGCAAGAGAACAGATCTTGTTAACATTTATGTCAAAGACAAAATGGTTTTCTGAAGTGTTTGTCCTGCTCTCTATATCGAAGAAGGAACAAATGCCATCGATATTATCAAACCGGGTGTTCTAAGAAGAAATCTAAAAAAAAAAATAGATTTTGCATGGTTTTTTTTGTATTAATATCACATTGGTATACATAAACCCAACATGGAAAAAAAATCTCAAATTAAAAGACTTTTATAATACATTTTCTTTCTCATGAAAACATTTTAATTGGCGTATCCATTCATAAGTACAGGACCCGCCTTCATTTAGTATTCCGTAATTACGTGATATCAAACACGCTTATGAACTTATCCTCGAACGTGGATCCTCGTTACGCATTGCGCAGGAAGTCACGTCCATCATCTAAACCTACGAAAAAATAAGGGTGAGATTGTGATTACATAAAAAGTTTAGCCCGTAAGGAGCAAGTGAAATTGTGAAGGCCATCAAAAGTCAAAGTCGCTTGCAAGTCATCAAAAGTTTGTCGGAGATTATTATCGGAGATCTAATCAAATCGAAAGTAATTTTCTCATAGACTCCGAGTCATCTAGGCGGGTCTACATTTCTAAAGTCTCCTTCATTTAAACTTTTATGTGTGTGATTTATGGTTTAAATAAGCTTAAATGATAAAAAAATTTTATATTATGATTGAAAAATGTAATTAAACTTGAATTATATTTTCTCCGTTTTCTTCATTAGAAAAAGCTCATGCGATGGGTTACTACATGAAAAATTCCACGTCGGCCCACCCCAATCCCAGCATATAAGCCCAACGTAATTCCACTTTAAAACCAACAGAGAATATAAGAAGTAACTCATTGACTATATATGCTAGTATGGAAGGTGTTTTTTATTCAATGTGAGACTTTGGGTTATAAACAGTTATTTAAACAAACTTTTGACTAATTGTAAAACGTGCTGTGTTTCATTGATAATGCTTTTTTTTCCATTACCATCCCCCTTTCATTTACATTTACAATTCATCTTAGATGATAAATGAATGTTGGGTTTATTAGAAAGTTGAGAAATGGGAGGGTTATAAATGGCAAAAAAGGATGCCACCAAAGAGTAGAGTTGGGTTACTCAGTACTACTACTACTAGTCATAAAAAATAATTATGGGTTCACGCTCTGCTATTGTGATATTATTCACTTGCCTCATGGTTTCTTATTTTGTCCAGGGAGCAGCGGCGGCTAAGGCCAACGAAACCGACCGAGCTGCGTTGCTCGAGTTCAGGGGCCGCATACCTGACGACCCCGAGGGGGTTCTCTCCTCCTGGAATGACACCACCCACTTCTGTCATTGGCCTGGCATAACTTGCAGCAGGAGACGTCCCCGCGTCACCGAATTAGTGCTCCCAGGCTACAAACTGGGGGGCTCCTTGTCTCCCTACATCGGGAATCTCAGCTTCCTCAGGATATTATACCTCAACAACAATGGTTTTGCCGGCGAAATCCCTCCTGAAATCGGGAACTTGCGTCGGCTGGCAGGGTTGGGCCTGGAAAATAACTCGTTTTCGGGTCAGCTCCCGGAGAACATCTCTGGTTGCACAAGCCTACGAGGTATCCTTCTGGAGAACAACCACCTTGTTGGAGAAATACCTCGTGGAATATCCGCTCTGTCGCAGCTTCGACTCTTCCATGTCAGCAAAAACAAACTCACTGGGAAGTTGCCTGATTTCTTCGGCAACTTCTCATCTCTGAAGATCATTGGTGGACAATTTAATGGTTTCAGCGGCCCCATCCCAGCATCCCTTGGGCAATTGCGAAGGTTGCAACGGATTTTTCTCGCAGAAAACTTCTTTTCTGGTACGGTACCCACCTCGATTTTCAACATAACCTCTCTGATGTTCATAGAGTTCACGGAGAATAAACTCCAAGGAGGTCTCCCTCTGGATGTCGGAATCACTCTTCCCAATCTCCAGTTCTTCAATATCAATGCTAATCAGTTGACCGGGCCTATTCCCTCTTCAATAGCAAATGCGACAAACTTAACGGTTCTAGGTTTCACCCAGAACAATTTCACCGGATCGGTACCTGATCTCAAAAATCTCAATCAGTTGATGTGGCTTGGTATTGGTAGTAATCAATTGGGAAACGGCATGTCGGGGGACTTGAAATTCCTCGAGTACCTCAATTCCACCAAGCTCCGGCAACTGGATTTCAGCGAAAACAATTTGGGAGGTACATTGCCTCGGTCTATTGGGAACTTATCTTCCAATTTGAAGTATTTGGCATTCTGGTCCAATCAGCTGAAGGGGACACTCCCTTCTAGCATTGGGAATCTTCACAACCTGGAATATCTAAGTATCGGCAGGAACCCATTGACGGGTATGCTCCCAATGGAAATCGGTAACCTCCACAAGTTGAAGAACCTACGAGCACCACACAGTGAATACATCGGGGAAATCCCATCTTCTCTCGGAAATTTGACCATGCTGACGGTGCTTGCGTTGCGAGGGAGTGGATTCAGTGGGAGTATTCCAGCAGGCCTCGGAAGATGCCAAAACTTGATCGGTTTGGATCTATCTGGAAACAACCTGAGTGGAGCTATACCATCCCAAGTCCTTGGGATTTCTTCCTTATCAATAGTTCTCGATTTATCTCGGAACAAATTAACAGGCGCCCTGCCAGATGAAGTCGGCCACCTGAAGAACCTAGCATTATTATTCGTGTACGGGAATAGTTTTTCTGGCCAAGTCCCGAGCACTCTCGGCGGATGCACTAGCTTGGTGTACTTGGATATTGGGAATAATCTGTTTGAAGGCCACATTTCCGCATTTCTATCTCCTTTGAAAGGACTTCAACATCTAGACTTATCACGGAATAATTTCTCCGGTGGCATCCCGAAATTCCTAGGAGACTTCCAGCTCGAATATCTCAATCTATCCTTCAACCATTTCGAGGGCGAAGTTCCGAATAAAGGAGTCTTCCTAAATAACACGGGTGTTGCGATCATGGGAAATTACAAACTCTGTGGTGGGATTCCAGCATTGAACTTACCAAGATGTCCTACTTCAAAACTCAAGCGTGGAAGGAAAAGAATGTCGTCGAAGATCATCATCGCGATCGGCAGTGGGATTGTTGTCTTGTTTATTCTGCTTTTGTTGGTTGCATCACATCGTTGCGTGGAGAGAAATAGAAAAAGGAACGTAAAGTCACAGCCTGGGTTGGTTCCCAGATGCACTTTTCCAAAAATTTCTTACGAGGATATACTCTGGGCTACCGGTGGGCTCAATCAAGATAACTTGATCGGTACCGGTGGTTTTGGTTCCGTGTATAAGGGGATCCTTGGTAATTCTGATAATGTCGTAGCCGTTAAGGTTCTCAACCTCCGAAATCGAGCAGCTTCAAAATGTTTTATGGCAGAGTGTGAGGTATTAAAGAAATTCAGACACCGAAATCTCGTTAAGATTTCAACTGTCTGTTCAACCATCGACTTTCAAGGTAATGATTTTAAGGCGCTTGTGTATGAGTACATGGAAAATGGAAACCTAGAAGATTGGCTGCATCCTAAAGTTACACACGAGGGAGTGAGCCGGAAGTTAAGTTTAAGGCACAGGCTTAGTATTGCCGTGGACATTGCATGTGCTGTGGAGTATCTGCATCACGAGTGCGACGTGCCGGTGATTCACTGTGATTTGAAGCCGAGCAATGTTCTCCTGGATGGGGAGATGACAGCAAAGGTCGGTGATTTTGGACTCACGAGAATTCTCTCTGCCGATGATGTTGTTGTGCAAGTAAGCTCGACAGGAGTGAGAGGGACGATCGGCTACAGTCCTCCAGGTGTGTGAATTTTATTATAAATGTGGTTTTAGATATTTGTTAGCTTGTACTTAGTAATATAGGCCGTTTAACGCGAAATGTTGTAGAGTACGGAATGGGAGGGCAAGTGTCGAGGGAAGGTGATGTCTACAGTTTTGGAATTCTTCTGCTGGAGATGTTTACGGGAAAGAGGCCGACCGACGACATGTTCCAGGATGCTTGGAATATCCGAAGCCATTGCGAGGCCGGGTTGCCGGAAAGAGCAGGAGAAGTAGCAGACCCTTGTATGTTAGTAAATGAGTTTGGAGTAGGATTGAGCGCCTGCGCTCCGCAAAGGATTCTAGAATGTCTGGCGAAGGTGTTCGAAATCGGAGTCCCATGTTGTAGTGAGTCGCCGGGAGAAAGGATGGACATTCGTGAGGCCGCAGCGAAACTACGATCCATCAAATCTCTGGCGGGCTGATGCTCGGAATCCTGAATGCCGGCCTGAAGGATTGTATCCCCGATCGCTTGCTTGTTTGCTGGTGGTAGCCGAAATAACTCAAATCCAAGTATTGTCTCTGTTTGTTCCCGTTATGTATTTGCCACCCTGAATGAAGAAATATGCGATGCTCTTTTTTTTTTATCAATTCACGTATTTATTTGTTCATCAATTTGATTTCCATCATTCTTCTTTGCCCCGGGGTTGAGTTGATTGTATTTAGATGTATCTTCCAAGATGTCCTACGTGGAAATGGAAGCACGGAAGAAAAACCTTGTTGAAGACCGTCATCGCAGTCGCCGGAGGGATTGTTTTCCTGTTTGTACTGCTTTTTGTTGATTGCATCGCATAGTTGCGTGGACTGAAGAAGAAGAAACGTGAAGTCACAGTCTGGGTTGGTTCCCTAAAGCCCTTTTGCATGAATTTCGTATGAGAATTTACTCCGGTCGAACAGTGTTGGTTCCCAAAAGCCCTTTTCCATGAATTCCGTATGAGGATATACTCCGGTCAAATGGTGAGCTCAATCAAGATAACTTGATCGGTGTCGATGGTTTGGGTTCCTTCTATAATGTTGTAGCCATTAAGGTTCTCGACCTCCTAAATCGTGCAGCTTCGAATTTAATGGCAGAGTGTGAGGTATTAAAGAAAATCAGACACCGGAAATCACGTTAAGGTTTCTACTGTTTGCGGGACCATCAACTTTCGATTGTGTATGAGCACGCACATGGAAAAAGCTTGGGTATGAAGCTTCAAGGAACATAAAAATGATAAAGATTTGACGGAAAACGAAGATGATGTCGATGCAATTCGAATGCCATTCTTTAAGATCAACAAGCAGACATGTTTGTTGGACTTCATAAAAAGATTAAAATGCTTCACTCTTACAAAGGAAAAAAAATGTAGCAGATAAGTCGTATATTTGGTCTCGATATATTTATCTTTAATATATCAAGGATATCTCAATGATGACTTTATTTCATTAAATTAACAATATGATGAATAAATTAGCATTTCCTAATCTTCTCAAATATATTTATTTGTGCCCAAAAATTTTCGATTTTCGTATTTACTATTTTTTTCATGAACTCTGCAAATGTTTAAATTTAAAAAAAATAAGTGAAAAAAAAATGTTTACGAATCAGTTTGTTTTGGGTAAATTAAGAAGGAATACCACGATTTTATATACATAAAAAAATTTGTATTAAAATTAGAATTTTCACTTTGAAGTTTTAAGGTTTTTGAAGGTTTTTTTTTAAAATTTCAGAAACATATATGTATGTTCATTTGAGAATTATAATCCAGGAAAATTTTGTAAAGAAAATTGATTTCCAATTGTTTAGTAAGTTAGAAATAAATCCCTAAAATTTGTGTTGAACGTAAATAAAAATAAATAAAATTCTGACAAATTTTATTTATTATTGGTAAAATTGAATAAAGTATTTGATTATACATTTCCAAAAAGAATTGTTGGACAAATAAATTCGTAAACAAATATTGTGTAATATATATAAGGCCTGGCGATTAAGTTCAACCAAAAAAAAGTAAAACCTTTTAATATAAAAGGATTGAGAAAACATAGAATAATTTAAAGAATTCATGAAAAGGAAATTATTAACTAAATCCGGGAATGAATATTGGGACTTGGGCGGGAACAAGGAAACACAAGAGACTTGCTGAAATGATTTGACAGAAAGGAAGAAGAAGATGATGATGATGTGAATGCAATTATTCAAGAATGCCTCTTAGGCAGGATCAACAAGCAAGCCCTCAATAAGATAATGCCGGCTGATAGCCTGACAGAATCTTGGCGTTCTTGGAGCAGCACCCTCTTCCTGTTTACGCAGCTCTTCAACTATCTAGATGAAAAGGCGAGCCGACAGCTGATGGCTGTTGGTCACGACTACTACCAAAAAACTCAAATGAAGATGAATGCTGGCTGGCTCTAAGACCTTTTTGCTTTGCCAGAACGGGGGAATCAATGGAAACCACACACAAAGCATCAAAATTATTACCAAAATAACTTAACATAACATGCTAAAATGCGATAAATAAATAATGTAATCAATGGCTAGATTGATAGTTATTTCTTTCATATTTGATTCCATCTTGTTGATTCTAGTCTATAAGAATTAATGTTAACTACTTTTGGTCAATCTTTGATAATAATCACATTTATTTCTTTCAGATTTTGATACCCCTATGCATTCCAATCCATATAAATTAGCAATGGCTTCCATCAAATCCATCCCTGCTGCGAAAACAGTTATCATCGTTCTAGTAGTGATGTTGGCTATGAAAGCGGATGGATACTCGTTGCAGTGTCGCATCAATTGTCGCCTAAGCTACATCTTATTGGGATATCCCGAGTATCCCGTGGCATATTGCGTCTATAAGTGCCTGCGGTCTCCAATTTCCGAACCTTCCGATGACCCTCTTAAAATGCCTCTCATTAGATGTGATATCAATTGCATAGAGTCTAATTGCTTGTCTCTTTCGGGTAAGATAAATTCCTTTTTCATATGAACAGGGGTTAAACGTGCTTCTAACTCTTTGTGTTTTCATACACATGTCAAGGGGATTAAAGCATGCGTCAGGTCATGCACCAGCAAATGTCCGTAGAACGTTGCAAGTTCAATATATTCTCCTCAAATAATAATATGCAGAAACTTTTCTTTATTCCAATTAAGAATGTTGTGCTGCTTGCAATTCCCAATCTTCCCAAATAACAATGCGTTTTATTTCTTTTAATTACTTATAAAATTTAATAATTTAAAAGTAAGAAATCAGATATCCAAAAACATAATAAAAGGAAAAAAAAGACTAAAATATTAACTAAAATAAGACAGTAAAAATAAATAAAAAATATTACTGGTACTTCTTCAATATATTTAGCATATGAAGATTAACTAAAAGTGACACGGTCAATACCTAAAGACTACTAACCTATAACCTATCCTATTAACTCCTAAACTAAACATGGCAGCCATTCATAGCCTTGGTTGGATAATTTCTGCCCATCTCTCTCATATGTCCAACTCGGTTGCTTAACAACTCCATTCATTCAATTGGAATCGAATCATCCCATCGTCACCACCCATTTATTTCCGGCACCTTTATCAGCATCGACTCATTTACACATTTTAAATGTTGGTTCGGAAACACATATGATACATAAAACAAGTCGATTTTTTGAATATAAAAGGGGAATGTGCGTTGCTTCCATCATCCTAAAATCCTTCTGCTTTAGCATTTTTCCCATTGACGATGGACTCATCCAGAGTTTCGTTTGTGATATGCATGTTCATTGCCTGCTCCATGCTCATAAAGGTGGTCGGTGGAAAGAGCAATGTATGTGAAACCCAAGCTTCCCTTTCTTGTTGAAGTTAGTAGTATTACATTAGTTTCGTTAGGCTCTGGCTTTGATACCACCTGTTTGGTATATGTATTTTTGGGTTGAACGACATTAAAGTGCATTCTTACAAGGAGAAACCATATTTATAACCCAAAAATAATCTAAAGAAATCAAATAAGATCTAAACAAAATCTTAAATAACCAAATAATGAGATATTATATTATTTCTAACCAAAAAACTAAATTGAGTAATAACAGCAAAATATCATGCTCCCAACAGAAGGAAGGCGATGTTTACAGTTTTGGAATTCTTCTGCTGGAGATGCTTACGAAAAGAAGCCGACTGACGACATGTTCCAATCCGAAGCCACTGCGATGCCGCGTTGCCTGAAAGAACGGGAGAAATAGCAGACCTTTGTCTGTTTTTAAATGAGTTTGGAGAAGGATCGAGCGTCCGTGCTCCAAGAAGGATTCATGAAGGTCTGGCGAAGGTGTTCGAAATCGGAGTCGCATGTTGTAGTGAGTTGTCGGGAGAAAGGATGGACATCCGGGTGGCCGCAGCGAAACTAATATCCCTCAAATCTCTGATGGGCTGAAGCTCCGAATCCCGAAAATCGCTCAGATGCTATCGTTGAGATTCGAACTTGAAATATAAAAAAATGATTCATGCTCATCCCAGACAGCTCGTATGTTTGTTGGTGGTAGCTGAATGAAGAAGCATGATGCCTCTTTTTATCGCATCTCGTGTTTGTTCTTCAAATTGATTGAGGTGTCTTTGGAGAGTTGAATATATTGTAATTAGACTTAGATGATTAGCTTTGTAATAATTTATATTCCCAAAACTTAGGAAAATTGATTATGTGATTACGAAAGATTGCTAAAATATAAGTACTTATTGAATTAATCAACTTAATATTTTGAAACACCAATATAAAGAATGATCTTTCATCAATAATTAGTTTTCAAAATTATTTGATTATGTTAAAAATATTTTAAATTAGGTGAGATGAGAACAATGAAAAAAAACATTATTTTAAGCAACAAGGCCAGTAAAATATAGCAAGTTTAATACATGTGTAATCATGATAATTCATAATAAATTATTTTAGTTATAAAATTTTTCATTATAATCTAACTTTCAAATTACAATAAAAAATTGATAATTACTTTTCCAAAACAGTTGTCAATCACTTTTAACTGTGATTTAGTAGGACTGCCAATTTGAGAGACCGCACGATAAAATATGCGTCCGATTTTAAAATTGAATAAGATTATATACATGTATAACCCATTTAATTTAAAATTAAATAATATATAAAAATATTCTTATTTAGGTTTTATTATATATGATTTAATTTTAAAAATATATTAACTTTCTTTCTTCGTAATATGTGAATTGGCTTCTCCGTCATTATGTTCCTTTTATTCTTTCTCGGAAGAATCATCGTCATTTTTTTTTGCGCCAAGAATTCTAAGAGCTAGTTGATTTTAAGTAAACAAATTTTAAATTTTTAAAATCCCTTTTAATCGTATTATTATTATTATTATTTATCTAATTTTATATCATTTTATTATCCCTCGCTAGAACCGTAAGACTTAACTCAGATCTAATTCTTGTAATTGAACTCAGGTGAGCACTTCATTTTCAACAAGTAAGAATAACAAAAATAGTATAGATATCAATCTGAATTCTTCTGATCTTCTGTAAGAATGATCTTCAAACCAGACCTTCCACTTAACAAGTGGTGCAAACCATTATAAGATTTCTGCGAGATAGGCATGAGGGTATTTGTCTGGAGAGTATGAAAAGAGGTCACCAAAATTTGCCAGGTATGTAATCGTATCTTCAGCTGGAAATTCAAGAGCTACGGTGTGTGCATGGAAAAAATACCATAGGAACCACTTTAATTCCTGGGGGAAAATATCCGCTGGTCGGATAGGAAAAACATGCAAAAACGGATAAGTGGGATGTAGTCCTTCTATAGGAAAAAACAACTGTCCATGCTTTCTGAAAATCTGGACGAGGTAATACTGCATTTTTGAGTAAGATTGGGATAACAAATCCATGATCCGATCAAACCTGAATATTTCATTGTATCTATGTACCTCTGGTGGCAGTGACGTATTTCCAGTACGTCGGGGCTGATTCTGGATATGAGTAGTAAACATGGCCTGTAATTTTGGATGCTCCAAAAGATTTGGGTTAGCTGTGTCAAAGGGTCTAGACAAAAAATCTGCAACCACATTCGATTTCCCTTTAATGTGCCTAACTGTGAATGTATACTGCGAGAACCATTGTGACAATCTCAAGAGCTGGGCGTTGGGTATTGTCTTGGTGTTAAAGTTCATCATAGTATCAAAAGATTTGAAATCTGTCTCAACAATAAAGTGATATCCGACAAGATGAAACTCAAACTTCTTTATACCGTACTTAACTGCCAAAATCTCCTTGAGAGTGGAATGGTAATGTTGTTCTGCTTGGCTAAACTTCCTCGATTTGTATGCACAAATTTTCCTGATTCCATTGTCCTCTTCTATGAGGACGGCAGCCCAGTATTGGTCACTTGCATCAGTCTGCAAAATTCTAATACCGTCAGAAGGAATTTGTAAAGGGGGAAGGTTTTGTAACCTTTTCTTTAGATACTGAACCGCTTCGGTCTGTTCTTGACTCCATGGGCTTGCATTTTTCTTCAACTGAGCTTCCAGTAAGCTGGTATACTGGCTTATTCTTGGCACAAAGTCTCTCAGATAATTTACAATTCCCAAGAATTGCTGGACTTGTTTGGTCGTAAGTCGGGAGTTTGGGAACTTTAGCAGTTCTTGTGCTATGTGAGGACCAGGATGGTATTGTCCTTCTGTAAGTCTCATACGTAAAAAGTCAATAGTGGTAACGCACAACTGGACTTTCTTTTCTGCAAGCATAATCCCATACTGCCGAAGTATCTGCGCAAACTGCTTGAGCAAAGCTTCATGTGAACTTATGTCAGGGCTAAATAAAAGAATGTCATCTATGTATATTACGGCTGAGGACTGAATATGCCAAAAGATGTAAGTCATTGCTTTCTGAAACAAAGATGGGGCTGTTTTTAGTCCAAAAGGCAGAACAGTCCATTGGAATTGTCCATTAGGAATGCAGAAAGCTGTTTTCCATATATCCTCTGGGTGAATTCCCAATTGCCAAAAACCGCTCTTAAGGTCAAATTTCGAGAATACCTTAGCCTTTGCCAATGAGGAGAACAATGATGTTTTGTTTGGCAGGGGGAATTTGACATCCTGTAAGAAGTGATTCAAAGGTTGGTAATTTATAACCAATCTTTTCTTACCCCTGTTCTGTTATGATCTTTTGTTGACGTAAAAGGCTTCACATGCCCACTGAGAGTTGGAATACTCTATCAAACCCTGTTGCAACAATTCCATGCATTCTTTAGTTGCTAATTTAGTGTCAGAAGGATTCATACCACGATGGCTTGCTTTTGTGGGATTGATATCCTCGTTCTGTTTGAATGGCAATCTGACAAAAAAGTCTGGGTTCTTCCATAAAGGATTCGGGCACTTGGATAGGAATTCTGTATGGTTCTCTGCAAACATTGGCCTGAATATTTTTTCCATTTGCTCAACAGGCTGTACTGAAAATATTCTATCCTTGTGGATGAATGGCTTGAAGCTAGACTTAAAGCGAATTCCTGTTGCTAAAAGTCTTAATCTTGAGAGCTGTTGTAATAGATCCCATCCAAGGACTAAATCTTTTCCTGGAAGGTCAGTAGCAACGACAGCTGCTCTCACAGAACAGGTGGGAAAAATCATAATCTTAACAGTTTTGGTCCGAAGATATGTAGAAAAGTTTTTACCTGATGCCGCACGGTATGTGTTTTCTTCAGGGACAAGAAATTCTGGTGGTACAAAACTGGGTTTATCATACTTTCTGCTACACCTGTATCAATAAATGCAATCGCCTGGACTGGCCTGTAGTACTTAGAAAAATATATCTGTACCTTGACATGAGGCGTAACACTCGTTGCTGCAATGAGTGGAATTTTGGTCACAAGATGGTATCCTTCTTGTATTCGTGCTGATAATGGGGAACCTATTTGGTGCGTCTGCCGGATATGTCGATACTGTGGTAAAGGCATAAATCCTTCGATATCTTTCTTCTTCTTCTATACTCAAATCCAAGTCTGAAGATGATTCCTGGTAATGCTCACGGCAGCAGACGGTTAAGGAAGACGGTTCATCCTCTATAGAGAATACTGATTCAACATCATCATCTTGTAAAGATATTCCAGAAATTTTTTCTAGCTGTGCCACAAACTTCTTCTGTCTCTTCGGGCATGCTTTAGCAAAATGTCCTTTTTTTCTCACACAAAACATTTGGTGGACTTCCTACCTGGAGTTCTTTTTCTTTTGAATCGGAGATATTTTTTCCAACGTCTTGGAGCAGAGCGTTTTGTGGAATTGTTGAATCTCCTGTGTCTCTGGACTCGGTCTGGTTTGTGTTCAAACCGCTTCTTTCTTCTAAGCCTGGGACCTGTGGATCCTGAACAATCACACAAATCTCCTTTAGTACATTTAATTTGGTACTTGGAAGTTTTTCGACAAGCCACGTCAATTCTTTTGTCTTGTTTGAGGAATCCTCGGATAATGTCTCTCCTTTGGCCAAGCTCACTGAGCGCTAAGTGAATAGCTTGTTGGATTTGTCCCATGGTGAGGTCTGTCACCTTCAGATTCTTTGCCACTAACTCCTTTTCTACCAAGGATGAAATAGGGTTAGGAATCGAGGATAAGAAGACTGGCTTTAAGGCATTTTCTCCGCCAAGATTAATAAATAAATAAACCATTCTTTTGTGGTGCTTATCAAGGTATTTCTTCTTGAATGAGCAGCATCTTCTTTGAAAAAATTCCGTTCTCATATCTTCTATGAGATTATCTGTGTTTCCGATAAAGTGGGTATGAATGTGAGCTAAGAAATCCTGAAATGGGAGACTCATTAGTTGTATCTGACTTGGTTCTGAAAATAAATGCCACCACGTTTGGAGCATTCCTGTAAACCTGGCAGTTACTCTGAAAGTATATCTGCTGAGGAAAAAACTGTCAGTCTCTTGTGTAAGCACCATGCATAAATATCTTTGAGTCGTTGGGGCCATTTTTCACTGGGAATATCATCTAATGAGAATTTCGAACCACTATGTGTTTCTCCTGTGTTTGGACGAGGTCTCCGTCTATCCATTGATTGATCAGAGAAACTGTCATCTTCTGTTTCATCTACTCTGGTACCAGTATCTGCCATAAAAACTTGGGGAAACTCAAACTCTTCTGCGGTTATGTCTGTTTCGGATGATTGTGAGTCGGAGATGGTTGACTGTTGTGACTCTTCGGAAGAGGTGTCGTTATCTTGATCAGGCAGATCTGTGATTAGCATCTGAGAAGAATATGCAAATTCTTGTTCGTCTGCTAAGGCATAGGAAGGATAGTGAGTCATGTCAACATCACTAGGCCATCTTTCAGACTCTATTTCAGTATAATCTTCAAACGGTGTCTGCATGTTTGATTTTGAGGAATCATGCAGGTAAACTGAATTTAGAGAAGATGTTACCCATTTTGGCAGAGAAACTCGAGGGTTTCTATGAAAATCTTCATCTTTGATTAGCAGCTACTGAGTGGGTATTGGAGGACTTGAGGAACTCGGAGGACTCGGGGAACGTCTTCGGTGGGAAGTGCTCGTATGTTTCTTTTTCCCTTCATGAATTTCTTCTCGCCGCTTGTCTTTCTTTTGTTGTTCCTTTATCAAGTCTCGTAGTTCAGCAATGTCTCTTTTGCCTGGATCTCCAAAGAAACTATGTCCTCTAGCTTGTTCCTGCATAGAGTGTAGAACACTACTTTTTCCAAAGTTCAAGAAATCTGAAATTACTGGTTTAGAAGGAACTTTCTGTTCTTCTATGGCCTTGATTTGTCTTTTGATCCGCGCAATCTCTTCTTCTGGATCAGACCTGAAATAAGAAGGAAATTTACCCTTCTCAAAGTTGTCCAGTTTCTTCTGTAAGGCCACGAGCAAGTCATGCTGGCTATTAATTTTGTCATACAGCACAGCATGTTGGCTGTCAATCTTGTCGTGTAACATACGCTCAGACACCTGCAAGTGATCTTGTACTAAGGTGATCTTTTTGCAGATTGTTGTTAATACTGTCTTCTGGGCTAGGGCATTCTGGCTCTGCCAATTGAGAACCGGTTTCAGCAAAACCGTTTCAACAGCTGCCAATTGGGCTATTTTTGGTTGTATGTCCATCTTTATCAACCGAGGTTGGAATGGGGATCTTTGCTGCATATCGGACATTGTTAACCGTCTGTTCTTCCGTGTATGGTAAAACAAAACTTGATTGCTCCATCATCATGATTGCAGGTGGAAGTGAAGTGGTTACTTGGAAAGGCCTCCTTTTGCATGCTTCCAAAGCACATGAGATAACTTGTTTTGGTTGAAGGGGTACCTGTTCCAATGGTACCTCTGGTTCTAGCTCCTTGTCGGGGCTTGTGATAACCTGGTCCACTGGAGCTTCTTGTTCTATCTTTTTGTCCGAGCTTGGAATGACTCGTTCTAAAGGATGTTTCCGTTGCCACCTAACAATGGGTTTATAACAAGGGAGTAACTTGTCTGGTTGTTTGAGTGGCTTCTTCTGTTTGGCCATATCAATAAGATATTGCCAATCTCTATTTTCTTTTTCATAGGGACTGATTCTAACAGCAGGGGCTTGTCTTGGTGGTTCGTCGTCGTCGTCACTGTCGCTATCAGATTCTGGAAGATTTTTGCGACAGGATTTTCTTCTTTTCCTCCTGGACGATTGATCATCATCTTCCTCTTGTTGGTTTTCCCAATAACAGTCACAATTGGGTCCACATTTTGCATCATCCCAGTAACAATGGTTGGTATGGCGGTCTTTAAACAAGAAGGCGGGATTTCCCTGTCCATCAAAAGAATGAATTATCTTGTTGAGGGAATCGAGTTTCTTACGCCTTGGGACGGGCTGGACCATGAACATGATGGGAAAAATGGATGGTGTCGCCGGCTCCTTCTCATGTGATCTATCGAACCTGATAGTTACTGAGCCATCTTTATCTTTGATGAATTTGGGCGATGTAGACTGGATAGGAGTAGTGTGCTGCTTTGTTTGCTCGTAATCTGTCACCACTTTTCTGGGAGAAGCTTCAACAGTTCACTCCTTGAGATCTATCTAGGAACATGTAGATAAGTAGGAGTAGTTTTGTGATAATAGTCAGCAACAATCATTAAAGCGTCATTTGAGTCCTCAGGGACTCTCAGATCCAAAGCATGGTTTTGCACCCTATAAGCCATCTGATAGTGCAAGGTAGCCTCAATGGAGTCCGATTCCTGTTTTGGGCCACAAATTTGCAACTGGACCTGCAAAGCTGTCAAAACCTTCGGGTCTTGTAGAGACATGCAGAAATTAGGGTAGAGTGTAACAAAAACAGTTCCTGTATTCAAGGTTGTCTCAATTGTCCCGATAACGGCATGCTGGTATTCAATGTATCTAGTGTCCAGTAAGGCCATTCGTGCAGTCACAGGCAAACCTTTCCGGCCATGATAAGTTAGGGCAAGTCTGATAGCTCTAAAATGGAGATGAGTGTAACCTTTTGCTTGCCACTGTCTCGGAAATTCTGCGGGTAATTGTAGGGAGACGAACTGTTCTTTCTGGGTACCTTGAATAGGATGTTGATTAAATTTACTCGTTTGTACATACTCGAGTACCGAAGAGGCAGGGTGTCTGATTAGCGTCTTGATTCGTCTGATGGGGCCTGTCACAGGTTTGTCAAAAGCAGTGTACGGACTAAGCAAAGGAAGCTTAGTGTTAGCAACCTGATTGTTATCAAAATCCTGGTGTGAAATTTCATATAGTGAGTCAAGGCGTTCAGAGGTGGATTTGCGAAAGGAAGAGCTGGATTCTAAGGTAACAGGAGCGTCGAGTACCATTGGGTTATCTATGGTTGGGAAGGCAGGGCAATAACGGCTGGCAGGAGCATCTAGTCTCTATCTCTCTCTCTCTGAAAAGGAAGGAAGAAAACAGGCGTAGGATAATGTACGGGCTCTGATACCAATCTACTGCTGAATAGAAACAACTCAGAGACAATGTGGAAACTGAATACTTGCAAAAGATATAAATACAAAGGAAAAGGATATAGCAACAGGAAAATATATATATATATATGGTGGTGGTGTGGTAATATATATGTTGTTTTGTTCTGAATTCCTTCTTAGTTAGAAGTCTTATTCTAAAGTCATAATATTTCCAAATAGTCAATGTTCAGTCAGTTAGTATTTAACTAAAATTATTATTAATTTAACTAAAATTTTTTTAACTTTTTTAATCGTATTATTTTTTGGCCCGTCAAAGTCAAAAGGAAGTATTATTCACGGCAATCAATCTCTTCCATTGACTCCAAAGTCAGTCAGTCATCGCTTGTCTACTTAACTTTGAACAAGTCATTGAATAACAACAAGAAGAAGCAAAATATTAAAACATTGATAATGCATTTTATTAGTGTGATTTACGATTGAAATGAATTAAAAAAATGTGTACCTAAATTTCAGTAAGGCGTGATGTTGGGGATTATTAAAAAAAGTCATGAATAATGAATGATGCGTAATGTTGGGGGTCATGAAATGGAGGTGAGGTTATAAATGGCAAAGGGATGCCCCCAAAGACTGGAGTTACTAATTACGTCGTCTTTTTACTTAAAAAAGTGATTTTTTTAATAAATTTTACTAAAAACATAAACGAATTTAGTAAAGTATATAACGTGCACGTTCCGTTAACCGCTTCCTGTGATTTACGGTCGAAATGAATAAAAAAAATATGTACCTAAATTTAAGTAAGGCGTGATGTTTGGGTTTATTAAAAAAAGTCATGAATAATGAATGATGCGTAATGTTGGGGGGTCATGAAATGGAGGTCAGGTGGTTATAAATGATGCCACCAAAGACTAGACTTAGTTACTAATACTAGTTATCAAAAATTAATTATGGTTTCACGCTCTGCTTTTATGACATTATTATTATTATTATTTACTTGCCTCATGTTCTCTCCGATTGTTGTCCAGGGCGCAGCACTGGCTAAGGCCAACGAAACCGACCAAGCTGCGTTGCTCGAGTTCAGGGCCTGCATACCTGACGACCCCGATGGGGTACTCTCCTCCTGGAATGACACCGCCCACTTCTGTCATTGGACGGGCGTAACTTGCAGCAGGAGACGTCCCCGCGTCACTGAATTGGTGTTCCAGGGCTCCAGACTTGGGGGCTCCTTGTCACCCTACATTGGGAATCTCACCTTCCTCAGGATAGTAAACCTCAACAACAACGGTTTTGCCGGCGAAATCCCCCCTGAAATTGGGAACTTGCGTCGGTTGACGGAGTTGCTCATGGATAATAACTCGTTCTCGGGTCAGATCCCGGAGAACATCTCGGGCTGCACAAGCCTACGAGAGATCTGGCTAAGAAACAGCAACCTTGTTGGAGAAATACCTCATGGATTATCCGCTCTGTCGGAGCTTCGAGTCTTCCTAGTCCACAAAAACCATTTCATAGGGAAGTTCCCTGCTTTCTTCAGCAACTTCTCAACTCTGGAGTTCATTGGCGGAATGCAAAATGGTTTCAGCGGCCCCATCCCAGCATCTCTTGGGCGATTGCGAAGGTTGCAACGGATTAGTCTCTCAGGAAACTACTTTTCCGGTTCGGTACCTGCCTCGATTTTCAACATAACCTCTCTGAATGTCATAGCCTTCTCAGTCAACAAACTCCAGGGAGGTCTCCCTCTGGATATCGGAATCACTCTTCCCAATCTCCAGGGTTTTCATTTCGCTGGTAATCAGTTGACCGGACCTATTCCCCCTTCAATAGCAAACGCGACAAACTTACAGAAACTAGCATTGTCCCAGAATAATTTCACCGGATCGGTGCTTGATCTCAAAAATCTGAATCGATTGTGGTTTCTTGGTATTTTTGGTAATCAGTTGGGAAACGGCACGTCGGGAGATTTGAAATTCCTCGAGTCCCTCAATTCTACTGAGCTACAGATTCTGGATTTCAGCAGAAACAATTTCGGAGGTACGTTGCCTCTGTCTACAGGGAACTTATCTTCCAATTTGAAGGTGTTGGCATTCTTGTCCAATCAGCTGACGGGGACACTCCCGTCAAGCATCTGGAATCTTCACAACCTGGACTATCTAGTAATCGGCAGGAACCCATTGACGGGTATGCTCCCAATGGAAATCGGTAACCTCCACAAGTTGAAGTACCTGCAAGCACACTACAACAAATTCATCGGGGAAATCCCATCATCTCTTGGAAATTTGACTATGTTGACGATACTGTCGTTGGCGGGGAGCAGATTCAGTGGGAGTATTCCTGCAAGTCTCGGAAAATGCCAAAACTTGATCACTTTGGATCTATCTAGAAACAACCTGAGTGGAATTATACCAGCACAAGTCTTAGGTATTTCTTCCTTATCATACATTCTCGATTTATCTCAGAACAAATTAACAGGCCCCCTGCCAAATGAAGTCGGCAATCTGAAGAACTTAGCAGTGTTATACGTGTACGGGAACCGACTGTCTGGCCAAGTCCCGAACACTTTCGGTGGATGCACCAGCTTGGTGTCCTTGTACATTGGGAATAATCTGTTTGAAGGCAACATCTCCGCCTTTCTATCTCCTCTGAAAGGACTTCAACAACTAGACTTATCGCAGAATAACTTCTCTGGATGGATCCCGAAATTCTTAGGAGACTTCCAGCTTGAATACCTCAATCTATCCTTCAACCATTTCGAAGGAGAAGTTCCAAATAAAGGAGTTTTCCTAAATGCCACGGAGATCTCGGTCATGGGAAATTACAAACTATGTGGCGGGATTTCTGCATTGAACTTACCAAGATGTCCTACCCCTAATCTGAAGCGTGAAAGAAACAAAACGTTGTTGAAGATCATCATCACGATTGCTGGTGGGACCGGACTCCTGTTTTTTCTACTTTTGTTTCTTGCATCGTATCATTGCATGAACAAAAAAGGAAGAAACGTAAAGTCGCAGTCTGAGTTAGTTCCCAAAGGCCCATTTCCACAAATTTCGTACGAGAATATAATCAAGGCGACCGATGGGCTCAATCAAAATAACTTGATCGGTGTCGGTGGTTTTGGTTCCGTGTATAAGGGGATCCTTGGAAATTCTGATAATGTTGTTGCTATTAAGGTTCTCGACCTCCGAACTCGAGCAGCTTCAAAGAGTTTTGTGGCAGAGTGTGAAGTATTGAAGAAGATCTGACACCGAAATCTCGTTAAGATTTCTACTGTCTGCGCAACCATTGACTTCCGAGATAATGATTTTAAGGCGATTGTGTATGAGTACATGGAAAATGGAAACCTAGAAGATTGGTTGTATCCTAAAGTTACAAGCGAGGGAGTGTGCCGGAAATTAAGTTTAAGGCACAGGCTTAGTATTGCCGTGGACATTGCATGTGCTATGGAGTATCTCCATCACGAGTGTGACGTGCCGGTGGTTCACTGTGATTTGAAGCCGAGCAATGTTCTCCTGGATGTGGAGATGACAGCAAAAGTCGGTGATTTCGGACTCACGAGAATTCTGTCTGCTGATGATGTTGTTGTGCAAGTAAGCTCGATGGGAGTGAGAGGCACAGTCGGCTACAACCCTCCAGGTGATTGAATTTTTATGCAAATGTGGTTTCCAATAATTGTTAGCTTGTACTCGTAGTATAGGTCATTTAATACGAAATATTTGTAGAGTACGGAATGGGAAGTCAAGTGTCGAGAGAACGCAATGTTTACAGTTTTGGAATTCTTCTGCTGGAGATGTTTACGGGAAAGAAGCCGACCGACGACATGTTCCAGGATGCTTGGAACATCCGAAGCCATTGCGAGGCCGCATTGCCAAAAAGCCCGGGCGAAATAGCAGACCCTCGTCTGTTTTTAAATGAGTTTGGAGAAGGTTCGAGCGTCCGCGCTCCGCGAAGGATTCTAGAATGTCTGGCGAAGGTGTTCGAAATTGGAGTCACATGTTGTAACGAGTCGCCGGGAGAAAGGATGGACATCCGCGAGGCCGCAGCGAAACTACGATCCATCAAATCTCTGGTGGGCTGATGTTCGGAATCCAGAATACCCGACTGGTTGTATGTTTGATGGTGGTAGCTGAAATGTTACTCAGATCTGGTTTTCTGTTCAGCTGCACTTCCATAGATGTAATCTTGGGAAACTATATCATATTTAACATCCCTCTCCATCCCAACCACATAGAAGTTGTCGTGTAGTAAAAGGAAAATGAAATTTATATTTGCCAACTGCTTAGAAGTTGTCATTTTGTGGAAGATAATTCAAAAGATAGCCTGCTCAGAAATTGTAGTTTATACCAAGTGAGTTGGACCAGCCTTTACTTTGTTCAATGCAAAGAGGTTGAAAAGAAAGAAAACAAGATATAAAGTTAAAGCACCTGATTTCCTAGAAATTGTGATTTGTGGAAGAGAATCCAAAAAGAGTCACGTGAGCTGTGGGTTTTGTAACATCCATGTCATTACAATGCAGTTACACAGAAAAAGACGCGGCTAAAACTCCGTGCACGGGTGATTCATGGGTTTGTACATGTTCACTCAAGAGTTGCACGTGAGAGTGGACTCTGCAGTGACAGTCCGCATAGGACAACAACTCCAACCACACCTCCCAACTACAAGGGCAGCTACCTGCTCCTCCAAACCTCGTCTTGCTGGAGATGCCCTCCTCTGTCCGTTCTCGGGGACTACCCGCGACAATGATGCACACTCCCCTGGCGGCTCCCTCAACGTGCAACTCCTTCAAGGTAAATACCCCCCCACCCCCTCGAACATTCCCTGATGTCTCCCACCTTCAAGATCCTCCTGCTTACCACACCACAGAAGGAAAATGGGAGGCAGGACAAAAAGGGCCATCACAGTTGCCAACATTACTCTCCTGCTCCTCGCCCTCTCCACCTTCATCCTTCCCCTATTCCAACCAGAATAAAATGATGGCGGAATCAAGGGGAAACTTTGTAATGGAGTCAAGAAGAGCAAACTCACTTCGCCTCACCTTAATCAGTGTTGTCACACAATGACTGATGGAGAATCAATTGAACAGCCGAAGGATTCCGCAGAAACTCATTTTGCTTGTAGTTCCCATCACCAAAACCTTCGCCGTATCCACGAGGAGTCGGGACTTCAGTAAGCAAGAACCTGTGGGTCTTTCCCCAACATAATCACCCAGGACTGTAATGTTATCAGGAGATGCTTCGAGTTTCTTGTAGATTATGGGTTCCTCTCGAACTCAAAAGAGACATCCACGTCCTGGGAGATTAATCTAGGAATCTACTTGTCCATTCGATATCATCAAGTTGTTTTGGTTTGAACACAGAAAGAAAATCAAATGCCACAAGCAAAAGAAGAAAAGTGCAGATTAGAAGGATTCCATGCAGATGCAGCTGTAAACTGGGGAGTTGTTCCTTCTGTAATATCAGTTGAGTGATTCTCTTTTTCTTGACGTCGCTCTCCTTGGAGCTCCTATCAACAGAGGAATTGTTTGCGTCCAAAGGCTTCGTCCTCCTCCTCGCAGCTCCTTTCATCAGGCAACTGATCGTGTCCGATTTCTTCGTCGTCCTCCTCCGCGCAGCTCCTTTCAACAGGGAAATGGTCACTGATGCCACAAAGAGCCATCAATATCCATACCAAAGTGATGAACTCGCCTCCTTCATTCAGCAGTCGGGCGTGGGAGTTGACTCTGCAATGACCGGCTGCATATGACAACAGCTCTACCCACACATTGTAAATGACCTCCCACCTATTGCTTTTCATACTCAGTTTCTGAGCCAACCTGCAGGAATCCTTCAGCACTGAGAGGGTGTTATCGTTCGCGTCTTTGGTGGTTTTACGAATGTTTGCAGTTTGCCTGAGAATCGATGAGCAGAACTCCTGCATGTTCTGGGCCTCATATTCCGTCCTTATCTTCTTTACCTCATCGCAGGTATCTTTGTACCTAACCTGGCTGCTGCTAGCGAACAGGGACATCAACTTTGGTTGCCTGACCTGAAGATACATCATGTATTCCGACAATTTCTTACTATATCTCCTCTTCAAATTGCCATCATCAACATGTCCCTCCATGTTCATGCAGATCTCGGTAGCAATGTGCCAGATTAAAAGGGTATCCTCGTACTCAAAGCCCTTGATGTAATTCATCAATTCACGACAGTTGCTTTCTTCAAGCGCCCGATCCCCCCTTGCTTCAAATAAATCTCTCATCCTTGCCTCAACAAAGGGACCTGCAGCTTTTGCCTTAATGTCATCGCATACAGAGTACCACAGAGTACGATCAAAGCGTTCCCTGGGGGTATGTATTTCTCCTACCAGTTTGTTCCACATAAAACCTGTTCAACATACAAGCGTTGATATGTAAACCAGAACATGAGGAATTCGAGCCCCAATTAGTCGAAGATAAATCTTGGTCTTACCTAGCTTCTGGCCTCCTTTCGGCGGGCACTGATTGAAGCATTGGGACAACAGATTCAAAGACCCCATTTTCTCAGACCATGTCCTCTCGAGGAGGCGAAAGATAGCCGATTCCACCGGGAGGAGTGATTGAACACCAGTAATTGCCCATACCATGAGAAGGGGAAGAAACCCTCCTTCCAAGGTCAACAGAAGCATTTCCTTTGAAGAGTAATCCATGAAATCACTTTCAGCTAACATCATTACATTAGCTACCTGGAGAATTAAAACTCCCACGAATAGTGCGTATGTGATTGCGATATCGACTCCACGGAACCCGTGCTTATCGACAAGGCAGAACAAAATGAAAGCCACCTGCATGCTGTAATAGCTTATGCCACGGGCCAAAATTCCCACTATGGAAGTCGCCCCCTTCAGCTTCGTGTAGAAGAGTTCATACAGCATATTAAGCAAACTATTGATCATGCAACTTATTCTGTCCGAAGAATATTCCAAGATAAAACCTCGGCTCTTGTTGTATTCAAGAAGATCCGGCTTGACATCGGCGACAAGGCCGACAGCTATCTGGTGGAAGATTTTTTCATCCTCCAAATAATCCGGGACAGTAACTTTGTCTAGAGAATTTGTCTTCAGGTTCTCTAAGCTCGCGACATACAGCGCCCGGGTCCTCTCCCCATAGTTGACCATACCAGCCGCGAATATCAGCACAGTGGGGGCCAGCAGCCTGTTGCCTTGGAGCGTCTTCATGAAGATGTACACGAACGCTGAAATCTTGGTAACGAGACCGATGAGGTGACGGAGCCACAGGGCATTATCCTCCAAAGAGAAAGCGGTGATGCTGTCGGGACCCCCCAGGTGGACCAGAAGAAAAGCCGCCCACAAGGCCATGATGTCCGGGGGGGCTAGCGAGTCATTGTTACCTGAGTTCCGGCAACCGGAGCTCGAGATCAGCCCGAATACGAACAACGCGGCCGTGTCAGCTAGTAGGTAGGAAGACCAGACGAGGAATATGACGATGAGGTTGGAGGTCTTCTGCCTGAAAGGGGCAACAAGTGTGAGGATGAGCTGCAAACAGAGGCTAAGGATCATGCAACCTCGGATATTCCAAAAGCTCCAATGGTTCTGCAAGGCCGTGACGATGGAGGTATAATCCATGGCCTTAGAGGGCAAGAGGCCAAAGATGAAGGAGGAAGAAGAAGAAGATGGATCCAAAGTATTGACCAAAAATTGGAGATAATACAACATTTTAGTAGCAAGAAAAGTTGGTTCATACTGAACATCCCTCCCTAATCATTTCTCTTTTATTAAATAAACAAATAATAAAAAACAATTTTGGACCGTTTGGTGGATCATGTCATCCACTTGCACCAAATCATTTATATATTATAAAGTCCCATGCCTGCTCAGAAATTGTCGTTTAGTTATTATACCAAAGGAGTGGGACAACCTTTAACTCTCTGTTCAATGCATAGAGGTATTAAACATATATTACTTTTTACCCTTTGAAAGAAACAAAGCCTTACAATATATTATATATTTCATTTGATTGATGTTTATTTATTTATTATTTTAATATCTATTTTATCGTCTTTCTCAAGTTAATTCATTTGATTGATGTTTATTTATTCATTTTTTTAGTATCTATTTAATTGAATTGCAGTTACCCATAAAATAAAACACAATTGACTTTTAGTGGCAGGAAAGTGATACAAAGTGCACTTGCTGTGTTGCTGAAGCCAAGAAAATCTTAATATTACTTTGATGAATACAAAAGAAAAAGAAGATCAAGGCAGCATCTACTTCAAGATTCAACACCCAGTTAATGTGACCATCTCTCTAGTTGATGCCCCATGCCGCAGAGAGCCATCGACATTCATTCAAGGGTGATGAAGTCGCTGCCTTCGCTCGAGATTCGCGCGTGGGAGTCGACTTTGCAATGACCGGCCGCATTGGACTGGCAACTCCAGCCACACATCGCCCACCTATTGCTGTTCTCTTTTTTTGGTAATCGAGGCGTAAGCTTGAAAATCTCCTGAGCAGCTTCGTCCCCTTTGTCCAGCCCAACTTCTTGTCTCCCGGCCTCTCCTTTCTCGATCAACCCAAGCCCATCTGCATCTTGCTCCTCAAATCCCATTTCTAACTTCATGGATTCACTTCTGTCAACTTCATCATCAACCCCTCTATTCCCTTGAACTGGTTTCTGCCACCTTTTGCCATGCATCAATACCCCTCCCATCCCATGAAAACACCATTGTCCTCAAGGGCGTTGAAAGCAGGAAACTTCTTTTTAAAGGTTAAAAGCACCCAATACACTATTTGGGATGTGTTTCTGAGTTACCCGCAGCCGACGATCACCACCACCATCGTCATCATCGTTGCTAAGGAGAAACTGAAGGAAGATTAATTTGCTTTCAAACTCTCTGTTCTTTGGGGGGATTAAACTTAGTAGAAACTGGAGGAAGGGCTTGAGAATCGCAGTCGGTCTTGTTTGATCCTCAGTAAGAAAAGCTCAGATGCTTGATCGGCATTTGGATACACCGCAGCAGCTTTGGCGATGTGATCATCGCCAACCGCGGCGACTTGATCGGCGTCCTCGACCCGTTGCGGCTCCCTCAACGCGCCTACAGCCGCTTGATCGGCATTTGGATCTTCCGCGATGTTATTGTCAACCGCGGCGACTTGCTCAGCATCCTCGTCCCATCGCCGCACCCTCAACGCTGGTGCAGCCGCTCGATCGGCATTTGGATCTTCCTCAACAGCCGGAGCCACCGGAGCAGCTTCCGAGGGCCACACTCTCAATGAGAGATCATGAATAAGTTGCTCCGTTTTGCCGTTTGGGGCACGCCCCTGGTTCAGTCTTCTTTTCAGGCCTTTCAACTTGTTTAGAGTTTTGACCATGTCTTTCTCTGGAAGGTCTGTAAATGATCGTTCAATCTTGGCAACACACCTAACCAAGAATTTGAACGAGCCACTGACACAGTCGAAAAGTTAAACGACCGACCGGAAGGGAGCGACTTTGCTTAATGGGTCGGTCCTATAAAGATCATTAAAAAGTACTAAAACTTCTGAGCAGACTCGTATAATCGTCTGGAAGATATCTTCTGAGCAGAGAGGAATCGAAAGAAAGAAAGAAACGAGGAACCCAGGCTATTGAGCTTTCCCTCGGCATGTTGCTTCTTGGCTCTCCTGCCACCCTGCTGGCCGGTGGATCATCCCGTAGAATCAGGGTGAGTTTGAACATGGGGTGGTTCCATCTGGACTAGGAGAATTTACAGGGAAGTGGTCGCCGATGCCACAGAGAGACATCAAAACCCAGATAGCAGTGATGAGTTCGCTGCCTTCACTCAGCACTCGGGCATGGGAGTCTGCTTTGCAATGACAGGCTGCGTACAACAACAGCTCCATCCACACCTTGTAAAGGACCCCCCACATATTATTGTTTCCGCTTAGTAGATCAACCAACTTACACGAGTCCTTCAATACTGAGAATGGGTGACTGTTCTCTTTGATTTCGGGTTCAATGATGTTGGCACGTCCCCCAAGAATCAACCCGCAGAACTCCTGCATTGTAGGAACCCCCAACTTCTTCCTCGCAAGCAGCTTCACCTCCGCACAGGTGTCTTTGTACCTAATATGGCTGATTCCAGCCACTGCGGACATCAACTTTGGTCGCCTGACCAGAAGGTACATCATGTAATCTGACAATTTCTTACTCAATACCATCTTCTCCTTCATGTCATCATTGTAGACGTAATGTTCCCCTGCCCTCAAGTTGCAGCAGATTTTGGTAGCAATGTGCCAGATCAAAAGCGTATGCTCGAACTGGAAGCCCTCGATATATGGGATCAGTTGGTCACAACCGAGTTGTTTGAGCGCCCGATCTCCCCTCGCTTCATATAATTCTCTCAATCTTGCCGCGTCCATTGTCTCGTCAGCCATTTTCTTGAAGTCTCCACAACGATTCATCAATGTCTTCCCAGGACACGTGTCTTTCTCCGGCTAGCTTGTTCCATATAAAACCTGCTATCATTGTAGAAGCATCGACCGGTAAACCAGAAGACAAGGAATTTGAGCACCTGAGAGTAGTGGAAGACAAAGTGAGTGTACTTTTTACCTGTCTTCCCAGCTTTCTTTAGTTTGAAGCAATGGGACAAGATATTGAAATATGCCATTTTTTTCGACCATTCCCTTCCAAAAATTATGCGATCATAGACTAAGTGCGCTGGAGTAAATTCAGCAATATAAGCTAATCCTAATATCAACAAAGGAGGAAAAATCCCCTGCTCCAAGACCAGCAAAGAGATATCCTTTAAACTGTAATCTGAGAAAGAAGATGTCATCAACGTCATCATGTTGGCTACATAAAGAATAAAAACTCCTGCAAATAAAGCAAATGTGATTACGAGATCCCCTCTGTGAAACTGGTGCTTATGTCCAATGCAGAACAAAATGAATGCCGCCAATGTGCTGTAAGAGGCGACGGCTCGGACAATCTTTCCCCACGTGGAATTTGACGCCTTTATTTTCGTGTAGAGAAGTTCATACAGGAGATTTAGTTGGTCCGAGATCAAATCTAACGATATCATACCATTACTGATGTCTTCCCTGCTTTTGTTACATTCCTGAAGATCCGGCACTATATCCACAATAAGGCCCTTGAGTATGGTGTGGCAGATGTGGACGCCAGCACTTTGTTCCTCTCCTGTATCTTTCTTAATGGTCTTCTTCAGGTTCTCCAAGCTTGCGAGATACAGAGCCCGACACCTCTCCCCATAGTTAATTACACCAGTAACGAATACCAGGATCGTGGGAACCAAGAGCCTGTTGTTTGGTAGGGTCTTCACAAAGATGTACATAAACACAGAAATTTGGGCGACGAGGCCAACGAGGTGGCGCATCCACAGGGCATTATCCTCCATGGAGAAGGCAGTTATGTTGTCGGGACCCCCCAAATGGACTAGAAGGAAAGCTGCCCAGAATGCCAAGACATCAGGAGGGACCTGTGCTTCATTGTTCTCCAAGTTCCGGCACCCGGCATTCGAGATCAGCCCGAATGCAAACGTTGCGGCCCAATCAGATAGAAAGTAAGCAGACCAGACCACGAATATGAGGAAGCGGTTGGACGTCTTCTGCCGTTGTGGGAAACAAAGATGGCGAGAAGTACCTGCACGCAGAGGCTAAGGATCATGAAACCCCGGATATTCCACGTGTCCCATTGGTTCTGTAAGGCCGCGGCTCTGAAGGCATAATCCATGGCCTCAGAGGGGGAGGGTGAAGACTAAGAAGATTGATGGCCTCAGAGGGGGAAGGCGAAGACTAAGAAGGGAGAGATGGATAGTGTTAGAACAAAATGGGAGATGAGGGTAATGGTCCCGCCCAACCACCAAAGAAATTTTCGGTTTAGTAAAAAGAGAAATGCTACAATCTCCCAAGTCACGTGCTGTGCTTCTCCAAAGGTAAGAAAATATTAATATATTTTTTTCCCGCCCCGGAGCTAATTTGGAGAGTCTATCGAACCAACCAAAAATCTTAATATTATTTTATATTTCTTTTGTCTTTATTTATTGATTGTACCAAAAAGCAGTCGCTTAGTGGGAATGACTTTTCAGTACATTTCTTTAGTAATTTGGGGAGATGTGCGTTTCAAATTTTGTTTAATATAAGAAGTTTTTTTTTTAAAAAAAAAGAGAAAAAATAAGTAATGGGGGATAGTATCGATGGCATCTTCAACTCAACTTTAGAAGAATTAGTAGTAATATCATCATTGCTATTGGTATTGGTATTGGTGTTGGTGTTGGTCCTCAAAACGAAATGGAGAAAAACTATAAATTCAAGTTTGGGCTAACACCCAGGTAGTCATTGAGTTGAGTTATGGTTAGAAGAGTGCTTAGAAGAATAGGGTATGATGAAATGGTTGATCTGTCTTTTGTTTGCCGGAGGAGATGCCGTCTCCATCCCTAGGCAGTCGCAATCGTTGGGTGATGAGGCCAATGAGACGATGCATCCACAGGTCATTATCCACCAAAGAGAAGGCCGTTATGTTGTCGGAAGATCCCGGGCCTTGTTACATTCCTCAAGATCTGGCACGGCATTGATGATTAGGCATTTGATTATGCATTCGGGGATGTCGTTCCCCAATCGTTTCTCGGCTTTCATAATATTCTTCTTCAGGTTTTCCAAGCTTGCCAGATACAGCGCCCGGATCCTCTCCCCATAGTTAATCGCACTGGCCACGAATATCAGGATCATGGGACTGAGGAGCCCTGTTGTTTGGGAGCATCTTCACAAAGATGTACAGAAACACAAAAAGCTGGGCGACGAGACCAACGAGGTGACGCATCCACAGGGCATTGTCCTCCAAAGACGAAGAAGGAGAACGAAGACGGACTAACGAATATAAGACGGAGATAAGAGCAAACGTTCGAACCAGACAATAGCAGATGCTTTTCCTTGACATAGTCCGATGCCATTATTGACTTGTTCTCCTCCTCCTCCCTCTTTCTCCCCCCAAAAAGACCTTCCCCACTTTCTCATCAAGTCTTCCTATGTCCCCCATTCACGATAATTTTTAAACAATTATTATTATTTAATTATTTCTCAGAGGTTGCTTTCAACAATCTTTCTTCAGTCATTTTGGCCGAGGCGGCTTTTCGGGGTGATTGCTCCCTTTAATCATTTGAGTCTGGTTTAGTATGAAACAGAACGGCGAAGCCTTTTTCTTCTCGACTGGTAATATATATATATATATAAGAAAATCTATTGAAGTTTCACATAATTGTACCTTCTTTTCTGCAAGCATGACACCATACTGTTGTAGTATAATTTAGAGATGTAAAATATCTTACAAAGTATATAAATACACAAGAGACCTAGTAATATTATTTGGACATGTTTTGAGTTATTACAGGTCAGAGGAGGAGGGAGAAACTTGTTGTAGTAGAAGCTATATGCAGGTTTCTGTACAACTAAGCGGTGATCAGCTAATGCTTGAAAGGTTGCTGTAGCTGATAGATATTTGATGCAGGACCTTTGGAGTCTCTGTCCAAACGAAGCATCGTGTCTATTAATTCACCTTCTGAGATTAGTTTCTGCTGGACGAAGCAACTGCAGAACTTTTGTGACAGAAAGTAAATGTTACAAAGAGGTTTTATAGTGGTTTGGCGCCTACGTCCACTTTCCCCCTAGCTGGATGAGTTTCACTATAGAACACTTATAGTGAGTACACCAACTATTAGAACACTCGAGAGTGCTTGTACAGCAAGTCAAGTAGATAACCTTAGGTTTCTGTACGAGATGAAATTCAAAAGGTACTACGACACTCCTGTAGAAGGTTATGTGAACTTGTAGTAGGTTTGCACAGAAGCCTTGTGACTAACCCCAGACACTCTCTGGTAGAAATAACGCACTGCGAAAAGTGTCTAGAGCATTGGAGTACCTAGTCAGTTCTTCAATACATACTTTTTGGTGATGTATGGGCTTGATCCACCCAAAACGAAATACATCATCAAACAAATTTAGAATATCGAAAGCCTATTTTATCGAAATTCCCCACCGTCACAAAGTTATGTCGTTTGATTGCGGATGCGTGTGTTTTTCTGAAAAAAAAAAATAACAAAAAAAGCTATTTATCCTTAAAGGGATATCTAACACACTCTCTTTTCTTAGAATCTCGTAACCCTTGTCTTGAGTGCTAATTGCTTTAAATGACGTCCTCTTTTCCAAAACACATACCCTTTATGTCGTGTATATGTGATACTTAACTGCTGTTTCGCTTGCCAAGCAACCTCCTATCACTGCTTGAGCTAGCACTTCCTTCGCTCTGAGACGATGTCTTTCCCATGAATGTTGCTCTGCTCCTTCGCTTGAGTTGCCTTGTTTTGCTAAAGAACGTCTTCGATTGAGCTCTGATGTTGCATCATCGTCACCTTCTTCCATCCAAGTGAGTTTTGCTTGCCATTATGTCTATGTTGTACTATATGTCTTCGCATGAGCGTGGCTTTCCTAGGGCCAATCATGTTATGTTCTTTTCCAGGCTCTTATACTTCACTCCATGAGCTTAAATTTGTTCCAAGCCATGATCTAAAATTCCGAGTTCAGCATTGTCTCGGTGCCGTATATCAAATATGTACGGTAAGAAAAAAATACAAACCAGAGGCAAATTGTTCGAGAAAGGGAAGCTCCCGAAGGAAAGAGAGTAATGTATGCTGAGGTTTTGTTCATTTCAATCAGCCTGTTTGGGCATGTCATGTCGGTTCTTTCGTCATGTTCTATTGATTGTTCCATCTGCATTAACTTCTTGAGCGTATTAGGCGTGTTAAAGATCTAGAAAAGCACAAAGATGCTTGCTTATAACAAATCTTGGCTACAATAGTTTTCCGCATGTGCTAGAATAACACTTTCGTATTCTTTTTCAGTACATTTTTTCCGAGTAATGAGTATGGATGGGCTAAGCCCCTTCATCTACTTTCTTACACCATTTTAAGAAATATTAATAGGATTTATCTTTTCCAAAGATACGACTTGAAGGATCGAAGTTTTCAGATAATTTTTTTTTTGGGTTTAGAAAAATGGGATTAAAGGGAAAAATGTCAAGGGTAGAATCTGTTTCTCCTGTATTTGAATGGTAGAATGTGTTTCTCTTGTATTTGAATATATAGTTATAATTGAATAATTAAGAATAGTTTTCTTCAATAGTTGTCTATGACTAAGATGTTCAACTCATGAATTGATTTCAACTGGTTCTATTAAAAATGTAAAATATGAATAAGTTTAGAAATTATTTATTTCGCGATCTTTTTTCTTTTCGGGTGAGAATTAATTGCAGAATTTTTGTAATCTTGGCAAAAAATATCTTTTGTTTTTCTAAATGTGAAACACAAAAATTTTAACGACCTTAATTCTACCTTAACTTTAGACAGTGAACTTTATTATGCACATTGGTTAGTTTTATACTCGTAAGTATATTAACTTTTATCCGTTTTGATAAAATAAAATTATTTATAAATATTGTTTAAAGTTTGATTCAACGGGGACTGTCGTTGCAAGACGTTTTCGACCTACAATTACCTTACTTATAACATAATCCTCATATCTAATATCGCAATCTTTAAGATGAACTTGAGCTCGAATTCCATGTGCACTACACTCCTCGTAGAGCTCGGATTTAGATGAGATGAGGCAATTGGAGCAATCTTTCGTGGAGAGACTTGTGCTGCAGTAACCAAATACCACAGAGAGGACCATGAAGGTTTCCCAACATGTCTTTTCCTCTTAGTCGGAACGGGATAAGAGAACCAAACTGTTGTTGAAGACTTAACCTCCTCAAGTCTTTAGCTTCTTCAATCACAGTCTTCTTGCCTTCCTAAGATTTAGGTAATGAACTAAGTATTTTTCTGACCAGCTCAGAATTAGAAATGGTTTTGCCAAGAGATTCCATGGCATTAGTGATTTCGGTGCGTCTATCAAACATTTGATTTATCGACTCATCATTTTTTATCTTGAATGCTTCGTATTGAGTTATTAATGCATTCACTTTGGATTCATTGACTTGTTCTGTTCCATCATAGATCAAAGCAAGTCTATCCCACATTTCTTTCGCCGTCTTACAAGTAGAGACGCGATTGAATTCATTTCCCGTAAGAGTGCACACTAAGTAGTGTCTTGCTTTAGTGTTGAGCGAGATAATTCTCTTTATTTCAAATTCATGCCGATTGAATTCATTTCCCGCAAGAGCACACACTCAGAAATGAGATCTGCTTCGATGTAAGCGTTACGATTTGGTCGAGTAGGTTTTCGTACGAGTGTTTGCGCGATCGTAATGGACACAATAGTTTGTAGTGGTTCAGCCTTAATCGACCCACTTTTCACCAACGAGATGATTCCACTATATAATATAATTGGTGCAAAATGCTCTTGCACTAGCCTTTCTGTTTCTCACAAGAATCTCTGAATAAATTAGAGATTCCATAGAGGCAACGATCAGCTCCTCACTCAGTGGACACCATCTCGTTTCCAGCAGATGGATGCTCACAATCAACAATTGGTAGCTCAACGGATTCTCACACAGCATGTTGTCGCTTTAGTACAAATATGTCTATCAAAGCCTTTGAAGTTAGTTTATAAATCCTCACAGAATTATTCCTTACAGTGATAGAACGTCTTGTCAAGGAGCATCCCGTTTGTGATTCACGCAACCTTTATCTTCTTTTGATGAAATCCTGTCTATAAGCACAAAAGAGACAACCACAAAGACGGTCACTTAGAACAGAAAAGAAAGCAAAAGAATGGCATAGAAGGTTGGGAATGCAAACTATGACTTGCTGTCCAAAATTATTAAGTTTGACAATGATTAGCCAGAAAAGATATTATTAAGGGATTACCCAAAATTAAGTTTGACAATGACAAGTTTTGTAAAGTTTGTTCTATCGGCAAACAAACAAAGGAATCCTTTAAAAGGACTCTAATAGTTGAAGAGTCCATCAATGATAAAGTTGATGATTCTCCGACAGGAGGAAGATGCTGTGGAAGCAGCAGCACAATCCTCAACTGTAGTATCAAATGAAAAGTCAAGGAATAATTTATGATGGAGCAGAACAAGTCAAGGAATCTAAAGCGAATGCATTAGTAACTCGATACGAAGCATATGGCCCGTATGACTAAATCTGGCTCCAACCTTCTATAATGCAATATCTGGTGATTGAATAATCTTATTGATGTAAAATCAAATAGAAATTGTTTCCACTCATTTCATACACCATGAGAATGAATCTGGTCGGAATTTGTTTTTAGAAAGGTAAACTTCCTTAATAACAAAAGGACAGAACCGCTATATAAAAGAAAAACTCAAAAATAATTTTAAGTCAGATTTTGAGCATGGTAAGTCTTGGGATTTCAATAACGTTATTGTGGTGCTTTAACGTTTGTGTGAGTGTGCAGACGAGCGTTCTCACAGGAGGTGACTACAGCAGGTTAAAGCCGCTCCGGAGACGCCGGTGGTTATGAATCTGAAGGACTCGACCAGAACACTGTCCGTAACGTGGGATTGCATGCAATAGGGCCTGGGGAGAAGGGCAGTTGGTTGACGAGTCGGCGTACAGAGTTGGTTGAGAGAGAAGAGTCCGTAGTAGGCAAAACCTTTTGTAGTTTGTTATCTTGTTGTTTGTTTGTTTGCAGCAGGTGTGCATTGGTGAAGTCACTCCGTAGGCGTCCATGACTGCGAATCTGAAGGACTTGGATGGGGAAGCTGTCCGTAACATCGGGTTGGCGTACAACAGGTCCAAGAGAAGGTTTTTGTAGCAGGTGCAAAGTTGTGAGGAACTGCAGCCTTCTGTAGATTGTTAGTTTCTTTGTTTTGCAGATTAAATCGAAAATACAAAAAGAGAAGCTCATTCGACGATGTCCGAATACATGGAGGAAGCTCTATCAAGCCTGATCGAGGATCCACAAAGAGGACAACCCGCTACTGCATCACAGAAGGCTGAAGCTTTCAGCCAAGGTTCTGTGCTCGCCAAGTCTAGTTGATGTCATTGTGATTCGACCTAGACGCATTACAAACTGAGCAAGAGAGTTTCTTGTATTGGTTAAGTTAATCTTACCATCCCGCGATTAAAGAAATTGCTTTTTTTCACCACAGAAGGTTCAACCTTTTACACTTAATCACTATTAATAAGTTATTAGTGAAAGCCACCGAAAGTGGACGTAGGTGTATTCACCGAACCACTATAAAATATTATGTTCTGTTTTGTCTTTAAGTTTTTGTAAATCACAGAAGGTATCTTCCGCTGTGAAGATTCTGTGAGTATGTCGCGAACGTTTTGTTTGAGCGACAAGACTAATTCACCCATCTTAGTCACAATCAAAGGGCCAACACAATGTCCATGTTGTTGTACAAGCATTGATTGGCATCCCAGAACTCGAGGAATTCGAGCAGGAGAGTAGTCTAAGACAAGCTGCATCTGAGCTTTCTCCGGAGAGCAACTGTTTGAAGCAATGGGAAAACATATTGAAGATCTGACACCCTTGAACCGTGACAAGAGAGATTTGTAGTTATTGAGCTTAATTAAAAGAAAGATTAGTAGGAAATTAAAAGTCCTCGTGGTCAAGAGCTCGTATTCATCATCCCAAAAATACCTTTCTAGCACAGTGCCGCCCTGCTGGTTGACAACCGTGTGGATCCCGTAGAAACTGACACTCAGCACTCTGGTAAGCTTGAACATGGGTGGTTCCTTGAGCTAATCAGGCATCAGGGCGATTTGCAGGGAACTGGTCGCCGATGCCACAGAGACACATCAAAACCCATACGACAGTGATGAATTCGCTGCCTTCGCTAAGCAGTTGGGCTTGGGAGTCTACTCTGCAATGACCTGCTGCAAATGACAACAGCAATGTTTTCTTCAATGGCGTGTTTCTCAAGAATCGACTCTCAGAATCTGCGGATGTTCGGAGCCCCAGACACCCTCCCTAGCTGCTTCAACTCTGTGCAGGTGTCTTTGTACCTAATATGGCTGATTCCAGCCACTGCAGACATCAACTTGGGTTGCCTGACCAGAAGGTACATCATGTAATCCGACAGCTTCTTGCTGAATATCCTCTTCATCTTCCTGTCATCATTGTCAATGGAATCTTCCCCTGCCTCCATGTTGATGCAGATTTCGGTAGCAATGTGCCAAATCAAAAGCGTTTCCTCATACTGGAAGCCCTCGATATAAGGCATCAATCAATCGTAACCGATTCTTCTAAGCACCCGATCTCCCCTTTGCTTCATATAATTCCCCCGTTCTTGCCGTGTTGATGGTCTCCACAACATTTTCCATGATGTCCTTGCTTACGAGGCTCCAAAACATGGGATCAATGTCATCCCAGGACACGTGTCTCTCTTCGTCTAGCTTGTTCCATATAAAACCTGCTACAATTGTAGAAGCATCGATTGATAAACCAGTACACAAGGAATTTGAGCACCGAACCTAGATAAACGTGATCGTGTTGGCCACATGAAGAACCAAAACTCCCACAAATAGTGCATATGTGATTACGGGATCCCCTCCGAGAAAATCATACTTATGCCCAATGCAGAACAAAATGAAAGCCACCAATGTGCAGTAATTGGTGATAGCTCGGGCAATCATTCCCCATGATGAATTTGCCGTCTTTATTTTCGTGTAGAGAAGTTCATACAGGCGATTTAGTTCCATCGAGATACGTTCTAAAATGAGCCACGGAGGAACACCCAAGATGACTGCCCGGCTCTTGTTAGATTCCTGAAGATCCGGCACAATGTCGACAACGAGGCCCTTGAGTATTTTGTGAAAGATGTCGGTGCCCTCAGTTTGTTCCTGTACTGTACCTTTTTCAATGGTCTTCTTCAGATTCTCCAAGCTCGCGAGATACAGAGCCAGGGTCCTCTCCCCGTAATTAATCACACCAGTCACGAATATGAGGATCGTGGGAACCAAGAGCCTATTGTTTGGTAGCGTCTTCAGGAAGATATAAATAAACACGGAAAGTTGGGCGACGAGACCTACGAGGTGACGCGTCCACAGCGCATTATCCTCCATGGAGAAGGCGGTTATGGTGTCGGGACCGCCCAGGTGGACCAGAAGGAAAGCTGCCCAGAAAGCCAGGACATTAGGGGGGGACTCGTGCGTTGTTGTTTTCCAAGTTCCAGCATCCGGCATTCGAGATTAGCCCGAATACGAACATTGCAGCCCAGTCAGCTAGTAAGTAAGCAGACCAAACGACGAATATGACGAAGCGGTTGGATGTCAGCTGCCCTTGAGGGGCAACAACGGCGAGAAGTAGCTGCATACAGAGGCTAATGATCATGAAGCCCCAGATATTCCACGTGTTCCATTGGTTCTGCAAGGCCGCGGCTATGAAGGTATAACCCATGGACTTAGAGGGGGGAAGGCAAAGAAGAAGAAGGAGAAGAATGGAGATAAGAGCACACATGTATATCAACCACCTTAATCATATCCCCGCTCTTGTTACATGAGGTTTTTTACACGGGTTTTAAAAAACCGCCCTAATGACCGTAAACAAATAATATTTCGTACTTAGTAATTTTTTTTAAATACTAACCTCATATTTGTACAAACCTCCGTGTTTCGTTACGACGATCCGACACGACCTCCACCATGAGGCCCTTCTTTAAAAGAAGCTATTTTGGGTGGGATGTTGGGCTTAAACCACTGGTAGCTCTTGGGACTGCCTTGATCAGTTGCCCGACGGGTGTGAACAGTGGAGTTGTGGAATGTTATATTTGATTACTAATCAAACTACTACTTAATCATGCAGTGGATTCCCATTGATATATAAATTTATTTAATGGGAGTGTCCGATTAACAAACAGTAAACACTGTGCTGGGGATATGTTTACTGTAATTCCTTAAGACACATTATGTATTAAACACTTTCAACAAACACGCCATCGCCGACCGCTCGATCGGCATTTGGAGCATCCGCTCCAGCTGGTGGGTTTGAACATGAGGTGTTTCCATCAGGTAAATCTGGACTAGGGGAAATTACAGGGAAGTGGTTGCCGATGCCATAGAGAGACATCAAAGCCCATATAAGAGTGATGAATTCGCTGCCTTCACTCAGCACTCGGGCATGGGAGTCTGCTCTGCAATGACCGGCTGCGTGGGACAACAGCTCCACCCACACCATATAAAGGACCTCCCACATATTGTTGTTATCTCTTCTTAGTAGCTTAACCAACTCACATGACTCCTTCAATACTGAGAATGGGTGACTGTTCTCTTTGATTTCGGGTTCAATGATGTTGGAACGTCCCCGAAGAATCAACTCGCAGAACCCCTGCATTGTAGGATCCTCCAACTTCTTCCTCCCAAGCTGCTTCACCTCCGCGCAGGTGTCTCTGTACCTAATATGGCTGATTCCAGCCACTGCGGACATCAACTTTGGTCGCCTGACCAGAAGGTACATCATGTAATCTGACAATTTCTTACTGAATCTCCTCTTCTGCTCCCTTTCCTCATTGCCAATGTAACATGCCGGTGCCTCCAAGTTGAAGCAGATTTCGGTAGCAATGTGCCAGATCAAAAGCGTATGCTCGAACTGGAAGCCCTCGATATATGGGATCAGTTGGTCACAACCGAGTTGTTTGAGCGCCCGATCTCCCCTCGCTTCATATAATTCTCTCAATCTTGCCGCTTGCATTGTCTCCTCAGCCTTGTCCAGGATGTCCTGGCGTACATACCTCCAAAACAACATATCAATGTCTTCCCAGGACACGTGTCTCTCTCCAGCTAGCTTGTTCCATATAAAACCTGCTATCATTGTAGAAGCATCGATCGGTAAACCAGAACACAAGGAATTTGAGCACCGAGAGTAGTGGAAGACAAAGTGAGTGTACTTTTTACCTGGCTTCCCAGCTTTCTTTAGGGTGCTCTGTTTGAAGAAATGGGACAAGATATTGAAATATGCCATTTTTTTCGACCATGGCCTATTAAATATGCAATCACGAACTGAGGATGCTGGAGTGAAGTTAGTAATATAAGCTAATCCTAATATCAACAAAGGTGGAAAAATCCCCTGCTCCAAGACCAACAAAGAGAGATCCTTTGAACCGTAATCTGAGAAAGATGATGTCATTAACGTCATCATGTTGGCTACATGAAGAATAAAAACTCCTGCAAATAAAGCAAATGTGATTACGAGATCCCCTCTGTGAAACTGGTGCTTATGTCCAATGCAGAACAAAATGAATGCCACCAATGTGCTGTAAGAGGCGATGGCTCGGACAATCTTTCCCCACGTGGAATTTGACGCCTTTATTTTCGTGTAGAGAAGTTCATGCAGGAGATTTACTTGCCGCGAGATACTAAATGGTAGCCAATCACTAATGATGTATGCCCTGCTCTTGCTACATTCCTGAAGATCCGGCACGATATCCACAACGAGGCCCTTGAGTATGGTGAGGCAGATGTGGACGCCATCACTTTGTTCCTCTCCTGTATCTTTCTTAATGGTCTTCTTCAGGTTATCCAAGCTTGCGAGATACAGAGCCCGACTCCTCTCCCCATAGTTAATCACACCAGTCACGAATACCAGGATCGTGGGAACCAAGAGCCTGTTGTTTGGTAGGGTCTTCACAAAGATGTACATAAACACAGAAATTTGGGCGACGAGGCCAACGAGGTAGCGCATCCACAGGGCATTATCCTCCATGGAGAAGGCAGTTATGTTGTCGGGACCCCCCAGGTGGACGAGAAGGAAAGCTGCCCAGAACGCCAGGACATCAGGAGGGGCCTGTGCTTCATTGTTCTCCAAGTTCCGGCACCCGGCATTCGAGATCAGCCCGAATGCAAACGTTGCAGCCCAATCAGATAGAAAGTAAGCAGACCAGACCGCGAATATGACGAAGCTGTTGGACGTCCTCTGCCGTTGAGGGGCAAAGATGGCGAGAAGTACTTGCGCGCAGAGGCTAAGAATCATGAAACCCCGAATATTCCACGTGTTCCATCGGTTCTGCAAGGCTGCCGCTATGAAGGCATAATCCATGGCCTCAGAGGGGGAGGGCGAAGACTAAGAAGGGAGATGGGACTTGGACGCCTTTGGTTAAGCAAGAGCTGACAATCCAGTATGTGAGATTTGCCGAAATACGAACAATGCGGCCCAATATGATAGTAAGTAGAAAGACCAAACGACGAATATGATGATGCTGTTGGATGTCTTCTGCCTTAGATGAGCGGTGAATGTAAGTATGAGCTGCATAAGGAGAGGCTAAGGATCACGAAGCCTTGGTCGTTCCACGCATTCCACAAGTTCTGGACGGCCGCTGGGTATAAAGCTCGCTTCCATCGAAGAAGTTGGGGGGTGTGGTATGTTGGTATCAGTTACTGGGATGCTGCAACAGAAGTTCGATGATGACAATTAACAAAAAAGATGCAAAAAGAAGAAGAAGAAATACTTGCATTCATCCGGACGCCAAGAACAAAAACTTTGGTCGGTCACTTTCGTCCTCGATCTTCACATGCAATTCCCGACAGCTTCATTGACAAGTCTGAAAAAGTTCTTCACGGCTTGAGAGGATCCTTCTCCTCATCTAACTCCGGTCTCATTGAAACCCCGTTGAGAGAAAAACAAACAAACAAATAGAAAGAACACTGAAAATTATAAAAAAAAATATAAAATATTGATTGAAAAAAATCATTTGCAAAATATGTATTTTTTTGAATTCCTTCGCAGAGTCCCAGACTTTCTAAGGATCAATTTGTAATTCGAAGTAAACTCTCAAAACCAAATGCCCCAGCGACTAAAATCAAACACCATAACAATGTGGTCCATAACAAACATCCCGGAATCACCCCAATGGCGACCAGGAGATGCCTCCACGCGCTCCGCCGTCGCCTTTAGGCATTCCTTTGGCAGCAGCTTTGGCGCCTTGGCTTCTCACTGTGGCGGCTCCCTATCCCGTTCCGTCCTCGAGTTAGAAACGACGCCATTCCGCATCGGTCACTTGGGATCATCACCGTCCGGGCATCACAAATTTTTAATTTGTAAACAATTAAAACTCGCGCGGAAATATTAACGTACAAATTGTCGTATTAAAATATGTAGCGGGCTCTATCTTTAGTCACAGACGAAGCACGTGATTCCTCTGGTTTGATATTCGAAGAATGACGTTTGTAGATGATTATCCTGAACTCTTGTAGAATTTTAGCAAAAAATCGGATTGAAATATTGATGAAGTCGTCGGGGCTTTGATATTCGAAGAATGACGTTTGTAGATGATTATCCTGAACTCTTGTAGAATTTTAGCAAAAAATCGGATTGAAATATTGATGAAGTCGTCGGGGCCAATGGGCGTGATTCGACAGAGCTTCGATAGTTTGATGAAGTCGTAAGGGTTTTTGGGCGTAATCCGGCAGAGCTTCGATAGCTTAATGAAGTCGTCGGGGCGTGATCCGGCAGAACTACGCATTGTAGAAGAACTTCGGCGAGCAATAGGCGGCGAAAGTCATGTGTGTAGTGTGTGATGTGTTATTCCTTGAAGAGGTCTCTATTTATAGGGTTCCAATGTACATTCTTTGTGTATTTCCAATTTTATTTCTTTCCCTCTTTTAAAACAAATGCAGAGGGACAAACTTCTTTAAATTGTTCGTCGTCCTGGAGCTTGTGACCATATACTTGTATCCATATTCTCGACTATATGAATTTGGCTCGATCATCAGTGTATTAGGACTAAAATTAGGAATATATTCACCCTCTCATCTTCAAAATCTTCCATACCCTTATTTTTGGAATTATAATATCACTAATTCCAATATTTTCCATAGCCAAAAGTTTTGAAATTCATTCTTTTCGAGAGATTATAAATAAAAATGTAGAGACCATACAGATTATATTCTTTTTTTTCTTGTCTTCTATTCATCACATTTTATTTATTTCATTACGGAGGCATAACACCATCCCACGTCGTTTGGCTTAGTGAGTTTAGTGAGTTAAATCATCCACTTTTCTCACAATAATTTACTCGTTTGTCACTGATTAGCGATCGTATCCGAAATTAAGGTTATTTCTAGGGCGCCTTCGTCAAGGTTCATGGTTTTTTTGTTATTTATTTATACAGCTCTACAGATTATTTTCTCTCCATGCATACAGATCATTGCCGGATATTCCCTCGGCATTTCCCGTACACAGGATACTTGTCCGATATTCTACTTTACTCACTTATTCCTTTACTTGGAAGGATTCATTAGAGCCATGGTTCATTTTATTAAGAAGGTCGTTTCGGTTTTTGAGTATTTGTGTATTGCTGAAAATGAAGGCGACTTCTGGAACAAAGTGTAATTAGTAGTCCATAGTCCATTGATCGACCTTTTTGCCCAACCCTGTGACCAGTTGGATGAGAACCATGATAATTTAAGTCATTAATCGCAAAAGATCTCTGAGCACTCCTTGTTAGACATGTAGTCGCTCAAGTCATTCCCTCACTCATGCATGACAGAGTCAACGCCTTTATGTTCGTTACGGGGGGGAATGTCATTATAGGAAAGTCTGAGTGGGTACATATTGTTCGTTTTCGCGGTGAATACAGTTTTATTCCAAAACATTGAGGCCTTGGGTCCTCCGACTGTAAGGCTTATAGTATGCCGAAGCTGACGAGGATTTGCCATCAAGCTCGCTCTTCACAGTTTATTTTCAGATCTTCAACAACAGATGTGTGCTTTATCAAATCATCAACATTCATGACTCACTTTCCTTTGTCAACTTGGGTGCGCGAACTTTCTTCCGTAGATGTTTTGTCGACGTCTTTACTCTCCAGCCTTCTGACAATGTAGCACATTTGTTGCTCTCTTTCTTTCATGAAGGCTTCTGTTCACGCCAAGAAATTTTGGACACAGCCTAGTGCAAAGATTGTCCCTAGCCATAGTGTAGGAGTGTGTCTATGAGACAATATGTCTATAAGAGGGGGTGTCTAAGAAAACTAAGTCTACGAAATGATACCGTAGTTTTAGGGACGTTGTGCCCCACTTGTTTCCGTTAAAAAAAATACGGAAGGTTCCAGACTTGATCATCAAAGAATGATTCTCTATAAATAAGAAGATGATCTTCACTTAACATACACACGACATTCATCTAAGGCCAAAAAGCATTGTCTGTCGGAAACTTTCGGTTTTCTCCAGATTCTGAGTCCTTAGCCTCCAGATCCTTGATTTCCAGCTTCCAGTTCGGTCGTCTCCATCATGTCATCGTCACAGGTATCGATACTTCAACACATTTCACATCCGACATACCACAGGAGACCAGAGTCTGCCGCACCAGCATCAATTCTACGACCTCCACCATTCCCGTTTTAATTCCTTCTGATCAATTTCTTGGTTGTATGCTGTCGAACTTGATAGCAATCCTTTTACTTTATAAATACAATTGCATTTTTAATTACAATGACCACATTCAAACCACTGTAACAGTTCGTGTCAAATATTTCCGGCGTTGTGATTCCGTCGCCGAACAGCCTCACGATCAAAAGACTCGTATCATCATTCCCATAATATTTTGCCCTTCCTGCCGCCTGGCTGGCTAGTGACTGCTTGGATAATCCTGTAGAATCAGAGACTCGGTACACTAGTAAGCTTGAACGTGGGGTGTGATGCACATCGTTAACGCAACAAAAAAAAAGAATTCCTATTTCGACTTAACTAGAATAGCAAGGGCGAGCAAGGGTCGATCCCACGGAGAATTGTGTTGACAAAAACACTCCTAGCGTCGTTCTCGGCAATCAGTCGAGGTCACGCAGAAAGAAAGTTGATTTTAAGTAAAAAACGAAAAAAAAATAATAATTCAGGTTTACCAGTGATAATAAATGAAAATATTGACTCATGGTAGAAATGAAAAAGGAGAAAGAAAATGGATTACAAGTATTAGAAACGAAACGGGAGATGAGGGTAATGGTCCCGCCCAACCACAAAGAAATTGTCATTTTAGTAAAAAAGGCAAAAGCTACAATCGCCCGATGTCATTTCGTGGAAGATAATTCAAAAGAGTTAGCGAGGTTGGGATTAGTGGAAGAGAATATATCCAAAAGGGTTATATGAGCTGTGATTGCCCGGCTTTATTAATATGCTAACACCATACGATATTTGATTGTTTTATTTATATTTGTTTTTTACTTTTGTAGTTACACATTAAGAAAAAGTCAAATTTTTTGGTGCCATTAAAGTAACAGAGGCACATAATGTGTTTCTCCAAAGCTCCCTCCAGAGCTAATTCGAACTCTACCTAGTAAGTGGGTCTTTCAACAAGACTAACTACGTAAATATGTTTCGAAATCGAGACCTCCTTAAATGAACCAAAATCTCCTTACCAATTACACCAATCAAAACATTAATATTATTTTATAAAAAGCAGTCGCTTAGTGGGAATGACTTTTCAGTACATTTCTTTAGTAATTTGGGGAGATGTGCGTTTCAAATTTTGTTTAATATAAGAAGTTTTTTTTTTAAAAAAAAAGAGAAAAAATAAGTAATAGGGGATAGTATCGATGGCATCTTCAACTCAACTTTAGAAGAATTAAGTAATGGTGGAAATATCGATGGCTTCTTCAATTCAAATTGGTATTGATCCTCAAAATTAAATGGAGAAAAAAAACCATATGGTCAAGTTTAGGCTAATACCCAGGTAATCAAAATTTATGAATGCCATTGAGTTGAAGTCTTTGAGTTATGGTAAGAAGAGTGCTTAGAAGAACTGAGGAAATGGTTGATCTGTCTTTTGTTTGCCGGAGGACATGTCCACTCCAACCCTGGGCAGTCGCAATTGATGGGTGATGAGGCCAATGAGATGATGCATTCACAGGCCATTATCCTCCAAAGAGAAGGCAGTTACGTTGTCGGAAAAAAACTACAGTCTATGATTCGAAAAGGAGATGATACTTCGTCACCTATACAACTATATGTCGGAAAAAGGCTGGTAAACCATCTCCGCTCAAGAAGGATCCAGTTCCACAAGAATTTTCAAGGAATCAACCGCATAGAACACATGATCATCTAATTCAATAGAAGGGACATCTCCGATCAATGTAAAACCTTATAGGGTATCATGCTATGTAGAGGAAGCAACTGAGAAGATGGTCAAGGAGATGTTAGAGGCTGGGCTTATCCGAAAAAAGCCAATGTCCCTTTTCTTCACCTGTTATAATTGTGAACAAGAAGGATGGAACATGGAGATTTTTGCATCGATTATAGGGAGCACAACAAACTGCACTGTGAAAGATAAGTTTCCTATGTGAATTATTGAAGAATTAGTTGATGGAGCAGTTATATTCTCAAAGATTGATCTACGATCTGGGTAGAGGCAGATTAGAATGGCCCCAAAAGACATACCTAAGGCTGCAATTCTCACTCATAAAGGTCACTATGAGTTTTTGGTTATGCCATTTGACCTTACCATTGCTCCTTCTACATTTCAGCACCTTATGAACTCTATATTCAGACAATATTTGAGGAAGTTTGTATTGGTATTTTTCGATGACATCTCGATCTATAGCAGGAGGTTGGCTGATCATGTGCACCATGTTAGAACAACATTGGAAATCCTAAAGAATGACATCTTACATGCCAAAATGTGTTCTTGGAGCAAATGAGGTGGGATATAAGAAAGAGGGGTACAAACTGATCCCAACAAGATCAAAGCTATGGAGAATTGGCCATTCCAAAGGACGTGAAGGAGTTGAGAGGTCTCCGTGGACTAACGGGCTATTATAGAAAATTTATCCAAGGGTATGGTATTATCAGCAAGCCTCTGACAAATTTTCAGAAAAAGAATGCCCTTTGGTGGGATGACTCAGCTACAGTCGCTTTTCAAAAGTTGAAAGCAGCTATGAGCACAGCCCCGGTATCAGCTCTTCCAAACTTTGATGCAGAATTTATAATAGAAACAGATGCATCAGCCACAGGTATGGGGGTCTTGACACAGAATGGCCACCCAATTTCGTATATCGGTATAGCATTCTCACAGAAATACAGGGTAGCTCAACACATGAAAAAGAATTGATGTCAGTAATATTGCAGAGGAGAAATGGAAACCATACCTTACTAGGAGACATTTTGCGATAAAAATTGATCATTTCAGTTTGAAATACTTATTGGAACAGAAGGTTACAACTTCTTTTCAAATCAAATGTCTACCTAAGTTGTTAGATTTGGATTATGAGGTGGTGTATAAAAAAGGTGAAGAAAATGCAGCGAGAGTGCAGGGGACAAAACTTATGACAATGTTATTGTCTCAAATAAATACAAATCTTAAGTTGCAGATACAAGAGACTTGTCAGAATGATGAATATCTTAAGCATATCACTGCACAATTGCAGAATGGGGTTGTTAAGCCTCATTATTCTTGGAGTCAAGGAGAGTTAACGAGGAAGGGTGTGCTGGTTGTTGGCAGCAGTGATTCGTTGCGAAGGAAGATTATTTCTCCATTACATGATACACCCAGAGGGGGACACTTAGGCACGCAAGCAACTACTAAGAGGATTACTGAATTGTTTTACCAGAGGAGGTTGAAAAGGGATGTTAGGAGTTATATAAAAAACTGCAGTACATGTCCGCAATATAATCCGATCAGTAGATACATCATGTAATCTGATCGATAGTATCTTACTGTATCTTCTCTTCCAGTATGCATCGCCGACATGTCCCTCCGTGTTGATGCAGATCTCGGTGGAAATGTGCCATATTAAAAGGGTATTCTCGTACTCGAAGTCCTTGATGTAAGTCATCAAGTCATGACAGTTGCTTTCTTCAAGCGCCCGATCCCCCATCGCTTCATATAATTCTCTCATTCTTGCCGCAACGAAGAGACCTGTGGCGTTTCCCTTAATGTCCACGCTTACAGAGTTCCACAGGGAGTGATCAAAGTCTTCTCTGGAGGTGCGCCTCTCTCCGACCAGTTTGTTCCATATAAGACCTGTTTAACATTCAAGCATTGATCTGTAAACCAGAACAGGAGGAATTTGTGCCCCAATTAGTCATAGACGAGTTTTACTTTTACCTAGCTTCCGACCTCTTCTTGACGAGCACTGATTGAAGCACTGGGACAGCATATTCACATACATGTGGAACTGCCCCCGACAAGTTCTCCTCCAACAAAATCTAGACCATGACGATAAGAGAACGCAACCACGAACAAATAGTTGTTGTTGAACGTATCTGCCACCGCCATTCTATATATCCATTCAGAACTCTACTTCAACGGGAACCGGTCGCGGATGCGGCAGAGAGCCATCAACATCCATATGATAGTGATGGCTTCACCGCCTTGGTACAGCAGTTGGACGTGTGACTCAGCTCTGCAATGGCCGGCCGCATACGATAACAGCTCCACCCACACCTCAAAAATGACCTCCCACCTATTGTCTTTTTCCCTTAGTAGCTGGACCAAACTTTACGAATCCTTCAACACTGAGTACATGTGATTGTTCTCTTCCATGGCGGGTTCGATGATGATGGTGTGATTGTTCTCTTCGATGTAAGGTTCGCTGAGAATGGAGCGATTATTCTCTTTCATGGTGGGATTGTTCTCTTCAATGACTGGTTCACTAATATTGGAGCTATTGTCCTCCTTGATGGCCGGTTCAATGATGATGGACTGATTGTTTTCTTCAATGGCGTGTTTCTCAAGAATTGACTCACAGAACCTTAGAGTAGTGGAAGACAAAGCGAGTGTACTTTTTACCTGCCTTCCCAGCTTTCTTTTGGGTGCTCTGTTTGAAGCAAAGGGACAAGATATTGAAATATGCCATTTTATTCGATTCGACCATTCCCTTCCAAAAATTATTTGAAGCAAAAGCACCGAAATCCAGCGGAGGTTCTGCCGAAGTCCAGCGGAGATTTTGTCGAAGTCCAACAGAGGTTCTGCCAAAGTCTCGCGGAGGTTCTGCAGACGTATAACAGAGGTTCTGCCGAAATACTGCCGAAGTTCTACCGAGGAAGCTGCAATCCGGGATTGCATCGGGCATAGGTCAGGGACCAGGCTACGCTTCCATCAAAATCGGTATGGCGGAATTCAACACTGTCGGCATGCTGAAGAAATTAAACAACAAGAATTATAGCACGTGGAAGACGTGCATGGAGTCATATCTTCAAGGCCAAGATCTTTGGGAGATCATTGGTGGAAGTGAGACCACCCCACCAAAGGAGGATGATGCCGCTTTGAGAAAATGGCGAATTAAGGCAGGGAATGCCATGTTCGCCATTAAGACTACCATAGAGGAGGAAATGCTTGAGCATATAAGGTACGCCACTACTCCAAAGGATGCCTGGGATATACTAGCAACTAGGTTCTCAAAGAAAAATGATATGAGGCTTCAGTTGCTAGAAAATGATCTGCTGGCAGTTAGACAAGGAGACTTAGGAATTAATCAGTTCTTTACAAAAGTAAAGTCTATCTGTCGGGAGATATCAGAGTTAGACCCAGGATCCAGGATTAGCGATGATAGAATGAGGAGGATAATCATTCATGGGTTGAGGCCAGAATCTAGAGGATTTATTGCGGCTGTGCAAGGATGGCCCACACTGCCATCACTAGAGGATTTAGAGAATTTGCTAGCTAATCAGGAAACGCTAGCAAAACAATTGGCGGGAGTGACCTTGGAAAATGAAGAGGAGGCGTTATTACGGTGTTTTCGGGTAGATCCGAAGCGCCGTTCCTACATGAAAGGAACAAGTCAATGTCGAGCTCTAAATGAATTATTTGAAATTGAAAGTTATAAGTCCGAAAACTATGATAAGTCAGACGTTCTAAAATAAAAAGTTGTGGGATCAGGCCTCAGCGGGGCCCTCTTTGTTTCCTTAGATTCGCCCATTATCATCAGCGGCTCAATCCCACAGACAGTACGATACTAACTAGGGTTGCGTTACATATAGACATCCTTGCTAGTCCGCAACCTGAATGTAGCAAGGCAACCTATCATAGACTCGACTAATCTACGTGCAGAAAAGTAAAGCTGGAAAGTTTCACCCTTCGAGCGGCATGTCTCACTCGGTCGGGTTCGACGCTTCCATTAGGTTGACTTCTTCTTCAGGCTCTTGTGCCTTGACCTCGAGCTTCTCAGCTTGTTCGGAAACGAGCTCACCCTCCATTGTAATAGTTGATTAACGAACGAAACGGACCGATGACCGACCACCGGAGCGCAAGTCCTGGACAGTCCACATTGGTCTTATTGGTTCAGTACCCTTGGCCCTAAGACCGCATGTTCCAGGTTGAATAGAGATGTCGATCAAATGGCGAATGCCTTTCCCCTGTGCTCCAAGTCCTTGGCCGAGTTGGTATCCAAATTTGATGAACTGCTTTGCTGCGCAAATGTTGCCCCGGCTCATCAGAGGATCCGATGAATATGAGGAGTGGGGAGAGAAGATTCCCACAAAGCAGTAGAAGTGAGCGACGTGAGCAGCAACCAAATAGACCACAATACGAGAAGAGAATAGGCAAACCAGCTCAGCGAAAGGATGTAGAATGCTTCAACTGTGGAAAGAAGGGGCATTACGCTCGAGATTGCTGGTTCAAGAAGAAGAACGTAGAAGGAAATGCTGCCACATCAAACAATCAAGACGGAGACAAAGTTGAAGAAGAGTGGAACCTTGAAGCATCTCTCGCTGTGATGGAAGAAGGCCAGTCGTTGGAAGACCAGGCTCTTGCAGTGGTCAACAATAACTCTGTTGACTATACAGAGAATTGGATTTTTGACTATGGGTGCTCCAACCATATGACGGGTGACTAAGAGAAGTTACAAGAGTTGTCGAAATACAAAGGACAACGAGTTGTCATCAACGCCAACAACTCTAAACTGCCCATCGCCCATGTCGGGAAGACCATTATATCCACCGATGACAGTTCCAGCAAGGTACAACTACAAAAAGTCTACCATGTTCCTGGAATAAAGAAGAATATTCTGTCAGTAGCCCAACTGACAGCTCCTGGCAATTTCGTGGTGTTCGGGCCTGATGACGTCAAGGTCTACCACGAGCTAAAATTTTCTGGAACGCCGTTCATGGAAAGACGGAAAGTAAACTCCATCTATGTTATGTCTGCAGAATCGGCATACATAGACAGAGTAAAGAAAAATGAAACTGCAGACCTCTGGCATGAGAAACTTGGGCACGTTGGCTACCACAAGTTGAAGGTAGTGATGAACAAGGAGTTGCTGAAGGGCTTTCCGCAATTGAAAGTGAGCGTCGACAATGTTTGCTCAGGCTGTCAGTATGGTAAAGCACACCAGTTACCATACGAGGACTCCAAGTATAGGGCTGAAGAACCATTGCAGCTGGTTCATTCTGATGTGTTTGGTCCAGTGAAGCATCCATCAGTAGGTGGATGTAAATACATGGTAACCTTCATCGACGACTACTCGAGGTACGTTTGGGTAGACTTCATGAAAGAGAAGTCAGAAGTCCTTCAGAAATTCAGAAAGTTCAAGACCAAGGCGGAAAGCGATCTGAACATGAAAGTGAGGTGTCTACGCACCGATAATGGGGGAGAATACACCTCCAGGGAATTTGAAGAATTCCTAAGAGAACACAAGATAAGGCGACAATTGACATGTCCCCACACACCACAACAGAATGGTGTTGCAGAAAGGAAGAACAGGAATCTTGCAGAAGTTTGCCGAAGTATGTTTCATGCAAGGAATGTCCCAGGAAGATACTGGGCGGAGTTCATGAAGACCACTGCAGATATAACAAACAGGCTACCGCAAGCTCGCCTTGAGTTCAAGACACCATTCGAGCTACTCTGGAAGATGAAGCCTACAGTGAGTCACTTTTGGGTCTTTGGGTGCATCTGTTATGTCTTCATCCCTAGCCACTTACGAAGCAAGTTCGACAAGAAGGCAACGAAGTGCATCTTCGTAGGATATGACATGGAGAGAAAAGGGTGGAGATGTTGTGATCCCACGACCAACAAGTGCATGGTATCAAGAAACGTCTGATGAAGTAACTTCCTGGTGGCCACCTTCAAAAGATCCAGAAGAACAAACCTCTATGAATCAGGGGGATGAAGTTGTCTTAAAGCCCACGGGCGAAGAGATAGAAGATATTCCCTCGATCAGAAATAATGATATAGAAGAAGAGAGACATTGGCAAACAGGAGTATATCAAAGGTCCTCCGAGGAGAATGCAGCGGAAGAACAAACTGGTGACGGGATAACACCACTGAGAAGGTCCACAAGGCAACGCAGACCTCCAGCAAGATACATAGATGCAGCACTTGCAGAAGACGTTGTTCCTGAAGAGCCATCAACCTTTGAAGAAGCGTCGAAGCACAAGGTATGGCAAGAGGCAATGAGTGAAGAGATCCGAGCATTGGAAGAAAACCAAACTTGGGATTTGGTTCAAAAACCGAGCAAGGTAAGTGAAGAGATATTACAAGGAGAAACACGTGGAGGTCCATTATCACTTCTTAAGAGAAAAGGTATTACAAGGAGATATCAAGCTACAATATATCAGCACAGAAGATCAGCGAGCGGATATCTTCACCAAAGGACTTAATGCAAACAAGCTCGAAGACTTTCGATCACAACTTGGCATGATAACAAGAGTAGCTCGGTGTTGAGGGGGAATGTTGAAATCAACACCTCGCCAATGTTCTAGAGAATTCAAAGCAAATGTAAAATTGGTTATGTTTTGCAATTAGCACACGTAAAATTGGGGCAAGCCATCATTGACTGGGTCAAATCCCCCAACGGAGAGTATTAAAAAAAAAAGGGTTGATAGGTCGGTGGGGCCATCACCTATAAATAGCACCTCCTTCCGCTTGTAATGATCGATTAATTGAAATCAATTGAAGATTTCCTTCTGTTATAAAGCTTCTTCTTGGTCGGCTAGTTTTCTTTTTTAGTCCTCAGATTAGTAGTCCCTTCGATGGCCATTGTTTAACAAGGTGGACCAAAAGGAAAGCTGCCCAGAACGCCAGGACATCAGGAGGGACCTGTGCTTCATTGTTCTCCAAGTTCCGGCACCCGGCATTCAAGATCCGCCCGAATGCAAACGTTGCGGCCCAATCAGATAGAAAGTAAGCAGACCAGACCGCGAATATGACGAAGCGGTTGGACGTCCTCTGCCGTTGAGGGGCAAAGATGGCGAGAAGTACCTGCACGCAGAGGCTAAGAATCATGAAACCCCGAATATTCCACGTGTTCCATCGGTTCTGCAAGGCCGCTGCTATGAAGGTATAATCCATGGCCTCAGAGGGGGAGGGCGAAGACTAAGAAGATTGATGGCCTCAGAGGGGTTAGGCAAAGACTAAGAAGAGAGAGATGGGTAATAGTTCTTTCAATGGGACAGATGTATAATAGTTCTTTTCTTAAGCTTCCAATGATCGATACATTTGGCCTACGGGTAGACTGAACTCGACCTAGAGACACTTGGCTATGATAAATGGGTTTTCCAAAAGGAATGTATGAATACGGGGCCTTCTTAAGCAAATTTAAGCCTTTTATCACTTAAACCAACTCATGTTCGTCGTTACACATTTCATTAATTTTGAGTAGCTATGTATTTTAAATTCTTTATTTTATTTTTTTTTCAATTTTATCACACCCTCGAATGTGATATATTACATATTTTTACCATGCACATTCTCTACTTGCTTCGCGAATTTTCTATAATCTCATAATGATTTAATAGATGCGACACTAATAGTTTACTTCATTAATCTTCAAGATATAGTATCACCGTCACATGTAAATATATAACCTCATTGAGGTTAACTATTATGAGGGTACAATAAATATTCGTCATATGCATATTCAATCAATTTCTCTTTATGCGTAAAAGGGTATCGTAATCTGGTGTCCATTATTCCAGGAAGATACCTAAAAAAATATGTATAATTAAATTTCAATGTCTCCTTGTCAGTCAAGAATTATATTTAGCTAATAAATTTACCACAAATGATATATCTGGTTTACTGTGACCAGCAAAACATATTAATGCCTCACTTCGACAGCAATTAGTTCTCCATAATTGATTCATGGTAGAAACGAAAAAGGAGAAAGAAAATGGTAGAACAAAGTGGGAGATGAGGGTAATGGTCCCGCCCAACCACAAAAGAAATTATCAGTTTAGTAAAAAGGCAAAAGCCACAATCGCCAGATGTCACATGCTGTGTTTCTCCAAAGGTAAGAAAATCTTAATATTACTTTATATTTCTTTTGTCTTTATTTATTGATTGAACCAAAAAGCAGTCGCTTAGTGGGAATGACTTTTCAGTACATTTCTTTAGTAATTTAGTGAGTTTTTCTTAAAGAGAAAAAATAAGTAGTGGGGGATAGTATCGATGGCATCTTCAACTCAACTTCAGAAGAATTAGGGAAGCGGCTAATGTGCCGTGAACGGCATCTTACGTGATGTGTACTAATTTTGACCCCGATTTAGTACAATGTACTAACTCGGTTAGTACATTTTGAAATTACTAATGATGTACTAACACTGTAGTTAGTACATTGTACTAAATGGTACTGTTCTTGTACTAGTAATGATTAGTACAGTGTACTAATGGGAACTGTTCTTGTACTAGTAATGTACAAGTGTACTAGTTGGTACGAAACAGGAACAGTAATCGTTAGTACAGTGTACATATGTACACTGTACTAGTGTACTAGTTGGTACGAAACAGGAACAGTAATCGTTAGTACAATGTACATATGTACACTGTACTAGTGTACTAGTTGGTACGAAACAGGAACAGTGACGGTTAGTACACTGTACATATGTACACTGTACTAGTGTACTAGTTGGTACGAAACAGGAACAGTGACGGTTAGTACACTGTACATATGTACACTGTACTAGTGTACTAGTTGGTACGAAACAGGAACAGTAAAGTTTAGTACAGTGTACATATGTACAGTGTACTAGTGTACTAGTTGGTACGAAACAGGAACAGTAAAGTTTAGTACAGTGTACATATGTACAGTGTACTAGTGTACTAGTTGGTACGAAACAGGAACAGTGACTATTAGTACAATGTACATATGTACAGTGTACTAGTGTACTAGTTGGTACGAAACAGGAATAGTAAAGTTTAGTACAGTGTACATATGTACATTGTACTAGTGTACTAGTTGGTACGAAACAGGAACAGTCACATTTAGTACAGTGTACATATGTACACTGTTAGTACATTAGTAGTAATTGCGAAATGTACTAACAGTTTTGCAATTACTACTAATGTACTAACACTGTAGTTAGTACATCGTACGATAAATAACTGTTTTCCAATAGTACACTAGTACAGTGTACATATGTACACTGTACTAATCGTCACTGTTCAAGTTTCGTACCAACTAGTACACTAGTACACTGTACATATGTACACTGTACTAATCGTCACTGTTCAAGTTTCGTACCAACTAGTACACTAGTACACTGTACATATGTACACTGTACTAAATGTGACTGTTCCTGTTTCGTACCAACTAGTACACTAGTACACTGTACATATGTACACTGTACTAAACTTTACTGTTCCTGTTTCGTACCAACTAGTACACTAGTACAGTGTACATATGTACAGTGTACTAACCGTCACTGTTCCTGTTTCGTACCAACTAGTACACTAGTACAGTGTACATATGTACAGTGTACTAACGATTACTGTTCCTGTTTCGTACCAACTAGTACACTAGTACAGTGTACATATGTACATTGTACTAACGATTACTGTTCCTGTTTCGTACCAACTAGTACACTTGTACATTACTAGTACAAGAACAGTTCCCATTAGTACACTGTACTAATCATTACTAGTACACGAACAGTACCATTTAGTACAATGTACTAACTACAGTGTTAGTACATCATTAGTAATTTCAAAATGTACTAACCGAGTTAGTACATTGTACTAAATCGGGGTCAAAATTAGTACACATCACGTAAGATGCCGTTCACGGCACATTAGCCGCGTCCGAAGAATTAGTAGTAATAGCATCATTGCTATTGGTATTGGTATTGGTGTTGGTGTTGGTCTTCAAAACGAAATGGAGAAAAAACTATAAAATCAAGTTTAGGCTAACACCCAGGTAGTCAAATCTATGAATGTCGTTGAGTTGAAGTCTTCGAGTTATGGTGAGAAGATTGCTTAGAAGAATAGGGCAAGATGAAATGGTTGATCTGTCTTTTGTTTTCCGGAGGAGATGCCTTCTCCATCCCTGGGCAGTCGCAATCGTTGGGTGATGAGGCCAAATGAGACGATGAATCTACAGGTCATTATCCACCAAAGAGAAGGCCGTTATGTTGTCGGAAGATCCCGGGCCTTGTTACATTCCTCAAGATCTGGCACGGCATCGATGATTAGCCACTTGATTATGCGTTCGGGGATGTTGTTCCCCAATCGTTTCTCGGTTTTTATAATATTCTTCTTCAGGTTTTCCAAGCTTGCCAGATACAGCGCCCGGATCCTCTCCCCATAGTTAATCGCACCGGCCACGAATATCAGGATCGTCTTCGCAAAGATGTACAGGAACACGGAAACCTGGCGACGAGACCAACGAGTTGACGCATTCACAGGGCATTGTCCTCCAAAGACGAAGAAGGAGACCAAAGACGGACTAACGAATATAAGACGGAGATAAGAGCAAACGTTGGGACCAGACAGTAGCAGATGCTTTTCCTCGACATAGTCCGACGCCATTATTGACTTGTCTTCCTCCTCCCTCTTTCTCCCCCCAAAAAGACCTTCCCCACTTTCCCATCCCGTCTTTCTATGTCCCCCATCCACCATAATTTTTAAACAATTATTATTATTTAATTATTTCTCAGTGGTTGCTTTCAACAATCTTTCTTCAGTCATTTTGGCCGAGGCGGCTTTCCGGGATGATTGCTCCCTTTAATCATTTGAGTCTAGTTTAGTTTGAAACAGAACGACGAAGCCTTTTTCTTCTTGACTGGTGATGGTTTGTACAATGTATATAAATAAAAAAAAGAGACCTAGTAATATTATTTGGACATGTTTTGAGTTATTACAAGTCTGAGGAGGAGGGAGAAACTTATATGCAGGTTTCTGTACAACTAAGCGATGCTTGAAAGGTTGCTGTAGCTGATAGATATTTGATACAGGACCTTTGGAGTCTCTGTCCAAAGGAAGCATCATGTCTATTAATTCACCTTCTGAGTTTAGTTTCTGCTGTACGAAGCAACTGCAGAACTTTTGTGACAGAAAGTAAATGTTACAATGAGGTTTTATAGTGGTTTGGCAACCGCCTACATCCACTTTCCCCCCTAACTGGATGAGTTTCACTATAGAACACTTATAGTGAGTACACCAACTATTAGAACACTCGAGAGTGCTTGTACAGCAAGTCAAGTAGATAACCTTAGGTTTCTGTACGAGATGAAATACAAAAGGTACTACGACACTCCTGTAGAAGGTTATGTGAACTTGTAGTAGGTTTGCACAGAAGCCTTGTGACTAACCCCAGACACTCTCTGGTAGAAATAATGCACTACGAATAGTGTCTAACTTCACAAACCTTGTGGTTAGGGTTCTGTACTACAAACAGTGACTAACTCCATAATCCCTTTGGTTGGGGATCACGTGACATTTCCACGAAAGTACGTAGCAGCCCTACGCTGGTAGACAGCGCCTCTGTCTTAGGTTGGAATTTCCCTCCGAAGGCTCCATGACCTGCTTGGCTCCTCACAAGAGTTCCCCTTGCTCATCTCCCCGATAAGACTTCAGAAGCAGGCAGCACCCCTCAGGCTTCTCCCTAAGCATGCAACAAAAATCGGCCCTTCTACAGAACTACCGATGTCAGTGCCTCATCGCGAATCTCCCAGACGCGGCTCTTCTTTTGGTCATTGCCCTGGCACTTATACACCCCTACTCCTCCCTAAGCCTGATGCACGTCCGTCACGCCACAGTGAAGCCAAGTCCCTCACGATCTCCCTTACGTTCGGCATAGCTTACACCCTGGACACCAGTATCTGCACACACAAGCAAACTGGTTACAAACAAACTAATGTCAGTACCTCTCTGTGTTCCCTTGAATGCGGGCCTTCTCCTGCTCACTTCCTCGGCACGTATACACCTCGACTCCTTCCTGAGCCTGATGCACGTCCGCCACACCAAAGTGTAGCCAAGTCCCTCGCGACCTGACTCACGTCCAACACAGCTTGCACCCAAGACACTAGCCTTCTACAACTGAATGTTCAACCCCGATCTCTCAAGATCTCACTTACTTATACAGAGGCTCTCACACAGTCTTACATGTTTTTCCACTCGTACACTTTCTCACTCTTTTTCCTAACTAACAAGAAAACCTATCTTATACAAAATACAAGTACATTAATCTACAGAAGGTAAAGTAGATGAACGAAGATCCTGCAAAAAGATGGAAACATATGTAAGCCAAATATTTCGGTTCCTCTCTTTTAGAGATGCTCCATATCAAACTAGGATCAATCACTCCATATGGAGATGATTGTGTTCGGGATCCCAAAGAGATAGAGCTTGTAAAAGGATATGACAGATATGCTTCGTTAGGCTTTTGTATATGGAAATATTGATTTTCATAAGTCGGCAAACCTTTTGTATACAGACACATGTTAAATGTGTCCATATTAAGATTGCCTGGTCCTTAGCCATGATTCATAATGAATCTGGACGTGTTGGGGTGCAAGGAGAAAGGTTGATTGACTGTTGAATAATCCCAGATTATTTAAAGTGATTTGTTCCCTTAAAGGAATATATCCACTTCCATGGAAATAAATCATCAATCAAATAGTTTTAAATCATTTTGATTCACGTAATATACCACAAAATATATTTAATTAATCAAATGAGTAATTAAATAATTTATGGTAATCAAATAGGTGACAGAAAGTGTACTATCGTACGGACTGTCCCTGTAGGTTAACATTCTGCAGACTGGTAGCAGCTTACCTTCTACATAGCAAAAGTTTACCTTTTTGTATGAATCATCAAAACCATACAAACAAAAGGAAAATTACATGTGAAAATTAGAGTGCAAGGTACAGACATGCAACGATACGGTGTTGACGAGGACGTCGACTTCTTCTAGTGGCAGAGATTCATTACATGCTCGAGGGTATGGGCAATGAAGGCAAGACTTAGGAACACTCCATGAGCGACATTGGTGAATAAGAATAGACACACCGATCCGGAGATATTTCGCAGAAGAATATGATTATGAGATGACACGAGCAAGTCAAGGAACTGGAGGCATGGCTTCATAAAAGGACACTTGTGAATGGACAGACATCTTCAAAGGGATGCCTATGAAGGCCATGGTCCTTGGACGGGTTTTTCGGGGACGGTTACAGCTCTTGGTCAAAGAGGCGTCCCAACCGGTGCTTCCTAGATAGTTACAAGAGGTGCCCTTGGAACTAACACGACCTTTTGTCATTCTTCTATAGATGAATAGGTACCTCGCGATTCTTATACATAAGAGCACTTGCAAAGAGAGCAATGACAGATTGAGTTGTACTAGGAACGGTAAATATAATATATATATATTGATGACGTTTCTCCAAAAGAATTGTGTGCTTTCGTTGTTCGTAAGCTGGCCATGATCGAGAACGAGTTATAATGTCCACATGGTTGATAATCTAAGTAATCCTTGTTGTCGACAGTAGCCATACTTCTTTGTTTTCTTAGGTATAAAGAATACATATTTGTTACACATGGTGAATACAATATTTGTTGTAAAAAAAAAGGGAAATGAAAGTCGGCAAAAAAAATATTAGTAATATGTGGAGTACTATCAATAAAAGTTTGAGAACACTACCAGAAATTTTACATGTTATTTCTCAGAGATTTGTGGCATATGACAAACCAGTGAATAATCTCGAATTGGATTCTGGATCTTTTGAGGGGAGTGATTGGAGAATACTTTTTCTACTCGTCCTAATGATAATATAATAATATGGGAACCACATAATTATAAAATGTTCAAGAAAAACAACTAAAAAAAGAGGATTAACATAGTAAATAAATAAATACTAAAAGTTTTAAACACAAGTTTTTTGTTCTCAGACAAGTTCGATAAATCCTACATTTAAATTAGTGTGTTCTTGCATGCAGCTTTTTGCAAAATCAAGTCAGTTTTTCATGAAACATCTCGACCACCTTCTCTTTGCGGGAAGGCCATCAACAATCTTCACCGGATACGCTTTTGATTTTCGCTAGATGGATCTTCTGCTTCAAATGTAATGTAGTAGTTCCAAAGTTAGCTGACATTACTAATTCGACTTTAATATTCTCACAAACTTGTAATCCGGGCATTGCGACATAAGCAAAGAAACGGGATTGAGAATGTTTACTGGGGAAGCAGGCTTGGAAACATTATACTAGGAATGGCAGCATTGGAGTACCTAGTCAGTTCTTCAATAGATACTTTTTGGTGATGTATTATGGGCTTGATCCACCCAAAACGAAATACATCATCAAATAAATTTAGAATATTGTAAGCCTAATTTATTTAATTCCCCACCGTCACAAAGTTACTGTATAATTTTGCACCACTATACACCATAGGTTTAAGAATATACCCCATCATTACAGGCTTAATCATTTCATCGCCGCGTTAGGGGACCCTTCCACTCAATTAATCCAGCTTCAACCATGTTAGAAAACGAAATTTATTGATAGATTGAATAACACCAGAAGCCTCTTCTTTTTGTCTTCAGCTTTTTCCCGTCGGGTCATCATACTTCAATTACACTTCAAGATCATCATCATCTTCTATATGCTGCCCTGATCGACACAAGAATCATGAGCATGTTATTCTAGCACATGCCAAGAATTGTAACAACCAAGATCCCTCATGCTTCAGGTCTTTCATGTATTACTCCAAGACCTTTTGCTCAACCACCTGAGTAACATATTCCATTAGGTGTGGCATACACTTTGGTGAACCAAAGTCTCTTGTGCGCTCATTGACTTCTAGTCCCACTGATGGCCTAGTGTCAACATTCCCATACGGGTGTTAATCATCCAATTCAAAAGGATTGACATGGAAACTTTCTCGTTTACGGCGTGGTGGGGCATAATTTGCCCTACTCTCTCCCTATGCTCATCGCATTCCTTGTCATCACCCAGCCACAAGGGTTTTGATGAACTTGTGAGGAAACGGCATAAGGAAAACTTGGGAAATATCTGTTTTAAGGAGAAAGCTTACTTTACACTGACCTTCAACAAAACAATTTCAGGTGCCTTCCAAGTGAGGGACAACTCTTCATAAGAGACTCACCATAAGGAGAGATCTTTAAGGAGAAAACAAAGTCCGGCAGCAATCTTCAACTTATGTCGTTTGATTGCAGATGCGTGTGTTTTTCTGGAAAAAAAAAAACCTATTTATCCTTAAAGGGATATCTAACATACTCTCTTTTCTTAGAATCTTGGAACCCTTGTCTTGAGTGCTAATTGCTTTCAACGACGTCCTCTTTTCCAAAACACATACACTTTATGTCGTGTATATGTGATAACTGTTGTTTCACTTGCCAAGCAACCTCCAATCACTGCTTCAGCTAGCACTTCCTATTAAATTTCAACACCTCTTTTTTTGACTTTCTAGACACCTCCTTTTTTTGACTTTCTAGAATTACCTACCATGAGTGTTAAATGTCAACATATGACAACTCTTCTTCATGTATAAATAGGGGTGATTGGCACCCATTTCAAATCAAGTTGTAGGAAGTGAAATCTCCTTCTCCCACTATAAATCCTCTCTTGCTAGTTTTCCCAATTGTCTCTATTCTCGTCTCCTCCTTACCTTCTCCAAAATTCATCCTCTATTGATTCATTAGTGGTAATCTTGGAAGCACGATTAGTAGTCTCGATCAAACATTTGGTATCAGAGCAAGGTTGCCGAGTCGAGGCGCTGAAGTCCAACGGAGGTTCTACCGAAGTCCAGCGGAGGTTCTGTCGAAATTTCGCGAAGGTTTTGCTGAAGTACAGCGGAGGTTCTGCCGAAATACTGCCGAAGTTCTGTCTAGGAAGCTGCAATCAGGGATTGCATCGGGCATAGGTCGAGGACCAGGCTACGCTTCCAGAAGTCGAGATCGGTATGGCAGAATTCAACACTGTAGGCATGCTGGAGAAATTAAACAACCAGAATTATAGCACGTGGAAGACGTGCATGGAGTCATATCTCCAAGGCCAAGATCTTTAGGAGATCATTGGCGGAAGTGAGACAACTCAACCGGAGGAAGAGGATGCCGCTTTGAGGAAGGCCATGTTCGCCATTAAGACTACCATAGAGGAGGAAATGCTTGAGCATATAAGGTACGCCACTACTCCAAAGGATGCCTGGGATATACTAGCGACTAGGTTCTCTAAGAAGAATGATATGAGGCTACAGTTGCTAGAGAATGACTTGCTGGCACTTAGACAAGGAGATTTGGGAATTAATCAATTCTTCACTAAAGTAAAGTCAATATGTCGGGAGATTTCGGAGTTAGACCCAGGCTCCAGGATCAGTGAAGATAGGATGAGGAGGATAATCATTCATGGGTTAAGGCCGGAATATAGAGGATTTATTGCGGCCGTGCAAGGATGGCCCACGCCGCCATCACTAGAAGATTTAGAGAATTTGCTAGCTAATCAGGAGACGCTGGCAAAACAGTTGGCGGGAGTGACCATGAAAAATGAAGAAGATGCCTTGTATAGCAATAAGGGAAGAAAATATGATAAAAGTAAGAGATTGAGGAGAGAAGATTCCCACAAGGCGATAGAAGTGGGCGACGAGAGCAGCATCCAAATAGATCACAATACAAGAAGAAAGTAGGCAAACCAGCTCAGCAAAAGGATGTAGAATGCTTCAACTGTGGAAAGAAGGGGCATTACGCTCGGGACTGCTGGCTCAAGAAGAAGAACGTAGAAGGAAATGCTGCCACATCAAGCAGTCAAGACGGAGACAAATCTGAAGATGAGTGGAATTTTGAAGCATCCCTCGCCGTGTTGGAAGAAGAGCAACTGTTAGAAGACCATGCTCTTACAGTGGTCCATAATAACTCTGTGGACTATGTAGAGAATTGGATATTTGATTCAGGGTGCTCTAACCATATGACAGGTGACGAGGAGAAGCTGGAGGGATTGTCAGAATATAAAGGCCAACGAGTCGTCGTCACCGCCAACAACTCCAGACTACCCATTTCTCATGTCGGGAAGACTGTCATAACAACATATGACAATTCCAACAAAGTACAACTACAAGGAGTCTACCACGTCCCAGGAATAGAGAAGAATCTTCTGTCAGTAGCTCAACTGACAGCCCCTGGCAATTTCGTGGTGTTCGGGCCTGATGACGTCAAGGTCTACCACGAGCTAAAATTTTCAGGGACACCGTTCATGGAAGGACAGAAGGTCAACTCTATCTACGTCATGTCTGCAGAATCTGCATACGTAGATAAAGTGAAGAAGAATGAGATAGCTGATCTCTGGCATGAGAGACTTGGGCACGTTGGCTATACCACAAGTTGAAGGTAATGATGAACAAGGAGTTGCTGAAGGGTCTTCCGCAGTTGGAAATGAATGTCGATAATGTTTGTTCAGGCTGTCAGTACGGTAAAGCACATCAGCTACCGTACGAAGACTCAAAGTATAGGGCTGAAGAACCACTGCAGCTGATTCACTCTGATGTGTTCGGTCCAGTGAAGCATCCATCAATTGGTGGCTGCAAATATATGGTAACCTTCATCGACGACAACTCGAGGTACGTTTGGGTAGACTTCATGAAAGAGAAGTCAGAAGTCCTTCAGAAGTTCAAAGAGTTCAAGAACAAGGCAGAGTGCGACCTACAGACGAAGGTGAAGTGTCTACGCACCGACAATGGGGGAGAATATACCTCCAAGGAATTTGCAGAGTACCTCAATGAGTCGAAGATAAGAAGACAGTTGACATGCCCCCACACACCACAACAGAATGGTGTTGCAGAAAGAAAGAATAGGCATCTTGCAGAAGTATGCAGAAGCATGTTGCACCCCAGAAATGTCCCAGGAAGATATTGGGCGGAGTGCATGAAAACAACTGCAGATGTTGCAAACAGGCTACCCCAAGCTCGCCTTGAGTTCAAGACACCATTCGAGCTACTCTGGAAGATGAAGCCTACAGTGAGTCACTTTCGGGTCTTTGGGTGCGTCTGTTATGTCATCATCCCTAGCCACTTACGAAGCAAGTTCGACAAGAAGGCAACGAAGTGCATCTTCGTAGGATATGACATGGAGAGAAAAGGGTGGAGATGTTGTGATCCCACGACCAACAAGTGCACGGTATCAAGGAACGTCGTCTTTGATGAAGTAACTTCCTGGTGGCCACCTTCAAAAGATGCAGAAGAACAAACCTCTATGAAGCAGGGGGATGAAGTTGTCTTAAAGCCCACGGGTGAAGAGATAGAAGATATTCCCTCGATCAGAAATGATGATACATAAGAAGAGAGACCTTGGCAAACAGGAGTATTCCAAATGTCCTCCGTGGAGAATGCAACAGAAGAAGAAACTGGTGGCGGGACAACACCACTGAAGAGATCAACAAGACAAAGAAGACCTCCAACTCGGTATATAGATGCTGCTATTGCAGAAGATGTCAATCCACAAGAGCCATCGACCTTTGAAGAAGCGTCGAAGCACAAGGTATGGCAAGAAGCGATGAGAGAAGAGATTAGAGCATTGGAAGAGAATCAAACTTGGGATTTGGTGCACAAACCTAACGAGGTTAGACCCATATCCTGCAAATGGGTCTACAAGGTGAAGACTCGCCCTGATGGAAAAGTGGAGAGATATAAGGCTCGTCTCGTCGCTCGAGGATTCTCTCAACAGTATGGGTTCGATTACGACGAAACCTTCAGTCCGGTTGCGAAGATAACAACTATCAGAGTTCTACTTGCTTTAGCAGCAAGTAACTCTTGGAAACTCTGGCAGATGGATGTGAAGAATGCATTCCTGCACGGAGAGCTAGACAGATCAATCTACATGGAACAACCTCAGGGATTTGCAGATAAGAATCATCCGAACTATGTCTGCAAATTAAGGAAAGCTTTATACGGACTAAAGCAGGCGCCACAGGCATGGTACGGTAAGATTGTAGAGTTCTTAATCCAAAGTGGATATACCCTTGCTGTGGCCGACTCAAGCCTCTTCGTCAAATTTAAAGAAGAGAAGATTGCAATAGTACTTGTGTATGTGGACGATCTCATCATCACAGGAGATGATAACATGGAGATCAAGCTGATCAAAGAGAATCTCTCTGTCCGGTTCCACATGAAAGGGCTCGGAGAATTGAAGCACTTCTTGGGATTAGAAGTTGATCGCATTCCAGAAGGCTTGTTTCTATGTCAAGCGAAATATGCAAGGGAGCTGCTGAAGAAATATAGAATGCTCGAGTGTAAGCCGATATCGACACCTATCGAGTTCAACGCCAAGCTCAGTGAAAATGAAGGCAAGGATCTTGAAGAGCCGACGATGTACCGTCAGCTGGTGGGAAGTCTAATCTACCTTACTCATACAAGACCAGACATATTATACGCCGTTGGACTGGTGAGTAGGTTTATGCAAGACCCGAAGAAGCCTCGTCTCGAAGCAGTCCGATGAATATTGAGATATATAAAGGGCACACTTGATTACGGGATTCTCTATGAGAACAAAGGAGAATTCAAACTGGTTGGACATTGTGACGCTGATTATGCCGGAGACCGAGATACCCGAAGGTCCACTACGGGATATGTCTTCAATCTTGCAGGGGGAGCAGTATCGTGGTGCAGTAAGCGACAACCAACTGTGTCATTTTCAACAACAGAAGCAGAATATAGAGCTGCTGCAAATGCAACTCAAGAAGCGACATGGCTTATGCAACTCATGAAAGATCTTCACCAACAAACTGAATATGCAATACCTTTATCGTGCGACAATCGATCGACGATCCAATTAGCTGAGAATCCAGTATTTCATGCAAGAACCAAGCACGTGGAGGTCCACTATCACTTCTTAAGAGAGAAGGTATTGCAAGGAGATATCAAGTTGCAATATATCGGCACAAAAGATCAGCGAGCGGATATCTTCACCAAAGGACTTAATGCAAGCAAGCTCGAAGACTTTCGGTCACAACTTGGCATGATAACAAGAGTAAGTCGGTATTGAGGGGGAGTATTAAATTTCAACACCTCTTTTTTTTGACTTTCTAGACACCTCCTTTTTTTGACTTTTTAGAATTACCTACCATGAGTGTTAAATGTCAACATGTGACAACTCTTCTTCATGTATAAATAGGGGTGATTGGCACCCATTTCAAATCAAGTTGTAGGAAGTGAAATCTCCTTCTCCCACAATAAATCCTCTCTTGCTAGTTTTCCCAATTGTCTCTATTCTCGTCTCCTCCTTACCTTCTCCAAAATTCATCCTCTATTGATTCATTAGTGGTCATCTTGGAAGCACGATTAGTAGTCTCGATCCACACTTCCTTCGCTCTGAGACGATGTCTTTCCCATGAAAATGTTGCTCTGCTCCTTCGCTTGAGTTGCCTTGTTTTGCTAAAGCACGTCTTCGATTGAGCTCTGATCTTGCATCATCGTCACCTTCTTCCATCCAGTGAGTTTTGCTTGCCATTATGTTTATGTTGTACTATATGTCTTCGCATGTGCGTGGCTTTCCTTGGGCCAATCATGTTATGTTCTTGTCCAGGCTCTTATACTTCACTCCATGAGCTTAAATTTGTTCCAAGCCATGATCTAAAATTCCGAGTTCAACATTGTCTCGGTGCCGTATATCAAATATGTACGGTTAAAAAAAAATACAAACCAGAGGCAAATTGATCGAGAAAGGGAAGCTCCCGAAGGAAAGAGAGTAATGTATGCTGAGGTTTTTGTTAAAGATCTAGAAAAGCACAAAGATGCTTGCTTATAACAAATCTTGGCTACAATAGTTTTCCGCATGTGCTAGAATAACACTTTCGTATTCTTTTTCAGTACATTTTTTTCGAGTAATGAGTATGGATGGGCTAAGCCCCTTCATCTACTTTCTTACACCATTTTAAGAAATATTAATAGGATTTATCTTTTCCAAAGATACGACTTGAAGGATCGAAGTTTTCAGATAATTTTTTTTTGGGTTTAGAAAAATGGCATTAAAGGGAAAAATGTCAAGGGTAGAACTGTTTCTCCTGTATTTGAATGGTGGAATGTGTTTCTCTTGTATTTGAATATATAGTTATAATTGAATAATTAAGAATAGTTTTCTTCAACAGTTTTCTATGACTAAGATGTTCAACTCATGAATTGATTTCAACTGGTTCTATTAAAAATGTAAAATATGAATGAGTTTAGAAACTATTTATTTCGTTATCCTTTTTCTTTTCGGGTGAGAATTAATCGCAGAATTTCTGTAATCTTGGCAAAAAATATCTTTTGTTTTTCTAAATGTGAAACACAAAAAATTTTTAACAACCTTAATTATGATAGGCAGTGAACTTTATTATGCACATTGTTTAGTTTTATACTCGTAAGTATATTAACTTTTATCCGTTTTGATAAAATAAAATTATTTATAAATATTGTTTAGTGTTTGATTCAACGGGGACTATCCTCGCAAGACGTTTTCGACATACAATTACCTAACATTACTTATAACATAATCCTCATATCTAATATCGCAATCTTTAAGATGAACTTGAGCTCCAATTCCATGTGCACTACACTCCTCGTAGAGCTCGGAATTAGATGAGATGAGGCAATTGGAGCAATCTTTTGTGGAGAGACTTGTGCTGCAGTAACCAAATACCACAGAGAGGACCATGAAGGTTTCCCAACATGTCTTTTCCTCTTAGTCGGAACGGGAAAAGAGAACCAAACTGTTGTTGAAGACTTAAGCTCCTCAAGTCTTTAGCTTCTTCAATCACAGTCTTCTTCGCTTCGCAAGATTTAGGTAATGAACTAAGTATTTTTCTGATCAGCTCAGAATTAGAAATGGTTTAGCCAAGAGATTCCATGGCATTAGTGATTTCGGTGCGTCTATCAAACATTTGATTTATCGACTCATCATTTTTTATCTTGAATGCTTCGTATTGAGTTATTAATGCATTCACTTTGGATTCATTGACTTGTTCTGTTCCATCATAGATCAAAGCAACTCTATCCCACATTTCTTTCGCCATCTTACAAGTAGAGATGCGATTGAATTCATTTCCCGCAAGAGTGCACACTAAGTAGTGTCTTGCTTTAGTATTGAGCGAGATAATTCACTTTATTTCAAATTCATGCCGAATGAATTCATTTCCCGCAAGAGCACAACTCAGAAATGAGATATGCTTCGATGTAAGCGTTACGATTTGGTCGAGTAGGTTTTCGTACGAGTGTTTTCGCGATCATAATGGACACAATAATTTGTATTGATTCAGCCTTAATCGACCTACTTTTCACCAACGAGGTGATTCCACTATATAATATAATGGGTGCAAAATGCTCTTGCACTAGCCTTTCCGTTTCTCATAAGAATCACCGAATAAATTAGAGATTCCATAGAGGCAACGATCAGCTCCTCACTCAGTGAACACCATCTCGTTTCCAGCATATGGATGCTCACAATCAACAATTGGTAGCTCAACGGATTCTCACACATCACGTTGTCGCTTTAGTACAAATCTGTCTATCAAAGCCTTTGAAGTTAGTTTATAAATCCTCACAGAATTATTCTTTACAGTGATAGAACGTCTTGTCAAGGAGCATCCCGATTCTGATTCACATAACCTTTATCTTCTTTTGATGAAATCATGTCTATAAGCACAAAAGAGACAACCATAAAGACGGTCACTTAGAACAGAAAAGAAAACAAAAGAATGGCATAGAAGGTTGGGACATGCAAACTATGACTTGCTGTCCAAACTAGCCAGAAAGATATTATTAAGGGATTACCCAAAATTAAGTTTGACAATGACAAGTTTTGTAAAGTTTGTTTTATCGGCAAACAAACAAAGGTATCCCTTAAAAGGACTCTAATAGTTGAAGAGTCCATCAATGATAAAGTTGATGATTCTCCGACAGGAGGAAGATGCTGTGGAAGCAGCAGCACAATCCTCAATTGTAGTATCAAATGAAAAGTCAAGGAATAATCTATGATGAAGCAGAACAGGTCAAGGAATCCAAAGCGAATGCATTAGTAACTCGATAGAAGCATATGGCCCGTATGACTAAATCTGGCTCCAACCTTCTATAATGCAATATCTGGTGATTGAATAATCTTATTGTTGCAAAATCAAATAGAAATTGTTTCCAATCATTTCATACACCATGAGAATGAATCTGGTCGGAATTTGTTTTTAGAAAGCTAAATTTCCTTAATAACAAAAGGACGGAACCACTATATAAAAGAAAAACTCAAAACGTGGGATTGCATGCAATAGGGCCTGGGGAAAAGGGTACTTGGTTGACGAGTCAGCGTACAGAGTTGGTTGAGAGAGAAGAGTCCGTAGTAGGCATAACCTTTTGTAGTTTGTTTGTTTGCAGCAGGTGTGCATTTGTGAAGTCACTCCTTAGGCATCCATGACTGCGAATCTGAAGGACTTGGACGGGAAAGTTGTCCGTAACGTCGGGTTGGCGTACAACAGGTCCAAGAGAAGGTTTTTGTAGCAGGTGTAAAGTTATGAGGGACTGCAGCCTTCTGTAGATGGTTATTTTCTTTGTTTTGTAGATTAAATCGAAAATACAAACAGAGAAGCTCATTCGACGATGTCCGAATACATGGAGGAAGCTCTATCAAGCCTGATCGAGGATTCACAAAGAGGACAGCCTGCTACTGCATCACAGAAGGCTGAAGCTTTCAGCCAAGGTTTTGTGCTCGCCAAGTCTAATTGATTTCATTGTGATTCGACCTAGACGCATCACAAACTGAGCAAGAGAGTTTCTTGTATTGCTAAGTTAATCTTACCACCCCGCGATAAAAGAAATTATTTTCTTTCACCATAGAAGGTTCAACCTTTTACACTTAATCACTATTAACAAGTTATTAGTGAAAGCCATAGAAACTGGACGTAGGTGTATTCGCCAAACCACTATAAAATATTTTGTTACGTTTTGTCTTTATGTTTTTGTAAACCACAGAAGGTAACTTCCGCTGTGAGGATTCTGTGAGTATGTCGCGAAGGTTTTATTTGAGCGATAAGACTAATTCACCCATCTTAGTCACAATCAAAGGGCCAACACAATGTCCATGTTGTTGTTCAAGCATTGATTGGCATCCCAGAACTCGAGGAATTCGAGCAGGAGAGTAGTCTAAGACACGCTGCATGTGAGCTTTCTCCGGAGAGCAACTGTTTGAAGCAATGGGAAAACATATTGAAGATCTCACACCCTTGAACCGTGACAAGAGAGATTTGTAGTTATTGTAGCTTAATTAAAAGAAAGATTAGTAGGAAATTAAAAGTTCTCGTGGTCAAGAGCTCGTATTCATCATCCCAAAAATACCTTTCTAGCACAGTGCCGCCCTGCTGGTTGACAACCGTGTGGATCCTGTAGAAACCGACACTCAGCACTCTGGTAAGCTTGAACATGGGTGGTTGCTTGAGCTAATCAGGCATCAGGCGATTTGCAGGGAACTGGTCGCCGATGCCACAGAGACACATCAAAACCCATACGACAGTGATGAATTCGCTGCCTTCGCTAAGCAGTCGGGCTTGGGAGTCTACTCTGCAATGACCTGCTGCAAATGACAATGGCAATGTTTTCTTCAATGGCGTGTTTCTCAAGAATCGACTAACAGAATATGCGGATGTTCGGAGCCCCAGACACCCTCCCTAGCTGCTTCAACTCTGTGCAGGTGTTTTGTACCTAATATGGCTGATTCCAGCCACTGCAGACATCAACTTGGGTTGCCATCATGTAATCCGACAGCTTCTTGCTGAATATCCTCTTCATCTTCCTGTCATCATTGTCGATGGAATCTTCCCCTGCCTCCATGTCGATGCAGATTTCGGTAGCAATGTGCCAGATCAAAAGCATTTCCTCATACTGGAAGCCCTCGATATAAGGCATCAGTCAATCGTAACCGATTCTTCTAAGCACCCGATCTCCCCTTTGCTTCATATAATTCCCCCGTTCTTGCCGTGCTGATGGTCTCCACAACATTTTCCATGATGTCCTTGCTTACGAGGCTCCAAAACATGGGATCAATGACATCCCAGGACACGTGTCTCTCTTCGTCTAGCTTGTTCCATATAAAACCTGCTACAATTGTAGAAGCATCGATTGATAAACCAGTACACAAGGAATTTGAGGACCGAACCTAGATAAACGTGATCGTGTTGGCCACATGAAGAACCAAAACTCCCACAAATAGTGCATATGTGATTACGAGATCCCCTCCGAGAAAATCATGCTTATGCCCAATGCAGAACAAAATGAAAGCCACCAATGTGCAGTAATTGGTGATAGCTCGGGCAATCATTCCCCATGATGAATTTGCCGTCCTTATTTTCGTGTAGAGAAGTTCATACAGGCGATTTAGTTCCATCGAGATACGTTCTAAAATGAGCCACGAAGGAAGACCCAAGATGACTGTCCGGCTCTTGTTAGATTCCTGCAGATCCGGCACAATGTCGACAACAAGGCCCTTGAGTATTTTGTGGAAGATGTCGGTGCCCTCAGTTTTTCCTGTACTGTACCTTTTTCTATGGTCTTCTTCAAGTTCTCCAAGCTCGTGAGATACAGAGCCCGAGTCCTCTCCCCGTAATTAATCACACCAGTCACGAATATGAGGATCGTGGGAACCAAGAGCCTATTGTTTGGTAGCGTCTTCAGGAAGATGTAAATAAACATGGAAAATTGGGCGATGAGGCCAAAGAGGTGGCGTATCCACAGGGCACTATCCTCCATGGAGAAGGCGGTGGTGTTGGGACCGCCCAGGTGGACCAGAAGGAAAGCTGCCCAGAAAGCCAAGACATCAGGGGGGGAATTGTGCGTCGTTGTTTTCCAAGTTCCAGAATCCGGCATTCGAGATTAGCCCGAATACGAACATTGCAGCCCAGTCAGCTAGTAAGTAAGCAAACCAAACGACGAATATGACGAAGCGGTTGGATGTCAGCTGCCGTTGAGGGGCAACAATGGCGAGAAGTAGCTGCATACAGAGGCTAATGATCATGAAGCCCCGCATATTCCACCCGGCTATGAAGGTACAATCCATGGACATAGAGGGGGGAAGGCAAAGACGAACAAGGAGAAGAATGGAGATAAGAGCACACATATTCATATCAACCTCCTTAATCATTTCTCTTTTTCTTCGGTGTGGTGTGAACTTCAATTATATTATTATCATCATTATTACTATAAGTAAAAAGAAACGTGTTTTAAGAAGGATAACTCAAAAAAGGATTGCTCACCCAACCTTTGTTTGTTTGTTTTTGTTGATATAATCTCAAACAAATTAGTAAAGAAAGACTCGGACTGGACGATCCCCCATCTTCTCGAATTATTGACTCTTGATCTTCGAATTTTCTGCCCTTCCAACAATTTTACGGATGTAAAGTCAGTCCTTACAAAATTAGTCAATTACGATTTCAGTTTTCAAAATCTCAAAAATATAGTCCTCGGCCTTTAATTTTATGAAGAAGGCGGCCTTTGAAAACCCTGTCATTTTTCCTCTTTGTAGAAATCCGTCTCCTTCATATTAAAATAAATTACTTTGAAGGAAGAATTTTCAAAACACCCCCCCTTCTTCTCTCACTTAAAAAAATATATAATCATTTAATTGATGGTTTTTCAAACACGCAAGTTTTTATAAAATTAAGGATGGGTTCTGAAAAACCGCCCTAATGATGGTAAAGAAATAATATTTAGTACTTCGTAAATTTTTTTAAATACTAACCTTATATCTGTACAAACCTCCTTGTTTGGTTACGATGATACGGCGCGACCTCCACCATGAGGCCCATGTGTATGGGGTGGAAGATGACGTCATCGCCTTTCTTTAAAAGAAGCTACTTGTGGTGTGTTGTTGGGCATAAACCAGTAGTAGCTCTTGGGGCTGCCTTGATCAGTTGCCCCACGGGTGTCAACAGTGGAGTTGTGGAATGTTATATTTCATTACTAATCAAACCACTACTTAATCATACGAGTAACAAACACTAAACACTCTGCTGGGGATATGTTTACTGTAATTCCTTAAGACACACTTTATGTATTAAACACTTTCAACGAACACGCGGTCGCCTACCGAGTTATAATTTGGATTTATCGCAGCAGCTTCCACTATCTGGTCATCGCCAACCACGGCGACTTGATCGGCGTCCTCAACCCGTTGCGGCACCCTCAACGCACCTACAGCTGCTTGACCGGCACTTGGATCTTCCGCGATGTTGTTATCGTCGACCGCGGAGAATTGCTCGGCATCCTCCTCCCGTCACCGCATCCTCAACGCACTGCTGGAATTTACTAGGAAGTGGTCCCCGATGCCACAGAAAGACATCAAAGCCCATATAACAGTGATGAATTCGCTGCCTTCACTCAAGAGTCGGGCATGGGAGTCTGCTCTGCAATGACGGCTGCATAAAACAACAAAGGACCCCCCACATATTGTTGTTTCCGCTTAGTAGATCAACCAACTTACATGAGTCCTTCAATACTGAGAATGGGTGATTGTTCTCTTTGATTTCGGGTTCAATGATGTTGGCACGTCCCCCAAGAATCAACCCGCAGAACTCCTGCATTGTAGGAACCCCCAACTCCTTCCTCGCAAGCAGCTTCACCTCCGCACAGGTGTCTCTATACCTAATATGGCTGATTCCAGCCACTGCAGACATCAACTTTGGTCGCCTGACCAGAAGGTACATCATGTAATCTGACAATTTCTAACTGAATCTCCTCTTCTGCTCCCTTTCCTCATTGACAATGTTACATGCCGGTACCACCAAGTTGAAGCAGATATCGGTAGCAATGTGCCAGATCAAAAGCGTATGCTCGAACTGGAAGCCCTCGATATATGGCATCAGTTGGCCACAACCGAGTTGTTTGAGCGCCCGATCTCCCCTCGCTTCATATAATTCTCTCAATCTTGGCTCGTCCATTGTCACGCCAGCCTTTTCCTTGATGTCCTTGTATACAGACCTCCAAAATGACTCATTAATGTCTTCCCAGGACACGTGTCTCTCTCCGGCTAGCTTGTTCCATAAAAAACCTGCTATCATTGTAGAAGCATTGATCGGTAAACCAGAACACAAGGAGGTTCCATGTCCGGTCCGTTGATTCATACATGTTATGAATCCTACGAGAGTGAAAGAATATCAAAAGTAGAATGTTCGAAACATATGACCAAATAGACAAACGTACGTAGTTATGCCATCGAAAGAAATGTTTGGCCAATCTTCGAACATTTACTTGAATTGTAACAAACGGACGATAATTAAAAACTTCATAACTTGCTGTAAACTTCTCCAAAATTTGTGAAATTTTACCAGAAGCTAGAAACCTTAAGTATTATCCATGGTGTAAAACTTTAGAAAAATATAACATGTGATGTGTTTCCAGTAAGGCAAAGAGTGAGGCTGTTCAAACTGGACATATTCCAGTCGAACAGCTTACAGGGGTGAGATTGACCCTCGTTGACCATGTGCTGAACTTGTTCAAAATGAGAAATGTAAAACATGAAAGTTGTAAATAATTGACTATTCCAACTTTAGGTTCTAATTTGAATTGATTCGGAGTTTATATGTGCAATTTTTGCCTTCTGGTGCACAGACTATTCATTCTGCCGCTGGAAGGCAAGAGGCAAGGGAGGGCTTTGTATTCCCTGAATTATTAGGCCAACTAGATGGAGCTGAATGTAAAACCTCAAAGGAGGAAAGTTGTAGAAAACTGAAATATGGTTCTGAAAACACTAATTTCATAAAATTCCAAATTGTGGCTTGAAAAATACATGTTTTTCTTTGCAGCGGTACTTGTCTGCTGCAGAGTGCAATGACATCTTGTGTCCACTGCATTCCACTAACTATTTGACCATATTTTGTTGCTCGAATGAAAATGATCAAAACATGAAAGATTTACACCATTAAAATAGAAAACTAATGCAATAAATTTTAGGTGAAATGGAGCTTTGGTTTTAAAGTTATGTCCAAGAAACAGAAGCAGCAGTACAGTCCTCAACAGAAACATGTTATTCTGCAAAGTCAACAAAAGCTTAACCGAAATGGCCTCAAATGGAAAAGTTTAAAACATGAAGGTTGTAGATACGTTTGAAGAAATGATTTTAAGTATTTTCAGGTAATTACAAGCTATACAGACAAAGTTATGTTCAATGGAGTGTAACTGCCTCATCGTGGATGCACGAAACATGTCAGTTTTATTCTCCGGCATTCAAGGAGGAAAAACACCAGCAAAATGCATCTGTTTGGACAAATTTTCAACAGAGAAGTTGTTCTCCATTAAGAAAGGAAACCAAAGAGTCTAAAATCAGCTCAATCCATGTACTGAGAGAAGAGTTATGCATAAAGTACGAAGTAATGACAGCAGCGAAGTTCCAGCACATGTATATCCAAAGAATCAGTCATAACTCGGGCTATACATGCTCGATTTAGACGCATAAGCTATCCACGCGACCAGAAGAGAGAAAGGAAGAGAATGGACCTAACTAGGCTGGATTCCGTTGCTGGACGAAAGAGCAACGCCCCCAGGAACGGACTGCCGATACTTGGGGAAGGTTTTTCTTTCTTTGGAAAGTTTCCTCCGGGAAGGTCTCCGCTCCCTCCTCCTTTTCTTCCTTCTCCCCCGAAGATGAAATCCTCTCCAACCCTTTCTCCCCCCTAAGGATCAATCAATCCGCCGAACCAAGGGAAAGGAAATCTTGTTAGTGGAGGAGAGAATGATAGGATGGTGGTTCATGCCCCATCATTTTGTCTAGAGAATCTCCATTAGTGGAGGTTAGTGGAGGAGGGAATGATAAGGTGGTAGGAGGGTCCCTATGAGCATTATCCTCCCCCAATTTGGGGTGTCGACACTTATTTTCTTCCGTTGGCATGGACAGTCTCGGGATGATAACAACGTGGATGGACATTGACGACCGCAACAATTTCCGGCTTTCCGCCTTGGGACAAAGCGGTTGTTAAGGGGGGACGAAGTTGTTACGGATCAAGGAGTCAGGCGTCGAGCCCTTGCTCTGGCCGCTAGGAATTGATTCATAATTTATTATTTAGTTATTTGAGACTTAGGGCAAACATTGTCTGGGATTCTTTTTATCATAATATTTTTTGTTGTCTTTGTTTGGAGCAGAAATTGAAGTGATATTGGTTAGGGTTAATTTGAGGTGGGAGAGTATTGAAGATAGGCTGCTTCTAAGGTTACTCCAGAGAGCAACTGTCTGTTTGAAGATCTGAATCACGTGTGTCGCTTAATTAAAGAAAAAGATTAGTAAAACTTGAAGGCTTCTGTTCACGTCAAGAAATCAACTCACAGAACTCCCGCGTTGTAGGAACTTCAATATTTCAATATTTAACATCCCTCTCCCTCCCTGATCATTTCTCTTTTTCTACCTTATTATAACATAATATTATAAAGTTCCCAACTAAATACATGTGTCAATGATTGATATGAAACAATCATTTGTTAACCCTTACAAAGAAACAAAGCCTGACAAATGTATAAAATAAATTGTTAAGACCCAGTTACATGTAGAAATTTTGATGTTGTGGGGAAGAGAATTATATACAAAAGTGTAGTTATTTGATATCTTTGGAAAATAGGATATCAAGTTTTTCCTTTTTTATTTATTACACTAACACGTTAAAATAAATAGCAGAGGAGATGTAATATAAAACAAATAGACATATCTGAAAACGATATGTAGGAAAAAAACAAATAGACATATCTCGTATCTCTATCACTAACTCCTCTGAGTTCGGACATGATATAAAAACAAATAAACATATTTGAAAACTATATGTAGGGAAAAAAAATGTGCACATGTCTTAATAAATCACAACATGTCTAAACGGTTGCTAATGACGGTTTTCGGTAATTACATGTCTGAATTCACGGGAGTTTTGGACACGGGATTTTAGCATTGACCGTTGCTTCCGTACCTTTGAGAGTGACAAGCACAGTTTAAATTCAGCACCACACATGTCCTGGCTTCACGGATAATCGAATATAACAGAGCCCATCTTCACATCGATTACGGTGGCATCGACGGGTGGTAATGGAGTCGAGAAGAACATCCTGTAGATTCCTCAAATTGGCCATTAAACTAATACACTCACCATTAACCAAGTTTTAATAACATGCGATTAGGATAAGATTAACCTTAACTTTTCATAAAAAAATCGTTAAACGTGATGAGCGATATTTGATTAATTCTTATTATCCCTAAACATGATTAGGTGAACGATTTTGAATTGAAGGATAGTTGCGTGAAACTAATATTCTAGTTACATTTTCATCAATCGATAGAGAATCGCAGTCGTTTTTTACTGCGTTTTGGTATCCAGATAATGCAAAGCGATGAGTTGGTTTTCTTGTTTGTTCCACGGTAAGGAAAGCTCAGATACTTTTACAAGGCAAAAAAGAGCTCAAAGGGGAAAATACAACAAAACAAAACTACCAATGAAATATTTTTTTTAACCTTCCAAAAATTCCATTACGAGTCATTGATGCTGCCACTGCTTGATCGGCATTTGGATACACCGCAGCAGCTTCCGAGATGTGGTCATCGCCAACCGTGGCGACTTGATCATCATCCTCGACCCATTGTGGCACCCTCAACGCACCAACAGCCGCTTGATCGGCATTTGGATCTTCGGCGATGTTGTTATCGTCAACCGAGGGAACTTGCTCGGCATCCTCATCCCGTTTGCGGCACGCACCTGGTTCAGTCTTCTTTTCAGGCCCTTCAACTTGTTTAGAAGTTTTGACCATGTCGTTCTCCGGAAGGTCTCTAAATATTGGTTCGATCTCGGCAACACACCTAACCGAGAATCTGAACGAGCCACCGACACAGTCGAAATGTTGAACGACCGACCGGAAGAGAGCGACTTAGAAAGTAAGCAGACCAGACCATGAATATGACAAAGCGGTTGGACGTCCTCTGCCATTGAGGGGCAAAGATGGCGAGAAGTACCTGCACGCAGAGGCTAAGAATCATAAAATCCCGAATATTCCACGTGTTCCATCGGTTCTGCAAGGCTGCTGCTATGAAGGCATAATCCATGGCCTCAGAGGGGGAGGGCGAAGACTAAGAAGATTGATGGCCTCAGAGGGGGAAGGCAAAGACTAAGAAGGGAGAGATGGATGATAGTTCTTTTCTTAAGCATCCAATGATCGATACATTTGGCCTACAGGTAGATTAATCTGGACTCGACCCAGAGACTAATTTGGCCTACGGGTAGACTACCGGAATGGCTGTATACAGGGCCTTCCTAAGCCAATTTAAGCCTTTTATCACTTGAACCAACTCATGTTCGTCTTTACACATTTCATTAATTTTGAGTAGCTATGCATTTTAAATTCTTTATTTTAATTTCTTTTTCCAATTTTATCACACCCACGAATGTGATATATTACATGTTTTTACCATACATTCTCTAATGCTTCGTGAATTTACTATATTCTCATAATGATTAGTAGATGCGACTGTAATTGTTTGCTTCATTAATCTTCAAAATAAAGTAGCACCATCACATGTAAATATATAACCTCATTGAGGTTAACTATTATGAGGGTGCAATAAATATCCGTCATATGCATATTCAATCAATTTCTCTTTAGGCGTAAAAGGGTATCGTAATCTCTTGTCTATTATTCCAGGAAGATATCCAAAAAATTTTGTATAATAAAATTACATTGTCTTAGTGTCAATCAAGAACTATATCTAGCTAATAAATTTATCACAAATGATATACCAGTTTTTACTGTGACCACTGCCTCCTATAGTTAACCCCTTCCTCCTTGTACCGGCACGACCTCCACCATGAGGCCCTTGGGTGTGAACAGTGGAGTTGTGGAATGTTATATTTGATTACTAATCAAACCACTACTTAATCATACGAGTAACAAACACTAAACACTGTGCTCGGGATATCTTTACTGTAATTCCTTAAGACACATTATGTATTAAACACTTTCAACAAACAAGCCGTCGCTGACCGAGTTATAATTTGGATTTACCGCAGCAGCTTCCGCTATGTGGTCATCGCCAACCACGGCGACTTGATCGGCGTCCTTGACCCCTTGCGGAACCCTCAACGCACCTACAGCCGCTTGACCGGCATTTGGATCTTCCACGATGTTGTTATCGTCTACCGCGGCGACTTGCCGGTGGGTTTGAACATGAAGTGTTTCCATCAGGTAACCCTGGACTTGGGGAAATTACAGGGAAGTTGTTGCCGATGCCATAGAGAGACATCAAAGCCCATATAGCAGTGATGAATTCGCTGCCCTCACTCAGCACTCGGGCATGGGAGTCTGCTCTGCAATGACCGGCAGCGTACAACAACAGCTCCACCAACGCCATATAAAGGACCCCCCACATATTGTTGTTCTCTCTTCTTAGTAGCTTAACCAACTCACATGACTCCTTCAATACTGAGAATGGGTGATTGTTCTCTTTGATTTCGGGTTCAATGACGTTGGCTCGTTCCCGAAGAATCAACTCGCAGAACCCCTGCATTGTAGTATCCTCCAACTTCTTCCTCCCAAGCAGCTTCACCTCCGCACATAGCTGATTCCAGCCACTGCGGACATCAACTTTGGTCGCCTGACCAGAATGTACATCATGTAATCTGACAATTTCTTACTGAATATCCTCTTCTCATCCCTTTCCTTATTGCCAATATAATGTGCCTGTGCCTCCAAGTTGAAGCAGATTTCGGTAGCAATGTGTCAGATCAAAAGCGTATGCTCGAACTGGAAGCCCTCGATATATGGGATCAGTTGGTCACAACCGAGTTGTTTGAGCTCCCGATCTCCCCTCGTTTCATATAATTCTCTCAATCTTGCCACGTGCATTGTCTCCTCAGCCTTTTCCTTGATGTCCTGGCATACATAGTCCCACAACAAGCTATCAATGTCTTCCCAGGACACGTGTCTCTCTCCGGCTAGCTTGTTCCATTTAAAACCTGCTATCATTGTAGAAGCATCGATCGGCAAGCCAGAACACAAGGAATTTGAGCACATGAGAGTAGTGGAACACAAAGTGAGTGTACTTTTTGTACGTGCGCCCTCCGGCCTAGCACGTGCGCTGCGGTACGGACACACTCTCAATGAGAGAACAGAAATAAGTTGCTCCGTTTCGCCGTTTGGGTGGCACGCCCCTGGTTCAGTCTTCTTTTCAGGCCCTTCAACTTGTTTAGAGTTTTGACCCTGATGATGGTTCAATCTCAGCAACACACCTAACCGAGAATTTGAACGAGCCACTGACACAGTCGAAATGATGAACGGCCAACCGGAAGAGAGCGACTTTGTTAGCACGAGTCCAAATCGTCATGTCAGAGAGTACAACAATTCGTAGATCCGGACTTTGCTTAATGGGTCATATAAAGATCATTAATACGTACTAAAAACTTGCATTATTTTAAATTTACAACCATTTCCACCTTTCCATTAACAAGAAAAAGAAAATCGCAACATAATTGTTTGAAGCAACGGGACAACATATTGAAGATCTAAATCACACACCTTTGAACAGTGACGAGCGAGTAAAACAGACTCGTATAATCGTCTGGAAGATATCTTCTTAGCAGAGAGGAATCAAAAGAAAGAACGACACGAGGAAATCAGGCTATTGAGCTTTCCCTCGGCATGTTGCTTCTTGGCGCTCCTGCCACCCTGCTGGCCGGGGGATCATCCTGTAGAATCAGGGTGAGTTTGAACATCGGTTGGTTGCATCTGGACTAGGAGAATTTACAGGGAAGTGGTAGCCGATGCCACAAAGAGACTTCAAAACCCAGATAGCAGTGATGAGTTCGCTGCCTTCACTCAGCACTCGGGCATGGGAGTCTGTTCTGCAATGACCGGCAGCGTACGACAACAGCTCCATCCACACCATATAAAGGACCTCCCACACATTGTCGCTTTCGCTGAGTAGATCAACCAACTTACATGAGTCCTTCAATACTGAGAATGGGTGATTGTTCTCTTTGATTTCGGGTTCAAAGATGTTGGCACGTCCCCCAAGAATCAACCTACAGAACTCCTGCGTTGTAGGAACCCCCAACTCCTTCCTCGCAAGCAGCTTCACCTCCGCATAGGTGTCTTTGTACCTAATATGACTGATTCCAGCCACTGCGAACATCAACTTTGGTCGCCTGACCAGAAGGTACATCATGTAATTTTACCCAGTTTTTTCAAATAAATTCCACATTAGTTTTAGTAAAGATTTACTAAAAATATCGGAGAAATCATCCTATTTTTAGTAACTTTTACGAAAAATTTATTATTCCAGTTTAGTAAACAATTACTTATTTTGTTAGTAAAAGATTTATTTTTCTTCACCCGATTTACTACTTTTTATTTAGAACTTTTTACAAATAATTTGTTATTTATTTTTAGTAAAAAGTACTAAATTTTATTTGTAATAGCTGACAAAAAATAGTAATAATTTACTAATTTTTTGTCATATTTAGCAAATCATTGTTTAAATTAGTAAAAGTGTTTGAAAAGTAGTACGTTAGTTTTGTAACTTTTACTGACTTAAATCCCAATAGTAAAGATTTAACTGGGTGAATAGTGACTTTGCAGGTGGAATCCCAGCTTCCTTCTCCGTCGCCTGAAGAAATGGAATGTGTCTTCAACCAGGATCACCCAAGATTCGGTGAACATATGCTTCTTTCTTTTATTCATTTATTGGCTTCCTGTTTGCTTCCTTCCAAGTTTCGATGAACAATCGTTTTCCTCCTTTTATCCATTTCTTTACTTCCTGTTTTGCTTCCACCCACGATTCCGTGAACATCAGCCTCTTTTGCACCAGCTTGGCACACAACCTATCCCGTTCGAGGTTTGGTTCTTATGAGATAGAACCATTTCTGTGAGATTCCTAAGCAAGTTGTGTACCCTTCCTGTGCACCTTTTTTGGCTCGCCAACAGGGAGTAAGGTATTGTACCCTTTTGTGAGTTGTGTCCCAGGTCAAGGTTCGCCAACATTCTAAGGTCACCCCGGCTTATAGAGTGGATGTCTCCGGTCAGGTTGTTATGAGATAGAGCCATTTATGAGAGGTTTCTAAGCAACTTGATGGTTGGAAGCGGACCAAACAGATAGGACCATTTCCGTGATAGTTCGACAAGAAGTCAAAATAAGTCAACTACGGGAGATTTTCCACTGAGGACGAAATCAATCCCGTGAAGCTAGAGATATCCAATCTGATACTTTGCAGTCCTTGTAATTTTACAATCGACTCTAGCAATGCCCCTGAAATGTTCGTGAAGCATAGGACCATCTCCATCAAGTTACCATTCCCAGGAAATTCCGACAAAGAACCACCGAGAAAAATGATTGTCCATCGAATCTTGAGTGGAAGCAAAACGGGAAGCCTCTTTTGCTCCCAAAATTGTCCCCCATGACGTGCTTTGGACATCGAATTTTGCCTGGAAAATCAGAAGCTGTTGTTAACCTCTTCATTTGATAGATGTGATTGTAGGTGAACAGGATATGAATTACTTGTTCAATATATTCACGGATATGAATGAAGATCAGTTGTTGAATATGTCATTTGGTACTGCTGAAGAAGTTAAAAAGTTCATTAAAATGTATGCGACAGTTCATGGTTTTTCAGTTAGGAAAATAGATCGTCAAAAACTTTGAAACGGTGAATGCGTAATGAGAAAGGGAAGGGAAATGTTCCGATTCCTTTGTGCTAATGGCCAATAGTCGGGTTAAGGCGTCTGTCAAGGCTGATTGCAATTGTTTCTTCAAAGCCGGAGCCGATGCAAATGAACAAGGGACTTTGGTTGCTGTTCAGTCGGAAATAGTGAGTAATGGTTTGTCCTATTTCATGCGAGAAAGGCGCAACATTTTCGATCACGATATGACATTTGTACGCCAAATGTTTGACGTTCAATTTAGACAGTGCGATATTATGCGACTACTTGTACACGTATCTGGTGGACATTCACGTGTTGGTTTTCCTAATGAAGGACCTCAATAGCCGAAAGCTGAAGGAAGAGTCAGTCGGGGATAATGGTGGTTGTGATTCCGTCCTTGCATTCCTCATTTCTAGGAGGAATAGTGAGACTTGTATGTCCTTCGAAATATTTGTGCAAAAAGAATGAAGTCAGTCGCATATATTGGGCCGACAGTACTTTCATATCTGATTACCAATCATTCGGCTATGTCGTAGCTCTCGACTCTACGTTCAAGACAAACAATATGGAATGCAAATGGTCATCATCGTGGGTGTGAAGCATCATCATCAAACTACTGTCTTTGAGGCTACCTGGATGACTTCTGAAACCAATGCTGACTACACTTGGCTACAACGTACTCATACACATGTCATGGGAGGGAAACATCCGATTAGCGTTGTAAATACCCCAAATTCTCAAATTCGTTAACTATGCAATGAAGAACGGAAGCTTTCAATGCCATTCTAAATTCACCTCGTCGTCAATAGCCTTCAAGGCTGAGTACCTCAAACAATTTATAACAGCTAGAATTAATCCGATTTGATGATGAAAATTAAGGATGGGTTTCGTAGCCTCCTGGCTGATCAAGAGACAGAGAGACACCCTCACAGTCTTAAGGTCTTGAGAAGATCGTTCCTCCCTAGATCCAGCTCCTCCCAAGGTAGGTTGGCAACAATGAGGAACCCTCAGCATCACCAACTCGAATCCCCCACCTCAACGATCAACCAAAACAGGAGAGTCGTACCTCAGGCGGCGATAGACTCCACCCTCCTGGATGCGGCATGGTCAGCAGCAATCTTCGACGATAGTTCCAACTTCATCGACCACCGCTGGCATATACCTAGGAGAAGGCAATCCTCAGCTCCTCCCAGCGACCACTCCCTCGCATCCCTGCTGTTCAGAATCGGCCATCCCCCACCTCTGACGCAGGACCATGTTCGAGCTCCCCGCGGATGCACTTAGCATCGCGGGGAGCCCTCCCTTTGCTTTAACGTGTTCCTTTCTGCGCAGGGGTACTCCAGGGAACCCTCCAGTACGCAGCAACAGGAGCAGTAGCAAACCCCTTCATCCTCCTAACATCTCTGAAACCAACGGTGATGGACCTTGGCTCCCTTGACATCCTTCCATTGATTTTATCCTCAGAAACAACGACTACAAACCCGTCCTCCCCAGACATCCGCAGATTCACAGCGAGATGGTCCGCCCGTCTTCATGGCATTACCTCAAACCAGCAGTCACGGTAGCCGAAATTGTCGCTCCTGCACGTCTTTTGGGCTACCAAGTCAGAAGTCCAGCGGCAACGGCGGCGCCCCATCTCCTCCCGGCAGCAGCCCTCTCTCTCCGACGAACTCCCTTGTTCCCGGCGGCAACAACCCATCCTCGGCGAACCTTCTCCTCCGGCGACCTCCTCCAGCAACAACGCCCGCGGATTTGAACAGACCAAGTGTCGGGTATCACGGATCTGCCCCTTTGGAGATCCCCCCTTTCCAGCGACGCCTCGGGAACCCCGAGGGTCCTCCTCTTCAGCCACACCTCGGTAGCTCCGAGAACGCTCCTCCCCGACGCACCCAAACCTTGCCGGGAGATGCTGGTCCCCGATCATGACGATCCACAGCAACGACCCATACCATTCGGCTGGTGTATCCCTTCGCAGATCGGCGCCTCAGACCCTCCTCAGCTGGAGCCCTCATTCCCGATGCCAACAACGGGGATCTTGCCATGGTGGGTTCAAGGAGCAGCCCCCTTCACTCTATCATCGTCGTCCAGGCCCTAATCTCATCATTCTCGAAGCCCTCAAATTGACAAAGTTGATGAATTCTTATTTTTGAAAGTAAAGCTACGCTCGTGACGTTTCCTTCATCAGGTAATGTTATTCTCTTTAGTTTCAATTGTTTAATATTTGTTCCGTATCCACTAATTTTTATTCTGTGGTGTTATGATCCCTTTCTGGATTTTCTTAAAAAAAAAGGGTTGCTAAAATTCATGACCCAGACTGCCTTCATAGATTAAATGATTTTGTCTAAAATTATATTTGAGTTTGTTCACGTTGATTTAAAATACTATGCTAGAATAATTGATTTTTATAAAATCTATATATTAGCATATTTTGTTAACTTCCATCATCTTTGTTTCACATTTTTTTTGTTTTGCACTAAGATATGATGAAATACTTCTCGAATAGTTATAATTTCATTCGATCGCTGCATATGATAAGGCATGCCTTATTCATTCCTTTTATTTGATTGAATTTTATTAAACTTAATCGTACTAATCACGTTTATATTTTTTCTTGACATGTACATCGAGTACTTAATCTCGGAAGATCAAATTCAAGATTCCGAAGATTAACTCGAAGACGCGAGTATCCAACCGCGCGGATCTACCACAGCCTGTGGACTCGAAGGTTAAAGCAGCCCCAACCTTCAATCAAAGGTACAAAGGGGAGGTGCGGGCCTCCCCGAATTTTTATTTTATTTCCACATGTAACGGATTGTGGGCCCAAGGGCATAGGCCCGCAATCACCGCCCTTCCCCGCTCCTTTTGATCTAAATAATTGTCTGTGCCTGTCCGCATGCCTTAGGCCCCTAAGTTTATCGTCGCATGTGATTGTTAAACAAATACACATGAGTTCGGGTCCAACGCCCGTTAACCAAAAGCAAACCTTTTGGAGCAAACGCCATCTTTTCGCATGTTTAAATGTAAGTGTTAGTAACTAGGAATCCCCGAATCTACTCTGATTTTCCGACTTAAACCAAGCTTTTAAAAATAAGTCGGTGGCGACTCCGTAATAGTTTACCTAAGTTAAACAACACATATTTACGAAGTCATTTTGGATGGGTGACGGCGACACGAGCCGCTCTTGGAATCTCCCGAAGCTTCCTCTTCGGGTCATGCGCTTCTTTTCGCTCGTCGCCTCTTAAGGAGCATGGAGACGATCGGCGAAGAGTCTGGGCAGACCCGATCAGGAATCGAAGGAGGGACCACCCTGGTCTTTTTCGCAGCGTTCGACGCTCGAGTCGCGACGCCGACCGGAAGACTCTAGGGGAGCGGGCCCGGATCCTCGGGTCGTCCGAACCGCTGCGCGCGTGCTAGGCCGGAAGGCGCGCGTACAAGCGTTACGCCGACAAAGCGAAGTTTGGCCATTTGCAAGACAGAGGTTTTGTCTTTGGCATTTCAGCTGCAACATTGCACGTCGTGTACAGGATCAGGCAATGCGAGCCCGTATTTTATCCTTCATGTACAGCATTAGACCATCTGAAGAAGTTAAAGAGGAGTGGTTTACTTTAATGACACATACATGATCGATAAGCATTAGATGGCTACAATAGATTTTTGCATGCAGACATATGTGGTGGCAAACGTATCTTCAAGGACATTTTTGGGCGGTGCTTAAAAGCACTCAACGCCGCGAACGAATGCATGCATATACGAAGGGATATGTCAATGTGAATCATAAACTGCATGATTTCATACACAATTTTGAGCGTGCAGTAGCTGATCTTTGTCACAAGGAATATCAGGAGGATTTTACTCATCGCAACAATTACGATGTTGTGCCGACTTGAGAAGGATGCATGTCGAATATACACCATGACCTCTTTTCGTAAGGTTCAGTCTGAGAAACAAAAGGAATCAAGATTTTACATGAAAACTTTACTCGACGGTAACATCGCAAGGGTATACATTCTTTCGTGTTATGACATTGAGTACAGGTGTGTCCAACTCAGTTGCAGCTGCTTACATTTTGAGAGCTTTAATTTTCCGTGTTCCCCCCATTACATGTTACGAAAATAGAAGTTCGTGTCCTTACCAAGTCATCTAGTCAAGAATAGATGGACAAAGACAGCTAAAAATATAATATATGAAGGATTTTCAGGCCAGGAATACGGTGTTAACTTTTCTGATCAGCACCAGGGTATTCACATGACAGCATGCAGATGTATGTCCTTTTTGACCAGGAAATCGGACGCATCATTTCGTCAACTACGAAAGAGTATTGAAACTTTGACACCGGAGTTGGAGCTTATCTGCGGGGACCATGAAGGTAAGACAAATGATGATGATCGAGTTAATGTTAGTTTCGGTGACGAGTTTTGTCGACAGTATGTCATCCATTCTTCCAATGTTAACTGTTATGTCGGCCTGAAATATCTGGCATCGACATAAAAAAAAGAAGGTAACGTATGTAGTGAAAGTACACATTCGTATCAACCTCCTTAATCATTTCTCTTTTTTTCGGTATGGTGTGAACTTCAATTATATTATTATCATAATCATTATTATTATAAGTAAAAAAAAAACGTGTTTTAAGAAGGATAACAATTCAAAAAAGGATTGCTTACCCAACCTTTGTTTGTTTGTTTGTGTTGATATAATCTCAAACAAATTAGTAAAGAAAGACTAGGGCTGTACGATCCCCCATCTTCTCGAATTATTGAGTCTTGATCTTCGAATTTGCTGCCCTCTTATTTTCGTGTAGAGAGATTCATACACCGACCATGTAATTTGACTTTGACCATGTAATCTTTTCCCCGTTCTTGTTACATGAGTTTTTTACTGATGTAAAGTTATTTTTTACAAAATTAGTCAATTAGGATTTCGATTTTCAAAATTTAAAAAATATAGTCCTCAGCTTTTAATTTTATGAAGAAGGCGGCTTTGAAAACTCGTCGTTTTTCCTCTTTTGAGAAATCCCCCTCCTTCATGTTAAAATAAATTACTTTGGTGGAGAAATTTTCAAAAAGCACCCTTCCCTTCCCTCACTTAAAAAAATATATAATTATTTAATGAGCGATTTTTAAAATACGTATTTTTTTATAAGATTATGGACGGGTTATAACAAATCGCCCTAATGACGATAAACAAATAATATTTCGTACTTTGTAATTTCTTTAAAATACTAACCTTATATTTGTACAAACCTCCTTGTTTCGTTACGAAGATCCGGCACCGGCACGACCTCCACCATGAAACCCTTGTGTATGGGGTGGAAGATGACGTCATCGCCTTACGTTAAAAGAAACTATTTCGGGTGTGTTGTTGAGCATAAACCACTAGTAGCTCTTGGGGCTGCCTTGATCTGTTGTCCGACGAGTGTGAACAGTGGAGTTGTGGAATGTTATATTTGATTACTAATCAAACCACTACTTAATCATACGAGTAACAAACACTAAACACTGTGCTCGGGATATCTTTACTGTAATTCCTTAAACACTTTCAACAAAACGCGGTCGCCGACCGAGTTATAACTTCGATTTACCGCAGCAGCTTCCGCTATGTGGTCATCGCCAATCGCCGCGACTTGATTGGCATCCTCGACCCGTTGCGGCACCCTCAACGCACCTACAGCCGCTTGACCGGCATTTGGATCTTACCGCAGCAGCTTCCGCTATGTTGTTATTGTCGACCGCGGCGACTTGCTCGGCACCTCCTCCCGTTGCCGCATCCTCAACGCATGTGCAGCCGCTCGATCGGCATTTGGAGCATCCGCTCCAGCTGGTGGGTTTGAACATGATGTGTTTCCATCAGGTAAACCTGGACTAGGGGAAATTACAGGGAAATGGTTGCCGATGCCACAGACAGACATCAAAGCCCATACAACAGTGATGAATTCCCCGCCTTCACTCAGCACTCGGGCATGGGAATCTGCTCTGCAATGACCGGCTGCGTACAACAACAGCTCCACCCACACCAGATAAAGGACCCCCCACATATTGTTGTTTCCGCTTAGTAGATCAACCAACTTACATGAGTCCTTCAATACTGAGAATGAGTGATTGTTCTCTTTGGTTTCGGGTTCAATGTTGTCGGCACGTCCCCCAAGAATCAACCCGCAGAAGTCCTGCAATGTAGGAACCCCCAACTCCTTCCTCGCAAGCAGCTTCACCTCCGCACAGGTGTCTTTGTACCTAATATGGCTGATGCCAGCCACTGCGGACATCAACTTTGGTCGCCTGACCAGAAGGTACATCATGTAATCTGACAATTTCTTACTCAACACCCTCTTCTTCTCCATGTCTTCATTGTAGACGTAATCTTCCCCTACCCTCAAGTTGAAGCAGATTTCGGTAGCAATGTGCCAGATCAAAAGCGTATGCTCGAACTGGAAGCCCTCGATATATGGCATCAGTTGGTCACAACCGATTCGTCTGAGCGCCCGATCTCCCCTCGCTTCATATAATTCTCTCAATCTTGCCACATCCATTGTCTCCTCAGCCTTTTCATTGATGTCCTTGTATACAGAGCTCCACAACAAGCTATCAATGTGTTCCCCGGACACGGGTCTCTCTCCGGCTAGCTTTTTCCATATAAAACCTGCTATCATTGTAGAAGCATCGATCGGTAAACCAGAACACACGGAATTTGAGCACCTTAGAGTAGTGGAAGACAAAGTGAGTGTACTTTTTACCTGCCTTCCCAGCTTTCTTTAGGGTGCTCTGTTTGAAGCAATGGGACAAGATATTGAAATATCCCATTTTTCTCGACCATTGCGTTACAAAAATTATGCATTCAAAGATTGAGGTGAAGGGAGTGAGTTCAGCAATTAAAATCAATCCAAATATCAACAAAGGTGGAAAAATCCCCTGCTCCAAGACAAACAAAGGGAGATCCTTTGAACTCATTTGTTTGGAAAAATATGATGTCCATAACGTCATCGTGTTGGCTACATGAAGAATAAAAACTCCTGCAAATAAAGCAAATGTGATTACGAGATCCCCACTGTGAAACTGGTGCTTATGTCCAATGCAGAACAGAATGAATGCCACCAATGTGCTGTAAGAGGCGATGGCTCGGACAATCCTTCCCCACGTGGAATTTGACGCCTTTATTTTCGTGTAGAGAAGTTCATACAGGAGATTTATTTCCCAAGAGATAACAGACCAAGGATCCAAATGAAGGATGTGTGCCCTGCCCTTGTTGCATTCCTGAAGATCCGGCACGATATCCACAATGAGGCCCTTGAGAATGGTGTGGCAGATGTGGTGGCCATCACTTTGTTCCTCTCCTGTATCTTTCTTAATGGTCTTCTTCAGGTTCTCCAAGCTTGCGAGATACAGAGCCCGACTCCTCTCCCCATAGTTAATCACACCAGTCACGAATACCAGGATCGTGGGAACCAAGAGCCTGTTGTTTGGTAGGGTCTTCACAAAGATGTAAATAAACACAGAAATTTGGGCGACGAGGCCAACGAGGTGGCGCATCCACAGGGCATTATCCTCCATGGAGAAGGCAGTTATGTTGTCGGGACCCCCCAGGTGGACCAGAAGGAAAGCTGCCCAGAACGCCAGGACATCAGGAGGGACCTGTGCTTCATTCGAGTTCCGGCACCCGGCATTCGAGATCAGTCCGAATGCAAACGTTGCGGCCCAATCAGATAGAAAGTAAGCAGACCAGACCGCGAATATGACGAAGCGGTTGGACGTCCTCTGCCGTTGACGGGCAAAGATGGTGAGAAGTACTTGCATGCAGAGGCTAAGAATCATGAAACCCCGAATATTCCACGTGTTCCATCGTTTCTGCAAGGCCGCTGCTATGAAGGCATAATCCATGGCTTCAGAGGGGGAGGGCGAAGACTAAGAAGGGGGATGGGACTTGGACGCCTTTGGTTAAGCAAGAGCGGACAATCCAGTACGTGAGATTTGACTAAATAAGAAGATGGCCCAATCTGATAGTAAGTAGGAAGACCAAACGACGAATATGATGATGCTGTTGGATGTCTTCTGCCTTAGATGAGCGGTGAATGTATGTATGAGCTGCATACAGAGAGAGGCTAAGGATCACGAAGCCTCGGTCGTTCCACGCATTCCACAAGTTCTGGACGGCCGCTGGGTATAAAGCTCGATTCCATCGAAGAAGTTGGGTGGTGTGGTATGTGGGTATCAGTTATTGGGATACTGCAACACAAGTCCGATGATGAATTTATAGGAAAAATTAGGACAATTAACAAAAAGAAGAAGAAATACTTGCATTCATCCGGACGCCAAGAACAAACACTTTGGTCGGTCACTTTCGTCCTCCATCTTCACACGCAATTCCCGACAGCTTCATTGACAAGTCTGAAAAAGTTCTTCACGACTTGAGAGGATCCTCCTCCTCATCCAACTCCGGTCCCATTGAAACCCCTTTGAGAGAAAAACAAACAAGCAAATAGAAAGAACACTGAAAATTATAAAAAAATATATAAATACTGATTGAAAAAAAAAATCATTTGCAAAATATGTATTTTTTTGGATTCCTTCACTGAGTCCCAGACTTTTTAAGGATCAAATTGTAATTCTAAGTAAACTCTCAAAACCAAATGCCCCAGCGACTAAAATAAAATACCATAACTAGTCACAGACAAAAAATTGTTGTATTAAAATACGTAGAGGGCTCTATCTCTAGTCACAGACGAAACACGTGATTCCTCTTATTCGATCTTTAAAGAATGACGTTTGTAGATGGTTCTGAACTCTAGTAGAATTTTAGCAGAAAATCGGGATGAAATATTGATGAAGTCGTCGGGCTAATGGGCATGATTCGACAGAGCTTTGATAGCTTGATGAAGTCATCAGGGTTTTTGGGCATGATCTGACAGAAAGAACTACACGTTGCTGAAGAACTTCGGCGAGCAGTAGGTGGCGAAAGTCATGTGTGTATTGTGTGATGTGTTATTCCTTGAAGATGTCTCTATTTATAAGTCTCCGAGGCTACTCCGAGTCTCCGATGTCTCTATTTATAAGTCTCTATTTATAAGTCTCTATTTATAAGTCTCCTAGCGTCGTTCTCGGTAATCGGTCGAGGTCACGCAGAAAGAAAGTCGATTTTAAGTAAAAACGAAAAACAAAAAAAAAATTCAGGGTTACCGGTGATAATAAATGAAAATATTGACTCATGCTAGAAATGAAAAAGGAGAAAGAAAATGGATTACAAGTATTAGAAACGAAATGGGAGATGAGGGTAATGGTCCCACCCAACCACCAAAGAAATTGTCGTTTAGTAAAAAGAGAAATGCTACAATCTCCCATGTCATTTGGTGGAAGATAATTCAAAAGTTTTTCAAAGTCAGGGGAGGATCATTTTCCTTGTCAGAAAGTGTCGGTTAGTGTACGGAAGTTTGAAGATATCGAGGATAGTAAAGCAAGCTACGTAAATTCGCCAACTCCTTACAAATTGTCTTTATAGTGGGACCCTTCACTTAATTGCTTGCTTTTAGGTGTAGGAAAATTCCGGCACGATTTGTAACATTGCTCAGAGCCAGATTCGTGACTCCGGAATCCCGACACGATTTCTAACAATTTAGCGGTGGAAGATAATTAAAAGAGATTTACAAAGTTAGGGTAACATTTCTATTATTTTTCTTAGGGTCCGATTATTATTCATTCATTTGGATTTTACCTAAGGCTGCATTTCTCACTCATAAGGGTCACTATGAATTTTTGGTTATGCCATTTGACCTTACCAATGCTCCCTCTACATTTCAGCACCTTATGAACTCTATATTCAGACAATATTTGAGGAAGTTTGTACTGATATTTTTCGATGACATCTCGATCTATAACAGGAGGTTGGCTGATCATGTGTACCATGTTAGAACAATATTGGAAATCCTAAAGAATGACATCTTATATGCCAAGATGTCTAAATGTGTTCTTGGAGCAAATGAGGTGGAATATAAAAAAGAGGGGTTCAAACTGATCCCAACAAGATCAAAGCTATGGAGAATTGGCCATTCCAAAGGACGTCAAGGAGTTGAGAGGTCTCCGTGGACTAACGGGCTATTATAGAAAATTTATCCAAGGGTATGGTATTATCAGCAAGCCTCTGACAAATTTTCAGAAAAAGAATGCACTTCGGTGGGATGACTCAGCTACGGTCGCTTTTCAAAAGTTGAAAGCAGCTATGAGCACAGCCCCGGTATCAGCTCTTCCAAACTTTGATGCAGAATTTATAATAAAAACAGATGCATCAGCCACGGGTATGGGAGATGTCTTGATACAAAATGGCCACCCAATTCCGTATATCGGTATAGCATTCTCACAGAAAATGCAGGGTAGCTCAACACATGAAAAAGAATTGATGGCAGTAATATTGCAGAGGAGAAATGGAAACCATACCTTACTGGGAGACATTTTGTGATAAACATTGATCGTTTCAGTTTGAAATACTTATTGAAACAAAACATTACAACTTCTTTTCAAAGCAAATATCTTCCAAAGTTGTTAGGTTTGGATTATGAGGTGGTGTGTAAAAGCAGTTAAAAAAAATGCAGCGAGAATGCAAGGGACAAAACTTATGACAATGTTATTGTCTCAAATAAATACAGATCTTAAGTTGCAGATACAAGAGACTTGTCAGAATGATGAATATCTTAAGCATGTCACTGCACAATTGCAGAATGGGGTTGTTAAGCCGCATTATTCTTGGAGTCAAGGAGAGTTAAGGAGGAAGGGCGTGCTGGTTGTTGGTAGCAGTGATACGTTGCGAAGGAAGATTATTTCCCTATTACATGTTACACCCAGAGGGGGACCCTTAGGCACGCAAGCAACTACTAAGAGGATTACTGACTTGTTTTACTATAAGAGGTTGACAAGGGATGTTAGGAATTATATAAGAAACTGCAGTACATGTCCGCAATATAATCCGATCAGTAGATACATCATGTAATCCGATCGATAGTATCTTACTGTATCTTCTCTTCCAGTATGCATCACCGACATGTCCCTCCGTGTTGATGCAGATCTCGGTGGAAATGTGCCATATTAAAAGGGTATTCTCGTACTCGAAGTCCTTGATGTAAGTCATCAAGTCATGACAGTTGCTTTCTTCAAGCGCCCGATCCCCCATCGCTTCATATAATTCTCTCATTCTTGCTGCAACGAAGAGACCTGTGGCGTTTCCCTTAATGTCCACGCATACAGAGTTCCACAGGGAGTGATCAAAGTCTTCTCTGGACATGCGCCTCTTTCCGACCAGTTTGTTCCATATAAGACCTGTTTAACATTCAAGCATTGATCTGTAAACCAGAACAGGAGGAATTTGAGACACAATTAGTCGTAGACGAGTTTTACTTTTACCTAGCTTCTGACCTCTTTTTGGCGAGCACTGATTGAAGCAATGGGACAGCATATTCACATACCGGTGGAGATGCCCCCGACAAGTTCTCCTCCAACAAAATCTAGACCATGACGAGAAGAGAACGCAACCATGAACAAATAGTTGTTGTTGAACGTATCTGCCACTGCCATTCTATATATACATTCAGAACTCTACTTCAACGGGAACCGGTCGCGGATGCGGCTGAGAGCCATCAACATCCATATGATAGTGATGGCTTCACCGCCTTGGCTCAGCAGTCGGACATGTGACTCAGCTCTGCAATGGCCGGCCGCATATGATAACAGCTCCACCCACACCTCAAAAATGACCTCCCACCTATTGTCCTTTTCCCTAAGTAGCTGGACCAAACTGCACGAATCCCTCAACACTGAGTACACGTGATTGTTCCCTTCCATGGCGGGTTCGATGATGATGGTGTGATTGTTCTCGTCGATGGCAGGTTCGTTGAGAATGGAGAGATTATTCTCTTTCATGGTGGGATTGTTCTCTTCAATGACTGGTTCACTAATATCGGAGCTATTGTCCTCCTTGATGGCCGGTTCAATGATGATGGACTGATTGTTTTCTTCACTGACTTGTTTCTCAAGAATCGACTCACAGAATCTGCGGATGTTCAGAGCCCCAGACTCCCTCCCTAGCTGCTTCAACTCGTTGCAGGTGTCTTCGTACCTAATGTGGCTGATGCCAGCCACCGCAGATATCAACTTCGGTTGCTTCACTAGAAGGTACATCATGTAATCCGACAATTTCTTGCTGGATGTCATCTTATCAACATTGCCGATGTCAGCTTCCTCTCCCCTGATGTTGAAACAGATCTCAGTAGCAATGTGCCATATTAAAAGGGTGTTGCCGTACTGGAAATCCAGGCAACCACTTCAAAGACACCAGCTGCGTTTTCCTTAATGTCCTCTAATACAGGTTTCAACAGAAAGGCAGTGAAGTCAGTCCAGTTTGCTTCTCTCAGCCCAGGCTGTATGTTCCATATAAAACCTGTTGTCGTAGAAGCATCGATCAGTCAACCGATACACAAGGAATTCTAGGGATAGGTAGTTGAAAACAGACATTACCTAGGTTCTGACATTTTCTCGGAGTGCGCTGTTTGAAGCAATGGCGCAGCATATTGAAAGAGACCTGCTCCTCCGACCATAGCCAAATGATGAGGTGGTGGATAGCCGATTTCGTTATAGATACATTCCTCCCAAGCACGACAAGATACATTCCTTCCCATTTAGAAATCTCAAAAGAGATCTCATTAACATCCTTGTGTTAGCTATCTGAATAACAAAAGCTCCCACAAAAAGTGCACATGTGATTGCTCGGTCGACTCCACGAAACGCGTGCTTATCTGCAAGGCAGAACTAAATGAAAGCCACCAAGGTGCTGCGATTGGTGATTGCACGAGCCATCTTTCCTAGTCTGGAACTGGACGCCTTTATTCTCGTATAGAAAAGTTCATATATGAAGGTCTGTGCATCCGAGAGGAGGGATCTTGTGCGATGAGGATCAGCGTCAAAGATCCAAGCCCGGGCCTTGTTACATTCCTCAAGATCTGGCACGGCATCAATGATTAGGCACTTGATTATGCGTTCGGGGATGTCTTTCCCCAATCGTTTCTCGGTTTTCATAATATTCTTCTTCAGGTTTTCCAAGGTTTCCAGATACAGCCCCCGGATCCTCTCCCCGTAGTTAATAGCACCAGCCACGGATATCAGGATCGTAGGAAACAGGAGCCTGTTGTTTGGGAGCGTCTTCACAAAGATGTACATGAACACAAAAAGCTGCGCAACGAGACCAACGAGGTGACGCATCCACAAGGCATTGTCCTCCAAAGAGAATGCGGTGATGGTGTCGGGACCGCCCAGGTGGACCAGAAGGAAAGCTGCCCAGAACGCCAGGACATCAGGAGGGACTTGGGTATCGTTGTTTTCTAAGCTCCGGCATCCGGCATTAGAGATCAGCCCAAATACAAACATTGCAGCCCAGTCAGCCAGTAAGTAGGCGGACCAGACGGTGAATATGATGGAGCAGCTGGACGTCCAGTGCCTGAAAGGGGCAACGATGGCGAGAAGTAGCTGCATCCAGATGCTAAGTATCATGAGACCCCGGATATTCCAAAAGTTCCATTGGTTCTGCAAGGCCGCGGCTATGAAGGTATAATCCATGGCCTCAGAAGGGGGAGGGCAAAGACGAAGAAGGAGACGAAACACGGACCAACGAATATAGATTGAGCAAAAATGGAAATGAGAGCATACGTTCCTGTTTTTAATTCGGACCACACAGTAGCAGATGCCTTTCCCCGACATGGTCCGACGCCATTATTGACTTGTCCTCCTCCTCCTCCCTCTTTCTCTCCCCAAAAGGACCTTCCCCACTTTCTCATCCAGTCTTGCTATGTCGCCCATCCACCATAATTTTAAAACAATTATTATTATTTAATTATTTCTCAGAGGTTGCTTTCAACAATCTTTCTTCAGTCATTTTGGCCGAGGCGGCTTTCCGGGATGATTCCTCCCTTTAATCATTTGAGTCTGGTTTAGTTTGAAACAGAACGACCAAGCCTTTTTCTTCTTGACTGGTGATGGTTTGTCCCAAATATTATATATATAATATATCTTACAAAGTATATAAATAAACAAGAGACCTAGTAATATTATCTGGACATGTTATGAGTTATTATAGGTCAGAGGAGGGTAGTAGAAGGTAGATGCAGGACTTGTAGGTTTCTGTACTACTAAGCGGGGATATTTGGTACAGGACCTTTGGAGCCTCTTTCCAAACGAAGGATCGTGTCTATTGATTCGCTTTCTGATATTAGTTTCTGCTGTACGAATCAACTGCAGAACTTTTGTGTCAGAAAGTAAATGTTACATGGAGGTTTTATAGTGGTTCGGCAACCGCCTACATCCATTTTTTTCCCAAGCCGGATGAGTTTCACTTAGAATCCCTCTGGTTGGGGATCACATGGCAACTCCACACAAATACGTAGCAGCCCTACACAAGCAGACAATGCCTCTGTCCTAGGTTGGAATTTCCCTCCGAAGGCTCTACGACCTGCTTGGCTCCTCACCAAGACTTCCTCTTGCTCATCGCCCCTCTAAGACTTCCAGAAGCAGACAGTACCCCTCAGGCATCTCCCTAACATGCAGCAAACATCACCCCTTCTGCAGAACTACCGATGTCAGTGTCTCACCATAAATCTCCCAGACACGGCTCTTCTTTTGCTCATTGGCCTGACATGTATACACCCCGACTCCTCCCTAAGCCTGATGCACGTCCGTCACGCCACAGTTCAGCCAAATCCCTCGCGATCTCCCTCACGTTCGGCACAGCTTACACCCTAGACACCAGTTTCTGTACACACAAATAAACCGGTTACAAACAAACTAATGTCAGTACCTCTTTGTGTTCCCCTGAATGTGGTCCTTCTCCTGCTCACTATCCTGACATGTATACACCTCGACTCCTCCCTAAGCTTGATGCACGTCCGCCACGCCAGGGTGCAGCCAAGTCCCTCGCGACCTCACTCACGTCCAACACAACTTGCACCCAAGACACTAGCCTTCTATAACCGAATGCTCAACCCCGATCTCTCAAGATCTCATTTACTTATATTGAGGGTCTCACACAGTCTTACACATTTTTCCACTGTAATACCTCAAATTAATGTGTAGGCCGCAAGTAATCACCTTAGCCCCGTAATAAACCCAATATTCATTTCCCTTTAAAATGGCCAAAGCCCAATTACAACTCAGAGTTCAAAGCCCAACATTTGAAATGGCCAAACCCCAAGCCCATACGACTTCAAGATCTATTTTACACAAAAATAATAATAATAATAATAAATAAAAAATCATAATATGACAACAACAATAATAATAATAATAAATAAAAATCATAATATGACAACAACATCAAAGTGCTTGGTGAGGTCTGCTGCCATGATGATGGGAGGTCAGAGCAACCATCTTCCGCAGATGTTGCCAGGGAAGGCGGCCGCAGCTGCAGCGGCACAGACGAATTTATCGAATTTGCCGAGACAGAAAGCTGGATTAATATCAAGCACCCAATTTCACGCTGGCAATTCGGCTGTCCCAGCTTTGCAAGAGATGCAGGCCATGGGAATGATGGGATCGATCAACTTGAGTTCTCCCTTAAGAGTTAATGGTTCAAAGTCTACAGAGGACATCATGTCTAATATGCCTCAGAACGAACAAACTTCTATGATCCACAATAATCTGTCACAGCAACGGTTAAAGCAAATGCCAAGAATGTCCGGACCAGGCTCACCTTTCTTACGTCTTCAGCAGCAGCAAGCCCTGCCGCACCAGCAGCAGAATAATAGCGGCATGAGTAGCCAGCAACCAAAGCAGACCAAACAGCACAAACGTAGCTTTCCAGTCACAGTACACGCACCTGTATCACAAGCCATGCTTGAGTTGCATTGCCAACAGCAGTAGAGCTTGCCCATGTGATGGCTACGTAGTTACAGAATCAGATTCTAAGCTGCCTACCGGGTCAAACAGAGCACTGGCGGAGGCTATTTGGAAAGTACCTGTGCATTGCTCTACCACGGGAGTGGATGCACTTGGCAAGGTCGATCATCGGGCTGCCTAAATCATTGTCCCGGTTGTGCATTCAGAAGCTCTCCCGTTGTTTGCAACCGACGCGGAATACAAATTGTCCACTATCAAGCGTGTGAACATGCACAAACCTGTCCTGGCGCCCAAATACAACCACCTGCTGAAAATTCTCAACTTGCTGGGGTTGTAAGTGCTACAGACCAGAGACTTCACATTGTGATGCCTGGACCCATGTGAAATCCTCAAATTACAAATGTCCAAGTGCCGATAGCTGTCAGATTGCCCGCGACTCCGTTGGTGTCCAATGATAGCAGTCCAAACATTATCACATTATCAACAGAGAAACAAAAAGGGAGGGGGTCTGACAGAGGGAATCGCCAATCCTCGCTGAACAGTGGAACCAATAAAAGGAGAAATCGCATAATCATTACCTTGAATCCAAGGACGCCAATAATTTGTATGATCAACCTGCAATCAGGGAACCAAACGTAGTAAGACAAGACTTCACAAAGCCTACCAAAATAAAACTCAGCCTAAACCAAAGGAGGCCGAGCAAGATAAAGAAAACAACCCAAATCAAGAGCCCAAAGTAGCTCAGCCCACAAAGCAAACCCACAAGCCACAAGCCCATTACAAAGCAGCCCAAGGCCTAAGTCTTTTACACCCACAACACAGCCCAAACCAAAGGAAGGGATCATCACTTACCTGCAATCCCCGACAGAATCCTGCTCTTACGCGTCCATAGTTGCAGGCTGCCACCTCCCACGTTTCCATCCTCAGGAAAATCACCTGACCGACGTCCTAGAGCGATCTTGTCTCCTAACGGTCCGTTTTCTCAACCAGAAACGGACCAGAAGGGAATTGAATGGAAACTAGGGAAAGAAACATAGGAGAAGGAACGAGTTTGAACGAGAGGAAGTGGAAACCAAAAGGAGGAACCAGAAGAGAGGGAGGATATAAGAGGGAGGAGAATTCACATTTTTGAGGGGGGGTCAATAGAACAGTTAAAAAAAAGACTCACAAATTCTGGGGAGGGATTTTTCTTCATTCTTCTCTAGGAAAGGAGCAGGGGGATTGACGAAGTAATCGTCTCTCTCCCTTCTTCCTTCACTGCTTCCGACAGCCGACATGCCTCGATAGCTGCCTCTCGCCATCCCAGCTCTTCAGCCATCCCTTCACCAAGGTAAGAAGAAGGCATCATGTAAAACTCCCCCCCTCAGTGACCGACCCAGATAGGACCACGAAGACTGTCATACCTCTGGATGCAGCAACCTTCCACCCCCCCCTGAATGCAGCTACTTCAAAACGACGCTCCAACACTGATCTTGGCTTCATCAACCGTCGCTGGTGACGACGGACGACCATCCACAGCAACGCAAGGGCGCCTCCAAGTGCCAGAACTCGTGCCGTCTTCGATCATCTCAAATCCTGGGATTCCCGTGATTACAACAAAATCCTTCAGGTGACCTCTTTCCTCTGCTCTCAGTTTTAATAGGTTGGACTCTATTTTTCTTTGACGGCCTTGCCTTCGGACAGGCTCATCAGTAGCCTCAGCGTCATCCCAAGAAGGATGCCGTCTCCACCTCCTCAACCTCTGTTCTGACGAGTCTACATCAGCTGCCCGTCTCCGACGTTCCTGAAGTTAAGAATAAACCTATCTCCCGGCGCCCTCAGCGACGGCGAACTTGCGCTACTCCCTACTGCATCGCCCGGCAATCGTCGCCGCCTCAACCGCGAGATCGACGTCCTTTGCTATACAGCCCTCTTCCCTATGGTGATGGCGCAGCGGCTCCTCGGGGTCCTCCAGGCATTCTCAGAACCAACGACGACGGTAGCTCATCCCCCATGACACCCTCCTCGACCGGCGACAACCCCGCAGCGGCGTCCTCGGTGTTAGAAATCGTGTCGGGGTTTTCTTCACCTAAAAGCTAGTAATTAGGTGAAGGGTCCCAACCCTATATATGCATTGGCCCAGGCCTTTCTCTATCCGGTGTAGGACTATTTCCCAACACCACCCCGTAATTCCACATCGGATTTTTGACCCTATATATGCATTGGCCCAGGCCTTTCTCTACCCGGTGTGGGACTATTTCCCAACACTCGGCGACCTTCAAGACCAGCGGCGGCTCCCCACCTCAGCTTCCCCCGGCGCCCGCGGATTCCACAGCGGCAGGACAACCTCTCCCGGCGCCCCCAACCTACGGCGCCACCGGATCCAACCACCTCTGACCGAGCCAGCCTCAGATCCGAAGTCTCCTCCCCAGCGTCTTCCACAGCGGCATGACTACCTCTTCCCCGGCGACCCACAACTCGGTGCGAAGCCGCAGAGAGATCTCCCTGGGCGTTGGCGATTCCGGCGGCCTCACCACCTCCAGCTTCGGCGACCTCCGACCCACGGGCTCCCGTCTCCTCAACACCCCTAAACCCCAACGACAACAGCCTACCCCTCATCCTTGGCATCCCCAAATCACAGCGACCACACGGATCCCGACCATGGCAGCCTCGGAGGCCTTCATCTTCAGCAGCGATGGCCTTCGAGTTCTTCTTCCCGGTGAAGACTCGGCCCTGGATCCTATTTACCCATTTCGATCGAAAACAACTTCGTTGGAGTGGAGTGGCGTGGAGGTACCCGAAATCAGACCGGTCAAATGGCTGCCAAAGAGGTAAAGACGTCCTTATTTCTTTTAAATGTCATTTTAGCAACGTTAGTTTTCTCGGATCTGAATATAATAATCCTTTACATTCTACAAGGTTTTAATGATAGTAAAGTGATTTACTAATAAATTTGTCTATCTGCTAGGTTGATTTGTTACTGTTAAATACGTAGGTTTTTTTTTACACGAAGTTTAAAAGATTTCATGTCGTTTGAATTTCGTCAATTAATAGTCTAACTTTTGGTTTTGCATTATTAACCTCTTTCTCCTCTTGTTTTATATGTAAAATGCGTTGAAATTTTCCGGGTATCTTCGACAAGGCACATCGAATGGACATCTTCGACCAAGACGGTAAGACAAGCCTTACCTTTCTCGATTTAATCAAACTTCATTAGAATTCGACGATATTAATCACACTTACATTTTTCCTTGCATGTACACTGAGCATACAATTTCGGAAGATCAATTCCAAGAAAATTTCGAAGATTAACTTGAAGGCGTGCGTATCAAACCGCGTGGATCCGCCCCGGCCTAAAAACCGCGAGCTTGAAGATAAAGCGGCCCCAACCTTCAATCTAAGGTACAAAGGGGAGGTGCGGGCCTCCCTGAAATTTTTTATTCAATTCACTTGTAACGGATTGCGGGCCCAAGTGCATAGGCCCGCAATCACCGCCCTTCATCGCCCGTTTTTATCTAAATACTTGCTTGTGAATGCGCGCATGTCTAGGCACTTGGGTTTTACGTCGCATGCTTTGTTTTAATCAAACAAACCTAAATTCGGGTCCAACGCCCGTTAAAACGTCGATAAAAGTCCGCCACACTCCCGGATCGGGTCCAACACCCGTCAATCAAAAGTTAAAACTTTTAGGACAAATAGCCACCCTTTTCGCATGTGGTAGAATATTAAGGTTAGTAAATAGGAATCCCCGAACCCAAACTCTGATTTTTCCGACTTAAAATCACATTTTTAAACTAAGTCGGTGGCGACTCCGAATAAGTTTTCCAAAGTTAAAACTGAACTCATCTACCATATTTTTCGGAGCCATTTAGGATGAGATGACGGCAGACTCGAGCCGCTCCTTGGGCCCTTCCCCAAAATTCGTAAATGAAGCCTTAACGCAGCGTTTCGCTTGCCACCTTCAGGTGATTGACGAAACGTCCCGCAGACCTGTTCGCAAATCAAGGGAAGGCTCAACCCAGGAGCCCCTTTTCGTAGTGTCCGGCGTTCGAGCCACAACGCCGACCGGATTAGGCCTCGGGGGAGCGGGCCCGGATCCTCGGGCTTGTCGGAACAGCCGTCGCACGCTGCTAGGTCTTTTTCCAAACTAACAAGAAAACCTATCTTGTACAAAATACAAGAACATTAATTTACGGACCGAAGATCCTGCAAAAAGATGACTGAAGATCCTGCAAAAAGATAGAAACATATGTCAGCCAAATATTTCGTTTCCTCTCTTCTAGAGACGCTCCATATCAAATTAGGATCAATCATTCTATGTGGAGATGATTGTGTTCAGGATCCCAAAGAGATAGAGCTTGCAGAAAGATATGACCGATATGCTCCGTCAAGCTTCTGTATATGGAAATATTGATTTCCATAAATCGGCAGCCTTCTGTATACAGAAAGACACATGTTAAATGTGTCCATATTTAGATTGGCTCGTCCTTTGCCATGATTCATAATGAATCTAGACGTGTTGAGGTGCAAGTGGACGTGTTGGGGTGCAAGAAAAAAGGTTAGTTAACCGTTGGATAATCCCAGATCAATCTTAAGAACCTTGCACATAACTTTCCATATTTAAAGTGATTTGTTCCCTTAAAGGGAATATATCCACTATCATGGAAATAAATCATCAATCAAATAGTTTTAAATCTTTTTTATTCACGTAATATATCATAGAATATATTTAATTAATCAAATGAGTAATTAAATAATTTATGGTAATCAAATAGGTGACAGAAAGTGTACTATCGTACGGACTGCCCCTGTAGGTTAACATTCTACAAACTGGTAGCAATTTACCTTCTTCACTGTAGAAGTTTACCTTTTATATGACATCATCAAAACCATACAAAAAAATAAAAAATTATATGTGAAAATTAGAGTGCGAGGTACAGACATACGTCAATACAGTGTTGACGAGGTTCATTACATGCTTGAGGGTATGGGCAATGAAGGCAAGACTTAGGAACACTCCATGAGCGACATTGGTGAAGAAGGTAGGAATAGACACACCAATCAGGGGGGACCTGCGCGCCATTGTTTTCCGAGCTCCGGCATCCGGCATTCGAGATCAGCCCAAAAACGAACATTGCAGTCCAGTCAGCTAGTAAGTAGGCAGACCAGACGACGAGTATGATGAAGCGGCTGGACATCCAGTGCCTGAAAGGGGCAACGATGGCGAGAAGTACCTGCACGCACAGGCTAAGGATCATGAAACCCCCGATATTCCACGTATTCCATTGGTTCTGCAAGGTGTACGCGCGCCTTCCGGCCTAGCACGCGCGCGGCGGTTCGGACGACCCGAGGATCCGGGCCCGCTCCCCTAGAGTCTTCCGGTCGGCGTCGCGACTCGAGCGTCGAACGCTGCGGAAAAGACCAGGGTGGTCCCTCCTTCGATTCCTGACCGGGTCTGCCCAGACTCTTCGCCGATCGTCTCTATGCTCCTTAAGAGGCGACGGGCGAAAAGAAGCGCATGGCCCGAGGAGGAAGCTTCAGGAGGTTCCAAGAGCGGCTCGTGTCGTCAGTCCCTCATCCAAAATGACTTCGTAAAATGTGTTGTTGTTTAACCTAGGTAAACTATTACGGAGTCGCCACCGACTTAATTATAAAAGCTTGGTTTAAGTCGGAAAACCAGAATAGATTCGGGGATTCCTAATTACTAACTCTTACATCTAAACATGTGAAAAGGTGGCGTTTGCTCCCAAAAAGTTTGCTTTTGATTAACGGGTGTTGGACCCGATTCGGGCTTTTGGGCCCGAACTCATGTTTATTTGCTTTGCAAACAGCATGCGACGATAAACCTATGGGCCTAAGGCATGCGGACAGACACAGACAATTATTTAGATCAAAGTGAGCGGGGAAGGGTGGTGATCGTGGGCCTATGCACTTGGGCCCACGACCCGTTACATGTGGGCTTAAATAAAAATTCGGGGAGGCCCGCACCTCCCCTTTGTACCTTTAATGAAGGTTGGGGCCGCCTGGAGCATTTCCACTATGGTCCATCGTGCATCATCTTGAAGTTGGAAAACGGAGGCAAACGATGTGAAGTGTTTGAACCCGCCGACCTTCAATATGTCCCGAACGTCACTCGAATTACCGAGATTGCATTTTCACATGCGAAAACGTCAAGATAGAAAAATGATTAGTAAATAATAATATGTACTTGATAAACGCGAGGATTATATCAATGACAACAAACAAGTTCAAGACATGATGGAAAATCATGCGTAATTAAAGATTCTCAACCGCGGCAGCTTTGGTACCTTTCAAACAAACATATATAATTTTCTGCTCAATTCATGAAAATGCACATATTTATACTTGAAAGAAAGCTCTTTAAGTCAATAATTCAATAGTTCAAGTTTCAAGTTAATCTAAGGTCTGTAACGAAAGTTATGAACGAAAGAGTGAGATGTCCACATGCAGATCCGAGCTCCGACAGTTTTGCTGCCTCTCAAAAAAACGTGTATAACTTTTAGCACAGTTCATGAAAATAAGCTTACTTATACTCAAAATAAAGCTCTTGAAGTCAGGCATCTAATGGCATAAGTTTTAGGTCAATACGATTTTCAGAAAGAAAGTTATGAGTAAAAGAGTGGACTGCCGACATGTAGATCCGAGCCTAGAAGTCCTCGGATTCTTCGAAAACACTCCATTCATATATAAATGCCATGTCATTTTAAAACCACTAAAAAATTGTGCTTGAAACATCATATACAATTAGTGTGATATGTCTAGAGTATATTTGAAGTTCGACGTATGGCAAAAATGCAAACGGTCATGTCCAAAAGTGCGAAACTCGGTTGTTTATAATCAATTCAATATTTTATTCGAAACTCCTAGGTTAGGGACTCAAATTTAACTTGGTTGGTGTCCTTAAAACCGTATTTAAGTTAGGAATCAAATGAAAGTGGTTTCGCATGATTCCGATAAGCACACAGAAAGATATACCTCAAAAACCGAAGGTTGCGCAAACTGATCCGAAATATGCTTGGACTTACCGAGCTATTTTGGCTCGATGAGAGAGCTGCAACGTATCCCAACATGCTAGGACATATGAAGGGAAGGGAATGTGAGAGTCGTGGCCTATTTGTGCGACCACAGGATGTCTTCGGGAGTTGGTTCTCGGCTGTCCAATCCTTGTCACTGCGCAAACAAGAAAACGTCAAAGCAAAAGGGAGCCTTCCGGCAAAGCTACGAGGCTACGAAAGGTGGTAATTGAAGTCCTCCTCGTCTTTGGACGAGGGAGGGCAGATCCTAGATGCCGGAGAGAGAAGGCCTCGAGCATGGAGACGGCGAGGGGAGGACGTCGGAGGTTGTCCGGGGTCGCCGTTGTTTCTTTTTGCCGCAGCCGTCGACTTGTGAAACCGGAACGTGTCCTCCGCGGTTAGGCTGGTCGGGGGGGCCTCCATTGCTCCACGAGCTTACCTTGATCGAGAGGCTCGTCGGGTGGAGAGGGGAGGCTCGAAGAACGCTTGGAGGGGGAAGCTTTTTTGTGTGTATATTCCTCCTTTTTTTTGTGTGTGTGTGTGTGTCTCCCTTCTATATAGGAAAGTAGAATTAACATAACGTTTGCAAGTTGAAACGTCTGAAAGGGGGAAGCGTTTCAATCTATCCCTGCATCTTCTGTAACGTGTGGATGTGTCCTCATTTAGGAAAGAAATTTAATGAATGCAATTAAGGGAATCAAAAGGAATATTTTTTTTGAAAAATAAAATAGGAAATGAGATTTGAGGTATTACAGTTTGCCCCTCCTTGGGAGGAAATCTGAAAAGATTTTCTCACAAGGATATCATAAATACCTCAAATTATGTTTTGGGGTCATCTTTGGCCAACATGTATCCTGAGAGCTCATCAAAAGGATCATTAGCAATGATAAAGATTTCATGAGACACAAGGTAATCAAGCTTGTATGATTACGACGTTTATGATTTCTCACTAAAGACTTGCTTCTGAATGAGATAGAAGAAGAAGTTTTTGATTCCTCACAGAGTTTATTCTTACTTCTGAAAAGTATCTAGGTGGATTTGCAGAATTCCTTTGACTTGGATGCTCATGTACTAGTCGAAGGAGACTTTGCCTGGGTTGTAATGTGGTTTTGGTATAAGGCCTTTAGACTAAAGTTTTAAATTCCTTGTTTGAAAGAAGGAGTCTAAAGACATCATCGGAAGCTATTTGACCATAGAGTTTTCACTGTTCAAACAAATTCTCCATCGTTCAGACAGCTCGCCAGTTTATGCATTCCGTTGGGGATGAATGATTGGCTTACTTGTAAGTGCTGATGATCCGCTTTGGGAATATGACACCTTTGCTTTTGCGACCGTCAATGTCGGCCCTGGTGCTTTATTATGCTCTTTTGACTTTCATTTTTGCGCTTTGCTTTTGAAGAGTTCGGTCTTTGCGCTAATTCTGCTTTTTCTTTGTTGAATCGTAGGGATTTGCACTGCTTTCTTTCTCTTGTCAGTTTATTGATCTTCTCTTGGGGATGCTTTGGACTCCTTGGGAATAGAAATTCCATCCTTGGGGGCGACTTACTGGGGAGCTCGACCGTTGATGGTGCCTCTTCGCTTGAACCTTGAGGAAGTGTTGCCTCTATGGTTCGTTGCTTCCGGTTTCTAACTACAAGATCTCCTTTAACCTCAATGTGAGGTGGCCTTTAGACTCGTTTGGAATAGTGTATATAAAGAAACTTCAAATTTGGCTCGAAAGGGGTTAGCAATGGTCAATTTTTGTGTTTATGGTAGAGAAGAAGTGCTCGATCTCATCCCAGTTTGACCATCCTTTGTCAAAGGATTCGTTGTCCTCCCGGATCTTTGAGTGTGAACCCTCATAGTGTTTGCACTCATCACTCAGGGGTAGGTGTTTAGGAGTAGGTTCGCCTTCTCCGTTCTCACTCAGAAACATTTTCTTTGTCCAAAAATCTTTTCAAATTGTATGCAAATGGACACACAAATGCTCAAATAGGTTCAAGTACGCAAACCTCTTTGGAGACTTCATACTAAAGTGATGTTCTTATGCAAGCTTCGCGAGGAAAGTGTTTATACCTTCGTGTCCCAGTCATGTTCAAGACCAACCACGATGTTGCCAGTAGTCTGTATCGTACTGTGCGGATGCCCATGTGCCTACACAGTTGACAACGAACGGAGACGGAGTTAGCTCATATACTTTACCTCTTGTTTGGGTGAATAATGTATAGTATAGTATCCGCTGGGGAAATGAGATGGATATGTCCATCTTGATAATCGATGTGATAGAAGCCAGTGTGGGAAAATGAAGGCATGACTCCATCTGGGGAATGATAAGAAATCTTGTTAGAGAGTAGTGTAGATGATACTCCCTTTCGATATGATCATCTTTAGTGACAACAAAGGCAATCTCGAAGTCTTGGCTCGAAATTTTCCACCCAACCGCCCGCGCCTTTGTCTGCAATGCAGGATGTTCATGTGCCTACACTCGCCAAAGGGCGGAGAACAAGTGAGCTCATGTAACTTGTTTCTTCTAAAGTAGGAATGCAGTTTGCTCATGTAACTTCACTTATATGAAAGGCGAAGTAGAGTTTTGATACTTCCCATTTCTATGTGTTTCGCCATTGCATCTTTGTCCGGAGGAATCAAAGGATTGACGAAGTAGTTACTCTTGTCTGACGTCTGTTGTGTAAAGAAGCTCATGTACCTCCCTTTTGTATGATTTCATCATTGCGTCTTCGTCCGATGGAATCGAAGGATTAACGAAACTGCGACAAGGCTTTGGCTCGAAGCTTTGCCGCCCTACCGCCCTCGCCTTTGCCATAGGAGTTTTGTACCATTCGTGTGAGGAGCTCTTGTACCTGCCCACGAGGCAAAGGACGTAAACGAAACGTGCTCATGTAATTTCGCTTAGTTTGATGAAGAGGGTGTGATTCTCCCTTTTCATGTGTATTGTAAGTGTTCATTGCCCCAGTTCTTTGGGGATATAAAGAAGTTCGTTGACGAAGATTGTTCTGAAGCTTTGGTTTGAAGCTTTATTGTTTGTCTTCATTGTCTGCCTAGGGCGCTCATGTAGTCTTGTTGATGACATTTGTTTTGAAGCTTTGGTTTTCACTGTTTGCTTGGGACGCTCATGTATCCCTTTCATGTAATTTGTGGTGTTGTTGATGACATGTTGCTCCAAGGCTTTGGTCCGAAATATGTTGATTGTATGTCTAGGATGTTCATGTACTTCTCCTTTTCAAGTGATTCGTTCGTTTGTCAACGGAGAATTAATCTTGTCCCAGGATAGCTTGGAGGTGATGCCCCAGGATTGCTCGGAGATATGTCTATGATCACTCAGAGATTTGCCCCTGGATCGGTCGGGGATTTGTCCCGGATCGCTTGTAGATTTATTTATGATTACTTAGAGATTTGCCCCAGGATTGTTCACGTAGTGTCGTCTTTGTTGTTTTGCCAACGAAGACCGTTTTGAAACTTTGGCTCGAAACTTTTTCACCTTACCGTCCTTGCCTTCGTCGTCTGTCTAGGATGTTCATGTACCTATAAAACAAGTCGAAGGACAAAACAAGTAAGCTCATGTAACCTGTTCTGCAGAGAAGGTATTAGTTGATGAACGAATACTCCCTTTCATGTAGATAGTCATTTTGTTAACAACGAAGGATATTTTGAAACTTTGGCTCGAAACTTTTCCACCCTGCCACCCTCGCCTTCGTCAACATGCGACAAGGGCTAAAATAAGTGAGCTCATGTAACTTATTTTTGCAAGAAAGAATTGATCAAGGAATAGATACTCCCTTTCATGTATTGTAATATCGAAGAGTGTCCACGTTGAGTATTTGTGATGGTTCTCTTCGATAAGATGATTGACTTCAGTTGAATGCCCCGGATGTGCAAAGTTGATGGTTTTTTGTGGTGCGCGTGGGCGATGACCGCAAATGTGGTGGGCGGGCTAGGGGATTGGCCGCTCATGTGGTGGGCCGAGGTGCTTGTTTTTTTGCCCATGAGTGATGCGGTGACTGACCTTCTCTTCTGTTCTTTGGTGAGAGTCGGTGGTTGAATACTGTCGGGATGACCGCTTGGGTGCCGTAAGGAATTCAAAGGGAATTGCCCCAGTCGAAGTATCCGTCGTCGTTGGGTAGACATCATGTTCTTTGGTATTTTGTAAGCTGTTGTGTGAGCCCAGACGAGACATCTTATACCTGCGAGGTAAAATGGATGTCTTGGTGTTAGCAGTTTAAATATCGATAAGTTCATCATGTATGTTTTGAACTATTGGAAGACGAATAGAGCGAATGGGAGTTTCTAATGCCAGTCGCGCTATGTGTTCGCCGTCGCTTGAAGAATCTCGTCCATGTTCATGTTTTTGTCGTTGGGATGCCGTGGATCCGACATTCGTCAAGTTCTTGTTGTTGGAGAAACGATGAGGTTGAATGAAGTGTTCATATTTGGGGGTTGATTGCTCGCAGCTGTCCTGATCTCGCGATGCCGTTGTGAATGATGGGGTTTGCCCCTTGTGCTGGATTATGTTATTGAGTTGTAAGCTGAGGAATTGTCCCTGTTTGGAATGATGTTTTCGTTGGTGCCGGTTGTGCCTACTGATGACGTTGTGAGATTGCTTCTGTTTCTTTGGAGCGGTTGTCGGATCAATAGAGGCGCGATGTTCCGACGCGTCCGTTTTTTGCATGTCCATGAACGGCTCTTTGGTTTGTCATTAGTTTTGATGTTGATGGAGATTGGCCTTTTGAAATGTAACCTCCTTGGGGGTTTTAGGTTACTGTAGATTCGGCTTTGAACCTTGGTAGTCGTTGGGTGATCTTTGGTCTTTGTTTTTTTTTTGGCTTTGTACTTTGGTAGCCGTTGATAACACTTTGGGCTCATGTCGTTGGACACACGGCTTTGGACCTTGGTAGCCGTATGGAAACTTTGGTCTTCATGTTGTTAGATGTTCGACTTTGGGCCAGGTAGCCGTCGATAAATCATTGGTATTCTTGTGCTTGTAGATTTGTAATGTCATGCTTTGTCCCCAGTCCCGTTCGAGGAGCCATGTTGGAGAATTAAACCTTGGAAGGAAAATAGAGAGAATGTTTAGATTAGTATCATGCAATAATGTAATCGATACATGATAAGTTTATATTGTTGCCCAATCGCACTCATATATGTGTATGCATTTACAAAGGAAATGCAATAATGTCATGAAACAATTATTGTAAATGATTTGTTAATTTGAAAACTGTAATTAGACAGACACTCATGTGGTTGCCCAAATGTATGATATGCAATTGGCGGTAACATTAGGTAGGGTAATAAGACAAAAGAGGCTTCTTGAAGCCCATTGTAATAAGCTCGACCCAACTGCAAAACGAGCATTGTTAGTTTTACAGTTATAGCAGACAAAACGTACCTGATACCTGTCCCTGCACAAGTAGCAGTCACTCAGTAACAGACAAATGCACGTGCGGCGTCTGGTACCTGTAGTGGGCAATCAATGCTAGACTATCGGATGAAGGTTTCTAAACCTCCCTCGGACTGAGGGAGGCGGGGCCCCGGCCAAAAACCATACCGCAAATAGCAGCAGGCTGAGCCTTTCGGTGACCCCCCTAAAAAATCCTAGCCCCGGGTTCGGGCACACCTAGATATGCCTAGGAAAGCAGTAAACAAACACAACCATGAGAACAAACAAAAGGCACCGAGCCAAGCAAGTACATGCGCAAACAAAAACTCCTCTCTGCATGTGGATTAAAAATGTAAGAGCGTTCGAAAAGAATCCACATGCAGAGTCCCCAGCGGAGTCGCCATCCGGGATGTACGCGCGCCTTCCGGCCTAGCACGCGCGCGGCGGTTCGGACGACCCGAGGATCCGGGCCCGCTCCCCTAGAGTCTTTCGGTCGGCGTCGCGACTCGAGCGTCGAACGCTGCGGAAAAGACCAGGGTGGTCCCTCCTTCGATTCCTGACCGGGTCTGCCCAGACTCTTCGCCGATCGTCTCTATGCTCCTTAAGAGGCGACGGGCGAAAAGAAGCGCATGGCCCGAGGAGGAAGCTTCAGGAGGTTCCAAGAGCGGCTCGTGTCGTGAGTCCCTCATCCAAAATGACTTCGTAAAATGTGTTGTTGTTTAACCTAGGTAAACTATTACGGAGTCGCCACCGACTTAATTATAAAAGCTTGGTTTAAGTCGGAAAACCAGAATAGATTCGGGGATTCCTAATTACTAACTCTTACATCTAAACATGCGAAAATGTGGCGTTTGCTCCCAAAAAGTTTGCTTTTGATTAACGGGTGTTGGACCCGATTCGGGCTTTTGGGCCCGAACTCATGTTTATTTGCTTTGCAAACAGCATGCGACGATAAACCTATGGGCTTAAGGCATGCGGACAGACACAGACAATTATTTAGATCAAAGTGAGCGGGGAAGGGTGGTGATCGTGGGCCTATGCACTTGGGCCCACGACCCGTTACATGTGGGCTTAAATAAAAATTCGGGGAGGCCCGCACCTCCCCTTTGTACCTTTAATGAAGGTTGGGGCCGCCTGGAGCATTTCCACTATGGTCCATCGTGCATCATCTTGAAGTTGGAAAACGGAGGCAAACGATGTGAAGTGTTTGAACCCGCCGACCTTCAATATGTCCCGAACGTCACTCGAATTACCGAGATTGCATTTTCACATGCGAAAACGTCAAGATAGAAAAATGATTAGTAAATAATAATATGTACTTGATAAACGCGAGGATTATATCAATGACAACAAACAAGTTCAAGACATGATGGAAAATCATGCGTAATTAAAGATTCTCAACCGCGGCAGCTTTGGTACCTTTCAAACAAACATATATAATTTTCTGCTCAATTCATGAAAATGCACATATTTATACTTGAAAGAAAGCTCTTTAAGTCAATAATTCAATAGTTCAAGTTTCAAGTTAATCTAAGGTCTGTAACGAAAGTTATGAACGAAAGAGTGAGATGTCCACATGCAGATCCGAGCTCCGACAGTTTTGCTGCCTCTCAAAAAAACGTGTATAACTTTTAGCACAGTTCATGAAAATAAGCTTACTTATACTCAAAATAAAGCTCTTGAAGTCAGGCATCTAATGGCATAAGTTTTAGGTCAATACGATTTTCAGAAAGAAAGTTATGAGTAAAAGAGTGGACTGCCGACATGTAGATCCGAGCCTAGAAGTCCTCGGATTCTTCGAAAACACTCCATTCATATATAAATGCCATGTCATTTTAAAACCACTAAAAAATTGTGCTTGAAACATCATATACAATTAGTGTGATATGTCTAGAGTATATTTGAAGTTCGACGTATGGCAAAAATGCAAACGGTCATGTCCAAAAGTGCGAAACTCGGTTGTTTATAATCAATTCAATATTTTATTGGAAACTCCTAGGTTAGGGACTCAAATTTAACTTGATTGGTGTCCTTAAAACCGTATTTAAGTTAGGAATCAAATGAAAGTGGTTTCGCATGATTCCGATAAGCACACAGAAAGATATACCTCAAAAACTGAAGGTTGCGCAAACTGATCCGAAATATGCTTGGACTTACCGAGCTATTTTGGCTCGATGAGAGGGCTGCAACGTATCCCAACATGCTAGGACATATGAAGGGAAGGGAATGTGAGAGTCTTGGCCTATTTGTGCGACCACAGGATGTCTTCGGGAGTTGGTTCTCGGCTGTCCAATCCTTGTGACTGCGCAAACAAGAAAACGTCAAAGCAAAAGGGAGCCTTCCGGCAAAGCTACGAGGCTACGAAAGGTGGTAATTGAAGTCCTCCTCGTCTTTGGACGAGGGAGGGCAGATCCTAGATGCCGGAGAGAGAAGGCCTCGAGCATGGAGACGGCGAGGGGAGGACGTCGGAGGTTGTCCGGGGTCGCCGTTGTTTCTTTTTGCCGCAGCCGTCGACTTGTGAAACCGGAACGTGTCCTCCGCGGTTAGGCTGGTCGGGGGGGCCTCCATTGCTCCACGAGCTTACCTTGATCGAGAGGCTCGTCGGGTGGAGAGGGGAGGCTCGAAGAACGCTTGGAGGGGGAAGCTTTTTTGTGTGTATATTCCTCCTTTTTTTTTTGTGTGTGTGTGTGTCTCCCTTCTATATAGGAAAGTAGAATTAACATAACGATTGCAAGTTGAAACGTCTGAAAGGGGGAAGCGTTTCAATCTATCCCTGCATCTTCTGTAACGTGTGGATGTGTCCTCATTTAGGAAAGAAATTTAATGAATGCAATTAAGGGAATCAAAAGGAATATTTTTTTTGAAAAATAAAATAGGAAATGAGATTTGAGGTATTACACAAGGCCACGGCCATGAATGTATAATCCATGGCCACAGTGGGCACGGCAAAGACGAAGAAGGAGACCGAAGACGGACTAACGAATATAAGACGGAGATAAGAGCATACGTTCAGACCAGACAGTAGCAGATGATTTTCCTCGACATAGTCCGACGCCATTATTGGCTTGTCCTCCTCCTCCTCCCTCTTTCTCCCTTCCCCCTCTCTCATCCAGTCTTTTCAGTCATTTTGGCCAAGGTGGCTTTCCTGAATGATTCCTTCCTCTAATCATTTGAGTCTGTAAGTACGAAACAGAACGACGAAGCCTTTTTCTTTTTAAGTTTATTAAATCTAACTAAAATTTTTATATTCTCCGAGAGAGGATCTTCAAATCCAGGCTCGATAGAAAATCAACAATTTAAAAATAATTCTGACATGTGATGGTTTGTCCCAAAAGAATACATATCGAATTTAGTGATGTAAAATATCATACAAAGTATATAAATAAAAAGAGAGACTTAGTAATATTATTTGGACATGTTTTGCGTTATTACAGGTCAGCCTGAGCCCCTCGGCAGAAATAGCTTCGCGGCCCAGTCGAGGGCCTTCCCGGCTGGGCTTAAGGTACAAAAGGGTAGGTACATGGGCTCTCCGAAAATTTTAAATCCACTTGTAAATGGGCACATGATATTTTGAAATTATAATATCAGCGATACATGGACAAATTTCTTAGGCATCTTTGTCATCTTCATCTCCCTCTATGTTGATGCTGATATCGGCAGCAATGTGCTCCATACCAGGGAACTGGCCGCCGATGCCACATAGAGACATCAAAACCCATAAGGCAGTGATGAATTTGCCGCCTTCGCTCGGCAGTCGGGTATGGGAGTTGACTCTGCAATGACCTGCTGCAAATGACACTAGCTCCACCCACACCTTATCAATGACAATCAGGACATGGGTTTGAAATTATAGCTTGATGGTCTAGGACGACAATACTAGTTTCATTCTTGTATGCCGAATGCCAATAGGCGTTAATGCCATTTTCGTTGTAATTATAGTTATTGGTTGGTTAGTCCGTTCGACATGCTTCTCCAACTATAAATCAGTTACAAGGATACTGCTACACAAGTCCGATGATGAGTTTAGAGGAAAGAATTAGGACAACTAACATAGAAAAAAACAACAGCCAAAGCAAATTAAAAAGAAGTAGTGCTTGCATTCATCCGGACACCAATAACAAACGCTTTGGTTTTCTCACTTTTGTTCATATTCTTCACACGCAAGTCCTTACGACTTCGTTGACAAACCAAAGACCCATTGGCATTACTTTTTTTTGTTCCGTTGGCATGGACAGTCTCGGGATGATAATGACGTGGACGGACATTGACGACCGCAACAATTTCCGGCTTTCCGTCGAGGGACAAAGCGGTTGTTAAAGGGGGACGAAGTTGTTGCGGATCAGGGAGTCAGGCGTCGAGCTGCTTTCTCTGGCCGCTAGGAATTGATTCATAATTTATTATTTAGTTATTTGAGACTTAGCCCAATTAGCTACCATTTATTTTCTAGGGATTTTTTATCATAATATTTTTTGTTGTCTTTGTTCGGAGAAGAATTTGATGTGATATTCGTTAGGGTTAATTTGATTCTCCAGATTCTCAGTTTTCGGTTTTCTCCATATTCTCAGTCATTAGCCTCCAGATTTCCAGCTTCCAGTTCGGTCGTCTCCATCATGTCATCGTCCGAGGACTTCAACACATTTCACATCCGACATACCACAGGAGACCAGAGTCTGCCGCATCAGCATCAAGTCTACGACATCCACCTTTCCTGTTTTAATTCCTTCTGGTCAATTTCATGGTTCAATGTTGTCGAACATGATAGTAATCCTTTTGCTTTATAAATGCAATTACATTTTTCCTTACAATGACCACTTTCGAACCACTATGACAATTCGTGTAAAATGTTTCCGGCGTTGTGATTCCGTCGCCGAACAGCCTCACGATCAAAAGACTCATTTTGCCCTTTCTGCCACCCAGCTGGCTAGTAACTACTTGGATAATCCTGTAGAATCAGAGACTCGGCACACTACTAAGCTTAAGCATGGGGTGTGATGCACGACCTAACTAGAATTGCAACGGCGAGCAAGGGTCGATCCCATAGAGAATTGTGTTGACAAAAACACTCCTAGCGTCGTTCTTGGCAATCGGTCGAGATCAGGCAGAAAGAAAGTTGATTTTAAGTAAAAGCGAGAAATAAAAGAAAATAACTAAGGTTTACCAGTGATAATAATATCAAGGACGTTCGACTTCCCCTCGCGTCCTATGCACTCGATCCCCTTCTTTCTAATATGACCAAATTATTATAATTGCTAACATAGGTTGCTAGACTCTCCCCATATCATCTCAAACATCTGGAAACGTACCACTGTATCGAATTCCCTACTATATTCCTAGGCAAGGAACTAGTGATCGCCCATTATATTCAAACCCTATATAGTTACCTAATGTGTTCCAATATATTCTTATCCTTTACACTGAAGCCCGCTAATACATAGACTTCCTACGCTACGTAATTCGAGATCTAACCTGGACTACCCTCGTGAGTCTCCCTAGGTTATCAAATCATTGTTAAAGGGTGATCACTCAATTAACACATTAAAACAGGATTACATAAGAACACGAGGTTTCATCATAGCCCTAGAAAAAAGGTTTAGTTCATAGGTAAAGAAAACGAAAACATAAAATCAAATCCAAAAGAAATCGACATAAAGTAAACTAAGAAAATAGGGTTAGTAGAAATCGTCTCTGTCGTCGACTGTTGTCTCTTATAGCCTCCTAGGTCGAATCTCCCTCTTTCAAATGGATTGAAAATATCTTTATATACGTTTCAATTTTCATGTTGACCATGAGTTCAGCTAGAACAGAACACAGGTATGGCGAGAAGAAAATGCAGGCACAAGCGAATAGTCAAACATCAAGCACAACCATTCTTTTTATCCATTAGGATATCTAATTTACTGGGAACTGGTCGCCGATGCCACAGAGAGACATCAAAACCCATATGGCAGTGATGAATTCACAGCCTTTGTTCAACAGTCGGACATGGGAGTTTGCTCTGCAATGACAGGACGTGTACGACAACAGCTCCACCCACACCATATAAATGACCTCCCACGTATTGTTGTTTTCTCTTAATAGCTCAACCAACTCGCATGAGTCCTTCAATACTGAGAATGTACGATTGTTCTCTTCGATGGCAGGTTCATTGATGTTGGCACGTCCCCTAAGAATCAACTCGCAGAACTCCCGCATTGTAGGAACTTCCAACTTATTCCTCCCGAGCAGCTTCAACTCCGCACAGGTATCTTTGTACCTAATATGGCTTATTCCAGCCACTGCAGACATCAACTGTGGTCGCCTGACCAGAAGATACATCATGTAATCCGACAATTTCTTACTGAATATCCTCTTCCTCTTTGTCTTCCTATCGATGTTTTCTTCCCCTGCCTCCATGTTGATGCAGATTTCGGTAGCAATGTGCCAAATCAACAGCGTTTGATCGTATGGGAAGCCCTCGATATAAGGCATCAGTCGGTCACAGCTGATTCTTTTGAGCGCTTCATCTCCCCTTGCCTCATATAATTCCCTCATTCTTGCCGAGTCGATGGTCCCTGCAGCATTTTCCATGATGTCCTTGCATACAGAGAGCTCCACAACGAGATATCAGAGTCTCCCCTGGACACATGTCTCTCTCTGGGTACCTTGTTCCATATAAAACCTGCTATCATTGTACTAGCATCGATCAGGCAAACCAGAACACAAGAAATTTGAGCATGGAGATATAAAATGTAGCTTTCGACCTTTCTTTTGGGCGCTCTGTTTAAAGCAATGGGACAAGATATTGAAAGATGCAATTTTATTCGACCATTTCCTCTGGAAGGAGCGATCGGCAGCTGAGCCTAATCCAAAGAAGGAAGTAATAACAACCAGTGCAGGAAAAATCCCCTGCCCAAAGGCAAACAAAATGATATCCTTTAAATTGTAATATGAGAAAAGGGATTAAACGTCTTCATGTTGGCTACATGAAGAACAAAAACTCCCACAAATAGCACATATGTGATTACGAGATCCCCTCCATGAAACTGCAGCTTATGTCCAATGCAGAACAAAATGAAAGCCACCAGTGTGCTGTAAAAGGCAATGGCTCAGGCAATCTTTCCCCATGTGGATCTTGCTGCCACTATTTTCGTGTAGTGAAAATGTGAAAATAAAACGTAGTGTCTCCTCTATAGTATGACACAAGATGTGTTCCCGGCTCTTGTTACTTTCCTGAAGATCTGGCCTGATATCAACGACGAGGCCATTGAGTATGCTGTGGAAGACGCCGAAGCTATCACTATGTATCCTCGATGTAGCTTTCTCAATAGTCTTCTTCAGGTTCTCCAAGCTCGCGACATACAAAGCCCGGGTCCTCTCCCCATAGTTAGTCACACCAACGAATATAAGGATCGTGGGAACCAAGAGCCTGTTGTTTGGTAGCGTCTTCGGTTCCACCTGGGTGGTCCCGACACCATAACTGCCTTCTCTGTGGAGGATAATGCCCTGTGGACACGTCATAGAGACCAACTATGAACATTGCAGACCAGTCAGCTAGTAAGTAAGCTGACCAGATGACGAATATGATGAAGCGGTTGGACGCCTGCTGCCTAAAAGGGGCAACGAGGGCAAGAAGTAGCTGCATACAGAGGCTAAGGATCATTAAACCTCGAAAATTCCACAAGTTGCATTGGTTCTGCAGTGCCCCGGCTATGTGGGTATAATCCATGGCCTTAGAGGGAGACGGAGAAGGTGAAGAAGATGGACTAAAAGTATAGACCAAAAAATGGAGATAAAAGCACAGAAAGAGTATTTCAATATTTAACATCCTTCTCCCTCCCTAATCATTTCTCTTTTTCTATCTTATTATAACATAATATTATTAAGTTCCCAACTAATTACAGTATGTCATTTTGGGGAAGATGAGTCAAAAAGGTATACATGTGGGGCCGCATTTCTTTTGCTTTGGGTCAATGATTGATATGAAACAATTATTTTTTAACCCTTACAACGAAACAAAGCCTGACAAATGTATAAAATAAATTGTTAAGACCCAGTTACGTGTAGAAATTTTGATGTAGTGGGGAAGAGAATAATATACAAAAGTGTAGTTATTTGATATATTTGGAAAATAGGATGTCCAAGTTTTTCCTTTTTTTTGTTACACTAACATTATAATAAATGTACAAAATATTATCATATTTTTTGTCAGAGGAGATGTCGTATTTATCACTAACTCCCGTAAGTTCGGACATGATATAAAAACAGATAGATATGTCTGACCAATAAAACGACATGTAGGAAAAAAACGCGCACGTGTCTGAACAAATCGCGACACGTCTTAATAGTTGCCAGTATCGACGGTTTTCTGCGATTACATGTCCGAACTCACGGGAGTTCCGGACACGAGATTTTAGCCTTGACCGTTGCTTCCGTACCTTTGAGAGTGATGAGCACAGTTTAAATTCAGCACCACACGCCCCGGCTTTACAGATAATCGCATATAACAGAGCCCATCTTCACATCGATGACCGCAGAATCGACGCGGAAACATTGTAATGGAGTCGGGAAAAATATCACCTAGATCCCTCAAATTGGTCATTAAACTAATGCACTCACTATTAATCAAGTTTTAATGACATGCACTAGGATAAGATTAATCTTAACTTTTCATAAAAAAATCGTTAAACATGGTTAGCGATAGTTAATTAATTCTTATTGTCCATAAACATAATTAGGTGAACGATTTCGAATTAAACGCTAGTCACGTGAAACTAATATTCTAGTCACATTTTCATCAAACGATTGAGAATCTCAGTCGGTCTTGTTTGTTCGACGGAAAGGAAAGCTCAGACACTTTTACAAGGCAAAAAGAGCTCAAAGAGGAAAATACAACAAAACAAAACTACCACCGAAATATTTTTCTTAACCGTCCAAAAATTCCATTACGAGTCGTTGATGCTGCCGCTGCTTGATCGGCATTTGCATACACTGCAGCAGCTTCCGAGATGTGGTCATCACCAACCACTCGATCGGCATCCTCGACCCGTTGCGGCACTCTCAACGCACCAACAGCAGCTTGATCGGCATTTGGATCTTTGGCGATGTTGTTATCGTCAACCGAGGCGACTTGCTCGGCATCCTCATCCCGTCGCCACACCCTCAACACATGTGCAGCTGCTCGATTGGCATTTGGAGCTTCCGCGCCAGCTGGAGCCACCGGAGCAGCTTCCGGTGGCCGCACTCTCAATGAGAGATCACGAATAAGTTGCTCCATTTCGCCGTTTGGGGCACGCACCTGGTTCAGTCTTCTTTTCAGGCCCTTCAACTTGTTTAGAAGTTTTGTCCATGTCGTTCTCCGGAAGGTCTCTAAATGACGGTTCATTCTTGGCAACACACCTAATCGAGAATTTGAACGAGCCACCGACACAGTCGATATGTTGAACGACCGACCAGAAGAGTACAAACCAGATCCGGACTTGGATTAATGGGTCGGTCATATAATGATCATTAATAAGTACTAAAACTTGTATTATTTTAAATTTACAATATTAATACGGCGAACATTTCCACCTTTCCATTAACAAGAAAAAGAAAATCGCAACATAATTGTTTGAAGCAACGGGACAACATATTGAAGATCTGAATCACACACCTTTGAACAGTAACAACAATATTGAAGGTCTTGGTGGCTCTCCTGTCACCCTGCTGGCCCGGTGGATCATCCCGTAGAATCAGAGACTCGGCACACTTGGTGGGTTTGAACATGGGGTGGTCCCATCAGGACTAGGGGAATTTACTGGGAAGTGGTCCCTGATGCCACAGAAAGACATCAAAGCCCATATAACAGTGACAAATTCGCTTCCTTCACTCAGCACTCGGGCATGGGAGTCTGCTCTGCAATGACCGGTCGCGTACGACAACAGCTCCACCCACACCATATAAAGGACCCCCCACATATTGTTGTTTCCGCTTAGTAGATCAACCAACTTACATGAGTCCTTCAATACTGAGAATGGGTGATTGTTCTCTTTGATTTCGGGTTCAATGATGTTGGCATGTTCCCGAAGAATCAACTCGCAGAACCCCTGCATTGTAGGATCCTCCAACTTCTTCCTCGCAAGCAGCTTCACCTCCGCACAGGTGTCTTTGTACCTAATATGGCTGATGCCAGCCACTGCGGACATCAACTTTGGTCGCCTGACCAGAAGGTACATCTTGTAATCTGACAATTTCTTACTGAATCTCCTCTTCTGCTCCCTTTCCTCATTGCCAATGTAACATGCCGGTGCCTCCAAGTTGAAGCAGATTTCGGTAGCAATGTGCCAGATCGAAAGCGTATGCTCGAACTGGAAGCCCTCGATATATGGGATCAGTTGGTCACAACCGAGTTGTTTGAGCGCCCGATCTCCCCTCGCTTCATATAATTCTCTCAATCTTGCCGCGTGCATTGACTTCTCATCCTTTTCCTGGATGTCCTGGCGTACATACCTCCAAAATGACTCATCAATGTCTTCCCTGGACATGTGTCTCTCTCCGGCTAGCTTGTTCCATATAAAACCGGCTATCATTGTAGTAGAAGCATCGATCGGTAAACCAGAACACAAGGAATTTGAGCACCTGAGAGTATGGAAGATAAAGTGAGTGTACTTTTTGCCTGGCTTCCCAGCTTTCTTTAGGGTGCTCCGTTTGAAGCAATGGGACAAGATATTGAAATAGGCCAATTTATTCGACCATTGCCTTTCAAATATGTTATCATGGAAGTCAGTAATATAACCTAATCCAATTATCAACAAAGGAGGAAAAATCCCCTGCTCCAAGGCAAACAAGGGTAGATCCTTTAAACTGTAATCTGGGAAAGAAGATGTCATCAACGTCATCATGTTGGCTACATGAAGAATAAAAACTCCTGCAAATACAGCAAATGTGATTACGAGATCCCCTCTGTGAAACTGGTGCTTATGTCCAATGCAGAACAAAATGAATGCCACCAATGTGCTGTAAGAGGCGATGGCTCGGACAATCTTTCCCCACGTGGAATTTGACGCCTTCATTTGCGTGTAGAGAAGTTCATACAGGAGATTTAGTTCCTTAGAGATAAGACCTAATATTGACAGAGAATGCAAATCAATGATGTAACTCCTGCTCTTGTTACATTCCTGAAGATCCGGCACAATATCCACAACGAGGCCCTTGAGTATGGAGTGGCGGATGTGGACGCCATCACTTTGTTCCTCTCCTGTATCTTTCTTAATGGTCTTCTTCAAGTTCTCCAAGCTTGCGAGGTACAGAGCCTGACACTTCTCCCCATAGTTAATCACTCCACTCACGAATATTAGGATAATGGGAACCAAGAGCCTGTTGTTTGGTAGGGTCTTCACAAAGATGTAAATAAACACAGAAATTTGGGCGACGAGGCCAACGAGGTGGCGCATCCATAGGGCATTATCCTCCATGGAGAAGGCAGTTATGTTGTCAGGATCCCCCAAGTGGACCAGAAGGAAAGCTGCCCAGAACGCCAGGATATCTGGAGGGACCCGTGCTTCATTGTTTTCCAAGTTCCGGCACCCGGCATTTGAGATCAGCCCAAATGCAAACGTTGCGGCCCAATCAGATAGAAAGTAAGCAGACCAAACCACGAATATGACGAAGCGGTTGGACGTCCTCTATCGTTGAGGGGCAAAGATGGCGAGAAGTACCTGCACGCAGAGGCTAAGAATCATGAAACCCCGAATATTCCACGTGTTCCATCGGTTCTGCAAGGCCGCCGTTATGAAGGCATAATCCATGGCCTAAGAGGGGGAGGGCGAAGACTAAGAAGATTGATGGCCTCAGAGGGGGAAGGCGAAGACTAAGAAGGGAGAGATGGATGATAGTTCTTTTCTTAAGCACCCAATGATCGATACATTTGGCCTACGAGATGACTAATCCGGACTTGTCCCAGAGACCCTCGACAATGATAAATGGGTTTTCCAACAGGAATGGCTAAATACGGGGCCTTCTTAAGCAAATTTAAGCCTTTTATCACATGAATCATCTCATGTTCGTCGTTACAGATTTCATTAATTTTGGGTAGCTATGCATTTCAAATTCTTTATTTTAATTTTTTTAATTTTATCACACCCTCGAATGTGATATATTCTATGTTTTTACCATAAGCATTCTCTACTTGCTTCATGAATTTGCTATAATCTCATAATGATTAGTAGATGTGACACTAATAGTTTGCTTCATTAATCTTCAAGATATAGTAATACCGTCACATGTAAATATATAACCTCATTGAGGTTAACTATTATGAGGGTCCAATAAATATTCGTCATATGCATATTCAATCAATTTCTCTTTAGGTGTAAAAGGGTATCGTTATCTCGTGTCCATTATTCAAGGAAGATACCAAAAAAATATGTGTAATTAAATTACAATGTCTCCTTGTCTGTTAAGAACTATATTTAGCTAATAAATTTGCCACAAATCATATATCATGTTTACTGTGACCAGCAAAACATATTAACGCCTCACTTCGAGAGTAACTAGTTCTTCATAATTGATCCAGTTCCACAAGAATTCGAGCAGCTTCTATAGGGATTTGAGTGAATTTTCAAGGAATCAACGTGATAGAACACATGATCATCAAATTCACTTGAAGGAAGGGACATCTCTGATCAATGTAAAACCTTATAGGGTATCATGCTGTTCAGAGGAAGAAATTGAGAAGATGGTCAAGGAGATGTTAGAGGCTGGGGTTATCCGAAATAGCCAAAGTCCCTTTTCTTCACCTATTGTGATGGTGAACAAGAAGGATGGAACGTGGAGATTATGCATTGATTATACGGAGCAAATAAACTGGTAAATGCCTTGAATTATTATTAGTCGATCTGAATTATGACCCGACCCAAAGTTTAGGGACTTAGATGGTAAATTTTATAGACCTAGTGTTACTTGTGGGTTTGTAAAGGGTTGTTGGGTGACTCAGGTTTGTACGACGGCTCTTGAATTAATACAGAATACTCTCTGCCCTTAGATGTATGCTATCTTGGTCGAGCCACGTAAATTCCTGGGTGTTTTGGTTTCTCTTGTTTGATTTTCGTCGTTAATCTGGCTGCGATTGATAACAAGTGGTATCAGAGCAAGGTTTTGCTAGATCCAAGGCGCTGTTGTTGAAGATGTCTTTTCACAAATTCGAAATTGAAAAGTTCAATGGTTCGAATGATTTCACGTTGTGGAAGGTGAAGATGCAAACTCTTCTGGTACAGCAGGGATGTGCAGCAGTGTTAGATGGAGAAGAGAAGTTACCAGCATCGATGGATGCGGCAGAAAAGGTTGATATTCTATCCAAAGCCCATAATACGATTCTTTTGAGTCTGGCTAATGAAGTTTTGAGGGAGTTGCTTGGAAACAAAACAGCGGCTTCGTTATGGAAAATGCTTGAAGATAAATATCAAAATAAATCATTGACGAATCGTCTCTATCTGAAGTAGGGTTTGTATACTTTGAGGATGACAAAAAGTGCATCAATTAAGGAGCACGTCGACAATTTTAACCGTATTGTTTTGGATTTACAAGGTGTTGATGTTAAAATTGATGATGAAGATCAAGCCCTAATTCGTTTATGTTCTTTACCTAGTTCATATGAAAACTTCGTTGCTACTATGTTGTATGGAAGGGAGACCATATCTGTCAGTGATGTAAAAGATGCACTACAGTCGAAAGAATTGAAGAAGAAGGTCTCTAAATCATATGAAGGTGAATCTGAATCAGGTCTGGTCGTCAATAGAGGCAGAAATAAGGAGAGGGATGGCTGAAAGACGGGCAAGTCACGTTCAAAATCTAAATCCAAGGGACCGAGATGTTATCACTGTAAAGAGCCGGGGCATTTTAGAAGAGAGTGTCCGATTGGTAAAGAAAGTAAGGAATCAGATGGTAGAGCAATTGTAAATGTAGTGCGTGAGAGTTCTGATGAAGGTGAATACGAAGGCAGTGATGTCTTGACTGTTGCAACTTCCAGTCTTACAAATACATGGATCATGGACAGTGGCGCCTCTTATCACATGACTTTTAATAAGGACTGGTTCAATTCATTTAAAAAATAGAACAGTTCTGTGAGGTTAGGTGATGATAAGGCAATTTCAGTCTTGGGCAGCTGCTTAGTGCAGATCAAAATGTATGATGGGACTACTAGAATAATCGACGCTTGATATGTTCCGGACTTACGAAAAAACATGATATCTTTGGCTACTCTTGATAATCATGGATACAAATTTACTGGTGGTGATGGACAACTCAAAGTCACGAAGGGTGCCATTACCGTGATGAAGGGTAAACACCAGCATAATATTTACGTCTTGATGGGGAATACAGTGACGGGAACTATGGTTGTCTCTTCTTATGAACAGTCTGTTGATTGTACAGAGTTATGGCATTGTAGATTGGGGCATATGAGTGAACAAGGCTTTGCAATATTGAGTAAAAAGGGTTTGTTACATGGAGCTGAAACTGGAAAACTGAAGTTCTGTGAAACTTGCGTTATGGGCAAGCAACGCAGGGTTAACGCAAGGTTAAGTTCAGTTCAGGAAAGTACACTTCGACGGGTTTCCTTGAGTATATTCATTCTAATTTGTCGGGTCCAGCTCGAGTTAAGTCTCACGGTGAATGCAGTTACTTTGTTACATTCACTGATGATTACTCTAGAAAAGTTTGGTTGTACTTTCTGAAATCAAAGGATGAAGTCTTTGAGCAGTTCAAAGAGTGGAAGACCATAGTTGAAAAAAGTACGGGTAAACAGGTCAAAACTGTGAGAACGGATAATGTGTTAGAATTTTATAATGCACCATTTGATGAGTTCTGCAAGAAGGAATGTATAGTGAGGCATCGCACTGTACGACATACACCACAACACAATGGAGTTGTAGAACGTATGAACCAAACGTTGATGCAGCGTGCTCGATGCATGTGGTTAAAAGCTAGACTCCCTAAAGAATTTTGGGCTGAGGCAGTCAATACTGCCAGTTATTTGGTAAATAGATCCCCATCAACTGCAATTGATAGTAAGACTCTGCAAGAAGTATGGTATCATACTTACTCCGATTATTCTGGCCTGCGTATATTTGGTTGTTCTACATATGCTCATGTTAATTATGGTAAACTGGAGCCGAGGGCAATGAAGTGCATATTTCTAGGATATGCTAAAGGGGTTAAAGGATATAGATTATGGTGTACCGAAAATGATAGAACTCCTAAATTTATTATTAGCAGAGATGTTATGTTTGATAAATCTACTATGTTTGGCCAGAAAAGGGGACTTGATGATCATGCAGGGAAATGTAAATGTGGTATTGTCCAAAAGATGGAGTTTGACGACGAAACTTCGAATAGGATATTGAAAAATCCTGAAAATCAGCCCATAGAGATGCAGCAAAATGAATCTGAAAGTATTGCAACAAGCAGAGCTAGGAGGGTAACAAAAAGGCCTGCCAGGTATGCAAATGCTGTTAATGTTGTGGATACTAATCCAGTTGCTCATGCTATGGCAGTAGCTGAGAGTATAAATTCGGATGAACCTCGGTCACATAAAGAGGCAGTGAAGAGTATGGAAGCAACGGAATGGTTGGTAGCAATGAATAAGGAGATGTAATTATTGTCAAAAAACAAAACCTGATAACTTATACCAATGCCAAATGGCATTAAACCAGTGGGATGAAAATAGGTCTTTAAAAGGAAAGAAGGTATTCCTGGGGTTGAAGCAGCTAGGTTCAAAGCACGGCTTGTGGCACAAGGGTTCTCGCAGAAGGAGGGAATTGATTATCATGAGGTGTTTTCTTCAGTTGTAACACAAGATTATAAGAGTTCTGTTAGCCATGGTGAGTGAATTTGATCTTGAGTTAGAGCAGCTTGACGTAAAAACTGCGTTCTTTTATGGAAACTTGGAGGAGCAAATTTACATGTTCGATGATGATGGTGTGATTGTTCTATTCGATGGCAGCTTCCGGGGGCCACACTCTCAATGAGAGATCACAAATAAGTTGCTCCATTTCGCCGTTTGGGCCGCACACCTGGTTCAGTCTTCTTTTCAGGCCCTTCAACTTGTTTAGAAGTTTTGACCATGTCGTTCTCCGGAAGGTCTCTAAATATTGGTTCGATCTCGGCAACACACCTAACCAAGAATTTGAATGAGCCACCGACACAGTTGAAATGTTGAACGACCGACTGGAAGAGA